>CM037592.1:81287400-82487400 GCA_021018995.1 Chloranthus sessilifolius
AGTGAGAGGTCCAGAGAGATTTGAAAACCCCTCTACGAACCGTTTGTAATATCCCGCTAGACCGAGGAAGCTACGTATTTCAGTTACTGTCTTTGGTTGCTCCCAATTCACTACTGCTTTGATCTTTGCTAGATCTACAATAACCCCCTCCTTTGAGACAACGTGTCCCAAGAAACTGACCTTCTCTAACCAAAACTCACACTTGCTGAGTTTGGCATATAACTGATGTTCACGTAAGGTCTGTAGAGTAATCTTAAAATGTTTTTCATGCTCTTTCTTGGTCTTGGAGTAGATGAGGATGTTGTCCATGAACAATACTACACAAGTGTCTAAATGTGGTTTAAACACTCGATTCATCAAATCTATGAATGATGCCGGTGCGTTTGTCAATCCAAATGGCATCACCAAAAACTCATAATGTCTATATCTCGTCCTGAACGCTGTCTTTTGTATATCCTCTGCCTTGTCTCGCAATTGGTGATATGTAGATCGCAGATCGATCTTGGAAAAGAATCAAGAACCTTGCAACTGATCAAACAGATCGACAATTCAAGGCAAAGGATATCTATTCTTTACAGTTAACTTATTCAGCTGACGGTAGTCGATGCACAACCTCATCGAACCGTCATTTTTCTTTACAAATAAGACTGGTGCTCCCCAAGGAGACACACTAGGTCTCACAAATCTTTTTTCTATGAGTTCTTGCAATTACTCTTTCAAATCCTTCAACTCAGCAGGAGCCATCTAATATGGTGCTCTAGATACGAGCTCCGTACCCGGTGCTAAGTCAATAGTGAACTCCACTTCTCGTTTCGGTGGTAAATCTAGCAACTCATCTGGAAAAACGTCTTCAAACTCATGCCTAATTGGAATCTCTGATATGACATTCTTCTCTTCCTTATCTTCCTTCAAGAATGCTAGTTAACCACTGCAACCTTTCTTCACTAACCATTCAGTTTTGACTGCGGAGATAAGGGGTATAAAAATCGATCGCATTCCTAAGAACTTGAATGATCTCCTCGTATTTGGCCTGAAGGTAACCATCTTTCTCCGACAATCAACGCTAGCATGGTGCTTGGATAACCAATCCATGCCAAGGATTACGTCAAATCCTTGCATATCCAATAGGATTAAGTCCGCTACTAGTTCATGATCATTTGAATCTTTGATGGCGACAACCATAGGCCGACAAACCAAATCAGTGTCAACAGAATTTCCAGTTGGAATCGACACCGCTAAAGTAAAGTCCAAAGCCTCAGGAATGACCTTCACTTTCTTCGCAAACTGAGGCGTGATAAACGAGTGAGAGACCCTGGATCTATCAATACTCTCGCTTCATAATCTCGATAATCTCCTTTACCGTATATTTACAAAATACCTATTATATGTACACATATAAGCAACTCATCGGTGTATCAAAACATCTCAGCATGAAAGAAATTTGTTCTTCATAATCTACTTCCTAATATTGATGCACCTTCTCTATCTAAAATTTTTATTAATTTGAATACTTTAATAAAAAGAATTTCACCATGTATGATGTCATTACTGTTTTGGACATCCTCGGTGGTTACTGCATAAGCTCGCCCCTGAACAATCGGCTTCTTTGTTTGCATTTGTCTAGTCACAGGAGCAGAAGCCGTCCTCCCTTATTGATTCCTGGGAACTGAAGTCATCCCTTCTTTCCTCATTTCTGGGAAATCTCTTATTATGTGCCCCATTTTCCCACACTTGAAGCACCCTCCCGTGCCTCTCCTACAGTCCAACATCTTGTGAGACCTGCCACACCGGGCACAAGTCTCAACCGGTGTAAAGGATGCCATCCTAGAGAAACCTTGTGTAACTGATGCTCCAGTGGTTGTCACAAGGTTCTCATAGCGAATCGGCCTCACCATAATAGGCATAGGTGATCTAGTGAAATTTGTCTATGCCAGCCTAGGGAAACTGCTCGTAGTCTGTTGCTTCAAAGTAGGCACTACGAATCTCGGCTTTTTATTCACCGGCTTGTAGTTGCTTCCCTTACCTTGCTATTGTCTTCTGCGGTACATCTCTTCTACATCTTCCTCTGTAATGAGGGCCTTGCTCATGACTGCCCCATAAGTTTCCAATTCAAAGGTAGCTACTTTCCCCCTGATATCCGGCCTTAGGCCGCGTTGAAATTTCTTGGCTTTCATTAAATCCGTGGCCACAAACTCAGGAGCAAAGCGTGAAAGTTGCATGAACTCCACCCCATATTCTCTAACCGTCATCTTCCATTGCACTAGTTGAAGTAATTGAACCTCCATTTGATTCCGTACTACTTTAGGAAAGTATTGCTTATTAAACTCCTCTACGAACTTATCCCAGGTCCATAAAATACCTGGAGTCTCTTGTGCCCTGGTCCTCGTAACTGATTTCCACCACAGACTCGCTTCACTGTCCAACATGAAAGCCGCCCATCGGACTCTCTCATCCTCCGTGCATGTAAGCACACTGAATATTTTCTCCATCTCATTAAACCAATTTTTCACTTCCATTGGCTCGGCTTGCCCTGAAAAAGTTGGAGGACGCATCCTCCGAAATATCGTAAAAACGGAGGGCGTCAGTGGTGGTGGTGTAGGAGTATGCACTTGTTGTTGATGGTTGGCGTTAGTGGTCATCAACACCGTCTGCAAGGCTACTTGTTGGGCCATAGTGGCTGCCATGGCCTCCAACATTTGCATCATTCTCCGCTTCTCTTCTCTTTCCTCATTCCTTTCTGGGTTCCCCTCTTCATTCCTTTCCACATTTCTCATTATCGGACCACTCGTCTCCGGAATCACTGGGTTTCTCACCTCCGGACTACTTGTCTCCGGAATGACCCTATCTCTTAACGGGGTCCCATTAGTACCGGTGGGGATCTCATCCAAACTTCTTAAATTTCTTCTATGGCCGCCTCTTGGTCGGCCCCTTCCCCTAGTAGACATTGACGCTCTACAATATGAAACCAAAGTCTCATTAGCAGAAGGCCCCTATTATTCTAACAATATCAAAACTTGTCAGAAAACTCTAAAGAAAATGCTCTGATACCAACTGTGACATCCCAGATTTTGATGCCTCGAAACTCGCACCGTCATAAGAACACTTGCGGAACTCTTGGTACAGGAACACTTGGTACATCCACACACAAAGCGAAACAAAGTGTACAATCATAATATAAAAAGAGATCACAAGAAAGAGATCTCCACATCTATCATATAACCAATCCAAATAACCCAAAAGACAGTTCTAGTCCCATGCCAATTGCATGAGCAACATAATCGAACCGAACCATCGGTGACATCCAAAGGTCACCCCCTGATGGTTCACCAACAAGAATATAACATCTAAATATTTTATCACTTTCAAGTTTAAATGGCCGGGCGTACCAAGCCTTATAAAATAATATCAAAGTAGCGCAGTGGAGTCCACTAGAAGTAATCCTCCAGAGGAGGCTCCTTCTCCTCAAGAGGCACAAAATCAGAATCCAACCAGTCCTGATCCTCAGCAACGATGTCTTCACCTACACCTGTGATGTATAGTCGAAGGGGTGAGCTACATCACAGCTCAATAGGGAAAACGAATATAACATGCATATTTTCAACATCAACATATCTTTCATGATATTTCACATTTCATATCTTACTAGAAAGAAGCATACAATTTAAATGCATTTTTTAAAGACAAAAACTGATAAAAGATGCACATTTCAGAATTACGCTTATCATTATTCAAAAACCCTTTTCTTATTTCACAAACTTAAATCATTCACTTAAATAATTCCTCAATCAGCTATAGCGTCGAGCCCTGATGGAATACCCACCATTGTCGTTCAATTGAACCCTTTTCATATAGATACAAGCCCTCAGGAATGGAGTGACTTGTCAGATGAAATATTACCACACATGGTAATCGAAGACCTGATATCCCACCGGACCGGAGCACAAGTTGTACGGATATCCCGCCCTACCGGTCGCGGATATCTCGCCGCGTCGGCCATGATTATACCGCCATGTTGGTTGGATATTCGCATAAACCTTAAACCAATGTGTTAAAACTACATATAGTTATTCACCGTGCAATTGTGTTAAATATAGTAATTTCGAAGTTCTCGAAGTTTACACATACACGTATGCCCACCTCAAGCTGATGTCACAATCACATCTATATTTGAGATGATGGTCGAGAGCCTAATTGCACATATCGAAATTCACATACACACACACCCATATGTCTTATCTTAGTGATCACACACACACACCGAATTTCACACATTCCAAAGCATAGTAAATTCGTGTTAACCCATATTCGTAAAATGCATTAACATCAAATCACTACAAACATGTTTGCTGAAATCAAATACACATGCTAGAGGGTTTTCTCTACCTCACGATAAGTCACCAAGCCTCCTTAGTTCAAGCTAGTTCTCAACATGCTCAAAGCTCAAGCTCACACCTAATATTCACAAATCCATGATCAGAATGTCAAAATTGATGTAAAACGGGAAGGTACTTCATCTCCCCAAAGTCCTCCAAGCAAAATAGAAGAAAGTCTTAATTGTTAAGAATCGACAGGTCGGTTTCCCAAATTGACCGGTCGAATCCTAAATTCGACCGGTCGGTTACCTCAGGAAACCAGACCCTCCTTTCACACCCAAACCGACCAGTCGATTCCCAAAATTGATTGGTCGGATCTCCAAAATCGACTCCAAAATCGTCCGGTCGGTTTTGGTTCGACGGTTGAGTCCCTAAAACTATAATTTTTAACATCCCTGTTTTGTGAAAATTGACCGGTTGAATGAAATTTGACCGGTTGGTTTTCAAAATCGACCGGTCGAATTTCACTCAATCGGTTGGAATCACACTATAGCTCTTGAGTCTCCAGATCATAATGAAATTGACCGATCGGTTTAGGATTCGACCGGTCAGATTTCGCTAGATTTCACCCAGCTAGGGTTTGTTCTTCTTAAACCTAATTTCTTCAAATTTTCTCTTTTTTCTTCCTAAATTTCTTCAATCACATACACATTTAGACTACACAATTAGTCTACGCACCCCTCATAAAATTTCACACAGGGTCTTACCTTTCGAATCGATCGATTCGCCGGTTCAAAGCTTCACACTCCAAGCTAGGGTTTGGCAGCTAGGCCATTCTGGATTTCACAAGATTCAATGCCGAATTAAATGCTCAAATCCTCTTATACACTCACCCTAGCGACATAAATCCTCTCCTCTTTACTTCTCTTTCTCTCTGTCAATAAATCACCCTCATTAACTCCACAGTCACCAACCTAGGATTGGAGCAATAACTCCCTTTGCTTTTCCCCCTTCTTACATCAGTTTTGTTTTAGGTGTAAGACACATACCCCCATGTTGGGTATACTTAACTTACCTAAAACTTACCCATAGATTTACGTCCCTCTAGTTTCACTCAACTCATGTCCTACATGACTTGACAACTTGTCACCATGTCAAGCACATGATCTGACGGCATGCACCCCGAGGTAGTTGTTCAAAGGTCAAAATTTTTTGGGACCTTACAAGGACCCACTTCTGGAGAAGAGACGGTTTTGTCATGCGTGCATACTATGCACGCATGTGTAAAAATTACTCATGTGTGCACACTATACACGCATGGGTTATTTTTCTCAGCAGGTGAAATGTTGGCCTTGTGGGCTCGAGCTTGGTCCGGTATAGGTCCAATGGGCTCAGTATGGGTTCTAAATGTATGGTATGGGTTCTATTGGTCCAGGAAGTGCTTTCGAAAGCTGGAAAGTACGCCTTTCTCGACGTATGGGTTGATCGTGCCTTGGGCCAAAGTTGGGTGTCTACAAGATTGCTGATTTATTATTTTGATTGATCATATGCCTAGTTCCTATGACCGTTGATTCAAGTCGATGCTTTTCCTGTAAAGAAAGATGGAGGTGACTCTACCCACCTCTCTTGCTACACTCTCTTGATGGGAAGATGCCAAAAGGCTTGTGTATAGTGAGCAAGGGACGTCCACCTATATGTATATCTAGCATGGAGAGTCATTCCCTGCCTAGAATACCATCCATCAAGGTATTCTAATAGGAATAAGAATGACATGGAAATTAGGACACCTTGAGGTTTCCTTGAGTTCCCAATAATACCCTTTATTATTTCAAGCAACTCCAATCTAGGGTTTTATAAAACCCTAGTGTGTGTGGGCCACACAAAATAAGAATTTTGAGATTCACTACAAAAAAAGTGTTTATTAGAGACGGCTTTTGGCGGTCTTCAAAGGTGTCTAAGCCGTCTCCAATAGTATTGGAGACGGCTTCCATGTAGTCTCAAATAGTCCCGTCTCCATTGTCTTTGGAGACCAAATGGGAACCGTCTCTAATAGTCAAGGTTATTTGAGATGGCCATAAACCGTCTCCAAAGATATGTTGGAGACACCTTAAAGCCGTCTCTAATAAGTCATCTCTCATTATTGGAGACGACTTTTGGCCGTCTCTAATAAGTGATATGATGTTATTGGAGACGGCTTAAAGCCGTCTCCAATAAGTGATCTCCTGTTGAATATTTATTTATTTTTAATGCTATTTAATTTTTTTGCTCCAGGACCATATTGTCTAGCAGTACACATCTATAACCTGCATTTTATTTTTTTATTTTTTATGAAAATCCGTAACATGCATTTACATACTCACATTAGCATAAAAGTAAATTTTAATTCACAACACCGCAATTTCATTAACAACAAATTTATGTATACAAATAATGACTCATTTTTAGAGGTATCCGACATTGTTCATGGCTTCGTAAGCTTGTCCAGCAGTCATGGTTCCATCTCCAATCATAGAGATTACATGGTTGTTCTTCCCTACTAAATCTCTAGCAACTGCCATTTCTAGCAAATTCAAAAAGAAAAAAGTTAATAATTTCTCCAAGAATCGGGTCATATAGTATACAAATGGGTGAGAAATCTATTAACTAAGACCAACAGATATGCTTGTGGAGTTGTGCCCTGCACCAAAAGCGTCATAAATGCTCTCTTTTTTTAGGGAAACCTGCAAATTCATTATTACAGTTTACAAATCATTAAAAAAAAAAGGAAATAAATATATCAGAAAATTAAAGTCCATTTGTTAATATAAAAATCACAAAACAATCCTCAATCATACCAAAAAATCAAAATTCTTTATTTAATAGAAAAATCTCAAGTTGCAATCTGTATATAGCCTAACAAATCAGAATAATTATGTGGGTATGTCTGCAAATTTTCTATTACAGCTCACAAATCACTCCTAAACCACTAAAAGATAAAAAGGTGAAAAAATTTCATAAAATTAAAACCAATTGAAAAAAAATCCCATTTTTCATATAAAAAAAAGTTTTGAAAAAAAATCCCAAATTCATTCAATACAAATTGTATTCACCTGATGACCAACATCCCATATGATCTTATCCTCTGGGGTATCAAACACATGATGCAAAGGAATGATGTAAGATCTTGTGGGTGCTGAGAGTGTCCACGTGCCATCAAATGTCAGCATGACAAAAATCCCAAAACTGGAATTGTCCAATTAACACTAATGCCACACAAAGGACTGATGTAAGATCTTGTGGGTCGAACTATATAAAAAAAACATCTTCATCATGTGATTCAAAATGGTCAAATGCTTTCAAAATGAAAAGCCAAAAATGTTTTGGAGATCTACATGATAATTGTTCACTTTAAAGGCATTTGACCACTTTCAATCATATGATGTAGATGTTTTTCAAATGCAGTCTTTGACCTACTAGATATTTAAATCAGGTCCTTGGCATCAAGTTGCATACTTCGATGAAAAATAGTGCCACATGTACCCAATCAGTAACCCGTTCCAATCGAGATTGGGAACAAGTACCCACTCTTTTAATAAATCGGTCCCAAATCGTTCCCCATCTCGAATAGTTGAACAGCACTAGCAAAAGATCTATAAAAATGGTCTATGCAGGCTGGGATAGTGGTCAGAGAACTACCTCAGTCAGAACACAGCTAGCCTCCCCAAGATATTGTTGATCATCCAACTTTAGCATCTGCATATATTTAGAAAATGTTATGAGCACCAATCCAAAAAGGTATCCATCATTGATACAGTATGTAGGCATATATGAGAAACATGGTAAGTTTCAGGTAGGGATATTTATATGGATATGACTTAAGCAGAAATAATTCAATAAACATCCTCACTTTAACAGGGCTGTGTTAGAAAATTGTAAAGTTAATTTCTACAGTTATAAAAAAACATAGAAGGGGAGATTAGGTGATTCAATGCCTCAACCTGCTATTTTTTTATCGACAAGTAAAGATTATATAAATATATATAGACAGAGAGAAGCTCGAGAAGGTATTCCAATGGAGTACCTTCACTGTACGCTAAGGTGCACATGGCACCCAAAGCGAAAGAAGTGCATAAATCAGATTGTAGATACCAGCCCCATGGCTCTTCGAAGAGCTTTGATTTGTCCAAACACTTAGCCATGTGCTACTTGAGATTCGAAGAACTTCAGTTGAGATGTAACATGTAAGTAATATCAATATCACCCATAGACCTCCTAATGCATTTTTATACATGCAAAAAGAAGATGGTAAGTTCCCGCTTAACAGTAATAATAAAAAAAGGCTTCCAAATAGCTATAGGAAACAGTGATCATGATGCAAACATCTACTAAAGATTTGATGATAGATCTCATATTTACCATTGCATATGCTCTAAGCTTGTTTATTAAGGTCCACCATGAAGCTACACATCAATACGCTCTAAGAGACGACTTCTCGAGACATGGCAAATCAAATCCAGCCCAAAGAGAGTGATCATTTATCTCTAGAGTGACCTTTGAACTAACAAGATACACAGATGATAATTGGGTAAAATCTATTTAGGTAGAAGATTCCTAGCATGATCTTTCCGGAGGAATGCTAGAGTCATGCAAGAGTAAGAAGCAGAGATGCTATCAGATCAAGCATCAGTGTAAAGTTTGAGCCATGGCTGGGTTCAATTAAGTGTGAATTGATAAGGTTTAAAGAATTTCGTGGAGGGAAATTCTTCAAAATTCCTACACCTGCATATCCTCCACTGCCTGAAGGAATCGCTAGCACTGGAGCTGAAGTGAATCTCGTCTTGAGTTCTTGAAAACTCTTCTCGCATGCCTCACTCCACTCGAATCTTGAATCCTTTCTTGTAAGCTTCGTGAGAGGTCCCGATATCTTAAAAAACCCCTCAACAAAACGTCGATAGTACCCTGCTAATCCAAGAAAACTGCGGACGTCGGTCACTATCTTTGTTGCTCCCAGTTAACCACTGCTTCTATTTTTGCTGGATCTACAGTGACACCATGCTTTGAGACAACGTGTTCCAGAAAGCTAACCTCCTCCAACCAAAACTCACACTTACTGAGTTTGGCGTACAATCGGTGTTCATGTAGAGTCTGTAGAGCAATCCTCAGGTGTTCTTCGTGTTCCGCTTCTAATTTAGAATATATCAGGATGTCGTTAACAAACACTACGAAACACGAGTCCAGGTGTGGTTTAAACACCCGATTCATCAAATCCATAAATGATGTCAGAGCATTTATCAACCCAAACGGCATCACAAGGAACTCATAGTGTCCATACCGTGTCCTAAAAGCTGTCTTCTGGATGTCCTCTGCCTTGACTCTCAACTGATGGTATCCAGATCTCAGGTCGATCTTGGAAAAATACTTCACTCCCTGTAGTTGATCAAACAGGTCATCAATTCTAGGCAAAGGGTATCGGTTCTTCACAGTGAGTTTGTTCAGTTGTCGATAGTCAATACATAGCCGCATTGACCCATCCTTCTTCTTGACAAATAAGATCGATGCTCCCCATGGAGACACGCTCGGTCTGACGAACCCCTTATCCATGAGCTCTTGCAATTGCTCCTTCAACTCCTTCAACTCAGCTGGAGCCATTCTATATGGTGCTTTCAAAACAGGCTCCGTTCCTGGCGCTAAGTCGATTGCGAATTCTACTTCTCTTTCTGGAGGTAGTCCAGGTAACTCCTCTGGAAATACATCGACGAACTCTCGCACCACTGCTATCTCAGAGATAACATTCCTCTCCTCCTTATCTTCCTTCAAGAATGCCAAGTAACCACTGCAACCCTTTCTGATCAAACGTTCAGCCCTTATTGCAGAGATAAGTGGCATGTGCGTTGACCTCTCTCCTCTAAATCGAAACGATCTTTTGGTGTTGGGTCGAAAGGTGACGACCTTGTTCTTGCAGTCCATGTTTGCACAATGAGTTGATAGCCAGTCCATGCTAAGGATCACATCGAACCCTTGCATGTCTAACAAAATAAAATTTATGGGTAGTTCAAAGACATCTCCATCCATGATCCTCACGATCACAGATTTACAAACTTTCTCGGTATCAACCACTTTCCCTGTTAGAATAGTCATGGTTAAAACAAAGTCTAACTCTCTTAGGGTGACCTTTATCTTCTTTGTGAAACGAGGTGTAATAAACGAGTGGGTAGACCTCGGGTCTATCAACACTCGAGCTTCATATGTCACATAGCTTCCTTTCTCATAGATTTTTAGCTTACCTATAACATACATACACGCACGCATATATAGTACATACTTTACATATCAAATTTAACGCTTAAATACTTGAGTCTACACTACAGCTAAATGAATGCACCTTCTCTATCTAAAATTTTAACGAATTGAAAGTCTTTAATTAAAAGAAATTCTCACCTTGGATCACATCATGTGTATTTTGAGCCTCTTGAGCTGTGACGACATAGGCACTACCTTGGACGACCGGCTTCCGCGATTGAATAGGTCGTGGCGTTGAAACTGAAGCCGTCTTCCCTTTATCAACCTCAGGGCAAATCCTTGATCAGGTGGCCCACCTTGCCACATCGAAAACAGCCCCGAGTCCCCATTCTGTAGTCCACTATCCTATGAGGCTTGCCACACATGGCACAAGTCTCCCGAGGTGTGAAAGAAATTGTACGGGAAGAACCCTGTGTGACGGTAGCGCCAGTAGTCATGGCAGGGCTCTCGTAGCGTAACGGTCTCCCCGACGCAAGTAATGAAAATCTCTGCTGGTTGTTATGTTGCGCCGATCTTCCAAAACCCCCTTGGAACGGTGGTCTCTGAGTTTGGGCCACGAATCTAGGCTTTTTTATTCACCGGTTCGTAGTTCCCTGTTCTTCCTTGATCCATGCTTCCTCTCTGTTGCTCTCTCTGGCAGTAGCAGTTGTTGTTTTCTTCTTCTACCACTAGGGCCTTGCTCATGACCTCTTCATAGGTCCACAACTGGAATGGTGCTACTCCTCCCCTGACCTCAAGCTTCAAGCCTTGCTGAAATCTCTTTGCCTTCATCGCGTCAGTGATGATGTAATCTGGAGCAAAGCGGGCGAGTCATAGAAACTCCACTCCGTATTCTCTAATGCTCATCCTCCCTTGCACCAATTGCAAGAATTGTATTTCCATCTGATTTCTCACAACCTCTGAAAAATATTGTTTGTTGAACTCCTCAACAAACTCCTCCCAGGTCCAGGGCAATTATGGGGTCCCCTGAGCCCTAGTCTGTATCACGGACTTCCACCAAGGCCCAACCTCCCTGTCTAGCATGTTAGCTGCCCAACGGACACTCTCATCTTCCGTGCATGTCAGCATGCTAAATACCTTCTCCATCTCCATTAACCAGTTCTTAGCTGTCATTGTGTCTACCTGCCAAGAAAAGGTAGGAGGTCTCATCCTCCTAAACTCGGTAAACGATGAAGCTACTGGCAGTGCAGGTCCTACTAGTGGCGTAGGTGGCTGCTGCTCTCCGGCGGTATGCGCTGCAAAGGATGTGGCCTGCTGTGCCATGGCAGCTGCCATTGTCTCCATGGTGTGCATCATCCTTTGGCGCTCCTCTCTCTCCTCCTGTCTTTCTCTCACCCTTTCCTGCTCTCTCTGATCTCAATCCTGACGATCTCGATCCTGATCCTCTGGTTGCCTACTACTACTACCCCCTAGGGCCTCTCTCTCCCCCATAGGTACTCTGTTCGTAGGAGAGATGTACCCATCTCCACTACGTAGACTTCTGTTTTAGCCGCCCCTCGGTCGGCCTCTCCCTCTAGAAGACATTGACGGCTGTACTTGAAACTAAAGTTTCATTAGCAGAGGTCCCTATGCTCTGACAAAAGAATGATTGTCAGAATTTCTAAAAGAAACGGCTCTGATACCAACTGTGACAGCCCGGATTTCGGCACCCCAAAACCCATGCCATCAGCATGATCATCTTGACTGTGCCCCTTGGCTATGCATGGGATATTGGTATATCAAGCATTAATAAGACAAAATAAATAGATGTTATAAAATATGGAAGAAATCACTATCTTAACATGACCAAAAGACAGTTCTACCTTCATGCCCCTGCATGAATGGAGAACCTATCCGAACCATCGATGACCACTGATCATCCTAGACGGTTTGCCCAAAAGAATATTTCAATTTAACTACATTGTTTACAAAACTGAATAAAGGCTTGACATACCAAGCCGTACCAAATAAGCTCACAAAAATCTAACTCTCTCAACTGCACAGCAGAGTCCTCTAGAAGAAGTCCTCTGGAGGTGGCTCCAAGTCATCCCCGGGCGCGTGGTCCGAATCAATAGGGTCCACGTCTCCCGAAGCCTCGACTGCCGCTAATAATGGACCTACGACGTATAGTCTAAAGGGGTGAGCTACATCCTAGCTCAATAGGGAACAAACACAGTGAACATATAAGTTAAAACCTCACATATATTCCATGATATTCTAAGCATGATGTATCTATGCAGTTACTGAGAAAACAATTTGGAAAGATGGAAATTTATATTTACTTTTAATAACAGTTTATAGTTTTCACATCTCTTTTACTTGATCATGAATGACATTGAAAAGGCTTAAAGCAAGACTTAAATCTTCAACTTAAGTGATCCCTGAGTAATATAGCATCGAGCCCCGATGGGATACCCTCCATCGTCGTCTAAATAGATAGTTGTTATGCGTATTCCCTGGGAATATAATACTACCCAAGCCCCTTTTCCCTGGGAATCGGTGGCGGGGTTCATTCTTATCTCAACATCCCTGGGATGTGCTTACTGTATACGGATAAACCTCCGTACTGGCTTACGGTTTCGCCGCCGTATCGGTCACGGATATCCTGCAGCGTCAGCCGTGGGTATCCCGCCACGTCGGTGGGATATCCTAATCAAACCTCAAATAACAAAAATAACAGGTGCTTTACATATAGTTATTCACCGTGTAAGTGTGCTATCTTATATCAGTTAGGCCTTATCGAATGTTATTCAATCTTGTCTACATCCCTGGGATGTATCCAATTATTCTTATCATCTTGCTGTCTTGTTACTTTCTCATCCCCTGGGGATGTCTTATTCTTAGTTACACTATTGATGTCACACACGCACCCTTTTTATAAAACTTTACTTAGCTAAAACAATTTTTGATTTAAATTTCATATCACTACATACATGCTCTTGCAAATTAAGGTACATGTTCAAGGTGTTCCCTACCTCAACTCTCTGATAATTCATGCATCAAGGTCCCACGCGGCTCCTTGTGCTCATGATCACACGTACCACCTATGGTACAACATAACACATGCAACACATCACTAAAGATGTAATAAAGAAGGTCCAAGACCCTCCATGAACCTCAAAGTCAAACTAAGAAGTCAACTAAAACAGTCTCAGTCAATTAATCGATCCCCAAATTCGATTAATCGAATCTGATTCAATTAATCGATTTCCAAATCGATTAATCAAAATTCAAAATCGATTAATCGATTCCCAAAATCAATTAATCGAAATCCACAATCGATTAATCGATCCCCAAATCGATTAATCGAAGCTCTCCACTTACTCATGTCGATTCTCAATTCGAGTAATCGAAATTCCAAAATCGATTAATCGATTCGAAATCGATTAATCGAAATCCGAAATTGATTAATCGAATTCCCAATTTGATTAGTCGATTTCCCCAGGTCACTTTCCTCCAGCCACTGAAGGTTCTCAGTCGATTAATCGACACCCAAATCGATTAATCGATTTCCCAGATCGATTAATCGAATTGGCCAGAATCAGCCCCCTTTTGGGCTGTTCTTCCAAAACTTTCTCAACCTATTTTTCTTTCTTTTTCTAAGCCTTTAATCCTAAGATTTTACTGTTCTTGACCGAATTTAAACATCAATAACCTATGCATTTAATTCAAAGGAAATTTACCTCAACTAAAACTCAATTTGATCAATAATCTAAGTTGGAATGGCTAGGGTTCCAGCTTTGTTCCAATGGATCCAAGTCGCGTCGAATCCGACCCTTTTTGCCCAATCCCCGTTCCAATCTAGCCTCAATAACTCCTTGGCATTAATTGCCTTCTCTCTCTCTCTCTCTCTCTCTCTCTTCTTTACTCTCCTTTACCGACCAAACAATTGCATTTAGGGTTCTTTAAACCCTTAAATACCCATTGTCCTAGTGTTGAGCCCATATACCCATCTCTGGTGTATGTGACTTCTCTCTCTCTCCCTCTCTTCTTTACTCTCCTTTACCAACCAAACAATTGCATTTAGGATTCTTTAAACCCTTAAATACCCATTCTCCTACTGTTGAGCACATATACCCATCTCTGGTGTATGTGACTCAAATTAACTCTATGCCCTATACTTACATCATATTTTTCATCTCATCAGTTCGTCACTTCTTGAGTTCACTATTTGACTCTTTCTTGGTCAAACCTATGACCAGTTGGGCACGGATCCTGAGGTCACTATTTAATGCAAATTTTCGGGATATTACATGAACACAAACATACAAATTTATGTATAAATTAATTTGTTAAATTCTCAAGTACTGTTTTAATCCTTCCACTCTTTAAAGTAAATTCCATGCCCCCATGACTTTTTCCTCCCGAATGTGAAAAATCTAGAAAAATCCTTGTACAAAGCTAACACATTACTTAATCCCTTCTTTAAACGAGGGTATTTAAGTTAAAAACTCAAATAAAATCTGTTATCATTAAGAAAAATAATCCAACCCTATATATTCAAAACGCCCCCTCCCCCCCTTTTATTATTTTCAATGATGACGACTGAATCGTCATAACAATTGTTCACAATGCTCCATCCTTCATTTGATTGTTCGAAATGATGCTGCCTCTATTGTTGTAATCTTTTGTCCACATGTTGTTTGAAGCGCTGGCTAATGAAAGCCATATATGACAGTGGAATCGCGAAAGAGGGGCTATTCACTGTAAGTTTCTCAGCTCTCTTTTATATAAGAATATATGGCATCATTCCATACAGGAAGCACAAAATATCTTTTTCCTATATCTAAAAACTTAGTGGTTCGTCTTCGTAGCATGAAAATGCTCAACTTTAACCTACCGCTGAATCTCTTGAATCATATATATATATATATATATATATATATATATATATATATATGATCCACAAGTGTTGAGAGCAGGACCTACTAATAATCACTCAGCTGAATCCCTAAAAAGCTGCCAAGAGTTATAGAATAAAATCACTCAGTTGCCAAGAGTCGTAGCTAAAGCTTGACCTACTAATAATCTCATGCTAAGGCTTTTCAACCTTTAGAAGTGTAAGGTCCAGGTCTTGGGTTATGCCTTACAAAATAGGTCCCACATACTTGTACAGACACACTTATTCACTATGCTCTTGTTACCAAATCAAGAGTCATAGCTAAGTTTATTCGTGTGCTATAAAGCTATTCAACTTAAATTAAGGAATGATCCTAACTCCTAAGAATACTTGATCTTACCCTTGATATCTATTTTCGGATTGCTCGACTTGCTTTTGAACATTGATAATAACGATAAAGATACTCTACCCGCTGATTTCAGAAAGAACCAAAACCAAATCCCCTTGAGTGACCAGTTTTATGATCCCACATGACCCTTGCATCTCTGCAAAACAAAGTCAAATTAACAAATTAATGAGACCAATAAAAAAATTGATAAAAAGAGATTCCAGTAATGGAAATTATCGAGAGAGAGATAGAGAGGGGGGGGGGGAGGGGTTGAGCCTGCAGCTCGATTGGGAGGTCTCAGGTTCAATTTCAGCTTTACCCATTAGAAATAAAAAAGGTGCTTAAAAATCATCCGGTTTGGCCGATACATATCCAAAGTATAAGATTCCAATTAATCGTGATTAAACCCCGAATGTCCCAAATAAAAGCAAGTAGTTTGTCCTTGATAAAATGAGAAACAAGGGGGGAAAAAAAAGACGAAACAATAAATTATTAAATTAAGATCTCTCAAGCTTGTACTTCAATGGGCTCCCAAGAATTATGTTGAGAGCAATGATTTTCTACATACATCTTTGAATAATACAAAACTAAACAAGAAGTGTTAAATGTTAGTTTTTATGGAAAAAAATCTTGGAGTTAAATATTAGCCAAATTATCATACGCCAAAAAGTCAATGACAATTCTATGTAATGGATTCTATTGGCGGATGCATATCTTGTTGACATTGTGAAGAATGACTAAAAAATGTAGCAAGAAAAAAAATAAAATAATAAAATAGCATCATGCGTGTATCTTCTGCTATTGACATCAATACCAAATGAAACATGAGAAGCATATAATAGTCTTGTCATCAATAAAATAAACCAGATTCGTACCTGAGTATTGAGTTTGAAAAGGTACTACAAATTTATGGACAGAAAACGGCCAAAAAACACAAAATAGCGAATCAAAATCAAGAAGATGACCAATTTTAAATTGAATTACCTTGTATCTTTTGGAGTGTCTGGATTTAGAGGCATCGATTTCCTTGAGCATCGAAGAATGTCAGAGGTGTCTCTTTGTGGAATCAGAGTGAGAAGATGCTACATTTTTTAGATCGGAGATCGTTGTTAGGGTTTCGCTTGGGTTTTCCCTCTCGTAGATCAGAGAGAACGAGACTCAGTTGTCCCCGCGCGACGAGTTGAAGACGTGAATCTGAATTTAGAGGCGTCGATTTCCTTGAGGATAAGAAATCGAGGTGTCTCTGTGTGGAATTAGAGTGAGAAGATGCTAGGTTTTTGATATCTGAGATCGTTGTTAGGGTTTCGGTTGGGTTTTCCCTCTTGGAGATCAGAGAGAACGAGACTCATTTCTTCCCTCGCGACCATTTGAGGACGTGATTTAGATTTATTAGCTTCGCCTATATATAGGGCCAGGCTGAGTTAGGTTATTTGCAGCTGCCAAAAATATAACTAACAACCTATATTTACTAAAGACCAAACTAGATCACATGGAGACGGCTGAAGCCGTCTCTATTGGTGTTAACAATACTTTTAGAGACGGTTTTTCATGTAGTCTCTAAAGTTGCCACCTGCCTATACATGAAGTGCACCTTATGGGGCATCTCTGATAAAAAGAAATCGAGGCGGCTTTTAAAATAGCGGTCTCTAATAAATGAATTGGAGACGGCTTTTGAAATGGCTGTCTCTAATAAATAGTTATTAGAGACAGCTTCGAAAAGCCGTCTCCAATAATCATCTCCAAAAGTATTTTATTTTGTAGTGAGAGGACAGCCTGTTCCCATTTCAATGATTGTCCAATGGAGAGCACGATATACTCATCCATATAATACTAAATTGGGAAAAAGAATTGAAAGATCAAGTGAAGCAACTATAGCAGCAGCAGAGCCCTAACGACTCCTCTTACAATGCCCTTTCCAATAATCCTCTTAGTGGTGAGATCCTAAATGATACGATAGGATGAATAAGAAGTAATGGAACAAATTAGATGTTTAGTGAGACCGCCACAGAGAGTAAATTATTCACAAAGTGTAAATTTGTAGCAAGGTTAGGAACATGGAGAACATTAGACAAAGAAAGCGAAGATGATACTGAAATGGTGCCAACACCAATGACTAGGGTAAAGGAACCATAGGCCAACCGAACCTGTGTAAATGAAGATAAGAGGAGAATATGCTGAGAAGCCCTGAATTCCACTGGTCATGTGATCCATCATGCCGTAATCAATGACTCAACAATAAGTGTTGAAGCAGTGGTAGTACAAGCAGAATATACTAGGAGAAGAACAAACAACAGCAATACCAGCAAATGGACTAACCTCATAATCATTCTCACTGTCATTTAGGCCACTATCAAGCACACAGTCCTATCCACGAAATTGCTTTAGAAGTTCGATACTGAAGAGGAACTACCATCCAAACCACAGTAACATAAGAATCAGTTATGATCAACCCAACCGCTCCTTAGTGAGCTATTACTGGCACCGTTATCAACTAAATGATGCCAAAAAAGGCAGCCAGCTGAACTCTGCCCCACACAAGAACTTTTATAGGATTCATCAAAGAACTAGTTCCCAATCATACATGTAGATCAAAACAACTAAATACTTCACCGATTCAATAACAAATACGTCTCAGAAGTAACCTCAATGGTACTCATATACAACAACAAATATCTCTCAGGTATAACCACAAACACTTCTCAGATTCATCATAAAACTAACTTGGATGCATTAATAAAAAAAAATTTCCAAGAAAACTACAGAGGATCAATCAATAACATATAAATTCTCCAAAAATTATAATCACAAAACCAAACAATCAGATCCTCCATCGTTTCCGTAATTAACAATAGGAGAATTCAGATCTGACGGAAACTAAATCAAAAGAAAAACAAATATATAAAAAATATGATCAATGAATCCACATCAAATAGCCTCTTAGAAAAATGCATACTTTTCCTCAAGATCTACACAAAACTAAGATCAAAACAGCTATAATCTCAACAAAACAAACCAGATTGAACAAACGAAGAAACAAACCAAATCACTAGAAATCTCAAAAATTACCTCAGAGACAGCGAAATTACGTTCATACAAAGTGATTTGAGAGTTCGACGCCGATCAAAATCACTCTAAATTTGAAAATCACATTATCAATGTATCCACGCGAATAAAAAAAAATCAAATGAAGCCATTCCAGAGATCCACACGGACACACCGATTAAACCGAGATCTGGAACAAAACCAAGCCGAATTCAAGCTTTAATCGATACGAAAATGAAGAATACAAATAGAACACTAGTGTTAAACAAAATTAGGGTTAGGAAGAGCGATTGAGAGCTCGATAGAGATCTTTGGAAACCCCTGATTCCGATCGAAAGCCTAGCTTCGTTAATTTTTTAAGAGAGTGGGAGATTGGAGAAAGAGATTAGAGAGAAATTGGGAGATCAATTAGGTTTTCATGATTTCAAAGACCGAGAGAACGAAGGAGAAAGAGTTTCGTTCGGTTTTCCCTCTCGGAGATCAGAGAGAACGAGCTTGAGTTGTAACCTCCGGATGAGTTGCATACATGAAGCTAGAGTTGTCAACATTGCCTATATAAATGGTCTGGCTGAGTTAAGTTATTTGCAGCCGTAAAAAAAATATAAAGACCGACCAAACTAGATCTCTTAGAAACGGCTTCAGTCGTGTACATTGGTGTTATTGAGACTTTTTGGGACGGTTTTTCATGTCGTCTCTAAAGTTTTCACCTGTTATTTTATATAGGGAGACAACTATAGCCGTCTCTAATAAAAGGATTCGAGACGGCCTTTGAAGTGATCGTCTCTAATAAATGGTAGTTGGAGACGGCTTCAATAACAGTCTCCAAAAGTCTTTTTTTTGTAGTGATTCCATAAAAATTTCAATAGTAACGGCTCTATATGTGATGGCCCATTCATTCATCAGCTTAGGGGATAACAAAAATTTCAGTCTAACAAATTGTTTCACACATAAAGGAAAAGAGGTACCTTAGCTCATCTTGGCAGAAGAAAGTACGGAGATCGCCTTCGCTGCCCTTTCCAGCATAGAAGTACTCAACTGTATGCTCGGAGAGGATCTAATCAGCCACAAGTAGAAGCCCAAACGGCCCCAACGATCCTCTACCAGAATAACCACCACTTGTGCTGCATTTGTACCCCACACCAGCCTCGATTGTCGCCTCCAAAGCGTATTTCTCAATCTCAAACTCTGCACTTATGTTCAACTATTTCCATTTCCAACAAAATTCTCAATCCCCTCTCTTCCACTAATTAGAGAAAATGACTAAAAGTTCTCATATATGGCAATTGACCCGTTCCAAATAGTGATTTAGAATATGTTATATTTTTTTGACAAATGACCTCATTTGTTATCAAGTGTTCAATGAGATTTGAAGACCATGATATAAAGGTCTAACGTGTGGAAGATTGAGAGGCAAAAAACATTTCCATCATGTGACTAAAAGCATTCAACATCTTTAAAATGAACAATTGAAACTGATTTCAGAAAACTACATGGCAACCGTTCATTTTAAAGCTTTTGTTTGCTATAGAAGTTTTTCGTTGTGATCTTCAACCCACTAGATCTGCTTCTCAGGTCCTTTGAATCACACTGTACAGTTGATGAATCATATACCACATGTCCCAATTCAATGACCTGAACAAGTCGATTACCCGATACAAAGTCTTACTAAAATGCCCCTATCGTGTTTGACAGATACTGACCAGTGGAAAACAGCTATTTTCATCAGCAACATTGCAGTCATTTCACCATGTTAGTGAAATAACTATCATATATGCAGGCTAATCTAGCCATTTTCAGGGTCAGGTGAGGGTCAATATATGATTAAAAAGAACTAAGGAAAAGAAGAAGACTGACCTGTGAGCATGGCCTTGCCAATATTAAGTGGCATGACCGATCTGACAGCAATCTCGATGTCATTGAAGGCCGTACTATTCTTTCAAACTCTCCATCTTCTCGCCAAACAACACCACTCTCGGAATGGTCTAAAGAAAAATACTAATCAGTAATCACCAATAAAAGTTGACAGACACAAGGGTAGGTAATTTTTTAGAGTTAGTATTAGGTAAGTGACCCCAGCATAGGTGCTCTTGCTACTCGAGTCATTTTTTGGGATGTCTGGAGAATCATCATTTGTGTTGTCCAATAGGTGTGCCATGATCTTAAGATCTTTGTTGTAAAAATTTAGGGGTGTCTAGGTATCTTAGACTGGCTTTTTGGTAGAGAATTAATAGGGAATTATGACTGATGCAATTGCTTACTATACCTACCGTACTTCTCCCTAATAACCACGGGATAGGATGACCACCACCCTAAGATAGACCCTTGTACACAACTGACCTAATCAAAATGACCTCCCCCAGTTCGATGACAGTACTTATGAACTTTTCTTCAAAACTAACTCACCAAATACCCATGACTGCTCATAGACCCAAAAGTGCTCATCTCCAACCCTAAAAAGCTCCATTGCATCTACACACTGGGGCATTTTTTTAAACTAAAAGGAGAATCACATTAGAAGTGCCGACTCGTCCAGGAAGAAGATGATGAATGACGAAGTTACCATTCGGAGAATGCTACCGAAGATACTATACTGCTAATCCTACCACGCTCCTACACTGGGGCATTTTTATTCATTGTTTTTATTATTTCTATCTTAGCTATTTGCTTTCCTTGTTGCATTACTTCTATTTCAAAAAAAAAAAAAAAAAAAAGAAGAAAAAAAGAGAGACCACATATCCATCTTTTACTACCAGACCCTGGTCAGAGACACTTACCCCCCTTGACAACTAGCGAGGGGGAGAGCAAAAATTATTGATAGCTTTACCGTTACATGTGCAGATACAAAGCAACCTTTAACCATCACCAGGCCAGCTCAGGAAGCATCCAAGTCTCGATGACGGTTGACGGCACTAAAGAAACTAAAAAAGCGAAAAACAAATGCAAGAGGTAATAAAAAATCTCCATATATATCAAAATTTTCTTTTCTTTTTTTACACTTGTCACCGGAGGCATCCCCCTTGTATATACAATACACGTACACAATGGATAAAAAAAAACACACACACACACCCTTACTCCCGACGCTGTCGCTGGGATGGTCGATCATCGTTGTCCCTAATATCATAAGCTCAGAGGTCCATAGACTGGTCCTCTAAAAATACAATCCCGACACTCGGAGTTCGTGGAACCTCTAGATGATGCGACCCCGCTACAGAATCCCCCTCACTCGTCTGACTAACAGACTGCCTTGATCAAGAATGAGGAGGATACCCTGCAAAAATCTCACGAATGACAGAATCCTCACGAGCATCACCCTTGACATGATCGCGTGACGTGTGACGAGATTGCCCGGCCGAGGAACCCGTAGCCCTCGACTCCGATCCATCAAGCTGATGTTAAGTAGTGAAAAATACCATTTTTCACCCCTAAACATGAGCCTTGAAAGACCCTTGAGAAGACTAAATAAGTGCTTTAGTGTGCATTTTACAGCTAACCAATCAGACAGGTCCAAATCCGAAAAGCATCCCAAAAAGATCAAAAAGCTGACAGCTCATGTCAAGTTTAAAGAAGGAGTGAAGAAACAGCCTCAGCAATGGCTAAAGAGGGTCTAAAAGAGCAGACAAAGACCTGAAGCAAGAGAGAGTTCAATTCGCAAAGAACTTCTACTATTCGCAAAGAAGAATGGAAGCCTAGAGTTCAATTCGCAAAGAACTTCTACTATTCGCAAAGAAGAATGGGAGCCTAGAGTTCAATTCGCAAAGAACTTCTACTATTCGCAAAGAACCTTGAACTTTGCGAAAAGAAGAAAACACTTTGCGAAAAGAAGATTGAACTTTGTAACAGAGCTCCGTAAGTCATTGAACTTTGCGAAAAGGCCCGAACTCGCGCGAAATGGCATTCGGGATTTCACCGTCCAAGAAGGTATTTGAAACTTTAAATGCAATCAAAAGACCAGGAACATTCCGGAAGGTTCCAATCAAGATCCGAAGGCATATTCCAACCCATGTGAGCGCCCAAAGTTAAATTACCTGGCGGGAACTTCCAGAAGCTCAAACAGAATTTCAAACCCATAACAGAATTGATGCTTCTGGCACCTGATTGGCCGAACCAGATCAGAGCATTTCCATTGGCCAAAACAGATCTGGATCCCCGTGCTCAACCCTCATTGGGCAATCCAGATCTAAAGCATTCCTGATTGGTCAATCCAGCCATGCGCAGGATGGAGGAAAAAGTATAAATAGAGAAGCCATTCGCCCAAATTGGGTATCCAGATTTTAGAGTTTTCATCTCTGTTTCCCTCATTCCGGTCAGATAGCTTATCTGAACCCCCTGTAATCCCTTCTTGTAGTTTACCTTTGAGAGCCATTGTGAGTGATTTGTACTTCCAAGTTCAGATTCAAGACTGTAAGTCTGAGGGCTCTCTGAGAAGCTCAGACTGTAAGTCTGAGGGCTCTCTAAGAAGCCGTGCTCTGTAATTGTAATTTTGGATTTTAAAAGGTTGCTGTAATTTGTGTCTTCTCCATTGGAGTCATGTCGAGGGTTCTGAATGTTCACCTTAGTGCATTAGACTTCTTTAGATTCACTCATCCGCATGCAACTTCCCTTAATTCATCACCCCTGTGCGAATTAGCGTTGGTAACCTAATTCTAGCAGCATTTACAGTGATGTTCATGTTCTGAACTAAAGAATAGGCCACTAGTGATGATCATGACATTTAAGTGGATGATCACAGCCATAAGTCTTAACCTATTACTTAATTGGGATTTATTTCTCTTACATCTGTGCTGGTAGCCAGATGAAGATTGATTCTGCTCTGTTGAACTACAGATTCTCCATTAAAATTCAGAGGCTAAAGTACATGAAGCTATTATTTCTGCATTTGTCTTATTTTAAACATCTCCCCAACTCGGATCTGGATCATGTAGTTAGTTCTTTTCTTTATTTGCTTATAGTTAAATGTGACACAATCCAACACTCTCTTTTATCTATTCTTTTGTTTAGATAATTATAGAGCCAGATCTGGTAGCACAGATCTGGAGGTTTATCTTAAATTTTAAATCAATTCCCTGTGGACGATCTTGAAATACTTACTTACATTTAAAACTTGCTACAATTGGCCCTGATCTTGCAGGCCAGTGTTAGCCCCAATGTGCTGATATTCCTTTCATAAGTTAACATCCAAATAACCTAGCATTCTTTAATTCTTTAATTTTTTTTTCATAATGCACACAATTATGGCACACTTGGAGCGACAACAAGTTTTTGGCGCCGCTGCCGGGGAATAGATTTTAAAATTGGTAGACCTAAGTTTTTCTATTTTGTAGATTTGATTTTTATTTTAATTTTTGCTTTAAACCTGCACTTTGCATTCCAAGTGCTTGATTAAATGTCTCTGACGATTTTGTATAGAAAACTGTTTTTTCGTGAGAATTTTTATTTTTTATTTTACGAGTTTTTATTCTTTGCCTTCTAGTTATTTGAATAAATCTTGCCACTCTTTTGTCTTTTGTCAAATTTGGGCGTGCTTTGAGTTTTTCTTTTATTTTGTCAATACTTGAATAAGTCTCTTCTGATTTTGGATGTTTGCGATCTGGCGGCCGTCAACAAGGAGCATCTGGACCAAAGTCGAGCAGATCTGCTTGAGTTTGCATCCCTTCTCCTTTGTATTCATTTTCTATTTTTAAATTCTTGAACCAGCAATTCTGCTGTGTTTTAATGTTGTTTGATTATAATTTCACTGCCTTTTAGGCATCTTTGATTTTTTTTACAAAACTAAATACAAAATAAAAGAAGTCGAAAACACAAATAGAAAATCTCGAGTTGTTTCTCATTATTTTAGCAAGTAAATAAGGGCTCTTGTGGAGCCCAGGCTGATCCAAAACAATTAAAAAAAATAATAATAATAATAAAAAATTAGAAAATTATAAAACAATATAGATATCTTCCGGATGCTTTTCTCCATTTGCATCCACTTTTCCCATCCGAACTCGAGATCATTTTTTTTTTTTAGGAATCATGTAGGATAATGAGTAGTGAATCATAGGTGTTTTGAATATTCAATGGACCCACTAATTTTATTTTCCTTCTAGATTTCTTCATCATAAAGGGTCTCACCGAGGAATGTTTCCATGTTGACATCATTAATGAGTCGATGGAGGAGTCTTTACAAACATTTCGCAAGGTAAAAACTCCACCACGTAATTTAAAATGATTGGGGATCCATCGAGAAAGAAGGAAAAGGAGATCAAATTCAACGGAGTCTCTGCTTTGTGCAAGGCACTCACCAACCTCTCTCTTGAGACTGCTCCTCTCCCTCTTCCACAAGTTACCAAGGTACCTTTTTGCCTCTTTCTCAAACACACAATTGGAACCCAAACAGCTCCCCAAAAATCTGAAATATTTTTTTTTGGGAGACCACCAAACACTACCTGTGATTTTTTCTTCCTCCCTTACAAAAGAGCAAGAAGAGGAGCTGTTGGTAGTACTAAAACAGCACAAGAAAGCAATTGGCTGGACCATTGCTGATTTAGGAGGAATAAACCCACCAGATGCATGCATAAGATCCACTGAAGAGGATGCCAAGCCTTCTAGAGAAATGCAAAGAAGGTTGAATCCTCACATGCAAGAAGTGGTAATGAAGGAAGTTGTCAAGTCGCTAGATGTCATTTACCCCATTTGATTCTCGCTTGGGTAGCACCCACACGTGTGGTGCCTAAGAAACTGCATCATCATGCTAGTGAATGTAAACTTATGTCCACCACCAGACAAACAACTGGATGGAGGGTCCAGATAGACTAAAAATTAAATACCATGACAAGGAAAGACCATTTCCCCCTCATTGACTAAATCCTTGATAAGCTTGCAGCAAAGCTTACTCTTCCTTGATGGGTACTGTTACAACCAGATCCCTCAGGTACCACAGACCAAGAAAAGACCACCTTCACCGCCTTTGGCACTTTTGCCTATAGGAGGATGCCCTTTGGTCTTTGCAATGCCCTCACTTTTCAAAGATGCATGTATGCCATCTTTTCCGACATGATTGATCAATTCATGGAGATCTTCATGGATGACTTTTCAATTTATGGAGACAGTTTTTCCCAATGCTTACACCACCTCAAGTTGGTGTTGCAAAGATGTGAAGAAACCAATTTGGTTCTAAGTCGAAAGAGTCATTTTATGGTCACCAAGGCATTGTCCTAGGACATGTGGTCTCCCATAAAGGCATAGAGGTGGACCAAGCAAAATTGATCTAATTGCACATTTGCCTCCTCCCGTAATCTATAAATCGTAAGTTTCTTAGGGCATGCAGATTTTATAGGAGGTTCATCAAAGATTTCAAGAAATTTCCAAGCCCGCAGAGAAAGGATAAGCTTCCCCATGTCATAGCTTATGCCAGATCCATGATAGATGCCCTCAACTACACAACAACCGAGAAAGAGCCGCCATTGTGTTTGCATTGGAAAAATTCAGCCTTATGTTTTAGGTTCACAAATTGTGGTGTTTATCGACCACTCACTCTAAAGTACCTTCTGTCTAAGAAGGATACCAAGCCCAGATTAATCAGGTGGATCCTCCTATTACAGGAGTTTGATCTACAGATTAAGGATAAGAAAGGAGTGGAGAATGTGGTGGCTGATCACTTATCCAGAATTCTCAATACTGAGGATGATAGCTTACCCATTAATGAATCATTTCCTGATGAGCAACTTTTTGCCATCAATACCCACAGTCCGTGGTTTGCAAACATAGTCAACTTCTTGGCTATTGGACAGATTCCTCAACATTGGAATAGAATGGATAAAGATCTTTTCTTCTCACAAGTTAAACATTTCATTTGGGAAGATCCTTATCTATTCAAGAATTGTGCAGACCAAGTGATCAGAAAGTGTGTCTCGGACCATGAATTCCCTGGCATATTGTGGGCAATCAAAACTTTTAATATGGATCTAACTGCTGCTGGTAACCACAGGAAGCTTCAACTCACTGAACTGGAAGAACTGAGGATGGATGCCTACACTAGCTCCAGATTGTACAAAGAAAAGGTCAAATCATTCCATGATAGGAGCCTCATGAGAAGAGAGTTCATACCGGGGTCCAAGGTATGGTTATTCAACTCTAAACTTAAATTCTTTCCTGGCAAATTGAGATCCGTATGGAAGAAGGCCATACACATCATCAAGGCCTCCCCTCGGTCTGTGGATATTTCAGATCCCAAGGATGGAAGAATACTCAAGGTAAATGGTCGAGGCTCAAACCATGCATTGAAAACACCTGTGAGCCCTCTTCACCTATCATCATGAATCTCCAAAAATCTGATGGTAGAAAAGTGTATAATATGTTTGTACAACATTGTTTTTCTGATTTTTGCTGTTTCTGTCTATTTTTCTTGCACGCATAGTGTAAATACACTTCAAAGTTCAAATCGCAAAGTAAAAAGTACTTTTCGAAAAGTTCAAAGTTCTATTCGAATTGATTCTGGAGCTGTAATGAACTACTCGAAAAGAACCATGTTCTGTTCGAATAGTTAAAATTTCCTTTTCGAATAGAAAATCTGGGGAGAAGTCCTTTGCGAAAAGATCTTTTTGCATTCACAAATTCTGTTTTTGTATCAACACTTTTCTATTTTTTTTAACTTTATATTCAGTCCCTTACCTTGTTTTTACTGTTTCTCTGCTATTAGCATTAGTTTCCTTCCATTTGCATAGTAATCCTTCTATTTGTTAGATTTTATTTAGCAGTTCTAGCATTGTTTTGTTGATTTTTCTTGCATTTGTATATCATGTTTTCCATTTCCTTGCTCATATCTTCGCTTACATTTTTATTTTTTCACGCATATAGTTTAGATTTTTTTCGTTCTTAGTTTTTCTTTCTTCTTTTACCCGCTGCCCTAGTCTCTCCTTGTCTAGAACATTGAGGACAATGTTCATCTTAGGTTTGGGGTATGGCAAAGGTCCCCATGGGATAATTAGCATAAGGGCATCACAATCACCAAAGTAATCAGGAAATGAATCAATTTACTTAAGAATCATGACAATGTGGAAATTTTAAAATTTTCTTTGCAAGAATTTAGACATTCTAAACCCTACAATATTCCACATTTCCATGATGTTAACACCAGGAAAATACACTTGTATTAGCACATAGCAGGTGTACAGGAAGAGAAGAGGGTAAAGATATACTTAAAAGGTCAAGGAAAAACCATGACCAGTGAGGAGTGAGCCTATATGTTTTACATGTCTGGTGAAGAGTGACTGAGGCAACCCTTTTCTGATTCAAAGGATCGGTGAGGCATTAGATCCACTAGAAATTAGGAAACTCCAAATCAAAACAAGCAACAAAGATTCATGAAATCGAGGAAAAGATCAAGGCCTTCTTTGGACAAATTTGAGCTAATGTAACCAACCAAGAAAGATCTGTCCTTGTTTGTACCCCAATTGAGCTATAAATCCTACAATGCTTCATCAAAACACCCATTTTCCTTGCACCTGAACCAATGGAACCAATTCAGCCTTCCTCACCTTGAGAATTCAGAGTTAAAGGAGAAAGAAGTAAAGATGGAACATTTCAGGCAAATATCAAAATAAATGAAGAAGAAATACCTTAAAAATGGGCAAGATGGTGGACTGAGAAAGTAAAAGAAAACAATGTGAAAAGAAGCAAGCAAAAAAAGGCAAAAGGGGAACTTTATGTTGAAAATTCAAGATCAAAGGAAGAAGAACTGAGTACTTTGAACACGAGAATCTCAAAGAAGCTAAACTCAAGAAGGTGGAGTCATGAACCACCTCCTTCAATTCGACTTCTCAAAATCCAAACACTGCTCAACCTTCCTATCCTCAAACCTCACTCCACGAGCCATATAACAAACCCAAATTTAAAAGTCCTTGTGATCCAAAGTTGAGTGAACTGTCATGTGGAGATAAGCGGCTTCCCAATCTATGGTGAGGAGATGTCAAGGATGCCAAGACCGAGAATCATGCCTATGCTCATGCTTACAAATCCATTTGGGAGATGTAACGCTCTTGAGCTTGAGTGAAAATGAACCCTTCAACAAAAATCTTGATGAGAGTACACCACGGTAAGTGTTTGGGTTGGAACTTGAGCACATTAAGTATGACTTATAACCTAATTTTATTCAAATGATGAACTCACGACACATTTGCATGATTTCTATGGCTGCTCACAGATTGGAAAGAGTGAAACATTCATAAGGTTTATAAATGTTGAAATCCCTTGCAAACAATAAACCTAAATTTCTTAAACATTGATTCAAGAGTAACTAATTTTGATCTTTGATTGCTCATGGGATGACAAGGCACTAATGCCAACTGTCCCATGGAGAAGTTTGTGGGTACCTTCACCGAAAACCCTCGAGACTTCACTCCTCCTCTAGGGATCACCTAGGGGTTTAAAAGGCTTGTTGCATATGCTAAATGCACCTGTGCTTCCTACAAAAGTGGCTCTTTATTTTGCTTTTACGTTTCTTTGCTCAGGGACTAGCAAAGCTTAGGTTTGGGGGTGTGTTAAGTAGTGAAAATACCATTTTCACCCCTAAACATGAGCCTTGAAAGACCCTTGAGAAGACTAAATAAGTGATTTAGTGTGCATTTTACGCCTAACCAATCGACAGTCCAAATCCAAAAGCATCCCAAAAGATCAAAAAAGTCGGCCTCATGTCAAGTTTAAAGAAGGAGTGAAGAAACAATTTCAAAGAATGGCTAAAGAGGGTCTAAAAGAGCAGACAAAGACCTGAAGCAAGAGAGTTCAATTCGCAAAGAACTTCTACTATTCGCAAAGAAGAATGGAAGCCTAGAGTTCAATTCGCAAAGAACTTCTACTATTCGCAAAGAAGAATGGGAGCCTAGAGTTCAATTCGCAAAGAACTTCTACTATTCGCAAAGAACCTTGAACTTTGCGAAAAGAAGAAAACACTCCTCGAAAAGAAGATTGAACTTTGCGAACAGAGCTTCAGAAGTCATTAAACTTTGCGAAAAGGCCCCTGAACTCTGCGAAATGACATTCTGGGGATTTGCAGCTCGTCCGAAGGGTATTTCAGGAAACTTTGCACGCGCCCCAATGCAATCAAAAGACCAGGAACATTACGGAAGGTTCCAATCAAGATCCGAAGGCATATTCCAACCCATGTGAGCGCCCAAAGTTAAATTACTCAAGGAACTTCCGAAGCTCAAAGCAATTTCAAACCCATAATGTAATTGATGCTTCGCACCGATTGGCGAACAGATCGAGCATTTCCATTGGCCAAAAACAGATCCTGGATCCGTGCTCAACCCTCATTGGGCAATCCAGATCTAAAGCATTCTCGATTGGTCAATCCAAATGCGCGCAGGATGGAGGAAAAGTATAAATAGAAGCCATTCGCCCAAATTGGGTATCCAGATTTTAGAGTTTTCATCTGCTTCCCTCATTCCTGGGATAGCTTATCCGAACCCCGTAATCCCTTCTTGTAGTTTACCTTTGAGAGCCATTGTGAGTGATTTGTACTTCCAAGTTCGATTCAAGATCAGAAGTCCGAGGGCTCTTCGAGAAGCTGTTGTAAGTCCGAGGGCTCTCTAAGAAGCCGTGCTCTGTAATTGTAATTTTGGATTTTAAAGGTTCTTGTAATTTGTGTCTTCTCCATTGGAGTCATGTCGAGGGTTCCAATGTTCACCTTAGTGCATTAGACTTCTTTAGATTCACTCATCCGCATGCAACTTCCTTAATTCATCACTGCAAGTAATTAGCGTTGGTAACCTAATTCTAGCAGATTTACAAATGATGTTCATGTTCAACTAAAGAATAGGCCTGACAAGTCGATGCATCTGTGACCATTTAAGTGGGATGATCACGCCCATAAGTCTAAACCTATTCCTTAATTCGATTTATTTCTCTTACATCCGTCGGTAGCCGATGAAGATTGAATCTGCTCTGTTGAACTACCGATTCTCCATTAAAATTCAGAGGCTAAAGTACATGAAGCTATTATTTCTGCATTTGTCTTATTTTAAACATCTCCCCAACTCGGATCTGGATCATGTAGTTAGTTCTTTTCTTTATTTGCTTATAGTTAAATGTGACACAATCCAACACTCTCTTTTATCTATTCTTTTTTTTAGATAATTATAGAGCCAGATCTGGTAGCACAGATCTGGAGGTTTATCTTAAATTTTAAATCAATTCCCTGTGGACGATCTTGAAATACTTACTTACATTTAAAACTTGCTACAATTGGCCCTGATCTTGCAGGCCAGTGTTAGCCCCAATGTGCTGATATTCCTTTCATAAGTTAACATCCATATAACCTAGCATTCTTTAATTCTTTAATTTTTGATTCATAATGCACACAATTATGGCACACTTGGAGCGACAACAGCTGACCAGCCAACCTGCGCACTCCCCGCTCGCTCCTCGTCAAACGATACTGCAGCCAATCCAGGGACACCTGCATCTTTGCCCGTGTCGTCCGACGTGCCACCTCCAGCGCCTCCGTCTGGGTCGTCTGTGCGTCTCCACGAGGACCCACCTCACCTTAGGAGTGGCGAGCGCTCGCGCCACCTCTAGACGTGCCTCCTCAAGTTGACGAACCTGTGTAACCATATCATGTCAAAGAAAACCAATACATATATATGAACTTAAAAAAAAAACATTAAAAAGGGAAGAATCATACCAGAACCAGCCTCCTTCAGAAGTCGCTCAACCGTTGCCGTGATCACTGGATCAGCGGGAGGCACGGAAGGAGCAGCAAACGTAGGCGGTTGCAACGAGAACAAACAAACCCATCAGATAACACTACGAGGACAAATAAACTATGAACACAATAATTAAAGCATACCTGAGAAGGAATAAGAGCAGACCCCTGAGGGGGAGCCTCAGGAGCAAAGTCCGGAATGGCCTTCACAAAGAACCAAACAAACCAACCCAAGATATGTCAGAATAAAATGAAATAACCTAAGCTGAATTACACCAAACTAGAAACTATACCTGACTCTCGGGGCGTAGAGAGGTAGTAGTCACCTCCCTCGTCTAAAAGTCCTCGGCAACCTAACGCTGAAATATCACACGATATTAGTAAACTATAAAACAATAACACCCAATGAACTAATACGATCATACAGATGAGTCAAAAGATTGAATGGAACTTACCTAGTGCTCCAGCTCGGCTCGAAGCTGAGCCATCGCTGGATCCTCCCGACTAGAAGAGGCAACCAAAGAAGGATCGAATGCCTAAGCAGCGGCCCCCGTGGAGGAAAGCTCTGCCCTCTGCAAACATTCATAAATGTGCCACAATTAATAAGAATCCCCAAACTACCAACAATTAATAAATCCTACCAAGTCCCTTACCAATCGTTCAATCTCAGATCGTAGACTGGCCTCTACCTCCCGGCCGGCCTGCTACTAGCTGCGTAACAACTCAACCATCACCGCATGACTAGCGACCTTGGCCTCCCTGTCAGACTGGCCAAAAGGAAAATGAGACACAACTACATCAGAATGACTGGAAAACTAAGTCAACGTAATACATAAGCAATCAAACCAATAAATTAACTCACCAGGAGCCGTCGAGTCTCTGCTAGTCGAGCTCCCATCTCATCCTCTGCCCCCCTAGCCTGAGCAACCAACATGGCTAGAGAGCGCAACATCTCCTCATCAGGACGAGGAGCACACCCCATTTGCTCCATCGGCCTATGAAGGGCATCTAATGCCCCCCGCACACTCGTTGTGAGATGGCCTTACTCCAACGCGGCCAGTCTCTCCCTCAACAGTGACCAGACACCACCCAAATCTCGCGTGTCTTGAAACGCGTTTAACTTGGTTAAACGACCGATTACTGAAGCTCAATAACCCTCCGACTCCCTGCAACGTGCGTGCTCATTCCGACGCGCAATTTGTTTATGCGCCCAGAGTGAAGCGCATAATTTCCCAGGAAAATACAAAACAAGATCTGCCCAGAATAGCGGACCCACAGGTCTAAATTAGGAAATTTCTGACACTAATCACCAACCCAAACTATGCCCTTGCTAGGACCAATCTGGAAGTACTCCTAAACTAGAAAATATACACCCCGAGAGCTAAAAAAAATGCCCCCCACATTACTTACACACTCCAACTAAGACCAAACTAAACTAAACTAAAACTGTCTCCAACACACCCCAAAACAAGAAATAATAAATGAACCAAATCGAACCAAACTCAAAGAAATATTAAATATATAAACATCACACTCAAAATATATCAAAGCAAGCTATAAAATAAGCCAAACCAAAAATTTACAAAATGGAATTGAAAAAAAATAATAAAAATGCAATCGCTTCATAAATAGATAAAATAAACCAAGGGCATACCCTCTGAATATACAACTTAAAACAAGAAACTTAAAACCAGCACGTTCAGGCAATGCCCGAATCCAGATTTATTCGGGAAACAAGAAATCTCGGAGAAGCCCGGAGGATGAATGCACCCTGAATGAATCTTGATAATAACAACCCTTCTCTACCCCGAGCCGGCAGAAAGGAAAGAGTGGCTCACAGAAAGCCACCCAGGACCTATGGGATCCACCTTTGAAAGCTCACCTTGAAAAGCATAACAAGGAGGAGAAACTAACATTGAATCCGCAGAGCCTACCGAGGAAAAATAGGCGTCAGTCACGTGAACTCTGACCTCGCCTTATCCTTGGGTTTCCTTTCTACCATCTTTTTCTCCTCCACCTCTTCCCTTAGCATGGTAGCAATTCGACTGCTACCTTGCAGTCCCAATCCCGTCCATTCCTAATAATTCACTCAATAAATACAACTCTTCAGGTTCAATACCCGGGATACAAAATAGAAAGGAAGAAAAGACATTAATGAATAAAAAAATGCCCTAGATCACAAACTAAAAATGCCCCAAAACTTTTAATCCTAAGCTTAAAGTAAATAATAACAAGATTCAAAACAAAAACCCAAAGCCTTTGGCTTACACTTATATAAACTATACCTTCCTAAACCACAGAGTGACAAGTGTCTCATTGTAAAACCCTTCCAATCTAATTAAATTCAAACCCAAACACATACCCCCTTTGAAAAACCACAATCCATGACAAACCTAGATGAACTAATAATCACACAACACTCACCCCTAGGAAACACAAATCCCCCCAAGCCTAGATAAACCAATAGAATCAAAACACCCAACAACCATTTAGAACTTTTGAAAACTCACACCTTTTAACAAGTATCATCTCAAATCAAACCTAAGACCAAAACAAAAAATCCTAAACTTTAAACTAAAAAAAATCACTAAAAATGAGACCCTAACTTGTTTGGGACCACGCAATAAAAAAATGCCCCCAACAAACCTAATAGAACCAAGTAAACCCTCTAAACAAAACTCAATAAAGCAAACTAATTTCAGGATAAACCCGAAATAAATATGGGATGAATCCTAAAACTCTAATCTAAGTCAAATCCTAAACTAAATAAAACAAATCAGATAGGCCTAATTTATTAATAAGTTCAAACAAATAAACAAAGCACAATAAGCAAAAAACACCTCTTTATTTATAACTTAAAAAATTTTACAAGTATCACCAGAGGCATACCTCCTGGACTTACAACCCAAAATGAAAACTAGAGACCCGAAACTAACACAAAGCGAGGAGCAGAGCGTCCAATCAGAGGCTTCAGAAGGAGAAATGGAGGATTGGTTTGGGAACACATCCCTCCACTTGTAACACCTTCTCTTCTGCCATCTTCACCTCCTTCGCTGCCGCCTCCTTTACGCTGCCTTCACTGCTCCCTAAAAGGGACCGATGTGAAGGCTAGCCGCCTCATTCCCAATATCGCCCATTCGCAGAATAACACCATCCCCGAGCATCACCTCAGGATGAAGATCACGCGAAATCACACACATAGGAAGAAATGACATCCCAATCGGACGGTTAGATCACCCGATATCGCCAAAACACAAATTTTAAAACATAAGAGACCTAGGAAAGATAAAACTCGAGACTAAGTCGAGAGATAAAAAGCAAATGAAGGCTCTCTCACTTATATAGAGTACGGACTTAATCACGCGCCATCACACGTGCGTTAATTCGGTCATGCGCAACGCACACTGCGCTCAATCCAAAACCCCCGCTCCAACCTGAACGCGTAATGAAACCATTGTCCGCGCCGACGGCGCAACGCTCCGATCACGTGTAAATTATAAACCCATGCAACCTTATTAAACGACTCACTCCAGCCGCATAATATGAAAAATCACCCGCGTAGTGACCTGGTGACGCCTCAATCACGCGCTATGATTAGAGCGCATAATACAATCACACGCACACTCAGACACGTGTAAACAACCCTTCACACCACCGATCGCACGCCCTAAAACAGGCACGCAATCATATTGAGCAACCTAAAATAGGCGCGCAATACTTGACATTGAACAAAATCTACACCCTCACACTTTTTTATCCCATCTCGACCAAAATTCACCTGTCCCATCGCATAGCCTCACAGGCTGTTCAGAGAGAAAGAGGGAGAGCCACTCACCCTTCTCCCATTACATAGCCCTATAGGAAACATTGACGGCGCTCCTGATCCCATTGCGACCAGACTTACCTCCCTTATTGTGACACCGTCACTTTCCCTCATCTCATCACGAACCCACCAGAGAGGGAGAACCCCATCATATGACCCTGTCGCGCAAATCCCATCGCGACGGGATGCACACACACGATACCACCTTAATACCCAAAATCATTGACCTAAAGCAGTCGTCTCATCGCACATTCCATCGTGAGAAGCCAAAGACGAAGCCGGTCATGGCGCAACCACAACGAGATCTCTTATAACCCAAGATCTGCCAAAGAAAGAAACATGACGCACCTATCGTGCAAATATCCCATCAACATCCCATCGCAAACATCGTTACCCAAAACATTCAGACATAACCCCACCACACATTCATAAACATGCCCCCTCGTGATGCAACTACAACTCGTTCTCACCACGAACATGCCCCATCATGACACAACAACTTCATCTTGTCTTATAGCCCCAACATCAATCACACCCCCCTTGAAATCCTCATCATGGAACCTTGCATGGAGTCAAACCTCCTAAAAGTCCCATCGCTAACTATGCTCAACCAATACCCCACAACAGAAGAAGAGGGACTCCTCCCACGTCCCATCGCATCTCAAACATAAAAAAAAATCACCACGATCTAAAGGCCCCCATCAGGCCTACAATCAATAATTCCCCAGACCTAACGCAGACCCCAATGTCCCATCACGTCCATGATTTGCTACGACAGGAAGAGAGAGAAAGTCTTTCTCGCACCCCATCGCACTTGCAACTATCAGGACTCATCCCAACACACAACTGAAGTAAAAGTCACTAATGTCCCATCGCGACATCACCTCCCTAAGACATCGCATCATAGTAATCATCGCCAGGCCCTACCACAGCAAAAATGAAGAAAAGAGAAGAAACCTCCAAAGTCCCGTCGTGGTATCACTGCGGTAACCCGTCACAAGCTACGCGCAATTCAGGTAAGTATCCCCTTCAGGTAAGTATCACCCCCTCTCTTTTACTCGATATTGCTTAAAACTATAGTTAGCTATGATTAAGTCAAAATGTTTTCCAAAACTCATCTCTCTCGACTCGCGAATCGTTGTAGTCCTCCCATAAGAGGCAATCATCAGTGTTCGTCGAGAAGGTTAGATGGAGTATCCGGCATGCCAAGTGTCGTCTTGACAACCACATAAGCGGTCGAGTCAACAAATCCCGTACGGGTGGATCTGCTCAACGACATCTCGGAAGTCACGTTTTCTGCCGTTTTACCATTGAATTGATCTTAAGTTAAAATCTCAAAATTTTAAAACCCCTTACTTCCAAACAAAAATCTTTTATTTCCAAAAAAAAAAAAACCAAAAACTTTTACTTCAAAAAAAAATCTCTTTTACCTCCAAAATAAAGCAAAAAAATGAAACATAAAAAAAGAGGAAACCGAAGAATAAAAAAATGAACAAAGAGACCTTACCCACCAAAAATTCATCTCAATTACCAGCCCAAATCAGCCATTCCCTTGGAAAACTGAACAATGAGTATATTTAATCTAAGAATTTACAAACGCCTATTAGAAAAAAAACACCTGACGCGCATTAGTGTGAGCAATGACGCGCCTGGCCTGACATGACTTGCAGAGCCTTTGACATTATATTGCATTTTATTATCGGTCCCTGGACCTGTTTATGGACATTTGTATGGCACCCCCCGGTACCTCGACTGCATCATATCCCTCTGTTTGACTGCCCCTTGCAGTACGTCACGACCTGTGGCGGGATGCCCCTTGCACCTACAGATTAGGATATGATGATTCTCCTTTTCATTTGACAGTCACTCACAGCAGGTCACACCATGCGACGGGATGCCCCTTGCACCCGCAGATTAGGATACGCTGACTTCCCCCGTCGACTGTCTATGATTGCAGATCGTGATACACGACGGGTTCGCCCCTGGGCATCCACGACATGGAACACGCCTTTTGACAGCTACCATTGGGCCCCCGAATGCTCCATCTTAGCTTGCGCTGATAGATAAGAAAGCCAAGCATGTCATGTCAGCATCCCTAGTTCACATTTGTGAATTCCCAAGAGAAATGAGAAGACACCTCGAATGAGGGGTGTCTACTTCTTTAACGCGTTCTTACTTCGCAAGAGCGCGCCAAAGAGGGGCATCTGTGGACACCCCCATTTTGCTCTCTCGAAATATACAAATTTGTTCAGTCAACCTGTGACCTTGCCCGTGACTTTTCAGAAAGGACTTACCTTCTCTGGAAGTTTCACAACCCTAATACGGAACCATATGCTAAAAAAATAGTATATGGCTGAACACAGGCTAAAATAATAGCACTATAGTTCAGATCCCTTTACCCTAATGTGGGACCATATCCTGAAACAATAGTGTATGGCTAGACATAGGCTGAAACAATAGCTCTGTGGCACAGGCCCCATGACCATAACATGGGACCATACACTGAAACAATAGTGTATGGCTGAACACAGGCCGAAATAATAGCTCTGTGGCTGTAATCCCAACGTAGGCAGACTATATACTGAAATAATAGTATATAGTCAAAATGCAGACTGAAACAATACTTTGACATTTTAGACCCCTAAACCCTAATGTGGGAACCATGCACTGAAACAATAGTGCATGGCTGAACACTGGCTGAAACAATAGCTCTGTGGCTCAAATCCCAATGTTGGGAGACTATATACTGAAACAATAGTATACAGTCAAAATGCAAGCTGAAATAATAGTTGGGCATTTCAGATTCAACCCGGACCCGAACAACCCCGAATTACGCGCCTAAAACCATGCGCGTAATTCGATTACACACAAAACTACAAATGTGTGATCAGTCCCCCCTTCAGACCAGAATTCCTTTCTCTGACCACCTTGAGACTCAATTACGCACCTGCCATGAGATGCACGATCGGATTGAGCGCCCCACCACTGGCGCGTAATTGGCCTACGCCCGACCTAGTCTCACAGTCCTTGACCCTCAAGATTCCACAATTAAGTGCTTAAAACTATGTATTTAATTGGATTGCGCACTCCAAACCAGCCGTGCAATTAGCTGTCACATGGTTAGGGCTAGGAAACTCAGCTGACTGGCTTAGCCGGTCGCTCACTGAGTCGGTGATCGACCCAAAGCGATTAAGCACTAGAGAACCGGCGCGCAATTCAGTCAAAAGCCTGAAACAGGGCGTTTAATTAGAAAAAAACCTACAAAAGGATTTTTTTTTTAATTTGACCAGTGAGGTTGGAAGAGAGGCTGAAAATTACATAGAGAGAGAATGAAAAATACAAAGAATTTCGAGAACGAATGCATAGAGAAACATAGCCATGATTTCGAGATTCAAGCTTCATATTTTTGAGATTCCTCTCCACGGCCCTGACTGTAGGTAAAAATCTAGTCTTTAGTTACCGATCTTAGTTTTTTTTGGTTCTTAAATTTAGGTTTTCTTAATTACTAATATTAAATTTTCAGTCTTAAACCGTAGCACCCTTTTTAGACCATAATTTTTAACATCTGGTTCTAGTTCTCAGTTTTTAGAACCAGTCCTTAATCTGACGGCCTAATTCACCGACCCTAAACCTTAATTTTATTCTAAAATCGTAATCTCCAGTCCTATCATTAATCTCTGGTTCTAATTCTTAGTTTCGGACCCAAATTTAGTCCTTAGATTTTAAATTCTAGTTTTAATTCCTTAATTTAATATTTCTAAAATCCCAATTCTTAATTTAGTTTTCTAAAACTCTAGTCTCATAATTTAATCCATAATTATAATCCAAAATCGACTCCAAAAATAAAAAAATATGTAATATTATAATCCGATATTCAATTTGTTTTAATCTCAGCCAACCGATTTTCCCAAGGGAGCTTACGAAGGGTACTCGGGAATGAGGCCAATCCTCCTTATCATAGCGGGCACAAAACCCCTTTTCTTTGATTTTTAGTAGAATTAATTCCTCGTTTTAATTAAAATTAGTAAAATCAGTTCCATAATTTTTCTATAATTTTAGTATAATTAATTTATTGCTTTGATCAGAATTAGAAAAATTATTTCCTTTATCTCAATTAGATTTTAGTATAGTTAATTCATTATTTTAATTAGATTTTTAGTAAAGTTAATTCCTTAACTTAATTAGGAATTTGGTAAAATTAGTCCCCTTGTTTTAATTAGATTTTTTAGTATAATTAATTCATTGCTTTAATTAGAATTTTAATAAAATTAATTCATCGCTTTAATTAGAATTTTAATAAAATTAGCATACTTGCTTTAATTAGAATTTTAATAAAATTAGTTTACTTGCCTTAATTAGAATTTCAGTAAAATTAGTTCCTTTACTTTAATTAGAACTGCAGTAGAATTAGTATAATCAACATGCTTGATTTAATTAGAGTTCCATCAGAATTGGTATATTTGCAATCCTAGTACGATTAGGAGACTAATATTAATTAGACTTCTAGTAAGATTAGGAAACCAAATTAATTAGATTTCTAATAAGATTAGAACATTAATATTAATTAGACTCCTAATAGGATTAGGAGACTTAACTAATTATACCTCTAATAAGATTAAAATATTAAACTAATTAGACTCCTAATAGGATTAGAATACTTAAACCAAGTAGATTTACACTAGGATTAGGACACTAGAATAGTAGATTAATTCACTACAACAAATTCACATAATTAGACTCATAGTAGAATTAGGAAATTTGAACTAATTAGAATTACAGCAATAACAAGGGAAGAAAAGGAAAACTAAACTATCTAAATTATAAAAAGAGTCATAGATGCTGACGTTCGCAGGCGGACGATTCAGTAAAGAAGTAACCCACACATGCTCTAAAACGTGATCACTGACGTGTTGTAGCGTCGTTAAATATCTGCAGCTGGCGATCGCAACCAACTAGAAACCTTTCTAGAAACCCCCATTTTTTATTTTCAATATTCCAAACACCGCATTGCCAAAGTCCACTTGGACAGAATTAGGCCGCTGATTCAACGGGGACCGAGAGGAACCCAGAAAAAGCCCGTACCAACAGTGACTCATATGACAGCGCCCTGTGAAGTACTCATAGCGAGCCGTCGCTGTAAAAATTCTCAGTTCTCGATGTCCACAACGCATTGTTGTCTTCATGACAATGCGCTGTTGTATTTATGATAGCGTGTTATTGTCTTTATGATAGCGCGGTGTTGTATTTATGACAACGCGTTGTTGTTTTTATGACAGCGTGCTGTTGTATTTTTGACAGTGCGTTATTGTCTTTATGACATCGTGCTATTGATACTTTCAAGCTCATTGAATGTATCGTCTCAAGCTATCCCAAAATGATATATTATAATGATAAATCAAATTTTTCTATCAAAAGCTATGGCCTTCGAAAGATAGCAGTGCTGATTTTTCTTCTAGTGACAGCGAGTCGTGGGTGTCACAGCGAGCTATCAGGGTCGTCTTCAGGATCTGAGTTTCTATGTATTCGAGATTCAAAGTTCACGACTTGCTTATTATTCTAATGATTTGTAAAACATATAATTGATTATCTACTGTGATTTCAACCCTATAGGTCATCATAAGTAATTAGAACCTACCTCTTGTAGTGTGGCTAATGATCCTATGGTAGTTTGGGGATCTCGATGCTCTACATGTTCTCTCCTTCCGAGTTCCTCCTTCCTCTCGATGGCAATGGTGATGATAATCAAAACGTCTTATGGAAGAACGCCTTGATGTTCTTAGGAAGATTGAAGATGGAGATCGAAGGAGAAAGCTAGGGTTTTCTTAAGGAGTCAAAAATAATAATGGAGGATGGAGGCTAGGGTTCTTACTTAAAGAGAAACTAGGTTTCTCTTACGGTTCTTCCTAATTAGAGTTTTAGAGGGTTTAGGAAATAGCCTTCCTGAGAACTCTCAAATTTAGATTGTGTACGCAAGTTGCGTTTTTCCAACTCTTTGGTTAGTATTCGGTGATGGGTTGGCATGCCTAGCTTAGGTGTATAGGATTTTCTCCCAAAGTCCAAAAATAAGATTTTACTCCACTTAGCAAGGTTTGATCCCTAGACCTCTTGCTTAGAATTCAAGCCTACTAGCACTAATGCTCCCACGGAGCTTGTGTATTTATTTATACAATTACATATTTGAGTTATTTAAACTAAGGAGTTTATTTCCCATAAATATTTTAAAGAAAATTTCATGGGATGAGTTATATCTTACTATGCACATACACTTATTTAGTATATTAGTGTTTCAAAAATTTTGGGGATGTTACAATGGCAATACTGGCCAAGAGACGTCCGCCATCCGGTTTTCAAGAATTCAGGAGGATGAGACCTCCCAACTTCTACGGACAGACTGATTCACTTAATGCTGACAAGTGGCTAAACCAGATTGAGAAGATCCTCCAACGAGTCAGGTGCAACGAGGAGGAGAAAGTGAGTTGGGCTTCTTTCCAACTCGAAGGGGAGGTGGACCCATGGTGGAAGGTCTTCGAGAGGACTAGGGTGCAGACGACACCCAATGCCCCATGGACGTGGGCAGAGTTTGTAGAAGTGTTCTACAAACAGTACTTCCCTTAGCAAGTCCGATATCAAATGGAAGTGTAATTTACGACATTAGAACAAGGGAAAATGACAGTGCGCAAGCATGAGGCCAAATTTACCAGGCTCTCTCGCTTCCAACCTCTGCATATAGTCACAAAATTAATGAAAGCACAAAAGTTTGAGAGGTGCTTGAAGCCCATGATTAAGGAAAGGATCTCCTTGTTTAGGGCAATGACGTACGCACAAGTTATGGAGTTGGCCCTAATTGTAGAAAGGGATATTGAGGCTATGTATAAAAGGATAGAAGAGCAAAACAAGAAAAAGCAAAGTCGAACATGGTCTTATGCCACTGAGCAGGCTAACAAAAGACCGAAGATGTTGATGCCACCGATACTGCAACCTGCTCAGACTGTGTCATCAAGGCCACCTAATCCTCCAATTTCCAGGCCTTTCCGCACTACAACTCCTATGACGATGGGGGTGTCGAGTGTTAAGACCTGAAAAGTACCACTTTTCACCCCTTAACTTAGCCTTTGATTAGACCCTTAGTCATCTAATAAATGCCTGCTAAGTGTTTTCTGTAGGTAATAAACAGCAGGGCAATAAGGCCATAAATCATGCTAAGGAGCCTGTGTTGGCACCAGAAGTCCCTTAGAAGAATGAACCATGAATCTAGACCATAGAAGAGCCTCGCGCAGCTGACAAAGCTCCAGAGGAGTAAAAAAAATACACTTCACGCAGTAGAGTGACAGAAGAGCTTCAGAAGCCTTGAGTCACGTAGCTCTCACAAAGTTTAGAAGTTCAAGCTCACGCAGCTCCCGCGCAGTTCAAAAAGATCCCTCTCACCCTCACGCGGTTCGCTCATAACAGCGGAGGAGAGAGAGCTTCAGAATCCTGCCTCATGCAGCTATCGCGCAATAGCCGCGAGATGCAAATATCAAGAGAACCTGTCACACAGTTTAAAAAAGCCTCAAAGCCTCGCGAGGATCCTCGCAAAGATCCATTAAGAAGTGAACTTCTCACGCAGTTCTCCTACTGTTCAGAAAGGAAGCAGTCTCGTGAAAGCCAGAATTAGCCTCGCGAAGTGAAATGGAATGCTTGCATAGTTCCCGCGCTATTCACAATTATCAATCCAACTGCGCGAAGCCCAACCCAGCGAGAGCTTAACTGTCTACCTCACGACTGCTCAAAGCATCAAGAAGCTGCAACCACGCAACGTCTGAAGCTTTAATGTTGAATTCAACCACGCGAAGAATAGAGCTATCACGCAACAAGTTTTTGGCACCGCTGCCGGGGAAAGATGATCTATTAGTAGACCCTTAGTTTTTGTATTTTTAGTATTCTTTATAAATGTGAATAATTGATACTGCTGATATAATTTTGAATCTTTCTTGCAGATCTAGACAACAGCAGAGAAGGACATTGGACTGCATTTGGAGATTAGCTACCTCTGTTTGCAATTCTCTAACCTTTAACACTCAATCTAGTTCCTTGAAAATTACATAGCAGTTGTTTAATATAGTTGTAAATGTATGTCTTCTTAAATTAGCTGTAAATTTGTTAAAAAATTCTTTGAATCAAGTGCAATGTGCCTGCAAGGAGTTGTCCCTGCTAGTGGTGTGTTTGTATGCTAGGTAGGAGGTCTCTTAGTCCTACTTTAGAGCCTTTCAACCCTGAGATAGAAAGGGGTAGAAGACTTGGCAGGAACAGGCACACCATAGTAGAGCCCCCAACTGAATCTGAGACAGTAATCATGGGTGAAGAACAACCCAGAACTCTCAAGGAGTTGAATGCTCCGGATGACTATAACTCTCCATTCAACATTCAATTCCCTGATGTTCAAGGGAATTATGAGATCAAAACTTCAATCTTCCAGATGCTGCCCTCTTTCCATGGGCTTAGCAAGGAGGACCCTTATAAGCATATTGACCAATTTTCGGCCTTGTGTACCACTTTCAATATCGCTGGTTTGGGACCTGAGGCTACTAGGCTCAGACTCTTTCCCTTTTCTCTGAAGGATAGGGCTAGTACCTGGTTGGCTACTCTTCCCAACAATGGCATCACTACATGGAAAGACCTGCAGACCAAGTTCCTGACAAAGTTCTTCCCTGAGACCAAAACTAGCCAGTTGAGGAAGGAGATTCTTGCTTTTGTTCAATCCCCAACTGAAGATTTTAATCAAGCCTGGGATAGGTTTAAGGAAATGCTCAAACAATGCCCCCACCACAAGATCCCACACTGACAGCTTGTACAAAGCTTTTACAATGGGATTGATGAGAAAAATAGAGATATGGTTGATGCCTCTTGTGGTGGAACCTACATGCACAAGACTGCTGATGAGGCATGGGAATTGTTTGAGGTGATTAGTGAAAATGCTTTTTAAAAGCCATCCCTGGCAAGAACTAGTCAGGAATCTGAGTCAAAAGTGGGGCCTGCTGCTGGGTAAAGAGGAAAAGTTTATGAGGTGTTTGAGAATAATGACTTGCAGCTGCAGATGGCAAACCTCTCAGGGAAGTTTGACAAATTACTGACTGTGATGCAACCCAGAAGGGCTGCTCAAGTGGTGGAGGCATGTCTGATATACCAGTCCCCACAGCACACAAGAGAGGAATGTCCATCTGCAGGTCAATATCTTGAATTGGTTTTGGAACATGCTGCTGCTGCTCAATCTTATGGCCAGTAACAATTCGGGGGCTACAATAGACAGCCATATGGATACCAGCACCAAAATGCTGGTTACCAATGGAGAGACCACCCAAATCTGAGGTGGAGGCAAGACAATTACATGTAGCCCCAGCAGATGTTGGCCTTACCCCAAAGGCCACAACAGCAGTTCAACCAAGGATATGCCCCTAGGTCCAATTTCCAGCACTAGCAGTAGCCCCATCAGCAACAAAATCAATTGGTCTTACCCTCATCTCAGCCCAGGAATACTTCTTTCGAGGACCAGGTTTTGACCTCACTGCAAAACCTGGGGTCCTTGGCTCAGACTGTGAATTCTCATGGTCAGAGCATAAAGAAGTTGGAAGAGCAGCTAGGCCAACTATCGAATGTCTTGGCTAAGAGAGATGAGGAGAGGTTGCCCTGCCAGCCGAATGCCAACCCCAAGGGTTAGTTTTTAATTGAAGAAGCTTCCTCAAGTTTTGAGGGAACCAATGCTGTCACTACCCTAAGGTCTGGTAGGCTGATAGACAACCAGGTGTGTAACAGACCAGCAGAGGTCATTTCCACAAATTATTTGAATGAGTGTGATAGAGATGTTGTTGGAACACTAAGAATTGCGCCACCGCAACAGAGAGAAAATAAAGAGGTCAGAGTTGAGCCTCAGCAGAGATAAAAACATGAAAAAAGAAAGAAACAGAAGTTTAGTCATGGGCTAGCAGCTGAGGAACCAGCAGAACCTCAGCTGCCATTTCTTCAAGCTTTGGGTAGTCCTATCCCTTTTGACAAAGGGAATGCCCAGATGGAGGAAATGATGGAGACCTTTTGGTAGGTGAAAATCAATTTGCCCCTGCTTGAGGTAATTAAACAGGTCCCAGCCTATGCAAAGTTCCTGAAAGACCTCTGCACCCAAAAGAGAAAAGCCCGAGGCCATGTGTCCAAAAAAGTCTTTGTAACTGATACAGTGAATTCTGTATTTATGATATCAATGCATGAGAAGTTGCAAGATCCAGGAATACCCACTATTCCCTACATAATTGGAGACCATACAATTGGGAAGGCCCTTTTAGACCTGGGAGCCAGTGTTAACCTGCTGCCATACAGTGTATATCTGCAGCTAGGTTTGGGGGAGCTAAAACCTACCCACATTGTGCAAATGATGGCTGATAGATCTGAGAGGAGGCCTATGGGAATGATTGAGGATGCCCTAGTAGGGGTAGATAAATTCTTCTACCCTGCTGACTTCCTAGTTTTGGACATGGGCTACAACAAAAGTACTAACCCCATACCTGTTATCTTGGGCAGGCCATTCTTGGCCACTGCTAATGCATGCATTCAGTGCAGGTCTGGAGTTATGGAGGTAACTTTCGGACATATGAAAGTTGAGCTGAATGTACACACAAGGCAAAAGTACCCTCACGAGGACAATGAGGAGAGCTTTGCAGTGGATGTATTAGATGAAATTTTGGATGAAGAATTGCCCACTTTGCTGGAGTGGAGCAACATTGTCAGGAATTTAGTTAAAGTCTGGGATATGGTGGAGGAAGAAAGCCCAGCTGTGATATTAAAAGACATGACCACATTGAAGTCTTCTTTGGGCTCAGTGCAACATTCCATTTGGAAACCTACATTGCTGCCTCTTCCTCCAACCACCAATGCACCAATTTTGCCATCCACCCAACAAGCCCCTAATCTGGAACTCAAGAATCTTCCAGAAGCATTAAAATATGCCTTCCTTGAGAAAGGTGATAAGCATCCTGTGATTATCTCCTCCTCTCTTACCAATGAGCAGGAAGAAGAATTACTAACAGTTTTGAGGAAGCACAAACGAGCAATTGGCTGGACCATTGCAGATCTGGGAGGAATAGATGCATCAATCTACATGCACATGATTCATCTTGAGGAGGGATCACTACCCTCCAGGGAAATGCAGAGGAAGTTAAATCCTCACATGCAGGAAGTGGTCCTCAAGGAAATCATTAAATTGCTAGACGCAGGGGTGATTTACCCCATCTTTGATTCTAACTGGGTGGCACCTATCCAAGTGGTGCCCAAGAAATCTGGCATAACAATTATTAAAACCGAATCTGGAGAGTTGAGACCAGCCAGGGAGACCACTGGTTGGAGAGTTTGCATTGATTATAGAAAACTCAAGTCTAAGACAAGAAAGGACCACTTCCCTCTCCCCTTCATTGATCAAATTTTGGACAAATTGGCTGGAAAAGCTTTTTACTATTTTCTTGATGGGTACTCAGGGTACAACAAGATCCCTGTGCATCCTCAAGACTAAGAGAAAACCACCTTCACCTGTCCTTTTGGCACCTATGCTTACAGAAGGATGCCTTTTGGACTGTGTAATGCGCCAGCCACTTTTCAGAGGTGTATGTCTGCCATATTCTCTGATATGATTGACAAGTTTTTGGAAATTTTTATGGATGATTTTTCTGTCTATGGGGACAGTTTTGGCCAATGTCTACAACACCTCAGCCTAGTTTTGTAAAGATCTGAGGAGACCAATCTGATCTTAAGCTGGGAAAAAAGCCACTTCATGGTAACACAAGGCATTGTGCTAGGCCATGTAGTCTCTAAAGAAGGGCTTGAGGTAGACAAGGCCAAAGTTAACCTCATTGCCAATCTGCCCCCTCCAAAAATAATCAAACAAATCAGATCTTTCCTTGGGCATGCAAGATTCTACAGGAGCTTCATTAAGGACTTCAGCAAAATTGCTAAGCCATTGTGCCACCTGCTCTGCCAGGATGTGCCTTTCGATTTCTCGGCTGAATGTCTAAAGGATTTTGAGACTTTGAAAATCTGCCTTACCTCTGCCCCTGTACTCCAAACACCAGACTATACCCTTCCTTTTGAATTAATGTGTGATGCATCAGATTTGGCAATAGGTGCTGTCTTGGGCCAAAGAAAGGATAAACTGCCTGTGGTCATTGCTTATGTCAGCAAGTCACTTGCTGAAGCTCAGCTGAATTACACCACAGCTGAGAAAGAGCTTCTGGCAGTGGTGTATACTGTCAACAAGTTTAGATCCTACCTGCTGGGATCTAAAACTATAATCTTCACTGACCACTTAGCATTGAAGTATCTATTATCTAAAAAAGATGCTAAGCCCAGGCTGATTAGATGGATACTCTTACTGCAGGAGTTTGACATCGAAATCAAGGACAAAAAGGGTGTGGAGAATGTGGTGGCTGACCACTTGTCCAGAATTGTGTTGGAGAAATGTCTTGATGGTCCTCCAAATGATGCCTTCCCGGATGAGCAATTATTTGCCATCCAATCCTTGGTCCCCTGGTTTGCACACATTGTGAACTATCTTGTTATAGGAAAGATTCCTGCCCATTGGACCAAAATGGACAAAGACCTATTTTTCTCAAAGGTCAAATATTTTTTCTGGGAGGAACCTTGTTGGGCACTAAATCATCCGAAGATGTATTCCCGAAAGTGATGTCCCCAGTATTCTGGTCATTTGCCATGAAAATGCCTGTGGCGGCCACTTTAGTGGAAGAAAAATAGCTGACAAGGTCCTGCAGTGTGGGTTTTATTGGCCTTCTTTATTCAAAGATGCATATACACACTGCAAGGCATGTGAGAGATGCCAAAAATTAGGCGGGCTGTCCAAAAGAAATTACATGCCTTTACAGCCCATCCTTGTGGTAGAATTGTTTGATGTATGGGGTATAGACTTCATGGGCCCTTTTCCTCCTTCTAATGGTTACCATTTCATCTTAGTGGCAGCGGACTATGTTTCCAAATGGGTAGAAGCCATTGCCACAAGAACCAATGAAAACCAGGTGGCCCTCAAATTTGTAAAGCAGAACATTTTTTCAAGATTTGGAACCCCTAGAGCTATTATTAGTGATGGGGGTAGCCATTTCTGCAACAAGAATTTCGAGAGCTTGCTCAAGAAATATTCTGTGACCCATAGGATTGCTACTGCCTACCACCCACAGACAAGTGGGCAAGTTGAAATTTCTAATAGGGAGATCAAGCACATCCTTGAGAAAACAGTGAGGACTGATAGGAGAGATTGGGCTGATAAGCTCAATGATGCACTGTGGGCTTATAGGACTGCCTATAAGACTCCCGTTGGAATGTCCCCATTCAGACTGGTCTATGGCAAGGCTTGCCATCTCCCGGTAGAATTAGAACACAAAGCCTATTGGGCCATTAAAAACTTAAATATGAACCTAACTTCTGCTGGTCATCACAGGTCCCTGCAGCTGTCTGAATTAGACGAGCTGAGGATGGATGCTTACGCCAATGCCAGAATCAACAAGGAATGGTCCAAATCTTTCTTTGACAATGGCTTACTGAGAAAGAGCTTCATCCCTGGTGGCAAGGTTTGGTTATTTAACTCCAGACTAAAATTCTTTCCTGACAAACTAAAATCCCGATGGGAAGGTCCCTATATTGTTATAAATGTTTCCCCATCTGGTGCTGTGGAAGTCAAGGATCCCAAATCTGGGCGGACCTTGAAAGTGAATGGTCAGAGGCTTAATCCTTGTCTCGAAAAACCTGCCGATCCTATGAACACTATTCATTTTCAAGGGGCCCCTTCATCTACATGACCCACAGTTGTGTCCATGTTGTACTATACTGCTTTAGTTTCGTCAATAGTTTTTAGGAAATTGTAGTGTCTCGATGGGGTCTGAGTCTGTTGGGCCTGATAGAGTTTTTGTGGGGTTGGTATGATTACTTTTTCTTCTGTGATTTGTTGATTTTTGAATTGAATGCATATTGTTTAAATATTTTTTTGATGAGTATGATGAACTGCATGACTTGCTCCCAGTTTGGTACTATGCCTCGCGCATTCCAATTTGCGATTGGGGAAACTCTCGCGCAATTCACATAGAGTATTTATTACGCTGTCGCGAGCTTCAATGAACACTACAAAGCGTCTCGCGCACTACAAGCTACAACATTCATCACCGCGAGATTTCGTTCCTATCTCGCGACCCCCTTTCCCAGTTGCGCGAGTCAAATGCATTTGTCATTTTCCACGTTGATTGCTGGGACTTGTCGCTTCCCAACTCACTCTCAATTAATTGCGGCGACTTGGGTGTTATTACACCGTTCATCTTCCACCATCCTCGTCTTTAAATACACAGGGAGCCCCTTTCATATTCATCTCATCCTTTCTCCTCTCACCCTAGCGGTCCTTCCTTAGTCCTAACAATGGCAGATGACAAGCCTAATGCGCTGCCTAACAAGTTTTACCCGATGTGATTGGACCCGCCCTCACCTAAAGAGCCAAACCCCCTACAACCCCTTTGGGAGGAATACGAGGAGGTTCAGCAGATCCTGGCTAAGGAGGAGGAGGAAAAGCTCCAGCCACAGAAGAAAAAGCAAAAGATAGAACCATCCCCTACCCCCTCCACTCAACCCCCTCCCCCACCTTCTCAACCCCCCCATCCTTGATCCCTCTCTCCTTTCTTCTTTCTTTTTGTAATTTTTTTTTTTTTAGTTTTAATAAAATTTTCTTCCGTATTCTACTCCGCTCTGGTTGTTTTCTTCTTCGCTTTCTTTTATTATGCCCTCATTAAATCAGCCACACACCTTTGAATCGTGAGGACACCGCCTGCCTCATAGGTTTAGGGGTGGTAAAAGATCCCCGCCAATGGAATAGTTAACCTAAGTGCAACAGAATCTTGTGAGTAATATGGAAATGGAACCATGTTCACTAGCGAATATGAAAAATAATGAAATTTAAAATTTTTTCCCGACTTTAGGCATTATAAGCTTGTAATATTCCACATTTCCATGATAAGATCACCAAGGACACTCACTTGTATCAGCACTTAGTGAATCACTAGAGAGAGAAAAAGGTAAGGATATACTTAAGAATTCAAAGGAAGACCATAACCAGTGAGATTTGGGCCTATACAAAATTTTTCCTTGAGGAGTGACTAAGGCAATTTCTTCTAGCTCTAAGAACTGGCTGAGTCACTATGCTCACTAGAAGTTGGACAACTCCAAGTTGAAACAGCTGACAGCACTCATGAGACTTAGGAAAAGATCAAGGCCTTCTGTTGGACAGTTTGAGCCTAAATAGACCAACCTTAAGCAACTGCCCTTGTCCATACCTCCTTTGAGCTTTAAATCCTAAATTTCTTCAAAATGCACCTAAGTACTTGTACCTGAACCTATGAACCTGATTCAGCCTACCCTCACTTTGAGAATTCAGAAGGTAAGGGAGAAAGAGTTGAAGATGGACTAGCTATGGTCAACATTAGGTGAATGAAGAAGAAGTACCTCAAATTTGGCAGTATGGTAACTGAGAAAATGGTGGCATTTCAGAAAAGCAAAAACAAAATAAAAAAGAAGAAAATAATAATGAAGAGGAGTAAGAGAGGAGTCAAGAGGGAACTTTCATTGGAAAAATCAAAATCAAGAAGAGAAACTGATCACTTCAAATCTGAAAACCTCAAAGAAGATGAAAGGAGCTGAATTAAAGAAGGTGAAGTCATGAATCACCTCCATCACCTACTGATTTCTCAAGTTTTCACCCCTTTTCAACCTTCCATTCTTTTTAACCCCACTCCATAAGCCACATTACAGCCCAGTTAAAGCCCTTGTGATCCAAAGTTGAGTGAGCTGTCATGTGAAGATAAAGAGTTATCCAATCTATGGTGAGGATCTGTCAATGATGCCAGAACTTCAGAGCTATGCCTATGCTCATGCTTACAGACCCATTTGGGGGTTGTAACTGCTCTTGAGCTTGAGAGAAAATGAAACCCTCAATAGTTCTTCATGAGAGTATGCCCTGGAGAGTTTTTGGTCTGATCTTGAATGCATTAGGTGTGACCTATAACCTAAATTTTGATCCAGTGATGACCTTAATGTTGACACTCCTGTGTAGTGTCTTTGGTGTAAACTGATTGGAAATGCTGTGCTTTCATGAAAAGCTTATACTATTTAAATGTCTGTGCAACCACTGTGTTTAAATTTCTTTTATTTCTACTGATTCAGAGGTGAACCAACTTTGTTTCTTGACTGTTCATCTGATAAATTGCACTTTTGTTAACTGCTTCATTGTGAAGTTTGTGGGTGTCTTCACTGAAAACCCTCAGGAGATTTCACTCCTCCACTAGGGATCACCTAGGGGTTTAAAAGGCAAGGCTTGGTACATATGCTAAATGTATCCGTGCTCCCTACGAAAGTGGCATTTAAATTCTATAGTTGATTTAGTGTAGCTTTGCTAAGGGACTAGAAAAGATTAGGTTTGGGGGTGTGTTAAGACCTGAAAAGTATCACTTTTCACCCCTTAACTTAGCCTTTGATTAGACCCTTAGCCATCTAATAAATGCCTGTTAAGTGTTTTCTGTAGGTAATAAACAACAGGGTAATAAGGCCATAAATCCTACTAAGGAGCCTGTGTTGGCACCAGAAGTCTCTCAGAAGAATGAACCATGAATCTAGATCATAGAAGAGCCTCGCGCAGCTGACAAAGCTCCAGAGGATTCAGAAAAATACACTTCGCACAGTCCTCGTGAAGTCCCAAGATTTCACAAGCAAGTTCTCACATAGTAGAGTGACAGAAGAGCTTCAAAAGCCTTGAGTCGCACAGCTCTTGCAAAGTTTAGAAGTTCAAGCTCGCGTAGCTCCCGCGCAGTACAAGAAGACCCCTCTCACCCGCATAGTTCGCCGTAATGAGGAGAGAGAGCTTCATAATCTGCCTAGACAAATTGCCGCAGTAATAGCCGAGATGCAAATATCAAGAGAACCTGTTGCACGGTTCAGAAAAGCCTCAAAGCCTCGCGAAGATCCATTAAGAAGTGAACTTCTCACATAGTTCTCGCCCTGTTCAGAAAGGAAGTAGTCTCGCGAAAGCCAGAATTAGCCTCGCGAAGTGAAATGGAATGCTCGCGCAGTTCCCGCGCTATTCACAATTATCAATCCAACTGCGCAAAGCCCAACCCAGCGAGAGCTTAACTGTCTACCTCGCGACTGCTCAAAGCATCAAGAAGCTGCAACCATGCGACGTCTGAAGCTTTAATGTTGAATTCAACCATGCGAAGAACAGAGCTATCACACGACAAGTCTGGGAATCGACTGCAACCTGGTGAAGCTCTGAACTCTATCTTCCATCATTCTGTAGAGGACTTTCTGGGGATTTCCAGCGATTAGGGCACGCACTCCAACACTCAAATCTCCATGCACGCACCCTGAGGCATCCAAGGATCACTATTCGGCCATGTGGCATCGTTAAAATTAAGATTTCCTAACCCTAATGTGCAGCCACACCACTGCTATATAAACCTAAGCCTGGTTTAGGTTTAAGGAGGCAGAAAAAGTTAGCCTTTGAGTAGAATTTAGAAGAGGAACTCCTATCCTAGATTTTAGCATAGACTTGATCTGAGATCGTTTTTCTTTTCCTGTAACTGTAAGTAGTTTCTTGTTCTTCTTTTTCTTCTCTCCATGGCCCAACATTTGCTGGCCATGCCTATGTACGTTTATTGAAATTAGATTAATGGAGTTTTTGTGATAGGATTTTTACACTTATGGGATGTGTCTATTTGTGAGCTGTTCTGTGCAAGGCTGCTGCCTTGTGATCCGCCATTGCTTTGGCTGTGTTTCAAAGCAATGGAGGATTGATTCTAAGGATCCACTCAGATTCAAGTGACCTGTGTGTCTAGGCTATCATGGTCCTTTACAGCCTTAGCCCCACCACAGGACCCACCAGATCTGAAACTCTCATGGGAGCCTGAGCTTGTAGCCTTGTGACCATGGTGGTGGCAGCAATTAACTTGTTTTGTCTTGGGCTCCGTGAGGAGGATAGCCTCTGGGATAGTCTGTGACCATTCAAGTGGACAGGTTATAGCCTTAGGGTGAATCCAATCCGCCGATCTAAGATGGATCCTTCTTCCCTGAGCCTGAGCTGTTAAGCCTGGTAGGAGATTGTGCAGAGGCAAACTCCCCATATGTTTGTATAGACTCACCATCAGATATTAGATCTGATCTGGTTATGGAGATTGTGGGCTTGTGACTGGACCATTGCAGCCCCACTCAAGCAATGGATAGCTAGATCTAAGGTGGTACTCAACCTCTTGCTAGTTCTATGTGTCTGGGCTATCATGGTCCTATACAGCCTTAGCCCCACACATAGAGCTTTAGAGGTTGAGGTTTCCTATGGATTCCTGAGCTTTAATAGCCTGGATGAAGTAGTGCCTACAATGATTAACTTGTTTTGACCCATCTATGGATTGTGGTTCCCCTATGGGATAGTCTGTGACCATTTAAGTGGACAGGTTATAACCTTAAGGGATCGGATCATGGCACAGGGATGAGTTGGATTCTTTCTCCTCTTTGGTGATAATGTAGCCATTGGACAGGATTTCCATAACATCAAATCTGAATCTGAGTTACAAAACTCCTCTGATCTAAACTCAATAACATACTTCTCACCCTTTTATATTTATTTTTCACACTCCATCCATCTCCTCAACCCTTTTTGTAGTTAATTCATTAGGCTATCTTAGAATACTTAGAATAAGTGGCCTTAAACTCCCCTCCTTTTAGGACTGCCAGATCTGTAGTTAGATCTGGAGGGACTACTAGAGATGGCTCCTTTGGAGCTGTAGATCACCTTTCCCTGTGGGACAAACTCTTACTTATCAAAACTTGCTACAAATGGACCCTGTATCTTGCAGGTCTAGGATTTCTCAGTTGTGCTGATTCCATCCCCTGTTTTACTCTTTCTTTGATTTTAAATTGTTTTTATCACCAACAAATAAAGCAAGCAGACTCAGATTCTGCAACATCGAGAGCCCAACCGACGTCCTGAGCCACGTCATCAACACCGACAGAATCGTGTGCAAAATGTGGCAAAGTGCACAAGACTAAGGAGTTTAGGACGACGGGAGCATGTTTTTATTACGGGAAGATGGGACACAGAATCAGGGAATGTCCCGAGATGAAGAAAGACACTACTACAACCATGCCTCACACAAGACCATCTAGGCCTATAGTCCAAGGCTGAGCATAAGCTATATCGACACAGGATGCCCAGACCAGCAATGACGTAATCCAAGGTATGATTTTTCTTTGGAAATGTGAATCTAATTTATTTGATTTTTAGATGAAGAAGGTGCATAAAAATAGAATAGTCTTTGATTTGTTGCTTTGGAATTACTATGACACTGTTGTATGAGCATCTAACTAAAACACATATGTGAAACCTAGGTATCGTTCATATGTATCAGAAAGGGGATATCTGTTTTCAAAAGGCACGAGTGTTGATAGACCCGAGGTCTACCCACTCTTTCGTCACACCACAGTTTGCCACCGAATTAAGTCTCACTCCTGATCCACTAGAGTTTATCCTGGTTGTGTCAATTCCAACGGGGAATACGGTCACTATGGATACTGTGTGCTGATCAGTCATCGTCCCTATTAAAGATCACAAGAAAATGACTGATCTAATTTTGCTGGATATGCAAGGATTAGATGTAATCCTTGGCATGGACTGGTTATTCACCCAGCAGGATAATGTTGATTGTTGTAAGAAGATAGTCCCGATCTGCCCGAAGAAGGGGAGATCAATCAGATTCCATGGCCTTCAACCGAACGTCGTGTAATTTATATCAGCTATACGAGCAGAGCGGTTGATGAACAATGGTTGTCTCAATTATCTCGCATTCTTACAAAGTCAAAAGGAAGAGAAGGTGCACATTACTGACATTCCCATCGTAGTGAGTTTTCTGATGTCTTTCCTGAAGAGTTATCGAGTTTACCGCTTGACCAAGAAGTCGAGTTCACAGTAGATTTCATTCCAGGCACGGAGCTGGTGTCTAAAGCTCTATACCGCATGGCACTAGCCGAGTTGAAGGAACTCAAGGAGTAGCTACAAGAACTTCTCGATAAGGGATTCATTAGGCCGAGTGTGTCACCCTGGGGACCACCTGTGCTGTTTGTTAAGAAGAAGGATGGATCCATGCGGCTCTGCATCGATTATCGGCAATTAAATAAGCTGACAATAAAGAACTGCTACAAGGATTGATGACCTCTTTCATCAGTTGCAAGGGGTAAATTCTTCTCCAACATAGATTTGAGGTCGGGTTACTGCCAACTAAAGGTGAAAGCTAAAGACATTTCAAAAATAGCTTTCCGCACAAGATATGGACACTATGAGTTCCTAGTGATGCCATTTGGGCTGACAAATGCACCAGCATCCTTCATGGACCTCATGAACCAAGTGTTCAAGCCGCATCTTGATCGATGCATAGTTGTCTTCGTAGATGATATTCTCATCTACTCGAAGATGAAGGAAGAGCATGAGCAACACTTGCGCTTAGCTTTACAAATCCTTCATGATCATCAACTATATTCCAAGCTAAGCAAGTGTGAATTTTGGCTGTAGCGAGTGAGTTTTCTAGGACATGTCATCTCAGAAGCTGGTATAGAAGTGAACCCAGCCAAGATTGAGGCCGTGGTGAAATGGGAGAAACCCAGAATCATTACCGAAATTCACAGTTTTCTAGGATTAGCCGGTTACTATAGGAGATTCGTGGAAGGATTCCCCAAAATTGATGCACCACTCATGCAACTCACCAGAAAGAATGAAAAATTTGAGTGGACCGATTCTTGTGAATGGAGCTTTCAAGAGCTCAAAATAAAGTTGACCTCTACGCTAGTACTCACCATACCATCAGGAAGTGGGGGATGTGTAGTATTCAGCGATGTGTCACACACTGGGATAGGTTGTGTGTTGAACCAGAATGATAAGGTCATTGCCTATGATTCATGTTAATTGAAAGACCATGAGAAGAACTACCCCACACACGACCTCGAGCTGGCAGCAATCATCTTTGCCTTAAAGATTTGGAAGCACAATCTTTACGGTGAGACGCTTGAATATTCACCGATCACAAAAGCCTCAAGTATCTGTTCACCCAGAAGGGCATGAATCTGAGGTAGAGGAGATGGATGGAGTTCCTCAAGAATTATGACTGCTTGATTCAGTACCATACAGGGAAGGCAAATTTGGTAGCAGACGCACTGAGCTAAAAGTCATTTTCCTTGTTATCACACCTCACTACGAGAATCCACAGATGGCATCTACTTGAGGATTTGGCCTTAACCGACACAACATTTGATGTGAAGGAATCTACAGCTGATGGCTAATATTACTATCTGCTCAACTCTGTTCGATAGAATTCATGTGCAACAACTAATTGATGAAGAATTAGTAGCCATCAAGCGGGAAGTTATTGTTGGGAATTGGCCTGACTTCTCTATTAAAGAGGATGGATCGCTAGTATTCAGAGGTCGATTGTGCATAATCGCTGACATCGAACTACAACATGTAATTTTAGATGAAGCTCGCAAATCCATGTATGCTATCCACCTTGGAAATATTAAGAAAAGTTGTTGGTGGAAAGGACTGAAAAAGGAGTTGCAGAGTATGTGGCCAAATCTCTGGTTTGCTAACAAGTAAAGGTCGACCATCGGCACCCTTTAGGTCTATTACAGCCATTACCAATCCCTAAATGGAAATGGGAGAATATATCCATGGATTTTATACTTGGACTGCTGAGGACATAGAAAGGATACAATGCCATTTGGGTGATCGTCGACCGATTAACCAAATTTACTCACTTTCTACCCTACAACACACGATATACAGCCAGCAAACTTGTAGAATTATACCTGAAAGAGATTGTCAGATTACACGGTATAGCTGCTAGCATTGTGTTAGACAGAGACTTGCTATATACATTGCAATTTTGGCAGCGCTTCCAAGAAGGAATGGGCTCGAAGTTAGAATTCAGCTCGACATTTCACCCTCAGACCGATGGGCAAACCGAAAGGGTGAACCAGGTGATTAAAGATATGCTCAGGGCATATATGCTAGAGTTTCAAGGATCATGGGATCAGGGCATATATGCTAGAGTTTCAAGGATCATGGGATCAGGGCATATATGCTAGAGTTTCAAGGATCATGGGATCAGGGCATATATGCTAGAGTTTCAAGGATCATGGGATCAACATCTACCCTTGAAAAAGTTCGCATACAACAATACTTACCAAGTCAGTTTTGGAATGGCCCCATTTGAAGCACTTTATGGTCGCCAATGTAAATCTTCGATCAACTGGGAAGAAGTTGGAGAAAGAGTACTATTAGGTCTAGAGCTGATTGAAAGCACGAATGAAATGGTTCAACTCATTCGTGAGAGATTGAAAGTCGCCCAAAGCCGACAGAAAAGTTATGCTGATCTCAAAAGGACCAACGTTAAATTTCAAGTGAACTCATTTAATTTTTTTTATAGCATCCGTCTAGTCACCTAGGCGAAATACTAACACTCACATTCTTTTCAGAGTGGGGACCACATATTCATTAAAATCTTGCCAACTAAGGGAGTGATGCAATTCGAATGGAGTGGAAAGCTCAGCCCACGCTACGTTGAACCTTTAGAAATATTCGGCCGGGTTGGCGAGGTAGCTTATCAGATCGCCTTGCCTCCGCAATTATCAAGTGTGCACAACGTGTTCCACGTCTCAATACTGCAAAAGTATGTGAAGGATCCGGCGTAGGTGTTAGACTATCAACCGATCAAAATTCAAGAGGATCTAACTATTATCGAAGATCCGATACAAATTCTGGGCTGCAAGGAGCAAACCTTAAGGACAAAGCGGATTCCATTGGTACTAGTTCAATGGCGAAACCACGCTACCGCCGAAGCTACGTGGGAAAGGAACACAGAGATCCACGACCAATACCCACGACTCTTTGATTAATTCAATTTAGTTGTAATTGTATGTGATGCATGAACAAATTGTATGTATAAGTTTAACCACTCGTAGAGAATGAATAAGGTCTAGTAAAATCAATTCACGCACATCATGTAAATCTTGTTTCAATGACTGAGTCACAAATTTTACCTTGACTTGTAATCAGGTTCATAGTATTTCTCTTGGTGTGAGGTTAAAAATGACAATACATGGTTATAAATGCATCAATTGCACTGTTGAAAATTATTGATTTCACAGTTGTTGCTACTGTCATCAGGTCATGGAAGGTTCGAACCTCATTGCATTTCCCTTATATGCAAGTAAGATCTATAATTGCAGGTGAAAAATAGGGTGGGAGTCGTAGGTTACAAACTTGTGTAAAAGGCAAGCTGAAGAGCTCGCCCGACTATGTTGTAAGGCTCGCCCGGGCGAGACCTTCAGCTTTGCATTCTGTGCAAAACTAGCCCGGGCGACCCTGAGAACTCTCTCGGGTGACAATTCCAGCGCCCATGTGTTAAACCAACCTCGCCGGGGCGAGCTTTGGATGTCGCCCGGGCGACCCCTACGATATAAAAGGGTTTAAAACCCCTTTTCGATTAATTTCTGCGTGAAGCAAGGTCCAAGAGAGAGGTTCTCTGCCTTGTTCTTCTTCTCCGCAAGAAAAATCTTCGTTTTTGCCCCAATCACGTGTCGGCAATCATTCTCCACTGAAACAAATCACTCCTTCTTCCTTCCACAATGCAAAAAGGGTAACTTCTACCCAATTTATGTATAATTTTCTTTGGGATTTCCTTCAAATCTTCAAATTCTTGCATGCATGGCCTCAAAAAGGCAAGCCACTGCTAAACCCCCACGTGTAAAGATCCAGACTTCCAAGGCTAAGGCCTCAGCGTCAAAACGACCCATAACCGAGCCCCCGCCACCACCGAAGGAACAACCCTCGCAATGGTGGGAACAAAAATTGCTTGAGCCCGAGGTTTTATTCAAAAATAGTCCTTTCGATGATCAGGAAACAACCATATGGACGGTAAATTATATTAAAAAGGCTCACCTAAAAACCCTCCTAAAACTGTTTTACGACCATTACTACCCTAGACTCGTTAGGTTGTTTTACCAAAACCTCTCTCTTCATCCAAACGAACCAAGACTTTGCACGGACATCGTTGGCCAACCATTTGCATTCGATGTTGGACACATTGCCAAGGCAATGCAGGTTCCCCTGGATTTTGTAAAGGATAGAGGTCTGGAACTACCCCTAGATAAGATACCTTTCCCTGTTATAGTAGCAGAAATGACCTGGGGGGAGCAGGGTACCAGTCAGTCGATAAGGAGGGCATATCTACCCCCTGACATGTGGACGTTAGACGTCATTTTTTGGGGTAACCTGTACCCTGTAGGACACGAATGAGAGCAACGGGGAATGATACAACAAGCATTGTATTCTGCTTTTGTTTATTGCACCGGATGTTGTTTATGAGGGGTTACAAAATGCTCGCAAGTAGATGTTACCCTCGGAGAAGAGGAAACAATCAAAATTTATCTCTTACGCCCGACTCATCTCTAGGATGATAGAAGAGTATGATGAGTTGGACAACGAGTTCGAGGTACAGCCAGATGAACCAAAGTTGATGAATAATGTCAGGATATATGGCATAGATGACTACGGTCTTAGTTATAAGAGCCTAAGAAAAAGCTTGATTGCACGCCACCACCAACAAGCAACAGAGGGGGTCCATGAACAGCCTAAACAACCCACACCTGCTACTGCATCATAAGTGACTCCACCTCAACATGCTCAAGCTCAGCAGGCACCAACTCAACAAGCAGACATCCTCACCCTATCTGAGCTTAATAAGCATATGGAAGTTGTACACTATCAGAACTATCTCTTGCACCGACGATTGGACTTCCAAGAGGACATCCTCTTGCGCTTGATCGAGAAGGCCTATCCGACCAGCTACCCCCTATTCATAGTCCATGCGAGGATGTATACGTCAGAGTATACGGCGGGACCGTCTACTTCCGACGTTGGAGGTGATCAACAACCACGAGCTGAGTAACCAGGTGAGCAGCCGGATCAATGATGATCCGAGGAAGAAGTGGTAAACATCTTAATTTCTTTTTTGTTATAGCACGGTGATATGTTTAAACGATGGGTAATTATGATTCTGACATGTTAAAATTCTTACTTTTGATAAGGGTAAACAAATTGTGCTCTTTTGGGGTTTGTGGCATAGGAAATGTGGAAATGTGGAATTTTATAAATATTATGTTCATGTTGATGTGTACAGGGATGATCTAATTTGACATATAGTAACTATTGATGGATGAATTAAAACTTGTTGTGATAGTTCCTAGATAGGTTACTCATATTACAATTCATAACTTAATACGATGATGTCACTGTCACGTCAATGGTTAGCAATCTTGTGAATGGGTGTGAATGTGTGGCTGTGAACCTTCAATTTTCTATGATTATGAGCAATTGATAAACTATTAAATGCGTCAATATTTAATGATAGTAGATCTTCTTTCAAGTCTGATAATTGTTATCTTAGTACACGATTAACTTGCAAGGTCCCGTTCCAATGTCCATGTTCCATTAATAATTTAATTGTTAATAATTGCAAATCCTTGGGAATGGGAAATAGTTACGTTGTTAGAAACACTTCTATCATCATGACTGACTAAGGATTAGTCTTAGAATTATACCAATGCTATAGGTGAGCTGTCACATGTAGCTTTCATCCACTACTTGGATGAAATCTCTACGTACTCCCCGTTTGATTTTCCCAAGAGACTATGCTGAATTTTCAAGGACGAAAATTCTTTTAAGGGGGGAGGATGTGACACCCTAGAAATCCAAAACCCGAGTGCGTCGAATAAGGTACAGGTATCCAATCCCTAGGGCGATTTGCGCCTCCTCACTACAGAGTGTGGAACACTTGGGAAACCCAGTACACGTATTAAATTATGTGATTAGTTACGTAAGATGTATGAGAGCACCTCGGATAAGGGCTCAAGTTGTAGGCGAGAGATCTAGAGACCAATTGGGCTAAGCGCGACGTTGCATTAGTCCTTTAGAAACGGTTTTACGAGAACTGTGCACCGACTAGGATGTAATGGATGCACATCGAATTTGGGCTCTAACTATAAAAGCCAATTTGCACCTTAATAGCATGCATGCGTTGTATATCATTGCATTGACTTAAAAAGGAAACCCACGAGTTCCCTCAACCCTTGAAGAAGAAAGAAAAACCTATAAATCCCTTGCTCGGCCACTGATTTCATTCCGTGCGAATCTTTGCGATGATCCCGAGCGCAAGAAACACTGATCGGCTTCCCCATCGAAGTCGAGAATCAATCCATCAAGATAGAAAGAGAATTTCATGTCAATAACGCTCGAAACCAAAGGTCGTGAATATCGCATGCGCGAAATCCACGAAGGCAAATGCTTTTACCTTATCATACGCATCATAATTTCATAAAAATAGGTCAGGCTCATGCACGATTTGAATCGTATTCAGATTGGGGCAGTTGGCATCATGAGAAACACAAGCATTGATCTTTCCGATGTCCGAATTGCGAGATTTTTGAATAAAATTAGTTGCATGTGAAAGTTTTCAAGATAGAATGACTGTTGTATAGTGTAGGAATAAACTATGTGTAGATTGTAATTTGAAGGCTAGACCATGTGAAATTCGAAGAAATCGAACCAGAGAAGAAGAGAAAATAAGTTCTGCAACTATGAGACTTGCCCGGGCGAGAAAAATGTCGCTCAGGCGATATTTCTTCAAAATACACAGAAGCAGAACTCGCCAGGGCAAGTTTCCAAGCTAAAATTTATTGGAAATTCTTGCCTGAGTGAGCTTGTATGTGCCACATGGAATCGAGAGGCCTCGCTTGAGCGGCCTTGAGACCCGACCTGGTGACCCCTTCAGGCTATGACCAATTTAGTCTTGGTATATGGGGAGACTATGAGAGCCTCGGATCATGAAACCCTCCACCACTAACGAGTAAATTTATGAAACCACCATGATCTAGGTCGGGTACAAGAGACCGAAAAGGGGATCTACGATTCGATTTCCATTTTAAGTTAGCACGCCTCTGTGACTGAGGTAGGGAAACTTTCATGTACAAGATTACATTTAAATACTGATTCAGGACCATTGATACTAGTTTTATATTATACCTGAGCCGTGATTTTGGAAAATCAATTCATGCACGTATTTCCAGATTATTGTTAATAATTATTAACTGATTTTATTAGAACATGTTTATGCATGTATTTCAACTTGTTGTTAATAATTGTTAACTGTTTTTATTAGAGCATGAGCATGAGCATTTACATTTCAAGTCTTGATTTATATATTTGTTTGAATTATGGAGTGTCCGACTATTGAGTCCCGACCTTTGAACTTCGATACTAAGTGTTCTGATTTTAGAAATCTTGGGCAAAGGGGAGTGGAGTCTAAAAGAGAGGGGTGGAGTCCCCAGGGTTTGAGGCCCTGTGTCCGCTACAGACTGCTCTGTTCTCGCTATGGGATGCCTTGACATAGTGACTGTACTTGACAAGTTATACGATATTAGTATACAGGGGAGCGGAGTCTCCAAGAGAGGGGTGGAGTCCTCGAGGTTCGAGACCCTTTGTCCGCTACGGACTGCTCTGTTCCCGCTATGGGATACTGACACTAATGCTCTGAAATCCCTGAGAAACCCTGTCATATGATTCTGAATTGTGATAACACTAGTCTTTCTGAGATGTCCATGTGTTGATACATTTGTTATCCGACATGTTTGTTTCTTGATGCACATCATTTCCGTTACATGTCTCGCTTGAAATTTGTTCTTTATTCAGTCAAGCAATCATCATGTATATATACTCAGTAGCATGATATGTCATGTTTTGATTCATGCATTCGAAATAAGTACTTTGTTCTTATGTATTTTGTACAAATGAAAATGAAATTATTTCGATTATATCCATCAATACTTGTGAAGTAGAATGGTAAATGTAATTTTGCAATGACTTTCTCCCTACTCAGCTTGGACTGTAGCTCATCCCTCGACTATACGTTGCAGGTGCTGATATAGATCCAGAGATGGATCTAGAGTTAGCAGAGGACCCAAACTACGTCCTAGACAAGGAGGAAGAACAACCACCTGAGAAGTTCTTCCCTTGATCCACTCTCTGAAAATTTTTGGAATAGTGTGCACAGTTGTTTGGATATTGGGTACAGTTATTTTGGATTTGATCTTTTGTATAATCTGTATAGTTATAGACCACTGTTTAGGTGACAGTCGGCCGTCACTGGTGGTTATATGGTTTTTGTGCTTATAAGTAGAATGATGGAAAATCTTTGGAAATGCCATGTGTTTTTCTTTTCCCACTTTGCTTCTGCATTAAAGTAGGCTTACCACGTGATTGATGGCCCGATCTTCCAACTATTAACCAAGGGAAGATTGAGCTTTCACAAAGGTATCAAAGTATCCCGATACCAAAGAGAATTCTAAAATCAGATTTGGGATTACGATCTAACGGCACGGGTTTTTGGGTAAGGAAAATTCGGGTCATCACACCAACTAACTTACACTGTTTTCCAAAGTTTGGGGTAATTATAATTTTCCTGCAATTTATTTTCAGCATATAAATATTTGAAGAATTTTGGAGTTTAATTGATGCCTAAGATCTGGAAGGTTGTAGATTAGTGTAACGGTTTTTAAATTCATAAATATCGATAGGAGTCTAGATTTTAATGGATGCCTAAAATCTGAAAGACTTGAGATCTAGTATAATGATATTTTAAATTCAAAGAATAGATTTATTTTCTACATCTTAATTTAAAACAAACAATTCTTTATTCTTTAAAGACAAATAGAAGTTTTTCAGAACGAAGTCTTCCTCGTTGGAACGATCCTATGCTATTGATGCATTCACCATTTTGCGCCTGCAATAGGTTAAGACAAAGGTATAAATTAAAAGTCACCAGGCCATTGATCAGTCACATAATTTACCATTTTATCACCCATAACTTAGTAATGCTAGACCCCAGTTTACTACTAATGATATGATGATGTGCAGATATTAAGAACAGATCGCAGAATAGAGCCAAAGTGATCATCTTTTCCAAAATGAACTCAAAAAGCAGTAAGAAACACGATCATATGCAGATACGATTCAACGGTGTTTGATGCCAGTCTGAAGCTGAAAGAAGAGATATGATCCGTCGTAAGAGAAATCGTATTCACGATAAAGCGAAATAGAAGAAGAAAAGAAGAGAAATTGTCTGTACAATTCCTTAAAAGACGCTCAAGACTGGAGAACATGAAGCAAGGATATGATTGATCGTGTGGAAGAAATCCTACTGAATGAAGAGAGAAATCATAATCACGATTTTGTACAAATTAAAGGTCGCTGCTGCTAATTAGGTGAAGATATGCACCGCCATGCACAAAATTAGAAGATCTTTTAAATTAGAAGTCTGGCAACCCACAGATCTGAGAAGATTGGCGAAAGAATCCTAAAGATCTCTACTACTAAAAATAAGGAGAAAAGTCTTGCGCGCATCTATCATCCAAAGCAAGGAAGATTAGGATTAGAAGTTTGAGTTATATTAGGAAACTCTTATTCTTAGTACTTTACTTTTATTAGAATTCGAATGATGTAAACCGACCCCCTATGATCTATAAATAAGAGGGCTCGACTTAGGAGAAAAACTTATCCAAGGAATTTTCAGTATCAAAGGACAACTGAGGTTGGAATTCTAGAAGATCACCTTAGAGTAGTTTTTATCAAGTAAAATCGTCCATAGATTTTTGAAAGTCTTGTCTGACAACCAAGACCGAAGAGTTTGAAAGATCGACCCTTTGGATGGTTCTACTTTGCTTTCTAGTTTAGATTTATTTTTATTATATTTTTCTGCTTTGTAAGCATCTAAGAATTCTTGATTTTAATTGACAACTAAAGTCTTGAATTTGCAGATTACTGTGACGATTTTTAATTTCCATCTTCAGTTTTCTTGAGTTTGATTGACGCCTAAATTTCTGGAAGATTGTTGATTAGTATAAATCTGTGTTGAGAAAATCTAGTTTTTGATTGACGCCCAAATTCTAGAGGACTGAGATATAGTGTAACGGTATTTTACTTTTGTAAGCATTCGAGAACTGAAGGATTGTGATTGACGACCATAATATGGAAGTAGGAGGATTTAGATTTACTTTTCTCGCAATTAGTTTAATAACCATTCTTTTATTCATATTTCTCAACCATTAAAGACAAATAAAAGTTCTCAGAAAATTTTGACCTTCCCCGTGGGAACGATCCTATACTAGTGCTATAATTTTCGTTGTGCGCTTGCAATAGGTTAAGGCTAAGTACAATTAGAGCCTTATCAAGTTTTTGGCGCCGCTGTCGGGGAAGCAAAATTTTTTCTGAAAGCCAATATTTATCTTTCTTTTTATTTTTCTTTATATTTTTACTTTCTTTAATCACTTCTTAATCTTTTGTAGGTTTATTCGGAGCAGCAAACCAAAGGTTTTGACACTTCTTCTGACAATAGAAGCTAGAGGCTCAAATTTGTTTTCTCTCCCTTCTTTCTAAAATAAAAAAAAAAAAAATTTTAAAACATAAAAATATATACGTTTCTGGTGTAGGCATCATACTCGATCTCGAAGTCTAGAATTCTTCGATTGAGATCCAGAAATTGAAAGAACTCTCTTGTGCAATCTAGCATCTAACTAATCTTCTAAAAGAGAATCCCAAATCATGGCTAGCGATCGCCCTATTTCGGGACACTTCAACTCAATTACTTTGACTGCGACCTCTTGTATAGTTATACTAGAGGTAGCGACTAGTCAAAATTATGAGATCAAGTTCAATACACTTCAAGCATTACCCGCTTTTCATGGGCTTGATCGAGAGGATCTTTATCAACACCTAAGAGATTTTATAGAACTTTGCACTATGTTACAATTGTCAGCAACTAATGATGAAGCCGTTAAATTATGGTTGTTTCCCTTTTCTCTCAAAGATAGAGCCAAGGCGTGGCTAATCTCGTTGCCCGCCAAGAGTATTACCACCTGGGACGGACAGTAGTCCAAGTTTTTGAATGAGTACTTTCCGATTGGTAAAACTAATCAAATTCACCAGGCAATTAAGGACTTTAGGCAATTGCCTGGAGAATTATTCCATGAGAGCTGGGAGCGCATGAAGGATTTATTGAGAAAATATCCTCATCATGACGTGCCAAACTGGTCTATTATGCAAAGTTTTTATCGATGGGTAACTGAGACCAACTAGTGTACAATTGATGTCATAAGTGGAGGAGCCTTCATGGCTCAGAATGGCCAGCAATCCTGAAATTTATTTAAGAAATCGACTAATAATTCAAAACAGAAACAGGCTTTGCTAAGATCCGACCCTGATGTGATTTGCCACACCCCGCTCGTGAAGGGTGGTCTTTACGATGTTAGTAAGGACAAAGTAAAGAAGGAGGATGAAATGAGTGCTAAGGTTGCAGCTCTGAAGCAACAAATAGCATCGTTAATGACTGCCAAAGCAAGTACTCCGAAAAGACCTATAGCAGCCTATTCAAATTGCCAGAACTTAACCTATGCCGAGAGCCCAGCTGTGCCATTATATTCATATACGATGGAAAAAGAACAAGTCATGGCCTTTCAGAGGGAGATTTTGAGAATACATACAACCCATCGTGGAGGAATCACCCAGGATTTAATTATGGCTCCACGAGTGGGGCACAACTAGCACCATCTGTTGAGCAACCTTGATTTCCCTCGACTCAAGTTTTCCACCAAAGACCTCAAATGTCGGCTATGCAGCCACAATTCGGTCCACCGAGCAATGCACCTGATGCCACTGTTGTTCAGATCCTTCGGGATTTGCAACAACAGTAACATTAGCATTCAAAAGGCTTATCTCAATTAGCTCAATTCTTTCAAGTACTTCATTCGCACACTCAATCCATTATGAAGTTGGAGGGCCAGATTGGCCAACAAGCTTCATAAGTGGCAAAGAGAGAAAGTGGCCAATTGCCAATGCAGCCAGTTAGTAATTCAAGAGGACAAGTGTTCATGGGGGAGACATCCACTCCCCATAATCCAACTTGAAATCTTCAAGGACCCGTTGAGCTACCGACTCATACATAGCGCCTTTTGTAAATTATGTAAACTATTTATCTTCTTATTTTAAAATTTTTAAGAAACACATTATGAGCCAATTCATAGTTAAACACGACCGATCCTAATGCATTCCTTGATGTGAACTATCGCAAGCAATCGTGTGGATTCACCAATGCTCATAATTCTTATTAAAGTCCATCAGCTAAGTCATAGTGATTATGAGTTACCCGATACGAGAGTTCGAACTTATGATAGCTGAAAAGTTAGAGTCGTTAAACATACACGTGATGACCGATTCAGCAGGTCATCATTGAAATTAGGGCCTACATATTCGCAAGAGAATACGTTGGCCCCATTTTCGAACTCTCTAGCTAATCCTTCTTTTCTCCCTCCATTCTTCAAATTCCCTGTAGCTATCCCAACCATTTTCCTCACCTACCTTGAGCTTGCACTTTTCTCATCCGAAACCCTACCAAAAATTAACTTACTGATTTTTAAGATTAGTGTTTGATAACGTAATGATGCCGACTCCAAATTGGTTGGTTCTTTCGAAAATCCTTCTGGTTCGGTATGTATTTTGAAGCACTAAATTGGTTTTGTGAATTCTTGCAGGTGAAAAATTGCACCATGTCAAGATCGAAGGACAAGTGACAAAGGGAAGAAGAAGAAGAGGAAGGTAATATATATCTCTGACCATTCTCCACTCATGAGGCACATCGCATGGGATGCTGCCCTCATTGCTAAATCAAAAACAACAGACCCTCCTAAGAAGAAGTCTAAATACTCTAGGGTAGTTATCGAGGAATTACCTGAAGGGGGAAAGGAGATTGAAATGGAAACTGTATCTGCTCTTAAAAAGGGAAAACAATTAGATAAAGGCAAAAAGTCAACATCCACCAAAAGAACATTGGATCGGCCCCCAATCTCAATGAAACATCATTTTGTGGGAGCCGAAGTTGTAGTGGATATTGCTTTTTGGGAGAAATTGGACTTCAGTAAAGCCACCCTTAAGTACTTCAAAGATGCATGGCTTAATTATTTCCTAAAGCCTGGAACGACGTCAATCCACCCTAGACTGGTGAAGTTGTTTTATAAAGGAATGGTCAATAGCAGCAAGGGTCCATCCCCAATTCTTTCCACAGTTGTTGATGGATTTTCAATTCAATTAACAAAGGAAATGATTGTTGGTGCTTTGAGTGCACCAGTAAAGAGACCAGAATTGTCCCCTGGCAATCCGAAAGCAAATATGTTAAGAATCCCACCCCATACACTTCCAGATTTTATCAAAATGGCCACAAAACTACTAGGAGAACCCCCAAGGGATAGGTCATATTTCTTGCAGAAGGATCTGGAAGCCCGAAGTTTATCACTTCAATTCCTGGATATCTTGATTCATAAGACTATCCATCCCACTGGGTATGGAACCCAGAGAAGATTCCTCTTCGTGAAAGTCGTGTATTTGATGGCTAACTACTTTTGGTTCGATGTACCCTCCTACCTCTTGGAGGTAATCAACAACGTGAGGGAAGAGTTGAACAAAGATAAATATGAGAAGAATAAGTTGAGCCTTCCTTTCGGAGGCCTAATGAAAAATTTACTGATGAATGTCGGTTACAAATTTAAACCCAAGGAAAAAGATCTGGACAGACCAGAGGAGGGCCTAACAGCAGTGGTCTATAGGAGAACCCTGAACCCCAAAAATAAAAACAAGAAACTTGATTCTATCCCATAAGACGGTGTATCTTCTATGTCGGAGACCACACAGGCTCCGGAGGGCCCGGAGGCAATTACTGAAATCTAGGGAGAGCCTGGTGTTGAAACAATAATAGAATTTATGGCTCCTATTGAGGCAGTTGTGACAGAGGGAGTGAGTACTTCTATTCCACTCTAAGAGAGACTAGAGCATAGCTCCCCAATGCTTGAGAGACCAGCTGAGCCAAAAGTGATGATTGTGTCAAAGCCTTCACAAGAGCACCACAATCCCTATGACACAACCCTCAACTCGCCAACAGGGCCTGCCATGTCATCTTTACCTATGGTAGACACAATGCCAGTTATATCTGAAGCAGAACCTGCAGGCCCAATTGAATTTGAAGCAGAGGAATCCTACTTCTAACGGGTGAATAGCATACCCCTAAATTGGCTACTCCTAGCAATGTTCCTGCACTAGAAATGAAGTGAAGTTCAGTCAAGGTCAGCTAACAAATGAATTTGGAGGCCCGTGAAGTAAACAACTTAAGTGCAGTTAAGTGTATATAAGAGCAGTTAAGGTCATAGTCAATCTTGAGGCCCGTCAAGGTTGGCTAAGAATAAGAAGCAAAAAGCAACTAAGCTTTAGATTTTAGCTGCCGCTTTCTTTCATAACAGAGCCGGGAATAACAATAACGATCGACATAGAAGTCTCTCGCAATTAAGGGCTGCTGCTGGAGTTAGGAGTTCGAGGGCGCCATGATCCTTCTCTCTGGAACAATCGACGGCACTAATTGACTGCATCAATCATCACTCAGTGACGAGTCTACACCACCACCCATAGTCACATCAACTATAGAGCAGACTCCTATTATTCAGACAACCAAAGCAGGACCAAGTTTTGAAACTCCACAAGTGGGTTTCACAGTATTGCTAAATGAAGAAATATCTCCTCCCATGATTACCACAATAGTCCCCACATCTTTCGGAGAGCAGCCTGGATGGGAAAGGAGATTGCGAGAATTAGAACAGTGGCAGAATACAAATGCACCAAATTTACTACCATTGTCAGATTTGGTATGAAGGTTAGTGGAAGAGATTCATAGGATGAAAACTAGAGTCCTCGATTCACTACCAACGGCACAAGAACGCGAGAATTGGTGGAAAATCATAAGCAATAGGCACGAAGGGATCATCAAGCCCAGTGGAGAGCCGAAACAGAAAATGAAGTACAAAAGGCAACTGCTCACCTCCATCATCAAATTATACAAATACAAGAACATAACATAGTATTGGAGGAAGAAAAGTAGACTTGGAAGCTAGAGAAGAAAAAGAATAAGAAGTAACAGCACACCTCACAGAAAGGATTAGATCCTTAATTGTTGATCCTAATGAGAGATAAATGGCCCATCTGGAATATCAACACATACTTAATGTCCAGCTGGATGGAGAAGACTCATTAGCTTATAGTAGCAGAAGGGAAGATATTAAAGCTTTAAGAAGACAAAGACTCCCTAGTCCAGATGTGTGAAGGCCAAAAGCAACAGATACAAACAATTATTGACGATAGCATCGTCACAGCAGACATATTAAAAGCAGAAGCAGAAAAGCTAAGTGTTGAAGCTAAAGAGAAGTTTGCAGTGATTTGCAAACTTAAGGATGATTTAAAAGAAAAAGAAAAGGCTGAAGAGGAGTTGCAGGCTTTGAATGAAAGGTATAACGCATTGATAGTAGAAAAAGAGAGTACTGATGCTCTCTACAAGGAGGTTGGGCCTAAGCTGTATGATGAACCTGCTCCTGAAGAACAAAGAATTGAGACAAACTCTACCGATGTGGTGTCCGACTCAGAGGCTGAATTCTCGAGCAGCCCCACTTCACTTCTAGCCTTACCAACACCTCCATCATTGGCACGTGTACGATACCCCTCATCACCACGTGAGTAAGATAAATTAAAGCATCTTGAACCTCACCAGGTATGCTGTAATTTTAGAATTTTTTTTTTTGAGTATCCCCTGTTTTGAGAACAATGAGGACATTGTCCTATTAATGTTTGGGGGGGGGGGGGTACACACACTTTGTGTATATTACTTTTACTTTTTGCATATAAAAAATAAAAAAAATATAAATAAAAGTAAAAAAAAAAATTAATTATGCTTTTAGAGTTTCTTTTTAGTTGGATTTTTAGGTTAGTTTCGTTTGAAATTTTCGTTCTAGTAACCATCACATGTGAGTTGCGACAGAGATCTTATGATTCCATAAACCATTCATCATAGGAGTTCAACCATAAAAAATATAGAGCAGCTACGATTCATGTTTATCCCTCTTGTACACTGTATCAAAATTGAATGTTTGAAACTATACTTTGATTTAAACTGTAATATTTAGATTATAGTTTCAAAATCATATAACCAGTGAGCTTTTGGGACTTAATTCCTTTCTTTTTTAGAGAGACTGCTATCTATTTGATCTCAAAATTTTCTTTAACTTCTTGACTGTATGAAATCTCATATTTGAAACACCCTAAACAAATTCCAAAGACGAACACACCAACCGAATGTGTGCGTTCGATATCGTGGGTGTACTATGGTACCTAGATTGTATAATTAATTGTGTAATTGGTACCTGATCAGTCACAGAATATACCATTTTATCACCCTTAACTTAGTGCTGCTAAACCCTAGTTTGCTACTAACAAGTTATTGATGTGCAAATATTAAGGATAATCAGTAAAAGAGAACCAAAGTGTTAATCTTCGTCAAAATAAACTTAAAAAGCAGTAAGAAAGACGATTGAATGAAAAAGACGATCAGACGCTTGAATAAAGTCTAAAATCATAGAAGGCAGAGTTATAAAGAGAAAAATACAAAATCGTAATTTATGATTCTTCACAAAATACGTTCCAGCGGAAAGCGATACAAAGAGAAAACGATCGTTAGTAATAAAGAATCGTCCTAAAAAAGAGAAGGAAAATCGTAATTTACGATTTTACAAATATGACTCTTACACTGCTGATTAAGTGAAGATCTACACCACCATGTACCAATTTAGAAGAACTCTTGAATTATAAGTTTGACAAATCACGGATCTAAGAAGATTGATGAAGAAAGACTCCTAAAAATCTCAGTTACTGAAATTAAGGAGAAAGTCCAGAGGCACATCAACTATTCAAAGCAAGGAAAGCTAGGATTAGAATTAGAGTTATAGTAGGAATCGTTTGTTTTTAGTAGTTTCATTTATTATGATTAGATCACTGTAAACCGACTTCTTATGATTTATAAATAAGAGAGAGCTCGGCATAGGAATAATTTATCGAAGAATTTCTCAGCATCAATTGACGACTGAGGTTTGGGTTTTCTTCCGATCACCATTGTATATTTTGATTTATCAAGTAAAATTGTCCACAGTTCTCTAAGGTCTTGCCTGACAACCATGGCTGAGGAAGCTGAAAGATCAACCCTTTGGATGGTTCTACTTTACTTTCTAGTTTAGATTTATTGTATTGCAATTTACTGCTTTGTAAACATCTTCATGTTTTGATTTGAATTGACGACTCAAGTTGAGATTTGCATATTAGTGTAACGGTTTTACTTTTCCATCTTCAATTTTCTAGAATTTGATTGACGCCCAAGCTTTAGGAGGTTATTGATTAGATTAAATCTGTATTGATAGGATTTTAGTTTTGATTGACGACAAATACAAGGATACTTGATATATGGTGTAACGGTACTTTTAATTTCATAAATATCTGAGAACAAAAGGAAATTGATGGACGACTAGAATTCAAAAGTTTGAAGATTAGGATTTATTTTCTGCACTTTAGTTTTAAAAAAAATGATTCTTTTATTCTTATTTCTCCAGCAGTTTAGGATCTTAAAGATAAATATAAGTTTTCACAAAATAAAAATAAATACATAGATAAATCACTTCCTCGTGGGAACGATTCTATACTAGCACTACAATTTCCATTGTGCGCTTGCAATAGGTTAAGACTTAAATAGAACAACATAAATAGCAAGAACAAGTTTTTGGCGCCACTACTGGGGAAGCGGATTTTACTTTATATATTTTTGTCTTAGAAAACAAATATTTATCTTTTTCATTTTATATTTCTTTATATTTTTATGTTCTAACTTCTTAAACTTTTGCAGGTTTATTCGGAGCCAGTGAATCAATGTTTCAACTTCCCCTGATCAGAGAAGCTAGAGGCTCAGATTTGTTTTCTCTCCCTACTTTCTAAAATAAAAATCATATAAACTGAAAAAAAGAAATTTATATGTAGTTTCAATTCTGGTGTATGCATCACACCCGATCTCGAAGTTTAGATTTTTTTAGAGTGTGACCCAGAAATTGAAAGAAATCTCTTGCGTAATCTCACGTTAAATCGATCTTCTAGGAGAGAGTCCTTAACCATGGCTGACAACCATTCAATTCAAGCACATTTCAGCTCGGTTGCTCTAACCGCACCCTCCTGTATAGTTATACCAGGGGTTGCAGCTAGACATAATTATGAAATCAAGCTCAATACACTTCAAGTTGTACCTACTTTTCATGGGCTTGATAGAGAAGATCCCTATCAACATTTAAAGGATTTTATAGAACTCAGCACGATGCTACAACTTTCGACAGCTAATAAGGAGTCAGTTAAGCTACGGTTGTTTCCTTTCTTTCTCAAAGACAGAACAAAGGCATGGCTGACCTCAGTACCTGCCAGGAGTATAATCACTTGGGATGAACTGCAATGCAACTTCTTAAATGAATACTTCTCAATTGGTAGTGCTAATCAAATTCGCCAAGCAATTCAAGATTTCAGGCAATAGCTTGGAGAGTTATTTCATGAAGTTGGTAGTGCATTAAAGACTTACCGAGAAAGTGCCCTCATCATGATGTGTCAAACTAGTCAATAGCACAAAGTTTCTACTAAGGGTTGACTGAGACTAACCAGTCGATAGTCGATGTCGTGGGTGGAGGAACCTTTATGGATCAAAATGGCCAGCAGTCCTAGAACTTATTCGAGAAACTGGCCGATAACTCAAAGCAAAAATAGGCTTTGCTTAGATCTGATCCAGATGTCACTCGTTACACCCCGCTCGCGAGGGGTGGACTTTACGATATCAGTAAAGATAAAGTAAAGAAGGAGGATGACATGAGTGCAAAAGTTTTAGCTCTTGAATAAAAAATCGCAACATTAATGGCTGTCAAACCTAACACTCCGGATAGACCCTTGGAAAATTGTTCTAACTGCCAGACTCAAACTTGTACTAAAAACTCAGCTGCACCATCGTACCAGGAGGTGGCGGAAAATGAACAAGTAATGGCCTTTCAGAGGGGAGATTATGGGAACATGTATAACCGAGCGTGGAGGAACTACCCTGGATTTAACTATGGATCCATAGGAGGAGCACAACTCGCACCATTAGTTGTGTAACCCCAATTTCCCCATACCCAACTTTTTCACCAAAGACTTTAATTGCCAGCTACACAACCCCAATTTGTACTAGAGAGTAATGTACCTGACACCTCAATTGTTCAAATCCTTCGAAATTTGCAGCAATAGTCGCATCATCACTCAAAAGATTTACATTAGCTTTCTCAATTCTTTCAAGTGTTCTATTCATACACTCAATCCATTACGAAACTAGAAATCCAGATAGGCCAACTAACTTCACAAGTGGCAAAAAGAGAGGGTGGCCAATTGCTGACACAACCAGTTAGTAATCCTAGAGGACAAGTATTATTGGGGGAGGCATCTGCTCCCCATAATCCTAATTGAAAATCTCATGGATCGTCGAGCTACCGACTCATCCGTAGCACCCTTTGTAAATTATGTAAAATTGTTACTTTTCTTTTAAGTTTAGGCATTGCATTACGAGCCAAATTGTTGAAAAACGATGGATTGTGATATAATTTCTAATTGCACACTTCTACGAACAAGCGTATGGATTTACGATTGCTCGTAAGTTTGGGAATGTTTATCAGTTGAAGCATAGCGATTACGACTTAACTAATACGAGAGTTCATATTTACCATTACTGAAAGCTTAGAATAGACCGGCGATTCTAAGTTAAAATACATGTGATGACCGGTTCAGCAAGTCGTCACTGAAATAAGGGTCTACATATTCGAGAGAGGATATGTCGGCCCCATTTTCAAACTCTCCATTTTTACCCATCATTTCCCTTTATTTTTCAAAATTCCCTTATACATGACTCAACCATTTTTCTTGCACCGCCCTGTAGACACCCCCATTTTGCCCTCTCAGAGTATACAAATCTGTTCGGTCAACCTTTGACCCCTTTACTATGTTGTGGGACCATATACTAAAATAATAGTATATGACTGAACACAGGCAGAAACAGTAGCACTGTGGCTCAGGCCCCATGACCCTAATGCGAGAACCATGCATTGAAAGAATAGTACATGGCTGAACACAGGTTGAAACAATAGCTCAGTGGCTCAGATCCCAACGTAGGGAGATATATACTGAAACAATAGTCTATAGTCGAAATGCAGACTGAAACATAAGTCTTACATTTCGGACCTCTTTGCCCTCATGTGGGACCATATATTGAAGCAATAGTATATGGCTGGACACAGGCTGAAACAATAGCTCTGTGGCTCAAGCCCCATGACAACGTGGGGACCAACACTGAAATAATAGTATATGGCTGAACACAAGCTGAAACAATAGCTCTGTGGCTCAGATCCCAACGTAGGGAGACTATATACTGAAATAATAGTATATAGTCGGAATGTAGAATGAAACAATAGTCTGGCATTTCAGACCCGACCCGGACTCGGACAACCCCGAACTACGCCCCTAAAACCACGCGCGCAATTCGATTACACGCCAAACCACACATGTGCAATCAATCCCCTCTTAGACCAGACTTCCTTTCCCCAGACTATCTCGAGACTCGTTCACAAGCCTCACACGAGATGCGTGATCGGATTGAGCGCCTCATCACCGACGCGTAATCGGTCTACACCCGACCAAGTCTTACCGTCCTTGACCCCTAAGCTTCCTTGATTAAATGCTTCGGAAGAGACGCTTAATCAGATTGTGCACCCTACACCACGCGTGCAATTAGTTATAATGTAATTAGAACTAGGAAACACACTGAGCAAGTCAGTTGGTCGCTCACTGAGTCGGTGACCGACTCAAAGTTCACCGACTTAGTGAGCGATTAAGCACCGGGAGACCGGCGTGTAATTAGATTAAACTCCTGAAACAGGGCATTTAATTGGAGAAAAACCTATAAATTTTTTTTTCTAATTCGCCCCAAAGAGGACACACAACACGAACGAGAGAGAATGGATTTTTTCTGGGATTTCGAAACCAGAGTACTCCGAGAAGGAACATAGCCATTATTTCGGGATTCAAGCTTCGAATCTTCGAAATTTCTCTCCGCAGCCCCGATCCTAGGTAAAAATCTTAGTTTAAGACTTAGGATTTCTCTTAGTTTTAATTATTAATATCGAATTTTTGTTTTAGACCGTAGCACCCCTTTTAGACCGTAATCTCTTATATCTAGTTCTCGAACCAGTCCTTAATCTGACGGTCTAATTTACCGACCCTAGGCTTTAATTCCATTCTAAAATCTTAATTTCCAGCACTATCATTAATCTCTGGTTCGGGTTCTTAGGTTTTAGAACCAGTCCTTAATCATACTGTCTGATTTTCTGATTTCGGACCCGAATTCATTCCTAGAATTTTAAATTTTAGTTTTAATTTCTTAGTTTAATATTTTTTAAAATCCCAAATATTAATTTAGTTTCTATAATTCTATTTTCTTAATTTAATCCATAATTATAATCCCGAAATCGACTCCGAAAAGCTAAAAATATAATATTATAGTCCAAAACCCAATTTGCTTTAACCTCAGCCACCCGATTTGCCCAAAGGAGCTTACGGAGGGTACTCAGGAACGAGGCCAATCCTCCTTAGCATAGCGGGCCAAAAACCCCTTTTTTTAGGATTATTTTGTTGTTTTAATTAGGATTAGAAAATCAGTTCCATGACTTTAACTTAGATTTTTAGTATAAGTAATTTACATGCTTTATTTTGATTAGATCCTTAGAATAATTGCTTTGATTCTAATTCTAATAAAATTAGTTCCTTTATTTTAATTAGATTTTCAGCATAGTTAGTTTATTTGTTTTAATCAGAATTTTAATAAAATTAGTTTATTTTTTTTAATTAGATTTCAATAAAATTAATTCATTGCTTAAATTAGAGTTCTAGTAAAATTAGCTCTCCATTTCAATTAGAATTGCAGTAGGACTAGTATACTTGCTTTACTAAAAATTTTAGTATAATTATCATGCTTGATTTAATTAAAGTTTCATTAAAATTAATACATTTCCATTCCTAGTATAATTAGGAGACTGATATCAATTGGACTTTTAGTAGTATTAGGACACTAAATTAATTGAAATTCTAATAAGATTAGGAAACCGAGATTAATTAGACTCTTGATAGAATTAGAATACTAAATTAATTCACTATAATAAATTCCCACACAATTAAACTCACAATAGAATTGACAAATCTAAACTGATTAGAACTATAACAATAACGGGAAAGAAAAGGAAAATTAAACTATCTAAATTATAAGAAGAGTCATAGCTGCTGACGTTAGTAGGTAGACGATTCAGTAAAGAACTAACTCACACCCACTCTAAAGCGTGATCATTGACGTATTGCAGCGTCATTAAATATCTGTAGCTGACGATCGCAACAAACTAGGAATCTTCCTAGAAAACCCCTTTTCTTTTTTTATCTTTAACTCCACCATTCCAAACGCCGCATCGCTAGAGTCCACTTGGACAGAATTGGGCCACTGATTCAACGGGGACCAAGAGGAACCCAGAAAAAGCGTGCACCAACACTCCCCTGCATTCTCGGTACGATTTCAAAAACCCCAGTTACATTCTAGTTGACATTTTGAAATTAGGGTTTACGAATTAATCATGAGCAAGGTGATATTTCACTCTCAAATGAATGAGTATTTGTATATGATTTGGAATCTGTATTGAATAATCTTTTATTTTCCCCTTTTTTTAGGTAAAAGAAGTTGTAGAATGTCAAAGGCACAAGATAAGCGACAGAGGGAGGAAGAAGAAGGAGGTAACAGTTCAGACCACTCTCCACTTACAAGACAAATTGCACGGTTTGCTTCCCTCAAAGCTAAATCAAAAGCAGCTAACCAGCCTAAAAAGAAAGCTAAGTGCTCAGGGGTGGTTATTAGAGAAACTCAATCTGAAAGAGTGAGAACTGAATCAATTCCTGCCCCTGAAAAGAGTATAAAAATGGATAAAGGCAAAAAGCCAATGACCTCTGAAAGGACATTGGAATGACTCTCCAAATCAATGAAACAACATCTGGTGGGAGCTGAAGTCTCAGTATACGTTGATTTTTTGGAATAATTTGAAATTAGTGGGGAGGCTGTGACGACCCGACTTTTCCAATCCCTCAGGTATAGGAAAGGCCGGTTCGCCAACCTATCGAATAAACGATAAGCCGGACAAACAAGACACATATCAGAGTAAAGCGCAATAAATATCCATAGCTAAAATAAATGCGGAAGCAATTAAAAGTAAAGAACCACCGATGATGGCCGACCATCATCGAAACATGGCTCATAACAGAAATCAACGTCAAATATAAAACTATGGTATCCAACTAAAATGGGCCCACAAATTCAAGTCTAACTCTCACCACAAATAAGAAAATCAGTAAGTTCTATACTGGGAAAAACTCCTCAGGAGGAACCTCAAGCTCTTCCTCAGGCACGTAGTCAGGATCAGTCTCACAGCCCTGAATAGCCACGTCAATACCTGAACCTGTGACGTATAGTCGGAGTGAGCTAACCAACAAAGCTCAGTAGAAGAAAGACATCTACGGCATTTTACTTTAACTAACATGGTTTCAAAACAAATATCGGAATATAGCTTGACAAACATATAAGCAGATAATAAACTGAATTTAGGTGCGGAAATCATATGTAAGATTTATTTCTAAATGTGTGAAAACAGTTCCAAGAACAGATGCAGTGTTTCAGTGTCTTAGTTTCTCTAACTTCTATATGCAAAGTTCAGTAATTCATGACTTAATCCTCAACTTAAAATACCTCCCGAGTAAACTATATCTCGAGAGCAGGAATATAGCCGATGGGAACCCCTACCTACCATCGCTGCTCATGAACCCTTTTTCAGATGCAACAAGCCCTGCGTAATGAGGGAAACTTGTGCGAAAGTTGTTTAGGAATTTTTGAGGGTCGTTCGGTCAATCATAAAACAAATGCGAGATACTAATATAATCGATGGAAGTCTCTTATACATAGTTCGTTCTTGATTTCAGATCTTCGTAGCTTAAGCGATTCGTGTTTCGAGGATTCAGGTAGATTTAGATTTTTAGTCATTCATATCAATTTCAATTTACAGATGTGATTTCAATGGCATATGCAAGTTCAAAGATTTTAATTCAAAATATCCATGCGAATTAAAATAAAATACTGTAACGATGAGATTCTCCTACCTAAAACTCGGAGTTATGCGAAGTCAAGCAAGGTCCTATTGATGGCCTCTCGCCCTCAATCTACATCACAATATACGTTCATGCATTAAGATAAACTCTAATTACTAATAATATAAACCTATTTAAGCGTTTCCTCAAAAACAAGTCAAAACAGGCAAGTTGCGCCAATCCTAGAATTTGACGTAACATTCTAATATTTTTTTGACTATCAAGACGATTGATTCATGTGTTGGTTAAAACATGAAAGTTTTAGATTTTTATATGAGCTTTCCAACGCAAAAAGAATCGTCTCAATCGGAATTCGAGATAAAACGTTATGACTAAAATACTAAGGCAATGCCGGAGTTCGGTGATACCTCGCTCGAGCGATGATAATAGCTCGCTCGAGCGATTTGACGTAACATTCTCATATTTTTTTGACCATCAAGACGATTGATTCATGAGTTGGTCAAAACATGAAAGTTATAGATTTTTCTATTAGCTTTCCAATGCAAAATGAATCGTCTTAATCGGAGTTCGGGATAAAACGTTATGACTAAAATACTAAGGTAATGTCGGAGTTCGGTGATACCTTGCTTGAGCGATGATAAAAACCGACGGGTTTCCTCAACGATTCGCGCCGCGATCGATCCCACGAGTTCACAGAGACAACTCCAACACGCCCCCAATGATCTCAACCTCTCCCAATAGCCAACTACGAATCCAAGGTTGATTCAAGTTCTTTCTAAGGTTTAAGTGTTTTCAACAAAGAGGGTTCTAGAGAAGGAGGTTTTCTAAACCGATCTCCTACGATGATTGAAGAAGAGAGAAGAAGGAGTTTCACACGGTTGGGTAACTATCCTCTCTTAACAAAACCTAGTATAATACGGGAATGCAATTCCTTCTTATAATAGGATTGCTCACAAAGTAAAACACACACACATCTTATGTATTATACACTTCTAATTTTAAAACTCAAGTCCGGTGTTGAGCGGCTACACCGAGGTCGGTGCACAACTTTCGCACGAGGGTCTAAATGGGCTCTAAATTAAAATCTGTCCGCACAATCACATCTAGATAAAAATCCAAAACAAATGGTGTTGTCGGTTGCCGAGCCGAAAACACACACAGGGTCAGTCTAACTCGGGTTCAAAATACGGGTCTTTACATTCTACCCTCCTTAGGAATTTTCGTCCTCGAAAATATACGGATAGCTAAACCGAACTGCGGTAAGTCCTTATCCTAACACCAGTATAAAGCAAAATCGAAACAGTCTAAAGTCAAAGAACTTTGGTCGCGATGCGGTAGGCTTCACCAAGCACGCTTTCAAGGGTCGGGATCGGTAGTAACCTGGATGTACTGCGTGTGGCATCCCATACTGCCATAGAGGATTGCATCCGTACATGGATGCATACCTTCCCAAGTGTCACGTGCCTGGAAATATACTTCACCATGACACAAACCTAGCACACACACCTACCTCACCCTTTTGGTAATTATTTGAGCAGAAATTTGGATGTCGAATCGATCACTTATTCAAAAGCATGATCACGTGCCTGGTAACATGTTCTAACTGATGACACGGGTTCCAACAGATATACGGTTCTAACCGAGAATGAATAAATATGACATTTAAGATTTTATTGTGTGATCGTTATAGATATATATGTAAAGCATCGATGTTATGAACCAATTTAACATTGAAGAATTTGAAGAAATTCTCCTTTTTTTTTTTTTTTTTTTTTTTAGAAGCAAATTCAAGAATGTATGGTTTTCTTACATAACTATAGTTTACAATATACCTTCACTCGAAAAGTTGTGGAAATTGCTCATGAATCTCCGCTTCACGCTCCCATGTGGCTTCCTCAAGAATGGTTCGCCACTTCACGAAAGTACTAAGGGAATGTTCTTTGTCCGTAAGATTTGTTCTTTACGATCCAAGATTCAGACGGTTCCTCAACCAAGGATAGGTCTTCTTGGAGCTCAATGGGCTGGTAGTCCAATACGTGTGTCGGGTCCTTAACATATCTTCGTAACATGGACACATGAAACATGTTGTGCATTTCCGATAGCTGCGGTGGCAAGGCTACTCGATAGGCAACCTCGCCGACTCGGCCCAATACCTCGAAAGGTCCAACATAGCGCGGACTCAGCTTCCCACGCTTCCCAAAATGCATCACGCCTTTTGTAGGAGAGATTTTGACAAATACGTTATCTCCCACCTTAAACTCAACATGGTTTCTTTTCAGATCAGCGTAGCTCTTCTGACGACTTTGAGCAATGCGTAGTCTCTCACGGATTAACCGAATTGTCCGGGTTGTATTCTCCATGATCTCGGGACCTAAAATGAGTTTCTCACCCACTTCTTCCCAATTAAGCGGAGACCTGCACCGTCGTCCATACAAAGCTTCGTAGGGTGCCATGCCGATGCTAGCCTGGTAACTGTTATTGTAGGCGAACTCGATCAGCGGTAAATGTTGGTCCCATGACCCCTGAAAATCCAACATGCAAGCACGTAACATATCTTCTATAATCTGATTCACCCTCTCAGTCTGCCCATCGGATTACGAGGATGGAATCTTTGTACTGTAATCGAGCCTGGAACCCATTCCTTCTTGAAATCGTTGCCAAAACTGAGATGTGTACATCGGGTCTCTATCGGATACGACATCTTGGCCGTATACCATGCAGCCTAACTATCTCCTTGATGTATAATTCTGCGAGCTTGTTGGCGGTATACGACGTATTATAAGGAAGGAAGTGTGCGGACTTAGTCAATCGATCCACAATGACCCAGATGGCATTGCATTTTCTTAATGTTCTTAGCAATCCCAAAATAAAGTCCATAGAAATGGCCTCCCATTTCCACTCAGGTATCGGTAGTGGTTGCAACAGTCCTGCCGGATTTCGATGATCCACCTTTACTTGTTGACACACAAGACATCTCGAGACATACACAGCCACATCTTTCTTTAAACCTCTCCACCAGAAGCTTTTCTTTAAGTCTTGGTACATCTTGGTACTGCCAGGGTGAATAGCGTACATAGACTTATGAGCCTCTTCCAAAATAGTGTCCCGAAGCTCAGTACTAGTTGGTACGCATACCCGGTTTCTAAACAACAAAGTGCCATCATCTTTGATAGAAAAATCTATTTTGCTTCCCCCAATCACATCCCGTCTGATAGCCATAAGTTCATCATCCGCCATCTGAAGTCTGTGAATGTTCTCATAGAGGGTCGAACGAATCACCAGCGTAGCCATTAATGCACCTGAACCTTTTACGTCAAATCTCAAGCTACTTAGAACCATATCTTCCAAAAGATGCAATCGCCGCACTTGTGGTGAGATGTGATAACCGAGAGAACTTTCGACTTAACGATCCGCCACTACGTTTGCTTTCCCGGTGGTACCGATGGTACAATCATAATCTTTCAAGAACTCCATCCATCGACGCCTGCCTCATATTCAACTCCTTTTGTGAAAAGAGATACTTGAGGCTCTTATGATCGGTAAATATATCAAGGTCTCCCCATAAAGGTAATGCCTCCGGATCTTGAGCAAAATCACCGCCAACTCAAGATCATGCGTCGGGTAATTCTTCTCATGGTCTTTCAAATTGTCTAGACCCATAAGCAATGACTCTCTCATTCTAGTTAAGCACACTAAACCCCATATGATGCATCACCGATATTGCAAAGCCTCCCCGCCGATGGTATAGCAAATCGCGCAGAGTCAATCGTTCTTGAGTTCTGAAAACTTTGCTCACACCGCTCTCCAATCAAATTTAGTATTCTTCTTCGTAAGTTGTGTAAGAGGACCTGATATCTTGGAGAAGCCCTCCACAAACCTTCTCTAGTATCCTGCCAAACCGAGGAAACTACGAACCTCAGAACGTCTTTGGTCGCTCCCAATTCATCATCGACTCAATCTTGGTCAATAACTGTAATACCGGTCTCGTAGATAACATGGCCTAGGAAATCTGACCGCTTCAAGCTAAAACTCACACTTACTAAGTTTTGCATATAATGATGGTCTCTAAGGGTTTGTAGAGCCACTCAGATGTTGCTCATGTTCTTCTCGTCTTTGAATAGATGAGGATGTCATCTACAAAAACAACTACAGACTTGTCTAAATGTGACTTGAATATCCGGTTCATCAAGTCCATAAATGATGCGGGTGCGTTTGTCAACCCAAATGGCATGACCAAGAACTCGTAGTGCCCATATCGAGTTCTGAACGCTGTCTTCTGAATGTCTTCAGACTTAACTTTCAACTGATGGTAGCCTGACCTCAAGTCGATCTTGAAGAACCTTTCTCCTTGTAATGGCGATCGAATGATCATCAATTCTTGGAAGTGGATAACGGTTCTTAATTGTCAACTTATTTAGTCGTGTAATCGATGCAAAGCTGCATTGAACCGTCTTTCTTCTTTAAATAGAACCGGTGCTCGTGGTGACACACTCGGTCTAATAAAGCCCTTATCTAGCAGTTCCTGAAGCTGCTCCTTCAACTCTTTCAATTCTGCAGGCGCCATTCGATACGGAGCTTTTGATACTGGTTCAGTACCCGGCGCTAACTCAATTGCAAACTCAATCTCCCTGTCAGGTGGTAATCCCGGTAGATCTTCAGGAAAAACATCTGAATACTCGCAAGCAATCGTAATATCTGCAATATTTTTCTTCTCCTCCTTATGATCTTGCAAGTAGGCCAGATAACCACAACACCCGTTCCTCATCATACGGTCTGCTCGAATGGCAGAGATAAACGGTATCACACAAGATTTGACTCCGCAAAATCGAAAAGATTTTCTCTTCGGCGGGCGGAATGTTACAATCTTTCGAAGACAATCCACGCTCGCATGGTAAGTAGATAACCAATCCATCCCTAGTATCACGTCGAACCCTTCCATGCTCAAAATGATCAAATCAGCCACTGTCTCGTGGTCTTCGATCATCACAATCACTGATTGACACATGGTATCGGTGCTCACTGAGTTGCCCGTAGGAATTGACACTGCCAAGATGAAATCAAGGGCCTTGGGAATGATTCCCAACTTCTCAGCGAACAATGGAGTAACAAAAGAATGTGTAGACCCAGGGTCTATCAACACTCGCGCTTCGGTTTTGCTTACATCGCTCCCCCGATGCATAAAAAGGGTACCTTAATTTAGACAAGCGTTTCAATTAAAAGTTTCTAAGCATGTGTATTCATCCATAACTTATTAACAAAATTTATTAAATATCAAGCAATTATATATAACACATAAAATAAGAAGACATCTCAACTTTTAATAATACCTTGGATCACGCGTCGTTCGACGTTTTCTTGAGCCATCAAGGCATAAGCTCGACCTTGAACAAGAGGGTCGGTCGATTTTTGAGAAGAAGCCGAACTAGTTCTTCCCTTGTCCTCCTGAGGACAATCCTTAACCATGTGTCCGATTGCGCCACACCGAAAACACGCTCCAGTGTTCCTCCTACAATCCTCGGTCTTGTGTGGTTGCCCGCACCTTAGGCACATAGTGAAAACAAAGATGGTGCCGAGAGGATCCTCACATCCCACTGAGCTCCACTAGCATTAGAACCCCGGTCGTCTGGATTGCACGGTGATGATCGCCAATCTCGATAAGGGGTCGTCCGAAGAAAATGTTGGTCTAGAAAATGCAGGTTGAGTAAGGTTCATCGCGGCTTTGTAAACTTGGCCTCTTATTTTCATAAGTACTGGCGCCTTGTACAACCCCTGTCCTTGTTAAGGCTTCTCAAAAACCGCTTTTGAATTTCTTCCTCGCTATGAGGGCCTTTGTGATACTCCTCCATATGTTTTCATTTCCCACATAGCCACGCTCTCACATACTCGGCCTAAGACCCAATTGAAATTTTACGGCCTTCATCATATCGGTGGCCACATGTTGAGGTGCAAACCTTGAAAGTCGCGTGAACTCATCTCCATACTCACGACCGACATTGTCCTCGTCACCGATGAACTGAACTTCCATCTGATTCCTAACGATCTTGGGAAAGTACTGATCGTTGAACGCCTCGATAAACTCAGCCATGTCCAAGGAGTATTGGGAAACTCCTACTCCCGGTGTCTAGCCACGGACTTCCACCATGGTCCAGCCTGTCCATCCAGTTTGAAGGTTGCCCATCTAACCTTCTCGACATCGGTGCACTGAAGCACCTCGAAGATCTTTTCCATCTCATCCAACCAACCTTCAGCTTCCATCAGGTCGTCTGTCGGAAAAATTTGGAGGTCTCATCCTCCGAATTGGCAAATCGATGATTGTTGTTGTTGTCCGGTAATCAGCTCGCTTGTTGGGCGATTGCAAATTTCTTGAGCCATAGATGCGGTCTGCTGAGCAATGTTGGTGGTCAGACTTTCCAACACTTGTTCCATTCTTTCACCCTGACCTCTATCAACTCCGGCTCCTATAGGGACTGCATTAGAACCGGATGCGAAGGCAATTCCCCTTGATGTACCGACACCTTCAGGAATGTCCTCTAAAGGCACCGTCCTACCTCGCCTCGCCTCTAAATCTTGGGGCCATAGATCGATGTATTGTGAACACCACAACATCGTCAACATTGATTGTAAAGACAATTACAAACAAGATTAGTGATTCGACCTAACGACATGACTCGATGCGAATCATCGGGTCACGGTTAGTTCTCATGGGTCCTTAGAGAATCTAAAACCATGGCTCGATACCAATCTGGTGACGATTCGACTTTTCCAATCCCTCACGTATAGGAAAGGCCGGTTCGCCAACCTATCGAATAAACGATAAGCCGGACAAACAGGGCACATATCAGAGTAAAGCGCAATAAATATCCATAGCTAAAATAAATGCGGAAGCAATTAAAAGTAAAGAACCACCGATGATGGCCGACCATCATCGAAACATGGCTCATAACGGAAATCAACGTCAAATATAAAACTATGGTATCCAACTAAAATGGGCCCACAAATTCAAGTCTAACTCTCACCACAAATAAGAAAATCAGTAAGTTCTATACTGGGAAAAACTCCTCAGGAGGAACCTCAAGCTCTTCCTCAGGCACGTAGTCAGGATCAGTCTCACAGCCCTGAATAGCCACGTCAATACCTGAACCTGTGACGTATAGTCGGAGTGAGCTAACCAACAAAGCTCAGTAGAAGAAAGACATCTACGGCATTTTACTTTAACTAACATGGTTTCAAAACAAATATCGGAATATAGCTTGTCAAACATATAAGCAGATAATAAACTGAATTTAGGTGCAGAAATCATATGTAAGATTTATTTCTAAATGTGTGAAAACAGTTTCAAGAACAGATGCAGTGTTTTAGTGTCTTAGTTTCTCTAACTTCTATATGCAAAGTTCAGTAATTCATGACTTAATCCTCAACTTAAAATACCTCCCGAGTAAACTATATCTCGAGAGTAGGAATATAGCCGATGGGAACCCCTACCTACCATCGTCGTTCATGAACCCTTTTTCAGGATGCAACAAGCCCCTGCGTAATGAGGGAAACTTGTGCCAGAAAGTTGTTCAGGAATTTTTGAGGGCTCGTCGTGTCAATCATAAAACAAATGCAGATACTAATATAATCAGATGGAAGTCTCTTATACATAGTTCAGGTTCTTGATTTCAGATCTTCAGAGCTTAAGCAGATTCAGGTTTCAGGATTCAGGTAGATTTAGATTTTTAGTCATTCATATCAATTTCAATTTACATATGTGATTTCAATGGCATATGCAAGTTCAAAGATTTTAATTCAAAATATCCATGCGAATTAAAATAAAATACTGTAAAGATGAGATTCTCCTACCTAAAACTCGGAGTTATGCGAAGTCAAGCAAGGTCCTATTGATGGCCTCTCACCCTCAATCTACATCACAATATATGTTCATGCATTAAGATAAACTCTAATTACTAATAATATAGACCTATTTAAGCGTTTCCTCAAAAACAAGTCAAAACAGGCAAGTTGCGCCAATCCTAGAATTTGACGTAACATTCTAATATTTGTTTGACTATCAAGACGATTAATTCATGTGTTGGTCAAAACATGAAAGTTGTAGATTTTTATATTAGCTTTCCAACGCAAAAAGAATCGTCTCAATCGGAGTTCGAGATAAAATGTTATGACTAAAATACTAAGGCAATGCCGGAGTTCGGTGATACCTCGCTCGAGCGATGATAATAGCTCGCTCGAGCGATTTGATGTAACATTCTCATATTTGTTTGACCATCAAGACGATTGATTCATGAGTTGGTCAAAACATGAAAGTTGTAGATTTTTCTATTAGCTTTCCAACGCAAAATGAATCGTCTTAATCGAAGTTCGGGATAAAAAGTTATGACTAAAATACTAAGGTAATGTCGGAGTTCGGTGATACCTTGCTCGAGCGATGATAAAAACCGACGGGTTTCCTCAACGATTCGCGCCGCGATCGATCCCACGAGTTCACAGAGACAACTCCAACACGCCCCCAATGATCTCAACCTCTCCCAATAGCCAACTACGAATCCAAGGTTGATTCAAGTTCTTTCTAAGGTTTAAGTGTTTTCAACAAAGAGGGTTCTAGAGAAGGAAGTTTTCTAAGCCGATCTCCTACGATGATTGAAGAAGAGAGAAGAAGGAGTTTCACACGGTTGGGTAACTATCCTTTCTTAACAAAACCTAGTATAATACGGGAATGCAATTCCTTCTTATAATAGGATTGCTCACAAAGTAAAACACACACACACATCTTATGTATTATACACTTCTAATTTTAAAACTCAAGTCCGGTGTTGAGCGGCTACACCAAGGTCGGTGCACAACTTTCGCACGAGGGTCCAAATGGGCTCTAAATTAAAATCTGTCCGCACAATCACATCTAGATAAAAACCCAAAACAAATGGTGACGTCGGTTGCCGAGACGAATACACACACAGGGTCAGTCTAACTCGGGTTCAAAATACGGGTCTTTACAGAGGCCATCAAATATTTTAAGGTTGCTGGGCTGCAATATTTCTTGGAACCGGGAGTCACACCAGTCTATCCTAGAGTGGTGTCGCTGTTTTATAAAAACTTGACCAACAATAGCAAGGGTCGGGTCCCAGATCTCTACACCAGTATTAACGGGTTACCAATCCGGATTATAAAGGAAATGATCGCTAGGGATGCATGCACTTGTGCAAATATCTGAACTATCCTCTAACAATTCGAAAGTCCATATGTTAAGGATGTCACCCAATGTTCTCCTAGAGTTTATTCAAATGGCAACCGATCTACTAGGAAAACCTCCTCGGGATAGATCATTTTTACTTCGCAAGGATTTGGAAGCACGAAGTTTATCCCTTCACTTCTTAGATGTTTTAACTCATAAGACCATCCACCCCACTGGTCACGGCACACAAAGGCAAGCACTTTTTATGGGGGCATTATACTTGATGGCTAATCATTACTGGTTTGATGTCCCTTCCTACCTTTTAGAAGTTATGAATACCATAAGGGAGAAACTGAATAAAGAGAAGTACGAAACAAATAATTTGAGCTTGCCTTTTGGAGGCTTAATTACCAATTTATTAATGAATGTAGTATATGAATTTGACCCCAAAGAAAAAACTCTCCCTAGAGCAAAGGAAAGCCTCACAGCCACCACTTATGGGAGAACCCTCAGTTTCGAAAATAAAAAGAAGGTCCCTATCTCTACACAAAAAGTGGGTATTTCTTTTATAACAGAGACCACCCAGGACCCTGTGGCAGATACAGAGGTCTGGGAAGAACCAGTTGTTCAAATAACCAAAGTCCCAGAAGTACCAATGGTAGCAGCACAGGACATACTAATTCCACCAGCACCTGTTGAAAGTCATGATGATCTTTACGATCCGACACTGACCAACTAGACCTGCCTTGCCCCCTTCCAGTGAGGCAGACACACTACCAATTGTTCCTATGACAGAACTGGTGTGCCTAGTTATCACTATAGTAGAAGATATCCTTCCACAAAGAGATGAGCAAATTGCTAAAAAGGCTACTTCTAGCCATACTCGTGCACACATAGATTCCGTTGCTACACCTGTAATTCCAACCACTGCAGAGCAACCTCCCGCAGTTCACGTAGTAGAGGCTGGACCAAGTTGTGAGAATCTAAGGGTGGGTTTCATAGATTTGATGAACCAAGAAACATCTCCTCTAGTCACCAGTACAACAGCTCCAACATCCTTCAGAGAACAGCATGACTTGGAGAGGAGATTGAGAGAAGTAGAACAGTGGCAGCATACTAATGCACCAAACTTAATACCATTGCCAAGTATATAAAGGAGACTAATGGAGGAATTTAACAGACTGAAAAGTAGAGTCCTAGATTCCTTGCCCACTTCTCAAGAACGCCGAGAAACATTAGAAAATGTGCAGTGAAAGGTTGTCAGAGACCACAATGTGCATTTCATAGCAGAAACCACTAAGAAAGTCCAAGAAGCCATCGGGACTCTTCAAGCACAGATTGCACAGTTACAACAAGAGAACGACACGTTGCAAATCAATCAGCAAGCATGGAAAGTAGAAAAGAAGGAATATAAAGATAAAATAGCAACTCTGATGGAGCAATTCGGCGAATTTATTGAAGACCCAGATGTTAGAGAAACAGTAAGGGAAAAAGCCCATCAAGAATATGAGCATCCACTAAATGCTCAGCTGAATGAAAAGACTCATTGATTGACAGTAACAGAAGGGAAATTGCTCAAATTACAAGGAGAAAAAGATTCCCTAAGCCTGATTTATGAAGAACAAAAGAAACATATTGAGTCCTTCACGACCAAAAGTTGGATCGAAATAGCAAAAGCAAAAGATGAATCGGAGAAGCTAAGGGAAGAGATAAAAGCAAAATCTGCTGATAATGATACCCTCAAAGATGCTCTATAGAAAAAAAAAAGAAGTAGAAAAACTGAGACTTGAGGCTCAGTTGAAATCCACTGTGATTACTAAGTTGAAAGAGGATTTGAAAAATAAAGAAAAGGTTGAAAAGGAGCTACAGAATCTAAAAGGGAACTATTACTAAGTTGAAAAGGAAAGCACTGATGTTCCCTACAAGGAGGCTGAGCCTGAGACACAAAGAGAACCACTTCTAAAAGAACAAGATGATTACTCTACAGATGTGGTATCCGACTCTGAGGAAGACCTATCGAGCAACTCCTCCTTACTGCTAGCCTTCCTAGCACTAGAACTATGCCCTTCCTCAGTCCTTGTGCCATATCCATCTTCGCCAAGTGAGTGAAATTTTTAGAACATCACAAGAATCACAGGTATGATCCTTTTGTAAATTTTGACAGTATCCCCTATTTTTGTGCCAATGAGGGCATTGTCCTATTTAAGTTTGGGGAAGATACACAACTTCTGTGTATATTATAGTAGTTTGTTTAGTTTAGTTTATTTTTTGCATATATATAAAAAAATTTAACTCTTCCATTTTAGAATAGTTTTGTAAATATTAGGATCAGTTAATCATTATATGTGAATTATGATAGAAAAATTATGAATCATTAAAACTTACGATCCATCGTCGTAGGAGTTCAACAATCAAAACAATAGAGCAGTTACAATACATGTCTATCTCTTTTGAAAACTGTATCAGATTGAATGTTTGAAACTATACGATTGATCCGAACTATAATATTTAGACTATAGTTTCAAAATTATAAAACCAGTGAGCCTTTGACCCAAATTTCCACTTTTTATTCTAAGAGAGAGACTGCCATCTATTCAAGCTTAAATATTATTCCTTGAACTTCTTGACTGCATTATACGAAATTTCATAATTCTGACTTTGAATCAAATATTCTGTGATTATGATAATTTTTTTTTTTAGAACTGTCTATTAAATGTATCAAAACAATATGACATCCATGCTAGTAAATCGTAAAGATGATTAAAGGTCATCTTTTGTTAACCAAAGCCAAAAAAGCCAAAATCCAGAAAATAATTTATCCTTTGAACCCATATTAGAAGCCTAAACTGAATTTCTTTGTACCAAGATTTTACAAACCCTTACCCATATGTACTACCCAAAGCTTTCAACCTCTAACCCTTATAATTTTCTGAGAGTATAGAATGCAAAAGAAGGGAAGAAGAGGGAGGAAAAGGAGTATAAGAAAACAGATAAGGGATATGCCGAAAAAGGGTATGACTGAAAAGAAATAAAAGAAGAAAATATGGGAAAAGAGTCAAAAATCGTACTTACGATTTTGAGAAAAGATAAGAGAAGCAAAAGAGCTTCTAAAGCTGAAAATCAAAAGGATAGCTGAAGAAAAAAAAATTGGGAAGAAGTTATCCAACTTCTTGGGTACTTACTGAAATAGAATAGAAAAGAAGAGAAGAAGATAGAGAAGAAAGAACTAAACTCTCGAAAATCTTTGAATCCTATCTACCTTTCTTTGAAATCTTTTAAACCCATAGCCCCATTACAAGCCGAAGGAAAGACCTTTTTGATTTACGATTTACAAAAGCATGAGTCTAGCAGATATATATGTAATAAATACTATAAAAAAACAATAAATCATAAGAACGGAATTGATTATCCATTCCATGAGATTTATCCTTTTAATCAATTTCCCTTTGAATTTATCATATATATCATATTGAAAGAACCCAAAAATTTTAATATTCTTTTGAGAGTATGCCAATAGTGAGAGTTTGGATGAAAATGCTTTCTAAATCTACAGTTTAAAAAAAGTTATGATGAATAAAATTTTCACTGGTACGCACACACTCCATGTTATACTGGATTGAAATTGCTGAGTTCTGATCAAGGATAACTGTTATGATGGAAAGTAAGGATAAAAGATTTGAATTTTTAAAATTATAATAACCATATGATGATTAATTTAGCTAGTGTATAAAATTAGTTTAGATTTTTTTTACTTTTGTTTTATTTTGAGATTAAAAAAAAATGAAATTGAAAGAAATCCAAAAATATTTTGAAGTTTGTAGGTAACTTCACTAAAAACCTTCAAGAGACTACAACTCCTCCACTAGGAATCACTTAGGGGTTTAAAGGCTCGTTGCATCTGCTAAATGCAATCGTGCTCCCTACGAAAGTGGCATTTAAATTTTTAGATTAGTATTCTTTTCCTTGTTTGTTAGGGACTATCAAAATGTAAGTTTGGGGATGTGATCAGTCACAAAATATAACATTCTATCACCCTTAATTTAGTGTTGCTAGACCCCAATTTGCTATTAGCAAGTTAATGATGTGCAAATATTAAGGCTAATTAGTAAAAGAGAATCAAAATGAACTCAATAAGTAGTAAGAAATTGAACGAAAAAGACGATCAGACACATGAATAAAGTCTAAAATTGTAAAAGACGATAGACCTATAAAGAGAAAAATATAAAATCGTAATTTACGATTCTTCATAGAAGACGTTTCAACGGAAAGCGATACAAAGAGAAAATGATCGTTTGTAACAAAGAATCATTCTGAAAAAGAGAAGGAAAATCGTGATTTATGATATACAAATAGAAGGACTCTTACACTGTTGATTAAGTGAAGATCTACACAACCATACACCAATTTAGAAGAACTCTTGAATTAGAAGTTTGATAAATCATGAATCTGAGAAGATTGATAAAGAAAGACTCCTAAAGATCTCGATTACTGAAATTAAGGAGAAAGTCTAGATGCGCATCAACTATTCAAAGCAAGGAAAGCTAGGATTAGACTTAGAGTTATAGTAGGAATCTTTTATTTTTAGTAGTTTCTTTTATTATGATTATATCACTGTAAACCGGCCCCTTATGATCTATAAATAAGAGAGTTCAGAAAAGGAATAATTTATCAAAGAATTTCTCAGCATCAATTGACAACTGAGGTTTGGGTTTTCTTCTGATCACCATTGTATATTAGATTTATTAAGTAAAATTATCCACAGTTCTCTAAGGTCTTGCCTAACAACCAAGGTTGAGGAAGCTGAGCGATCAACCCTTTGGATGGTTCCACTTTACTTTCTAGTTTACATTTATTTTATTATAATTTACTGCTTTGTAAACTTCTTCAAGTTTTGATTTGAATTGAAGACTCAAGTTGAGATTTACAGATTAGTATAACGATTTTACTTTTCCATCTTCAATTTTCTAGAATTTGATTGACGCCCAAGTTTTAGGAGATTGTTGATTAGATTAAATCTGTATTGATAGGATTTTAGTTTTAATTGACGACCAACACTAGGAGACTTGATAAATGGTGTAATGGTACTTTTAATTTCATAAATATCTGAGAACAAACGAAAACTGATTGACGACTAGAATCCAGAAGTTTGAAGATTAGGATTTATTTTCTGCACTTTAGTTTAAAAAGAAAAACATTCTTTTTTTCTTATTTCTCCAGTAGTTAAGGATCTTAAAGATAAATATAAGTTTTCAGAAAATAAAAATAATGCATGGATAAATCACTTCCTCATGGGAACGATCCTATACTAGCACTACAATTTCCATTGTGCGCTTGCAATAGGTTAAGACTTAATTAGAACAACATAAATAGCAAGAACAGTACCCAAGTTCCGTGAGAGCACAAATAGTTAGGGTCGTGCTTGGTAAATTAAATGTATAAGGATCAAAGCCCATCAATTACGGTGTGATTTTCATTTTGGACCATGAGATGGCAGGCCGTACACGATCCATGGTGTACCGGTTGCACACCGGAACAGACTCTTGAATATAAATAGCAACCTCACGTGTGAATAACTCATTTGCATGAATTGTGAATTTTGAAATTGAGAGTGAAAGAAAGGGAACCGAGAGGAAGAAAGGCTCCTTCTCCCCCATCGATTTTCGCTCCGTCGATGAATCCAATCTATCAATATCTGCGTAAATCTTCTTCATGACGCGAGGGAAACCTCTACTTCATTTCGAATCTCGAGGATTGTTCATTACGGTACCATTAAGATCAAAAGAGAACAAGCAAAGAGATCTCGAACTCGCATGTGCGATTTCGAAGGTAAGAAGCGTGCAATATTCAATAAGTCTCGATTTCTAAGATCAAGTGTTGATTTGTACGCATTTTGGGTTTTGCATGCAAAGAAATTGAGGAAGAAAGTGAGCGTTGAATGATCAGCAAATCTCGACACCAATTCCATCGATTCCTAGCATCGCAGATGTCGCATGCATGTTTAGAAGGTAAGATCTAAGATTAGATGGTGTGAATTTAGTTTTGGGTTCTATTTTAGTGTGATTTGTGTATGCATGCAAGAAAATTGGGGTTATTTTTGAGAATTCAAATCGGGGAATATGGAGTTAAGAGTTGTAGAATCAGAACAACTAGCTCAAGTGAATTGGAATTTGCTCGAGCAAATCGCCTTCAGACACAGAAACTGGCTTGGAAAAAATTGCTCGAGCCAATTTTCCCGAGATTCAGGCTAAAATTTTCGGGTAAATTTTGCTCGCACAAATTTGAAGGTGCCACATGCATTCAGAACAACTCGCTTGAGCAAATTTGGAATCGCTCGAGCGAATGTCCCTGTTTCTGTATACTTGAATTTTTCTGTTGATAGGCTTGAATAACTATGACATGATTGATTCATACAACATTGACACGCAGTCTATGAACCTCCGATGATCTAGATTGAGGGTGGGAGGCATCAGTAGGACCTTGCATTTGCTCTGTACGACTTCAGAAGTTAATGTAGGAGGAAATTCAATGCTTGCTTGCACTTTGATTTTTGAACCATAGATTATGAACATTGAAATCTGAATTGTGAATTTGAATTCAAATGTAAGAAATGTGTGTCATTTGAACCTCTGAATTAGAAGTACTGATTGCATATGAATCCTTAATATGAATCATTTGAATTTGAATTTCAAAATTTGAATGTGAATAATTTAAACTTTGAATCAAAATTTGAACATGAATTATTGCATCTGGAACTGTGAATTATTTGAACTCTGATTTTGGAATTTCGAATCTGAACCCTTTAAACTCTTAATCCGAATCCGAATTTGAATCTTTGAACTCTAAACTTAGTTATGAATTATTTACTTGTTACTATGTGTTAAAATATTTGATTTAAGGATCATATGAACGCATCTCCTAAACATTTTGATCGGTACGGTGGGATATCCGTACACTCTGACCGGTACGGCGGGATATCCGTACATTCTGATCGGTACGACGGGATATCCGTACACTCTGTGAATTGTTCATTGAATGACGATGGTTAGGAGGGGATTCTCATCAGTATTCTGGCACAACAACGCTATACTCGCGTTGGGGTTTCTTAAGTTATAAAGTTTAAGTCATGCATTAAGTTAAGAAGGTGCATATAAAATCCAGAAAAGAACAAGAAATCAGAAACTATGTGAAACTTTGAAATTTGCACAATAAGTCATATATGAAGCTCTATTTGGCTTTGACTTTAAGATATTTGACATTTGGTTTTGAATCTGAAAATGTTTTAATTTTATCCACTGAATTCTATTTTGAAATGAGAAACACCTTGAAACTAGTCATCAGTTCTATGTTTTGATTTCATAAATGTAAGATGTATTGAATTTGCTCTTACTGAGGTTTGACTATTATCTCACTCCAACAATTATTTCACATGTGTAGATCTTGAGCAGGATCCCGGGCTTGAGGAGGATCCTGACTAAGTCCCTGAGGCAGAAAAGGGCCTTCCGCCTGAAGAATACTTTTCATAGTTCAGTTGTGACAGAGCCTTTGGATTGGACACAACTTGTGATTAGACCATTGTAAACATGTATAGATTAGTACTTTGTATACCACTGTTTAGGTGATGGTCGGCCATCACTGGTGGTTAAAGTTTATCTTTGGGCGTGTGTTTGTAAAGAAAATGGAATCGCGTTAATTTCCATGTGATTTTTCTCTGTAAGCTTTGGGCGTGTGATTTAGTAGGGAAAAGTCGGGTCGTGATCATTTAATTTCAAAACCTTGCAAGAGCACAAGTTCGAATGTACTAGGGCAAGTACAAGGGTGTCGGACCATAGGGATTTATCGTTTATCTCCTATTTAATTTCTATTTTACAAAGAATTTTATAGCATTAGATTCCTAAATTATTCTAAAATAAATAAAAGAAATCTACATAGTTTTGGACATAAGAAAGGAGAAGGCAAACTGAAATCTCTCTTGGATTCCAGATCTGAAAATAATAAATCATATTTCATTTCTATCGTGATTCTTAGGTACCCCCGCTCCTGGCTATAAGCTCAGTCACATCATATATAAATTAGATAGATCTAATTGTGAGTTAAATAAACCTAATCGTCAAAGAACCATTGCATGAACCAACAAAACTACCCTACAAGGCCTAGTCTGTCAGTTAATATCCTATCTAGACTAACCCCAATCCCTACAAGGCCATTGGAATTAAACTAAATAAGATTGCAGTGTTACCATCGTGTTCTCAATTTAGTCGGAACCTTGAACATGCAATCGTACCAATAATGAAATTCACAAACAGAAAAAGAAAACAGAAATTTATTAAAGATACTTATCCAGAATTTACAAGAGATCCAGCCCAAAGCTTTAAGCACGCATTGATTCATAGACCTTCATCATCACTGATGCAAGGTTTGATCGATGATTACATCCAATCTCCCTCCATCCTAGAACTATTCCTAACCTAAAACTATAGAAACTTACGTCAAAGCCCTCTAGAAAAGTTTTAGCGTGAGAGTCCCCTAAAACATGACCCTAGGGTTGTAGACACCACAATTTTGCCCTCTTGGAGTATACAAACCTGTTCGATCAACCTTTGACCTTACCCATGATCTCCAGAGAATGACTAAACTTCTTTGAAGACCTTAAAACTGTAAAGACGGGACTATGTACTGAAATAATAGTATATGGTTGATCCCAGGCTGAAACAGTAGCCCTATGATTCAGACCCGACTTAGCCCGGGGAAGCTTTTGAATTACGCACCCTAACAGCCGCGCGCAATTTGATTGCACCCATGGAGACTCGCGCGCAATTGGCTCCACTTGGACCAGATCCACTCTTCCCATGAACTACCTTAGGACCCAATTTTGCTCCCCGGATAGGCCGCGTAATCAGATTGCACACCCCATCACCTGTGTGCAATTGGTCCCACTTGGACCGGTCCCCAATCTTTCGTAAACCACCTTGAGACCCGATTACGCGCCCTCACTAGCGCACGCAATTGATTGCACGCTCCGCCACCACTGCGCAATTGGTCCTCAGCTAGACCTGGTCTCTAATTCCCTTGACCGCCATAACTCCCTGATTAAGCACATGTACGTAGGCGCTTAATTGGATTGTGCGTGCTACATAGGGCATACAATTAGTTCCAAGTGAGTTGGAACTAGGATACCCGACTGAGCCAGTTAGCCGGTCACTCACGGAGTCCGTGACTAACTCAAAGTGTATTAAGCGCATGAGATAGGGCGCGTAATTCAATTTCACGCCCTGGATAGTGGGCGCAATTGGATCCGACCGACCAATTACGCACCTCCCATAGGGTGCGTAATAACCCGAATACTTATAAATAGACCCCCCCTACCCCACATCAATTCACATTCAAGCCTCGAGTTCCTCTCTTCCCTTCCGCAACATTCAATTTCAGGTAATCTCTTTTAGTTTTTTTCTAGTTCTTAGTTCTAGCATCTAGTTCTTAGTTCTAGCTTCTAGTTCTTAAGTTCTAGTTTCTAGTTCTTAATTTCTAGTTCAAGATCTTAGGTTTTAATTTCTAATTTTAGTTCATAGTCATTAGTTTCTGGTTCTAGTACGTAGTCTCTAGAACCAATTCTTAGCTTTTAGTTATCAATTTCTAGTTTTTTAACCCTAAATTCTAGATCGTAGTCTTTATTTTCAAATTCTAGTTCTTAATTTCGTAGTTCTAGTTCACAATCTCCAGTTATAATCTCGATCTTCAGATTCCTTAATTTCGGTCATTGAAGCCTTAATTTCTCAACTCAAATTCAGTTTTCAATCCGTAACATTTTTAAAACAATCCTTAGCCACCCAATTCACCCAAGGGAGCTTACGGAGGGTACCCAGGAATGGAGCTGATCCTCCTTAGCATAATGGCCCTTAACCCCTTTTTTAATTAGAGTTATAGTAGAAGTAGGAAACTAAATTAATTAGAATTATAGTAGAATTAGGAAATTAAATTAATTAAGATTATAGTAGAATTAGGAAATTAAATAAAGTAGTATTAGGAAATTCAAATTAGTTAGAGTTAGAGTAGTATTAGGAGAGTAAATTAATTAGAATTAGAGTAGGATTAGGAAAACTAGATTAACTAAACTCCCAGGCGACCCAGAGCTGTTGAAGTTGGTCGGCCGATGTTCGATAAAGAAGTCAACCCACACGGGTAAAGCGTGATCAACGACGTGTTGCAGAGTAAATAAATATCTGCAGCTAGCGATTGCAACAAACCAGGTACTTTTCACCCAGAATTTACCTTTTTATTTTCAGTAATTAACATCTCTTATTCATCACCTTTGCCAGATTCCACTTGGACCGAATTGGACCACTTATTCCGGGGACCGAAAGGAACCCATAAAAAGTGAGTACCAATAGACTAGCAATCGCAATGGGACTTCTTGTCGCTAAAGTCGCCTTTGTTTAGTTAAGTTTTCTTTACTGCATACATAGTTTTCTTTCTTTTTCTGCTCTATTTCTCTTCGCACTCGCTCACACCCTCGAGAATTTCCCTAGAGTACATGAACATCCATCAGAGATTAGAGATGTTGGGAATACGGAGAATAAAGATTGGTGACCCACCATTATGGGGATACCACAACAATCCCGTGTACAGCGAGGATCCATCTTACAACTCAGCTCAATGCAACCCAGAGATCAACATGGCCGATGGTGAGGAAACTCCCTTCACACCTCCGAGCACCAGCCACAACGACGGAGGCAGAGACAGTGGCATCGAGCAGAACTTCACGGCCAAACAACTAGTGGAACTAAGCATCCAAAAATTGCAAAAAGGAGGCGACGACGTTGAAGACCTGCTTCAAGGCCTAGCGACTGCTTATGAGACCATCAAGGAACGGCAAGACAGAGAAGAGAAAGAACGACAAGGGGAAGAGAAATTGTTGCCTACTCCAAGCACGATATCGCCACACGTGTCACCTCTAAGGCACGCGCTTCGCACGCACCTCAACAATAACCGATAGGATAGGGGTCACTTCCAGGCTACCAAAAACAATGCCACTATAAGAGTGGAGGACCATCCTAAGATGCTCGACGAATACATGGCTAAAAGAGAGCATCTTGGAGCTATGTTCGGATTCGACAAATTCTATCGGGACCTTGAATTTAGCTTACCTGCAGGGTTCAAGCCACCCAAGTTCAACAAATACAACGACACGGGGAACCCGAATCATCACCTAGCCCTCTTCTGCAATGATCGTCAACCAATACGCGACAACTAGGGTCTTCTCATCTACTATTTTCAAAGGTCGCTAGAAGGAGAAGCCCTCGATTGGTTTGTTGGGCTGCCATTGCACAAGATCGACACTTTCAATGATTTAGCCAACCAATTTCTCGATCAATATAACCATATGATCGAGGAGACGGTTAGCATCAGCGACCTGGTGGCAACGAAACAAGAACCTGATGAAGAGTTTGCTGACTTTGTCGAATGATGGAGGAAACTAGTTGCAAGGACTAGGACCTCGATGAAAGAGGACTCCATCGACATCATTATCGACAACACCAGAGAACCCCTGATGAGCGTGCTTATCATAAGCGACTGCCCAGACTTCACCGCTCTTCACCTCCGGGCCTCCCGTCTGACATGACACATCAAGGGCAGAGACCTCGCTTTATCCATAGTAGCATCAAGAGGAGCCTCTTTCGGCGAGACCAAGATGAAGAGCAACAAGAAAGCTTCGGGATCTAAGCTGGTCAACACCGTCACCAACCAAGGGCAGAATTCTAAGAACGGAAACTTTCAGCCAAGAAATCTCAGACAAAACAAAGGCCTACAACGGTATGCAAACCAGAACCAAGGTCAAAATCAGCAACGATACCCAAACCAAAACCAGACTAAGGGCAATACCAGAACAGGAACCAATACCCCAATCAAAATACCTATCAAAATCAAAATGCGGCACAGAACAGGATGACCAACCCTCCTAACTATAATAACGTACCCCCACCCCAAAATTTCAACCAGTAATTTAGAGGCCCCTACCGGCCGAGGCATGAGCACTACCCCCCACTGCCCGACACCATTCCCAACATCTTCCACCTCCTCAATAATCAAAACCTCCTCTGATTCCCATCAGAGTGGCCTCGACCTTGGCCCGCAAACCTAGATTATAGTAAATTTTATGCTTTCCACCGATTCACAGGTCACAACCTAGAAGACTACTGGGATCTTCGAAATGTGATCTATGACATGAATGATCGAAATCAGATCAACTGGGAGTCGCTCAAAAATTTCAACCCCAACAACAACCGACCTCCATAGAATCTGGGGATTGTCAACAACCCCATGCCTAACCATAACCAGGGAGCAGTAGCTCACATCACCACGGTGGACCTCCCTAGTCAACTACCCGTGCATCCTCCCGCTCTAATCACCCGCTGCAACCCTTTCGGTCCCTCAGTAAACCCAGTCAAACCTCCTAAACCCCTCGACCTTAATCACTCGAATCGCACCTCCAAGTCCCCCTCCTTACCCGAACTTCACCAGGATCTGAGTCCAATCATTCAGGGCTCGGAGGCCAAACCTTCATGGACTTTTATCAGAACGCTTGACCCCTCCAAACACTGAGCCCACTCTATCAGTGCCTCCTTCCTCTGACTCCAAACTAGAGAACAAGGACAATGTCCTTTGAACTGCAACCTAAATCGCAGCATGGGTAGATGGAATCTCACAAAAATCCTCAAGTCGAGAACACGACATCGTAGTCGAACCCCAACCAGGTACAGGAATGAAGCAATAGTTAAAAGAATCTAGCAAATAGGAAGCACTGATCTCCTCCTTCCTCGAAGAAGAAGACTACAAGTAGTACCTCCCGCCTTGGGACGACATCGCTGTAATATGCATTCCCTCCTCAAATTTGACCCCATTCATGACGAATGCTCTAGTAAGCTCATTAGCTCAAGTCACGACAAGGCTCAACGATTGACAACCAGCGTGCCTAGTCCGCAAATCAGGAACCACCTACCCACCGCCACCGTTCCCCCGGGAGAAAGAAGCTACTGGCACACAACCTCCAAAGTGGATAGCAAGAGACAAGGAAGCCAACTTGACTCCCCCACCTCACGTCATTCACCCACCACCAATTTCAGTGCCTCAGCCACTTTAGCCAGCTGTGAGTAAAGCGCATCGACTAGGAAAAGAACACGAGCTCGAATAAGGTAAGGTGTATGACCTCCTACAACATCTTCATAAGATCCCGACGTAAATGTCCATGCTCGAGCTCATCAAGAAATCACCTGACCACCATTGGCTACTAATGATGACGCTGGAAGAGAGGCAAATAGATGAGGACGCCACTTTGGACGAGCTACACCAAATCACTTCCGTCATGGCGTAACCACCAGCCCTTACCTTCACAGATGCAGATATGTTAAAAGAATCCTTGCGAGGGACCTCGACCATCATATATCTGATTGTTATAATAAGAGGGTTTTCAATCCCTCATGCGCTAGTTGACACAGGACTAGGACTCAATATTTTCCCTATAACAACGCTCAAGATTCACGAGTACACGAAGCAAGACGTAAGGCCCTCGTCGCTATCCCTGATCGCATATGATGGCTCCTGACACTTTGTCAAGGGAACCATTAAGCTACAAGTACGCCTCAGACCAGTAACGAAAGATGTCACCTTCGACATCTCCGACTCGTCTAGTACTTATAATTTAATCTTAGGAAGGAAATTGTTGGAATCCATGAAAGCTGTAGCGTCTACATACCATCAGTGTGTCAAATTCCCTCATGAGGACTCCATCATTAGAATATATGTTGATGCACCTTTTCAGGAGATGGACACCGAGTACTCAGCAAGTATTCCAACAGCTCGTGACTTCGTCCTATCCACCAGCCACATCAGAAAGGTGCGACTGCCTGATGACACGGCAGTGGCAAAAATCACTTATCCTAGCCCTTCTCTGCCATACCAGTCGAGATTAACAAGAAGAGAAGTTGGCGTTGACCTCGCCCGGCTCTATAACATAAATCCAACTGAAGTAAGAGCATGGGACGTCATGTATCAACTAAGATGCATTCCTCACACTAGGCTCGACAAGAATAAGCAAGGGCGCATAGGGCCTATTGTTCCCAAGAAGGTTCGAAAACACACAGGATTAGGCTACCAATCAGATGGCAAGCAAGCCGACCTCTTGCCAACCTCGCTTAAGTGGTCACTATATGACCATTTCATCTACGGAGCCACCAAGAAGGTTGATGTGCTGAAGAAAAGAAGGGAGTCCTTCCCTAAACCGCAGGAGATAAAAATCGAGCAGATAACTCAAGCTTTCTCTGACCTAACCAACCTGAATCAAGACAATGACATTGATAAGCCGCTTGAGGGAGTCAGATCGCTATTCAACACTGAGGAATCCTCAGAAGAAGGAAGGAAAGAACCTCTGAAACCTTAATCGCAGGTAGAAGAGTGGGAGTAAACTGATGAAGAAGACTTTCACATCGCGTCTATAGGGGTTAAAAGAGGATGGGAACCGGATACTTCCTCCTCTCTCTCGCTAACCCAGTCTCAATTACCAACACAGGATGATTTGCTGTCAATATCAAGTGAGGAGGAAGATTGTTGGGTGAGCCTCTCCGCCATAGAACTTGAAGACTTCCTAAGAGCTGATCACCTAGAATGGTTCGGAGAAGACAATTGCTCTCGAGACAAGACTTTAAATCTCGACGACGGTTTCGATTATCAGCACATACTTGACGATTGATTTTGCCCGCGTCGATGCCCTTATCCAAAGCAACCTTACTGTGGCCTGTGCAAGGCTATGATGCTACGATGTCAAAAAGCTATCATGGACAAAGTCTGACAAACCATTAGTGTAGAAGATTCTCGCATTGCCTTCATAGAAGTCGAAGAGGAGTTAGAGCTCAACACTCCCCAATCTCTGGATGCACCACAACTTTAAATATTCTAGAACTCACTAGAGGAGGAATGGCAACCACCCCTGAGCAATGATGAAGATTACTGGATAGATCTCCCCGCCCTCGAGTTGGCAGAACAGTTAGACCAAGGCCTTCAAGGGGTATCCAGTGGAGAGGACGAGCCCAACTTCGATAGGGACGACCTTGGCCTCAATCTCGAAGGATGGGAATGCCCTTGGGGATACCCCTACATCTCGCACCCATACCAACCTCACTGTAGGGAGTGCATACTCATCCTGGCATATTATGAAGTCCAAGCAAGAGAGCTTGTGAGCCCAAAAGAAGAGCAGCTTGACTCACCCAAAGAGAACGGGCTTCAACAAGAAGAACATTTCTAGTCCAGTTCGAAAGATGAGAGCTCACATGGCTACAACCTCCAAACCCTCTTCGAAAATGAGGCTATCAATATGATAGAAGAAGCCAGATCATCAGCCAGACCATCACCTTCATCTTTCATCAAGAAGATCACGCCAAGCGAGGATCATAAAAAAAATGCCAAATTTAGAACGGGCCAACGCCGCCTGAGCACTTGCATGAACGACTCCAGTAGTCATCACACTTCCCAACTAGAGGAAGCAACTCTGTCGGTTCCTCTTCAGGAAACCGACCCTATACCATATCTCTTATCAAAAATAAAAAAAATAGAAAATCCTAAAAAATTTAGAAAATATCGAAAGAGAGAGGGAGCCCTTCATCCCACACCCGCCTAGCGACCAACATAGAGACCCCTCTCATAAGGCTATGGGTAGCGGTCACACCAACAAAGTTGAGGAAGCAATAACCAACATGATCACGCATGGTCATCCTCCTACTCTTAACACCACGGAGCCCTACTTCGACTCCGCTCAACACGACCCTACCCCCTCTCCCTCACAAAGGCGCAGAGCATCCCGGTGAAATAACAAGCCTGTGATCATACCTGACGAGATACTCCATGACTTTCAGAGGAGAATGAATAGCCTCAACCTGCACCTCACCAAGGATGTCGTGGTCATCAATTGCACTGATGAAGGATTACCTCTTGCAAAACTAACCCCCCAATGTAGTGATTTTGTAGTGTATGAGTTCACAGATTACAATGAAGAAGGAGCACCAACCACTGAGGAGACCCAGGACTTCCAACGGGTCATTAAGCGCTTCGACTAGCAAACTCAAGCTGCCGCAAAATCGATTGAAGAAATCAATTTTGGCACTGAGCAGAAGCCCAAGAAGCTGCTAATTAGGGTGACACTTAGCCCCAAGGAACAACAATAGATCATTTAAGTCCTTCAAGATTACCTCAGCTCTTTCACATGGTCCTACGAAGACGTGCTTGGTTTGAACCCGAGCTTAGTAGAACATTGTTTGGTCCTAGAACCCGATGTAAAGCCCGTTAAGCAGAAACTTAGAAGAACACACCCGCAGACGGTGCTACAAGTCAAGGAGGAAGTCGACAAACTACACAAAGCCAAATTTATTCGAGTCATCCTCTACCCTAAGTGAGTTGAAAATATAGTACATGTCGCCAAGAAGGATGGCAGAGTAAGGGTATGTATCAACTTTCAAAACCTCAATCGGGCATGCCCGAAAGATGACTTCCCTCTACCTCACATCGACACTCTGGTTGACAACACCACCAGGCATGGGATGTTATCCTTTATGGATGGCTTCTCTAGATACATTCAGATCAAACTAGTGGAATCTGACCAAGAGAAAACTTCCTTCACTACGCCATGGGGAACCTACTTGTAGACACCCAAATTTGGCCCAAGGCTCGATCAAAACATATTTCGAGAGAGGCGCATCTCTGAGCTTTTGATGGCATGTATGGAACGCTTAGGAACCCTTTTGAAACCTTAGGAGTCATCCTAAACCCTTATAAATCACCCTAGATCTCTTAGGAACCTTCTCGAACCCTTAGAAACTCATCCCGACCCTTAGAACCCATTTCAAACCTAACCCTAACCTTCCCGGGCAATGGATGAAGAGGGGTGCTCCGAGACTAGCTGAGACATTCTACTATAATTGAATCTTATACCATTGAAAAGTAAAATTCCTCAGCTTTCCAACAAACTAAGAATCACCCCGATCGGAGCTGTGTACGAAAAGATATCACATCTCGAACCCAAAGGGCAAGACTGTAATTTTATTAAAACCCCCTTAGGGATTTGACGCAACTAATAGTTGCGCCAGTTATAGGCGGGCTTGGTGCAACTATTAGTTGCGCCAAGCCATCTCTCCCCAGAAATGGCCTAGCGCAACTAATAGTTGCACCATCATTAACGTGGGTCCCCCGTGAGCAGCCAACTTCTCAGGCACTGTGCATGCACTGTTTTACTGTGCATATGCCTAGCGCAACTAATAGTTGCGCCAAGCATATGAATAGTAACCTCTAGTTTTTACCTTAAAAATTGAGATTGGGGTTTGACTTATTGATCATCTTGACCTTTGGGGTGTGTTTTGCTAGTTCTGTTGCACCCATTTACTATCTATGTGCAACCCCTTAAATGATTTAAAGCCTCATCCAATCATCCACCATTGGAGCACCTCTTCATATATTTCAAGGATCCAAAAATCTTAGGAAACCTTAGATGCTAGATTACCTAATTCCTAATCTTGCTTAGCCTCTAAGTAGCCTCCTAACCCACCTTTTCCTATAAATAGAACCCCCCTTCCCTTGGATTAGAGGTTGAGAAAATTTGCCTAAGAGAGAAAGAGCTTAAGTGAGAAGATCTTTCTCCCTTTGCTGCACCATTCTCATACAAATTCCAGAATTTTAAAACTTCCTTTAGACCATAGCATTTCAGTAGAAAACTCTAGGTTAGGTGTGTGTTACCCCTAGCCTTCCCTTTCTACCTCTTAGCTATCAAGCCTTAAAAGTTAGAATACCATACAAGCCTTCAAAAGCTCACCAAAGTAAGCCAACGCAAGGCTCCACAGTGGTGCAACAAGGGACCGAGAGCTCAGGCTCTCCCCTCTATTCCTCTACCTTCTCGGTTTCTCCTTTATACTCCCAGTTGTGTCGTTACGCCGTCGAATTTTCGGTAGGAATGGAGGGACACAAATAGGATTTTAAAACCCATTTCGACAAGAGGAAGCCTTTTCCATTTCTTTTTTATTATTTTTGTTTTGGCCATAAGTAGAGACCGCATTTAGCCGATTGATTGGGTGCCTAACACCTTCCCAATCGATAACCAAAGCCCCTACCCAAGAACCTTTGGTGTGGACCGGATTCAAAGTCATATTTGTGGCACTTTGATGCTTATAAAAATGATCTAGGTTTCTCGGGACACCAAAAGCTCCGGGTGGCGACTCTATATTTTTTTGTTAGAGAGTGCATCGTCGCGATGGGACCGTCAAAAATCCCATGGTTGCACACTACTGCTACGTCGTCATGCCTTTCGGGCTTAAGAATGCAGGAGTGACGTATCAACGCACCATGATGGTCATCTTTCACGACATGACACACAAGTGAGTGGAAGTCTATGTCGATGATTTACTAGTAAAGTCTCAGACACGAGCAGGACATGTTGAGGCACTACGACTGGTACTACAAAGATCCTAGAAATATCAGCTAAAGATGAATCCAAAGAAATGCGTATTTGGAGTGACTTCTGAAAAACTATTTGTATTCATCGTTAGTTAGCGAGGAATCGAGGTCGACCCAGTAAAGGTCAAAGCCATTCTCGTGATGCCACCTTCTAGCAATATTAAAGAATTACGAGGTCTGATAGGAAGACTGTAATTCATCAGGAGATTCATCTCCCAACATTGTTAATGCTACTTTTATGTATCTTTAATTAAGTCTTAACCTATTGCAAGCGCACAATGGAAATTGTAGTATAGGATCGTTCTCATGAAGACAGGTTTCTCTACATTAACTTAATTTTTCTAAAAACTTATATTTATCTTTTAAGTTCCTAAACTATTGGAGAAATATGAATAAAAGAATTGTTTCTTAATCTAATTTTTACAGAAAATAAATCATAATCCTCCTTCAGATTATGGTCGTCAATCACAATCTTAAGCTATCGGATATTTATGAATTTAAACAGTACCGTTACACTATATATCAAGTTTCCTAGCATTGGACATCAATCAATACTAAAATCCTATCAATACAGATTTAACCTAATCAACAATCTCCAAAAACTTGGGCGTCAATCAAATTCTAGAAAACTGAAGATGGAAAAGTAAAAACCGTTACACTAATCTACAAACTTCAACATGAGTTGTCAATTCAAATTAAAATTCAAAGATGTTTACAAAGCAGGAAATTGTAATAAAATAAATCTAAACTAGAAAGCAATAAAATTATATCTTTCACCCCTTAGTCGCAATCGTCAATTGCTTCTGAGAAACTACAGATATCTACTCTATTCTTCAGCTCTCAATTGCAGTCGTCAATTGCTCTTGAAAAACCTTGGATATCTAATTTACAAAGCAATAAAAATCTACTCTAAATTTGATCGGAAGAAAACCCAACCTCAGTCGTCAATTGATGCTGAGAATTTCTTCAATGATTTATTCCTACACCGGGCTCTCTTATTTATAGATCATAAGGAGTCGGTTTACAAATTCTAATTCTAATAAAAGAAAAAAAAAGACTCCTATTATAACTCTAATTCTAACTTTATCTTTTCCTTGCTTTCCATAGTTGATGCACTTCTAGATTATTCCTTTTTATTCAGTAGTAGAGATTTTTTGTAGTTTGTCTTCATCAATCTTCTTAGATCCGTGATATGCCAAACTTCTAATTCAAAAGTTCTTCTAATTCAGTGCATGGCGGTATAGATCTTCACATGATCTGTAGCAGTAGCAGCAGTAGCAGTAAGAAAGCTTCTATTAATACAATCGTAAATTACGATTATCTCTTTTCTTCTCTTTCTGGAAAATCGTAAATCACGATTTTCTATCATTCATAGTTTTCTCTTTGGACGATTTTCTGAATTATGATTGTTTTCTTTTTTTTTTCTTCTGTATTTCTTTAGCTTCTTGAATGTCTTCTAAAGAATCGTAAATTACGATTTCTTATTTTCTTCTTTAGTATCAGCGCTCAATTGTCTTTTACGATTTTCTAGCTTTCAGTATATAGTGAATCATCTTTTTACGCTCAATTGTCTTTTACTGCTCTTTTGAGTTCATTTTGATGAATATTAATACTTTGGCTCTCTTTTATTGATTTTTCTTAATATCTGCACATCATTAACTTATTAGTAGCAAACTAAGTCCTAGCATCACTAAGTTAAGAGTATAAAATTGGTATATTATATGACTGATCATACACCCAAACTTACGTTTTGCTAGTCCCTAGCAAACAACGAAATATAAAACATCTTATACTAAAAATTAAATTGTCACTTTCGTAGGGAGCACGATTTGCATTTAGCATATGCAACTAGTCTTTAAATCCCTAGGTGATCCCTAGTGCAGTTGTAGTCTCCTGAAGGTTTTTAGTGAAGTTACCTACAAACTTCAAATCTTTTTTTTGGATTTTTCAAAAGTAAAACTTAAACTAATTTTGTACACTATCTAAATTAACTAAGTCAACTAAGGTGGCCATTATAAAGTTGTTATAATTTTCTAAAATTTCCAATCTTTTATCCTTACTTTCCATCATAACAGTTATCCTTGATTAGAACTCCAACAATTTCACTTCATATTAAGCAGGAGATGTATGCATTAGTGAAAAGTTTATTCTTCATAATTTTTTCTAAACTGCAGATTTTGAAAACACTTTCATTTAGAAATTCACTATTGACACTCTCAAAAAGATATCGAAACTTTTTTTGGGTTCTCACAATATTATTTCAGAGAAATTCGATCAAAGATAAAATTGTCAATCTCATAGAAAAGGATAATCTACTCTATTCATATGAATCTTTGTGCAATCTATAATATCTATTTTTCATATTTCTACTAGGCATATGCTTTTGCAAATCGCAAATTAAAAGGTCTTTCCTTCTGCTTGTAATGGGGCTTTAGGTTTCAAAAGGTGTCAAAGAAAGGTAAAAAAGGATTCAAAGTTTTTCTAAGAATTTAGCTCTTCTTTCTCCTATCTTTTCATCTTCTTCTTCTTTTCTTTTTTCTTTCAGTAAGTATCCATAAATTGGATAACTTCTTCCCATTTTTTTCTTTCTTCCTTTATTTTTTTGTAAAATCCCATTTTGATATTTTCTAAAATCGTCCTTTTACGATTTTTCATCTTCAAAAGCTTTTTACTTTAAAATCGTTCTTCTTTTTCGGAAATCATTTTTCACAATTTTTCATTCCTTTCCCATTTTCTTCTTTTGATTTCTTCAGCTGTACCCTTTTTTAGCATTCCCTTTATCTGTTTTTGCTTTTTACTCTTTCCAGTCCCTCTTCTTGCCTTCTTTTGCATTCTAAAATGTCAGAAAATATAAGGGTTAAAGTTTGCAAGCTTTGGGTAGTACATATGATTAAGGGTTTATCAGATTTTTGGTACAAAGAAATTCGATTTTGGTTTCTAATATGGGTTCAAAGGATAATTTTTTTTGGAATTTTGGCTTTTTGGCTCTAATTTAACAAAAGATGACCTTTAATCATCTTTACAATTTACTAGCATAAATGCCTTATTGCTTTGATATTTCTAACAGATAGTTCTAGACAAAAAATTAGGTTATCATAGAATATTTTAATTCTAAATTCAACAATATGAGATTTCATATCAGTATAAAAGTTCAAAGAAAATTTTTTATTTGAAAAAAAAAGTCTCTCTTAACAAAAGAGGAAATATGGCTTAAAATCTCACTGGTTTATAGTTTTGAAACTATAGTCTAAAATTTTACAGTTTGGATCAATCTATTGTTTGAAACATCCATTCTAATACAGTGTTCAACAAGCTAAGCATGAATTGTACTGTTCTTCATTCTGATTATTGAACTCCTACTATAATGGATTGTAAGTTTTTAAGATTTATAATTTTGCTATCATAATTCCTATGTAATGATCAACTAAAAAAAATTTGAAAAATATTTACAAAGACAAACTGAATAAAACTAATTGATTTACTACTATGCTAATTATACTACTGTTATACACAGAAATTATGTGTCCCCCCCAAACTTAATTCGGACAATGCCCTCATTGGCACAAAAAAGGGGATACTGAAATTATTTACTTAAAAATTATTGATATTTCTGATTGTTTACTGGATGTGAAAAAAAATTCTGTAAAGAATGGTCCCCCAAACTTGAGGAAAACACAACGGCTTTACTTCTTAGAGACATTAATAACAAAAATGTTAGAGATGTTAGTAACAATTACACAGTTAGTAAAAAAAAGTTAATCAAAAAGAAAATTCCATATATTACTGAATATTTACAATGATCAGAAGAAAGAAAATATAAAAAGGAAAAACTAAAATGAAAACTGATTACATCAAAATATAAACTTAGGAAAAAAACCAGACACACACTATTTTAGATATCAGCAGCAATGACCGAGAGAATGTGTCTTCGATAAAGTTCGATTCAAAATTGTGTTGCCCCTACAAAATATCTCTCATCTTTGAGTAGGTGTGTCCAATAGAAAAGAGAAGCGTTAAGAAGATGGAGGGGGTGAAGAAGGAGAAGACTGTTTGTGGTTGGCGGAGGAAGGGAGATTTTCGGTTGTCGGTTCCGGAATGAGAAAAGAGAAGTGGGCAACAATTTCACTAATTAATCACCCCTTTCTTCTAACAGCGCAGTGACTTCGTCTTCATGGCGTTAGATGAGGCGTGAAAATACCTATGTAATCTCTGACCAGCTTGGTTGTTTTGCCATGGCGAAAGGGCTGGTGTTGGATGGAGGCAAAGGGAATGGGATGAATTGACCAGTCGAGAATTTGAAGAGTTGCCTTAAAAAGACGTTATGCTTCACGTTGAATCATGCGAATCGGTTAGTAGTCCTAATAAATGCTAAGGGACATGTCTGTGTAAAGGGAATTGAGGTGATGCCTTTGGTATCGGAAATTGTGCCTTTCTGATAACACTTGCGTTGCCTGAGCGAAACCTTCTCTTAACAATCATAATTCACTACAATTTTCTATAAGAGAATAGTCAGGTAGCAGGAAATCGTAATCACTATGATTCAATGCATCGTAAAGTAAGTAAATATACCTTACTATTGTACATATAATATACATAAACTTGCTACGGATGAGTCGATAGCTCGACGGTGCCCATGAGTTGGTTAGTTATACTCTTGGTCTTTTAGTGCCATTGTGGTCATCGTCCCTTTTTCTTCTAGAGATATCATTAATTTGAGTTTCTGTCCATTAACCTTAAAAATATGATTGTCTTTGGGATCTTGAATGGTTATAGCCCCATGAGGGAATGCTTCCACCACATTATAGGGACCGTCTCAACGACTTCGTAGTTTTCCTGGGAATAGTTTCAGCCTTGAATTATATAGCCAAACTTGTTGGCCCGACTCAAAATGTGTTTATCATGAAATGCCTTGGTTTTGGCCTTATAGATTCGAGCATTTTGGTATGCATCATTTCGAATTTTCTCAAGCTCATTGAGTTCAAGTTTTCTTTGCTCACCAAATGAATCCAGCTCAAAATTCAATACTTTGCTAGCCCATAGAGCTGCTCTATATTCTAATTCCACAGGTAGGTGGCAAGCCTTACCATACACCAATCGGAAAGGAGACATGTCAATGGGACTTTTATAAGCCGTCCCATACGCCCACAAAGCATCATTCAATCTTATGGACCAGTCTTTTCTATCAGGTCAAACCGTTCTTTCTAGTATCTTCTTTATTTTACGGTTGGAAACCTCAACCTATCCACTAGTTTGCGGGTGGTAGGGGGTTGCGATTTTATGCGTAACACCATATTTCTTGAGCAAGCTCTTGAAATACCTGTTACAAAAATAGCTTCCTCCATCACTTATAATAGCCCGTGGGGTTCCAAACCATACAAATATATTTTCCCTGATGAAAGAAACTACCACCTTATGGTCATTTGTTCTTGTGGCCGTTGCTTCTACCCATTTTGATACGTAGTCAACGGTTACAAGTATGTATACGAATCCGAACGACATTGGAAAGGGACCCATAAAATCAACGCCCCATATATTAAAGGGTTCTGCGACCAAAATCAGTTGAAGGGGCATCATGTTCCTTCGGGACATGGCTCCTGTCTTTTGACACCGATTGCAAGCCAGAAAAAAATTTTGGGCATCCTTAAATAGTGATGGCCAATAAAACCCGATTGTAGTACCTTGGCAGCAATTTTCCTTCCACCAAAGTAGCCCCACAAGCATATGTATGACAAAATTATAGAATATTATGGGTGTCACTGTCGGACACATATTTTCTAATTATTTGGTCTGGGCATATTTTAAATAGGTTTGGATCCTCCCAAATATAGTAGCAAAGAAAGTATATCGGTCTTGATTAGACCAGGCTGGGGGAATCTTACCTGTTGCCAAATAATTCATGATATTTACATACCATGGAACTATTGCTTGGATGGAAAAAAGTTGCTCATCTGGAAAAGTATCGTCTAGAGATTCTTTACTGATGGTCTCAGGCATTTCTATCCTGGACAAGTGATCATCCACCACATTTTCAATTCCCTTCTTGTCCTTGATCTCGAAGTTGAATTCCTACAAAAGAAGGATCCACCTGATTAGTCTTGGCTTGGCATCCTTTTTAGATAGTAAGTATTGTAGTACAGAATGATAAAAAAATATCACGATCTTAGATCCCAATAGGTAAAGTAAGAATTTATCCAATGTGAAGACTACAACGAGAAGCTCTTTCTCAGTGGTGGTATAGTTAACCTGAACTTCGATCAAGGTTCGACTTGCATAAGAAATCACATGAGGAACCTTGTCTCTCCGTTGTCCTAAGACGACACCTATTGTGTAATCAGAAGCATCACACATTACTTCGAAAGGAAGTGAATATTTGGGAGGTTGAATAATTAGGGCGGATGAGAGAAGTGCCTTAAGCTTGTTGAATGTGTCAAGACAGGCATTGTCAAAGTTAAAGGGTGCATCATTTTCTAATAGGCGACATAATGGTCTCGAGATTTCTGAAAAATCTTTGATAATTCGATGATAGAAGTCGGCATGGCCAAGTAAAGATCGAATGTACCATACTGAAGTTGGTGGTGGTGGATTTGTTATTACATCGATTTTAGCTCTATCAACTTCTATCCCTCTTTTAGAGACAATATGCCCTAAGACTTTGGCTTCTTTGACCATGAAATGGCTCTTCTCCCAACTTAGCACTAAGTTGGTTTCTTCGCATCTTTCTAAGACGAGGGCAAGATGATCAAGACAAGAATCGAAAGTTCGACCAAACACCGAAAAATCATCTATGAATACTTCAAGAAACTTGTCTATCATGTTAGAAAAGATTGCCATCATGCATCTTTAGAATGTTGCAGGTGCATTGCATAACCCAAAGGGCATACGACGATAAGCAAATGTCCCAAAAGGACACATGAAGGTAGTGTGCAACCGTGGGATCTGTGACGGTCCCGTCACCACGATGCGCTCCCTAACGAAAATATAGAGTCGCCACCCAGAGCTTTCGGTGTCCCGGGATACCTAGTTCATTTTTATGAGCACCGAAGTGCTAAAAATATGACTCTAAATTCGGTTCGCACCAAAGGCTCTTGGGTAGGGGCTTCGGTTATCGATCAGGAAGGTATTAGGCACCCGATCAACCCGCTTAACGCGGTCTCTACTAATGGCCAAAAATAAAATAAAGTGAAAGAAAAGAAAATAGCTTTCTCTTGCCCAAAAGGGCTTAGAATCCTATTTGTGCCCCTCCGTTCTTATCGAAAAGTTGGCGGCGTAACAACACAAATGGGAGGATGGAGGGAGCTAGAAAGAGATAGGAGAAGAAAGGGGAGGGCCAGAGCCCTCAGGCCCTTGTAGCACCGTGGGAGAGCCTTGTGTTGGCTTGCTTTGATGAGCTTTTGAAGGCTTTGTATGGTGGGAAGTGGGGCTCTAACTCTTAAAACTTGAAGCTAAGAGGTAGAGAAGGGAGGCTAGGGGATCACACACACCTAGCCTAGGGGCTTTCCATGAAAGGCAAGGGTGGGAAGAGGATTTTGAATTCTGGTTTTTGTATGAGAGGTGTGCACCAAAGGGAGAAAGATCTTCTCACTTTAAGCTCTTTCTCTCTTAGGTCAAAATTCTCAACCCTTAAACCAAGGGGTGGGGGGCTCTATTTATAGGAAATGGGTGGGTTAGGAGGGTGTTTAGATGCTAATCAAGATTAGGAATTATATAATCTAACATCTAAGGTTTCCTAGAGTTTTTGGAGCCTTGAAATATATGAGAAGGTCCTCGAATGGTGGGTGATGGGGTGAGGCCTTAAGTCACCTAATGGGTTACAAATAGGCTTCAAAAGGGTGCAACAAAATTATCAAAATGCACCCCAAAGGTCGAGATGGTCAACAAGTCAAACCCCAAACACAAAATTCAAGGTAAAAACCAGAGGTTACTATTCATATGGTAAAACAGTGCAGACCAGGGCTGGATGTTGGCTCGCGAGGGTCAGTGCAGACCAGGGCTGGATGTTGGCTCGCGATGGTGGGGCCCACATTTGAATCTGGCACAACTATTAGTTGTGCCAGGCTTAAAATGAGGGAGAATTGGCCTGGCGCAACTAATCTATTACTGGCGCAACTATTAGTTGTGCCAAATCCCTAGGGGGCCCACTTAACTTTATCTTCCCACCCTCCAAACCCAGTTTGCCATATCTTTTGATGTATACCTCAGATTGGGGCGATTCTTGGACCATCGGAAAGCTGACGACCTCTACTCTTCAATGGTATAGGACTCGATCGCCGTAGAGGGATGTAGCTAGTTCCAATGCATCCCTCCTCATTCATTATTCGAGAAGGTTAGGTTTGGGGTTTGAAAGGGGTTTTAAGTGTCGGGATTGGTTTCTAAAGGTTTGAGGTAGGTTCCTAAGGGATCTAGGGTGATTCTTAAAGGTTTGAGGTGATTCCTAAGGTTCCATACATGCTATCAAAAACTCAGAATTGCACCTCTCTCGAAAGGTGTTTCGACCAGGCCTTGGGCCAAATTTGGGTATCTACAGATGCCCCTCTTTGGTATCTGATCACTAGTGATCGTATGCCAAAGAAAAGAGACATCCGAAGAGGCCCAAGGCATTACTGATGGGTCCGTTGCATTTAGAACGAACTTCAAACATCAGGTGAGTAAATTGGTGAGAAAACGAAAGCCTTCCAGGTTAAACATTTGTTTCTCGAGGTAATCAATTCCCAAGCGCTTAGCAACATTACTGGGCATAACCGAGGTTGAATGAGTTGCAAAAGCCCAATAGCTGAGAAAAACGTTCGCCTCTCAAGTTGTGAATGCCCGTTAGTCGGGAAAAATGTCTGCTTCTCGAGATGATTTGAAGGTGATTGATGTTTGAGATTTCTTCTGAATACAACAGTTTCGTAAGTAAGAGGGGTGATCAACCCACATTCAAAGATAGGTGCGAAGTAAACATACACAAGGCTCCACAGTTTGCGTCCAATCCTACAAGTCATTTGATGACCTCATTAGATTATTCGCGGGTGCCCCTACTAAAATCAGGGTTCGAGATCTTTGGGCGAACCCATCTATCCCAAAGTTTATTTAGCATGACCACCCGAGCGAAGTGAATAGATGTCACAACGCTTTTTGGGAGTATGTGCCATTTTTCTGAAAGCATGCCTCAGCTCAGCATGACCTAGAGTATCCAGTTTCGACTTCCTTGAATAGATCCAGCCAAACATTGGGCACCTCCCAAAAGGAAGCATCCAATCCTGATCTCTGTTGACAATGATCATAATCATCAATTAACTATGCATAATCATGCACCCATCGGGGGCAATAAGCAACAACAAAGGCGATGGAAGCCCCGACCCGGACCCGCCCGAGTATAATTTACGAGGACAAACGACCATCATACGGATGCCCAGATGCATGGCATACACTTTACAGGGATACCGCTGCCCATACAGGTTTTAAGCCTGCAGAAAATAAAAGAGAAATGAACCCTTCCGAATGCATGGTTGCACATAGTTTGATTGATAAGTAATCTCATTCTTAACAGGTTGGTTTCAACCAACGATTGACCTTTTCCCATGGATAATTTGAAGCTTAAGACACTTAAGTTCATATGAATCCAAAACAGAGCGCTCATCGCAAAGATTTGGCAGTGGAGTTGACTCGATCGAAACATTGGTTGTTTGACTGGGACCGACACCGTTGCTCCTACCTTAAAGTAGGATCCAACGATCCGAGGCGAACCTCCGACTCAAGACTTTAATGTGGCACAACTGCATTGTTGATAAAATATTGACATTTTATCGCTTTATGCTTGTGTGTTTCTGTGGGGATTTTCTTTTTCCGATTTCCAACTATTATAACTTTTTGGTATTTTTCAAACTAATTTATGTGATTTTTTTTGGAATTTTGAAGTTATGTGAATTTTTGAGATTTTTCAAACTAGTTTAAGTTATTATTTCATGTGAAATTCTTTGGGATTTTTTTTCAAACTAGTTTTTGTGATTTTTTTTTTTTTGTGGCTTCTCTGCGGGGATTTTGGATATTTTTTTTGTTTGTGTAGGACCGAGGTGCTTATTGACCTCGGTCTGTCTTTATTTTAGCACGGCTTCCTCGGTGAGTCGATGGATGATCGAAATGTCATCTTGGGAGTGTGTGCATCGGCCGTGGGCGATAAAACAAATGATGAAGAAGTGGGGAACCGGCGTTGGCCTTCCTATCTGGCCCATACCAGGCCCAAAACCCGGCCTAAGTGCCTGGCGCAACTAATAGTTGTGTCAGGTCACTAGGGGCCTCAAAATAGCCTGGTGCAACTAATAGTTGCGCCAAGAAAAAGGTTTGGCTGGGGGAATTTAAACAGCCCGAGTTTGGGCTATGGGGCATTTTTTCAAATTTTTCTCCCCCCTTCCTCTTTGAAACCAAAAACCGACTTCCTTCTAGGGTTCCTTTACATTGCCTCTACACGTGCCCCATTGCCGTTGCTTTGCTTGTGGATCAATTGCCGGCTCACGCTAGATTAAAGACCCCAAGTATCCTTCTTCAAATAAAACTGAACAGATCCGGCTAAAATTGGGTGCCTACCGAAGGAGGCACTCAATCTTGGTCTTCATCAATGATGATCTTATTATCGAACAATTATGCAAAAACATGCACTCATCAGGGGTAGATAAAACAAAGGGGAATGGAAGTCCCGACCTCCCGTCCGGGTATAATTTACGAGAACAAACGACCATCCAACGGATACCCAGACGCAAAGCATACACTTTACAGGGATATCGTACAAATGCAGGTTTTAAGCCTGCACCCTAAAATGAGCCTTTCAGAATGCATATTTGAAGATAGTCATTTGATAGGTAATTTTCTTTTTGACAGGTTGGTTTTAACCAACAATTGACCTTCCTCTGAGGAATCTGAAGCTTAAGACACTTAAGTTCACAAAAATCCAAAAACAGAGCGCTTAGCTCGAAGATTTAGCAATGGAATCAACTCGATTGAAACATTGACCGCTTGATTGGGATTGACACAGTTGCTCCTACTTTAAAGTAGGATCCCAAGATCCAAGGCGATCCTTAGACTCAGGACGTTAATGTAGCACAGCTGCGTTGCCGATAAAATATTAGCATTTTACTGCATTGGAGCACACATGTGCGTAGCTGTGCGTGGCGAAAGTACCACAAAATATGGCTATCCTTTTTCCTTTTTCAAAATTATTTTCTTCTTCTTTTTTTTTGAATAGATTGGACGTCTGTGGTGAGATGCTTCATCTGATCTGTCCATCGCTGAAAGGTTGCATGCTTCGCGGCTTCAGACCATTTGATGTTCCTGCACATCTTAAGAAAACGTCAGTCTCTCTCTTTTTTTTTTTTTTATACATATATAAAGAAAATGCATCCTAAATAATAGAAGGAGAAGTAAATCTTTACCTACACTTTTTCAATTTCAAGATATTTTTTTTATTTTTGTTTTCGAAGTTTTTTTTATTATTTTTCTTCATTTTTGAGATTGAAATTTGATGCTGGAAATATGTACATGGAAATGAGTAGAAATATATGCACATTTTTTGGTATTTGGATTTTTCTTAATTTGTTTCTTTTTGTTCTTTTTTTGGCTTTTCTTTCTTTTCTTTTTTTTGGTGTGGTGCCTTAATCACCGGGTGAGAACTCAGGTCCCCTTTTGAGCATGGCCGAACCCTTTCATATGGTCGGGCCTGAGTGAGTTTCAGCAGTTTTGCCAACCCTAGAACGTCAATCCCCTTGGACTGAGTCAAACCTTTCTCCTTACCCCGAGTCATACTTTTGACAAAGCAGTTTAACAAAGACAATTCTGGTCGGGACCCATCTTGAACTAACATGAGCGGCCCAACCAAAAAAAGGGTATCAAAGTGAGTACCCAAGAGGGCTCCTCAAGCATCAATCTTCTCAATTAGTGCCAACCTTTCTTTTATTTTTATTTTTTCTCTTTCTCCTTTTTTACCCATGGCGCCCTTTCAGGTTTTCACAATGTCCCTGGGTTTAGCTCTCTTACCCCAAGTGCCCTTTCGGGTTTTCACTTGGTCCGTACAAACTCACTGTTTTTACCCGTAGCGCCCTTTCGGGTTTTCACCACGTCCATCTTGCTTTGAGCTTATATATATATATATATATATATATATATATTTTTTTTTTTTGTTCTTTTTCAACAGCCACGACATAGACGTTGATTCCATCATAGCCGACTAGATGGGGTTCTAGTGTTGTCTCACAATTCGGCTTGTGTTGACTTAACAAATACTATGACTGCTTGTGAACCTAAAAAGAGGGCTTTCTTCAGGGTGTAGCTTGGCCACGGGTCAGGTCATGATTTGAAGGTATGCTGGGCTAAAAAAGTGTTTCCTTGATATGGCTTTAGTTTTCTCAACATACCTTCTTCCTTGTTTGATTTCAGGCAATCCCCCTTTTTTTGTTTTGGGGTTTTGCTTTTTGGATTTTGATGATAATTTCACTTCTCTTTTTTTGAATGTATATACACACATTTTTTGGGAAAGGAGTTATTGAAAGAAAAAAGGTCCAAGCTCAAATGGGGTTAGCAAAGGATATCATCATATTTTTTTTTTTTTAGGGGATGCTCTTTTTTTTTTGCTACTGTGCTTGGAATGATGGCCTCTTTTGGGTGGTTCTTAAGCAGTCATGTATCCGTTTCATCAATACTTACCTTATCGCGATAGACTAAGAGTAGAACCGTCAGAGGTATCCAGCGTCTATGGGCTCAGGAAGATGATCTCCGTCCATGGTGGCGAGGCGGATGGCATATCCCGACAGCACTTCTCGGATGACGTAAGGTCCTTCCCAGTTTGGCTTGAACTTTCCTCTCGGATCGGCATGGAGGGATGGGAAGATCTTTTTCAGCATAGTGTCTCCTACCTTTAGATCTCAACCACGGACACGTTTATTATAAGCGTGTGCGATTCACCCCTGGTAAACTTGAGTGTGACACAAAGCTAGGAGTCTCTTCTCATCCAATAAGTTTAATTGTTCAAAGCGGGATCTCTCTCTGCTTCGGGTAAGCTTGATTCTATTAGGATTCGGAGCGAGGGTACTTCAACCTCTACCGAGAGGACGGCCTCAGTTCCATACACAAGGGAGAATGGTGTTGCCCCTATAGCGGTACGGATGGACGTTCGGTAGGCCCACAAAGAAAATGGCAGCATTTCGCTCCAATCTTGATAAGTGACGACTATTTTCTCAAGGATGCGGATGACTGTCTTGTTCGCGGCTTCCACGGCTCCATTAGTTTGAGGCCGATAAGGGGATGAACGATGGTGCTTGATCTTGTATTGCTCGCAGAAGTCTCGGATGCGCTTATTCGCAAAGTTTGTGCCATTGTCCATGATGATATCTTTGGGTATTCCAAATCGGCACACAATATTATTCTTGAGAAACTTCTCGATGTGATTGGTTGTGATGTTGGCATATGACGCCGCTTCTACCCATTTGGTAAAATATTCAATGGCGAAGAGGATGAATCGATGTCCATTCAATGCTTTCAGATTAATCATTCCGACAATGTCAAAGCCCCAGGTAGCAAATGGCCAAGGAGTGGTCATGCAGTAAAGATCAATGGCGGGAGCATGTATCAGACTGGAGTGTTCTTAACACTTGTAACATTTTAAAATATGTTTACAACAATCCAATTCCATGGTGGTCCAAAAGGATCCCTGCCGTAGGATTTTCTTAGCGAGCATGTGACCGCTAACGTGGGCTCCGCATACTCTTTCATGGATTTCTCTCATAATATTGACCGCTTCTCTTTCAGTGAGGCACTTAAGTAAGATGTTATTATATGATCGCTTGTAGAGGCGTTCCTCGTAAATGAAGTAACCTGTCACTAAACGTTGAATGGTTCGTCGGTCTGTCTTGGATGTACCCTCTGGGAAAGTTAGGGTCACGAGAAAATTCTTGATATCTGAGAACCAAGGTGGCTCATCATCAAGCTCTATAGGTTCCTCCATCTGGAGGATGAAGGCCGGCTCATTCCTCTGCTCAATCATGATCGGCTTTATCTCAACACCATAGGGGATTTCAATCATTGACACCAAAGTTGCTAGTGCGTCGGCAAAGTGATTCCTTATTCGGGGACGTATGAGAAAGTCACATCTTTGAAGCAAGCTATCAGATCCTCAAGGTGTTCATGATAGGGGATCAACTTCTCGTCTTTCCTCTTCCAGTCACCATTCGTTTGGCATATGATTAACTGTGAATCGCCAAATACTCGAAGGTGAGTTACTTTAAGATCGAGAGCCGCCTGCAGACCAGTGGCGCAAGCTTCGTAGTCAGCCATGTTGTTAGTGCAAGGGAAGTTGAGCTTGATAGAGACTGGTACGTGGGATCCTTTCGGTGAAATTAGGATGGCGCCAACTCCTTGGCCCTCGACATTTGCTGCCCCGTCAAAGTGCATTACCCATGATTCTTCTGGTTCTTCTGTATCGTCTTCTGCCATGAACAAGATGTCCTCATCGGGGAACTCAGTTCTCAAAGGCTCATAATCAAATAAAGGATTGTCGGCAAGATGATCAGCAAGCGCCTGCCCCTTGATCGACTTCTGAGTGACATACGTGATGTCGAATTCAGATAATAAAAGTTACCATTGTGTGGTTCATCCAATGAGAGCTGGCTTTTCAAATAGGTATTTCAATGGGTCCATCCAGGCCAAGAGCAGAACTGCCTGAGATAGCAAGTAGTGGCAGAGCCTTTGGGTAGCCCATACAAGAGCCAGGCATGCTTTCTCCAGATGAGAGTAGCACTCTTCATAATCAGTAAACTTCTTGCTTAGATAGTAAATGGCCTACTCTCTTCTTCCTGTTTCATCGTGCTGCCCCAAGACACATCCCATCGAAACTTTCGTCATGGAGAGATACATCAAGAGTGGTCTCCCTGGCTCAGGTGGTACCAAAACAGGTGGATTAAGGAGGTAGTTTTTAATTTTTTTGAACGCTGCCTGACAATCATCATTCCATTCAATGGGTGAATTCTTCCTTAGTAACTTGAAGATCGACATGTAGATTAGAGTCAGCTGTGCAATGAATCGATTGATATACTATAGTCTGCCCAGAAACCCTCTAACCTCTTTCTCGATAGACGGCGGTGGCATTTCAGTGATGGCTTTGACTTTGATTGGGTCGACCTCGATCCCCCTCCTGCTAGCGATGAACCCTAGAAGTTTCCCTGACATAGCATCAAATGCACACTTCTGTGGATTCAGTCGTAGTTGATACTTCCTCAGCCTTTCAAATAGCTTCTGAAGGTTTACCAGATGGTCGCTTCGCTCCGGTGATTTGGCTATCATGTCGTCAACATATACTTCAGTCTCTCAGTGCATCATGCCATGAAATAGTGCAGTCATAGCTCTCTGGTACATTGCACCGACATTCTTCAGCCTGAATGGCATGACTCGATAGCAAAAGGTTCCCCAGGGGGTAATGAATGATGTCTTCTCGCGATCAGCCTCTACCATTTTGATCTGATTGTATCTTGAGAATCCATCCATAAAAGAAAGCATCCCGTGCTTAGCTGTGTTATCGACCAAGATGTCGATGTGTGGTAATAGGAAATCGTCCTTTGGGCTCGCTTTGTCCAAATTGTAGAAATCGATACACATGCGGACCTTTCCGTCCTTCTTCAGCATAGGTACAATATTGGCTAGCCATTGCGGGTATTTGGATACCATGAGAAACCCCACGTCATACTGCTTGATGACCTTGTCTTTGACTTTCAACATCCACTCGGGTCGGAGACGTCTTAGCTTCTGCTTGACTGGCTTCATATTAGGGTAGAGGGGCAACTCATGCTCGATCAAATCAGTATCCAGACAGGGCATGTCCTCGTACGACCATGCAAAAATGTCTTGGTATGACCAAAGGAAGTCGATCATGCTTTTTCTTTCCTCAGGAGATAGTGACGTTCCAATTTTGGTTATCCTGGGAACCTCCTCAGTTCCTAGATTGACCTCTTCGGTCTCTTCGACAATGGGGGTAGGGTCATACTCAAAGTTGGCAAATCGGTCAAGGAGCTCATTGGGGAGCTCCTCGAAAGGGACATCCTTGTCCAGACTCGTGATCCCTACCTCTTCCTGTATTTCTACAGGGAAGGGGTTGATTTCACGTGGGATGGGCATTTTGATTAAGGCATCCTTTTGTGAGACATTTTCTGGGATTTTAAATGACAATATTTTTGGACTTTGGAATTTTTTAACGTTTTTGGGATTTTATGTTTTTTTCATGTTTTTGAGATTTTTGTTTTCTTCGGAGACGGACCCTTGGCAAGGCGGGCTGCTATATACACAAGGTATTGTTTGCCAAGGGCTTCTCTCACTTTTTAGAGGTTGTTTTTTTGTGGGAAACGAGCATCAAATGTTAGGCCACTCCCCACTTCCAGGATTTGGGGCAAAGATACCTAGTTGCGTACCTGAGGGGCCGCTTCTTTACCTGTTGGGATGGAGGGTGCTGACAGATATGGCTCATTGGAGTCAGCCTCCATCATATTGATCCCTATTTTGTCTGAGATGATGTCCTCAAATGAGAACTCCATTTTATGGTGATTTACCACAAGGGGAGTTTATTCAGGTACCGACCGTCGTTCCTCAAAAAGGGATAACGCGACCAACTCTATTTCTAAGCTGGGAAGGGAGATCTGGGGATTAATGGGATGGATTAGGGCTGTGGGTTTGTATGGGGTCAAATGGGTTACCTCATTTTGATCGATCTTTACGACCCCTGCGCTGACAAAGGGATCCCTGATGTGCTTCCTAGGGCAAGGTTTCTCTTCTATGTTGATTCCTCAAGCTCTTGCAGCCGCGACAACCCTAGCTTTCACTTTGGCCTCTCGGACCTCTTCTTCTGTGGGCTTCTATCCTAGCTCGAATCTTACCTTCTGTCCCTTAGCCACAACTAGCTCTCTTCTTCCTTGTAATCTGGGCCCAAGTCTTCGGCCTTTCTGGTAGCCCCATCTTTGGAGCATAGCCACCGCTGCTACCATATCGCCTCCTGTCTTAGGCATGATGCCCTTAACAGGTTCGAGGAGTATCGCCAACACCTCATATTAAAAAATGTGGAGGTCGACATCCTCAGCAGTGTGCGGTATATCTAGTATGTTAGGTTTCTCCACGCTGTTGGTGGCCTTCTCTTTCTCACTGTGCCCCTCGTCGATGATCGTAATAATTTTGTGCCCAGATACAAACTTGAGTTTCTAGTGTAAAGTGGAAGGTATGACTCCGACCTCGTGCAGCCACGGGCGTCCCAACAATAGATTAAATGAGGATTTGATATCCATGACTTGAAACAAGATGGAAAAGGTCATTGGCCCTATTAACAGCTCAAGATCAACTTCTTCCATTATTTCTCTCTTGGCATTGTCAAACCCACTAGCGCTGATTCTGGTGGGCCTTAACATGCATGGATCGACCCCGATTTTAGTGGTGGTTCTTAATGGGCATATGTTTAATGCGGGCCCGTTATCAATTAAAACCAGGGGAATGACCATATTTCTAGACTCAACCATTATATTTAATGACTTGGAGTGGCTACACCCTTCTTCAGGTAAATCAGCGTCAGAGAATGAAATGGCATTCGGAGCCATCACTTGCCCAATTATATGCCTGACTTCATCTGGGCTAACTTGGAGTGACACATGCACATTCTTTAATGCCCCCATTAATGCTTGAAAATGGAGTGGGGACGTCATCAGCAGATCTCAGACGGTGATATGGGCAGGCATTCTTCTTAGTTGAGTCTCTAGTATATGTTCCCGACTCATTTTTTTGAAGGGGTTCACAGCACTGTCTTTCTTCCCCTCTGGTTGGGCCTGTAGTGCTGTCGGTGCCTCTGGCTACTTCGATATCCTTCTTGACCTGGTGACAAAGTCCACTGCCCCTTCTCTGCTGCTGCTATCGGCATTGACATATGTTTGTTCGTAGGTTAGTGGGACCTGATGAGGATCATAGATTGGTCCCGAGAGCTGGAATGGTGTGGCTGTCGGCGCTGAGGCACTTGTATGGCGGACTCAGGGGGTGTGGGCAATACCTGATTTATTTTGGTGGTAGCGGGTTGGGTGGAAAAATTGGGCCAAATGGGGGTGGTGAAGCTTGAGGGTGGTGGTATTGGAGGGAAGGAAGTATAAGCAGGCCATTGATAGCTGGTAGGTGCTGATGGGAGATGAGGGGTCTGATGGGCCGTTAGGTAATTGATCGGGGTGGTGGAGTTCGCAGGTGAAACTTGGGGTGATGGGGCGGGCGCAGGCCATTGATAATTGACGGGTGTGGGTGTGGGATTGGGGGCCTGATGGCTTATTAGGTGGCTGATGGGGGCGATGGAGTTTGCCGATAGTTGAACTGGGGGAAATGGGGCGGGCGCAGGCCATTGATAACTTGCAGGTGTGGGTGTAGGATTGGGGGCCTGATGGCTTATTAGGTAATTGCTGGGGGGGTGGTGTATGGTTGGTATGTATTGATATGTACATAATTGATGGGTGTGGTTGATGGAAAGTATGCCCTGAGATCCAAGGGTTCAAATTGCGGAGTCGAGTTGGAGAAATAATCTGACAAATTCAGGGGTTCAATGATTGCCCCAGAGGCATAAAAACTTGATCATAGCGGGCTCTCCTCTACTTCGAGGTCATTTTCATTCCTTGCCCATTCCCCATTCTTTACGTCTGCTCAGGCCTAATGGGTGCTGGTGGGGCAGCCTGAAATTGAAACGAGGTTGTATTGTTATTGGGTCTGGTATTGACTATGTTCTGGACATCGCCCCGTTCTCTTCTTGTTTCTTTGCTCTGAAAATCTTCTAACCCCACTGGGTCCACTCAGAATATTCTTATTCAAACGCCCCTCCCTGATGGTGTCCTCGCATCGATTAGCATTTCTTACCAGATCAGCAAAGCTGGTCTGTTACTGATATACCAAAAAGTCTAAAATCACTGGCAGAGTGTTCTTTGAAATCATCTCTATCTGTTCATCATCGGGTATTCTGTACCTGACTTGAGCTGCCAATGCTCTCCATCGCCCTAAGTAGTCACTGAAGGTTTCGTTCTAGTTTTGCTTTAAACGGGCCAAGTTGGACTTACGCAGCTCAATGTCTATATTGTAGACATACTATTCTTGAAAGAGTTGCATTAAGTCCCTCCACATTTTCATCATAGATAGTTCTAAAGATGTGATCCATCTTAAAGCTGGCCCGGTCAGACTCTTCTGAAAGACTTTTATTAGTAGTCTTTCGTCCTCCCCGTATTGGCACATGTCCCCACAGTAGGACTTCAGGTGCACAATAGGATTACTCGTGCCATTATATTTGTCGAAGGCTAACATTTTAAATTTGGGGGGCAGGGGGACCTCAGTGAACAGACATAAGTCTGTGAAGTCCGTGGCATGGATTTCAGCACCACTCATTTTCATCAGCTGCTTTTGTAATTTGTCTAACTGTTCTTTCAGTTGTTCTGACTCTTTTGATACAAGGGTCGCTTTCTTGGTCTTCAGTTGGACTTCACTCTGGGCCACCAGGGAGTGGGCAATTATGGGAGGGTCGAGGCTGGTCAAAGCCCCAGCATAGGCCCCGCTATTCCTAATCTCGTCCTCTTCATACTACTGGTCGACATAGTGTGCAGCGAGGGCGGGATTCTCCTGTTGTTATTGCATGGGTTGGATGGGAATGACATGAGTACGGGTTGGATGAGACCATTGGGGGTGAGGAAAGGTTTGTTGGGTGATGGGAATTTGGTTTTGAGGTGGGACCTGATAGGGCCATTGAGTATGGGGGAAGGTTTGGAGATGGCCTTGGGATGTGGGGCCATGGGAAAATTGGGTTTGGGGTATGACATGGGTTTGACCTGGGTGTGAAGGTTAGGTGAAATGTTGGGGGTATTGTGGAAGGTATGGGTGTGGGGTTTGGGTTTGAGCTATGAAACCTTGGTCATTTTGGGCCATGGGCCACTGATGGGTTGGGCCATGGACCCTTGGTAGGTTTGGGCCAATGGGCCTGGGGTAGGTTTGGGCCACTGGGCCTTAGTGGGTCTGGGCCATGGGCCCTAGGTGGGTATGGCCTAATGGGCCTTGATGGGTCTGGGCCATGGGCCCTTGATGGATCTATCCCAGTGGGCCTTGATGGGTCTGGGTCATGGGCACTTGGTGGTCTGGCCCAATGGGCCTTGATGTGTCTGGGCCATGGGCCCTTGATGGGTCTGGGCCATGGCCCTTGGGTAGGTTTAGGCCAACGGCCCTTGAGGGGTTTGGCCCAATAGGCCTTAATGGGTTTGAGCCATGGGCCCTTAGTGGGTCTAACCCATGGGCCCTTGGTGGGTTTGGCCCAATGGGCCTTGATGGGTCTAAGCCATGGGCCCTTAGTGGGTCTGCCCCATGGGCCTTGGTGAGTTTAGGCCATGGGCCCTTGGTGGGTCTGGGCCATGGGCCCTTAGTGGGTCTGCCCCAATGGGCCTTGATGGGTCTGTGCCCATGGGTCCTTGGTGGGTCTGGGCCATGGGCCCTTAGTGGGTCTGGGCCCTGGGCCCTGGGTAGGTTTGAGTGGTGGGGTATTGGGCCATGGTTCCTTGGGATATGTGAGAAAAGGGGGTTTGGGCCAATGGGGCTTGGGGTAAGTGGGTAATAGGGGTTTGAGTGGTGTGGATTATGGGGGGTTGCTGGGGGTCATGGGGGAGTGAGGCATGGAGATTGGCTAGGGTGTGAGACGGGTTTAGGGACATGGAGTGTGAAAGAGGGGGGGTTGTTTTGAGAAGCCTTCCACACGGAATAGGCTTGGAACATCTCCTCCATCATGGTCGTGGAGGGAGGGTTGGATGGCGATGGGGGATTTAAGGGATGATGGGGTATAGATAGGATGGAGGTGGCAGAAAAATTGGGCATGGCCCCGGTATAATCGGGCATGACCATGGTAGGTGGGGGGGGTATGGGGTCGATGAGGGGATGTATTTGGTATGTTTTGGGATGATGGGGGGCATGATGAGGAGGGATGAGGAAAGTTGGGCATGACCCCATTAAAATTGGGCATGACCCGGATGGATGGGGAATTTTGCGGGGGGGCGGATAGAGTGGAAGTGGTGTATGTGAATGTGGGTGGATCGGGTCTATAGGGGGATGATGGGAATTGGGGCATGGATGTGGATTAGGAAAACGGGTTTGAGTTTTGTGTGGATGGGAAATGGGTTGGATTTGGCATGGGCATGGTTTGGGCAAAAGCTGGAGAATGGGGGGTAGGACTTTGGATATTTTGGGGGGTAATGGTTGGGAATATGGGGGCACCGAATGGGCCGGTAACAGAAAAGGGGGGTTGGGTGAGGGGGATGGTGGAAAAAACTTCTCCCGAATGGGAGTGGGTTGGAGAATGTGGCAGGGATGAGTCGGGATCGGCGTAAGTCGGGTCCACTACCCACGACATTCTACGGTAACGGGTTGGGTAAGGGTGCCTTGGGTAAGGCCCAAAAATCCTCCTCCTTCTTCCCCTACGGGACGGCGGAGGGCAAGATGATGCGGTTGTGCCGGCACCCCAAACTACCTCTTCCTTTCTTTTTCTTTTTTTTTTAATTTTTTTGTTTTTGGTTTTTGATTTATTATATATATTTTTTTTGAATTTTCGAAAGAGTTTTTGGAAAATAAAGGTTTCGAGGCCTTGGAACGCCCTTTTTGGGTGGCCCTCATACCTTAATTCAAGACCTACGGCGACGATTCTGAAGCACTTCGGAAGAATCGAAGGAGAACCTTCGATCTATTGATGGCATGAAAATCAAGGCAAACACCTGATCCCCCGGAATGAGCAAAAAGGAGGTTGCCCTTTTTTGGACCGGCGGGAGCGTATTGTGTGTCGGAGATGGCGGGGCCTAAACAAGGTACTAAGCACACTAATCGAGGAACTTGGGATGTGAAAAGGGCCAAGGATTTGGGCTGGTGGGTTGATAAATAGCCCTGGCGCAACTAATACATGCGCCCAGGTTGCAGGGGACCGCTTTTACACTGGCGCAACTATTAGTTGCGCCAAGGTAAAAGTTAGGATTTTAAAGTTGGCGCAACTATTAGTTGCGCCAGTTATAAATTCCCAATTTTTGCACTGGCGCAACTAATACTTGCGCCAAGCAAAAATGGGGTTCCAGAATGTTATGACAGTAGCAACAGCAGCCCAAAATGAGTCTCTTTTTTAGGTTTTGTGGAAGCTGGGCTTCGAGGAACTGAGCAGTTTTTTCGGTGATCAATTCACTCCTCACCGCACTTAAAGGGTTTGAGTCCGGTATAACTCACTAGCATGCTCCCCCAAGGGTTTTAAGCTTCAGAATGGGAACCCACCCGATATACCTCCGGTGCAAGCACCTTCTCAGATACTAGGTGGGCTAGGACTTTTCTGGATCATTACCACTAAGGGTTGCCGTCACTACAGGCCGGAGTTCACTGGCGGAATATGAGTGCACAAGTAGACCCGCCAATCGGCTAAGGCACTTTAAATGACGAAAAATTAAGGACATCAAAAGACAATGCTCAAGTAGGCCTGCCAATCAGCTAAGGCACTAAAATGATGGAAAAGTAAGGAAAATGAAAGACAAATGCGCAAGTAAGCCTGCCGATCGGCTAAGGCATGAAAATGACGGAAACGTAGGGGTGAGTAAAAAAAAAATAGCAATAAATGGTTACTAAAAATAATAAAAAAAAGCCAAGTTCAAGGGGTAGCTCTACAAGCTCCTCCCCAGTAGAGTCGCCATCTGTGCAACCGTGGGATCCGTGACGGTCCTGTCGCCGTGATGCGCTCCCTAACGAAAATATAGAGTCGCCACCCGGAGCTTTCGGTGTCTCGGGATACCTAGTTCATTTTTATGATCACCAAAGTGCTAAAAATATGACTCTGAATCCGGTTCACACCAAAGGCTCTTGGGTAGGGGCTTCGGTTATCGATCGGGAAGGTGTTAGGCACCCGATCAACCCGCTTAATGCGGTCTTTACTAATGGCCAAAAATAATATAAAGTAAAAGAAAAAAAAATAGCTTCCTCTTGCCTAAAAGGGCTTAGAATCCTATTTGTGCCCCTTCATTCCTACCGAAAAGTCGACGGTGTAACCGCACAAATGGGAGGATGGAGGGAGCTAGAAAGAGATAGGAGAAGAAAGGGGAGAGCCGGAGCCCTCGGGCCCTTGTAGCACCATGGGAGAGCCTTGCGTTGGCTTGCTTTGATGAGCTTTTGAAGGCTTTGTATGATGGGAAGTGGGGCTCTAACTCTTAAGACTTGAAGCTAAGAGGTAGAGAAGGGAGGCCAGGGGATCACACACACCTAGCCTAGGGGCTTTCCATGAAAGGCAAGGGTGGGAAGAGGTTTTTGAATTCTGGTTTTTGTATGGGAGGTGTGCACCAATGGGAGAAAGATCTTCTCACTTTAAGCTCTTTCTCTCTTAGGCCAAAATTCTCAACCCTTAAACCAAGGAGTGGGGGGCTCTATTTATAGGAAATTGGTGGGTTAAGAGGGTGTTTAGATGCTAATCAAGATTAGAAATTAGGTAATCTAACATCTAAGGTTACCTAGGGTTTTTGGAGCCTTGAAATGTATGAGAAGGTCCTCCAATGGTGGATGATGGGGTGAGGCCTTAAGTCACCTAATGGGTTGCAAATAGGCTTCAAAAGGGTGCAACAGAACTATCAAAACACACCCCAAAGGTCGAGGTGGTCAACAAGTCAAACCCCAAACACAAAATTCAGGACAAAAACCAGAGGTTACTGTTCATATGCCTGGCGCAACTATTAGTTACGCCAGGCAAATGCACAGTAAAACAGTGCAGACTAGGGCTGGAGGTTGGCTCGCGAGGGTGGGGCTCACATTTGAATCTGGCGCAACTATTAGTTGAGCCAGGCTTAAAATGAGGGAGAATTAGCCTGGCACAACTAATAGTTGCATCAGGCAAAGTCTATTACTGGCGCAACTATTAGTTGCGCCAAATCCCTAGGGGGGGCCCACTTGACTTTATCTTCCTACCCTCCGGACCTGATTTGCCATATCATTTGATGTATACCTCCGATTGGGGTGATTCTTGGACCGTCAGAAAGCTGGCGACCCCTACTCTTCAATGGTATGGGGATCAATCATCGTAGAAGGCTGTAGCTAGTTCCGGTGCACCCCTCCTCATTCATTATTTGGGAAGGTTAGGTTTGGGGTTTGGAAGGGGTTCTAAGGGTTGGGATTGGTTTCTAAAGGTTCGAGGTAGGTTCCTAAGGGATCTAGGGTGATTTTTAAAGGTTTGGGGTGATTCTTAATGATTCCATACATACTTTCAAAAGCTCAGAATTGCACCTCTCTCGAAAGGTGTTTCAATCGGGCCTTGGGCCAAATTTGGGTGTCTACAGGTAGTCTTTGCTTGATCTTCTGGATAGACCAGAACTTGGTTGTACCCTAAATATCCATTTAGAAAGCAAAAGTATTCCTGGCCAACAAATTTTTCTAAAATTTGATCAATGGAAGGTGGTGGAAAATGATCCTTGCGAGTCATTAAATTGAGCTTTCAGTAGTCAATTCATACAGGTCACCCTGTGGTTTCACGTAATGGCACCAACTCATCGACTGCATTTTCTTTTACAGTAATCCCAGATTTCTTTGGGACTACTTGAATGGAACTCACCAACTCACTATCAGAAATCAGGTAAATAATACCTACGTCTAGTAGCTTCATGATTTCTTTTTCAACAACTTCCCTCATATTTGGATTTAACCGTCATTGGCTTTCCTCGTAAAGCTTTGGCATTGTCTTCTAAATGTATACGATACATACATATCGAGGGGTCAATCCATTTAAGGTTAGCGACAATTCATCCTATTTCACGCTTATATGTTATGAGTGTGGCTAGTAACCTACTCTCGTGTTCCTTATCAAGAGCGAATGAAATAATTACTGGGATAGTTTCTTTCGGCCCAAGAAAAGTGTACTTAAGGGTATCAGGAAGTAGTTTCAAATCTAAGGATGGTGCTTTTTGGATAGATCATTGTAACGGTTCATTCGAAATAACAGGCAGAGGTTCTATCCATGGTTTTCAAGTCTTAGATTGGAATTCACAGATAGAAGTGTCCATTTGATAAATCGCCTCCTTTAATTGGTGGCTTGGCTCATCCAAGTCCGTGTACCATAATGCAGTTTGAAGTGCATCCTTTGATAAGACTAAAGGTAATGTTTCCTCTACTAATTCTTCAATTTCATCTATGCTGAAGCATTCCTCGTCGTCTATTGAAGCCATTTGGTTGGCAGCAGTGAAGACATTCAATTGGATTCGCATATCTCCAAAAGAGACTTCCATTACCCTAGTTTTACAATTTATACAAGCATTGGTCGTGGCCAAGAATGGTCTACCAAGTCTAACGGGAATTTGTGTTGGAGATTTCGAACATGGTTCCATGTCTAGCACCAAGAAGTCGACAGGGAAAACAAATTTATCGACCCCAACCATTAAATCTTTAATAATTCCTACTGGCCTTCTTTCTAATCTATCGGCCAACTGAAGGGTTACCGACAAAGGCCTTATATCTCCTAGTCCCAATTTTTCGTAAACAGAGTATGATAGCAGATTTACGCTGGCTCCTAGATCCAGAAGTGGTTTATCTATTACATGATTGCCTATGATACATGGAATTGTAGGCACCCCAGGATACTTAAGCTTAGGCGGAGTTCTAGCTTGCAAGACTGAGCTTACTTGCTCTGTCAAGAAAACTTTTTGTGAGACATTGTTTTACCATTTTTTTTTCTGCGTACACATCTCTTTTAGGAATCGTGCATAAGTTGAGACTTGTTTGATTGCCTCCAAGAGGGGCAAGTTGATCTTCACTTCCTTGAAGATCTTAGTGATTTCCTCTAATTTTTTTGATTTTTTTTCAAAAGGGGAGGGTGCACCAAAAGCGTTTGGAAATGGTAACTTTGGCACATAAGGTGCCTCGGCCACAGATTTAGGAGTACTCTCCTCTTTGTTTTCTACTTTTTTCTGTTTTTCGTTTTCTAATTTTTATTTTTTTTCTTGTTGGAGGGTCTCTTCTTTGGCTTCATTCTCTTTTTCTACAATTGTAGGGACAATTACTGGGGTAGGCATCTCTACTTTATTGTCAATAGTCCTACCACTCCTTAAGGTTTGAATAGCTTGAACTATGGGAATTAGTGCCTGTGGGCTCGCTTGGTTGCACTCTCTCCTCCCATTGTGAGGCTAGTTGCCCGATTTGGGTTTCTAGATTTGCAATGGACTAAGTACAAGAGTGTAAATTTTAGGAGATCTGAGAAAACTAGGTTAATTTCCTAGAGCGATAGTGTGCATGATGTTGTAAGTCCTGAAGGATTTGGATTATAGTAGCACCATCGTTTCCGTTCTAAGGATATGGCTGTTGCGCAAAGGATTGGTATGAGTTAAGACTGTTGGGAATTTAGAGAATGTTGTGGGTATGCATAAGAAAACTCTTATTGATTTACCCTTGGGAAGAGATAAGGATTGTCCCACTGAGGATTATAAGGATTCCCAACACTACCCTACTGAGAGACAAATGCCTACTCTATTTCCGACATGGTTGGATACCACGGGGTAGTTGGGAATTCTATTGGGGAATAAGTCTTGTTGAGATTCGGCCAAGATGTATCGTCATGGCCTTGCATCTCAAACACGATATACTATAAGTATATATATTATATATTTTTTTCTTTTTTTTTTAGAAAGCAAGGAGAGACAAATCTGAACCTCTAGTTTCTGTGACCAGCAGAAGTATTGAAACCTTTGATTGGCTGCCCCGAGTAATCCTGCAAAAGCTTAAGTGATCAGAGAAAATTGAAAAATATAAAGAAATATGAAAAGAGAAAGATAAATACTTATTTTCTTAAATTAATATAAATAATGTTGTCCCTCGCAGTGGCATCAAAAACTTGTTAACTCTACTTTTATGTATCTTTAATTAAGTCTTAACCTGTTGCAAGCACACAATGGAAATTGTAGAGCTAGTATAGGATCGTTCTCACGAAGACAGGTTTCTCTATATTAACTTAATTTTTCTGAAAACTTATATTTATCTTTTAAGTTTCTAAACTACTGGAGAAATATGAATAAAAGAATTGTTTCTTACTCCAATTTTTGCAGAAAATAAATCCTAATCCTCCTTTTTCAGATTATAGTCGTCAATCACAATCTTTAGCTATTGGATATTTATGAATTAAAATAGTATCGTTACACTATATATCAAGTTTTCTAGCATTGGTCGTCAATCACCACTAAAATCCTATCAATACAGATTTAATTTAATCAACAATCTCCTAAAACTTGGGCGTCAGTCAAATTCTAGAAAACTGAAGATGGAAAAGTAAAAACCGTTACACTAATCTGCAAACTTCAACCTGAGTCGTCAATTTAAATTAAAATTCGAAGATGTTTACAAAGCAAGAAATTGTAATAAAATAAATCTAAACTAGAAAGCAATAAAATTATACATTTCACCCCTCAGCCGCAGTCGTCAATTGCTTATGAGAAACTACAGATATCTACTCTAATCATCAGCTCCCAATTGCAGTCGTCAATTGCTCTTAAGAAACCTTGGATATCTAATCTACTAAGCAATAAAAATCTACTCTAAATTTGATCAAAAGAAAACCCAACCTCAGTCTTCAATTGATGCTGAGAATTTCTTCGATGGTTTATTCCTACACCGGGCTCTCTTATTTATAGATCTAAGGAGTCGGTTTACAAGTTTTAATTCTAATAAAATAAATAAAAAGATTCCTATTATAACTCTAATTCTAACTTTATCTTTTCCTTGCTTTCCATAGTTGATGCACTTCTAGATTGTTCCTTTTTATTCAGTAGTAGAGATCTTCTGGAGTCTGTCTTCATCAATCTTCTCAGATCCGTGATATGCCAAACTTCAAATTCAAGACTTCTTCTAATTCAGTGCATGGCGGTGTAGATCTTCACGTGATTCGCAGCAGCAGTAGCAGTAGGAAAGCTTCTATTAATATAACCGTAAATCACGATTTTCTATCTTTCATAGCTTTCTCTCTGGACGATTCTCTGAATTACGATTGTTCACTTTTTTTTTTCTTCTGTATCGCTTCAGCTTCTTGAACGTTTTCTGAAAAATCCTAAATTGCGATTTCTTATTTTCTTCTTTAGTAGCAGCGCTCAATTGTCTTTTCACGATTTTCTAGCTTTCAGTATATAGCGAATCGTCTTTTTACGCTCGATCGTCTTTTACTACTCTTTTGAGTTCATTTTGATGAATATTAACACTTTGGCTCTCTTTCACTGATTTTCCTTAATATTTTCACATCATTAACTTATTAGTAGCAAACTAAGTCTTAGCATCACTAAGTTAAGGGTAAGAAATTGGTATATTATATGGCTGATCAAACACTCAGACAAATGCGACCCTTTCTACAGACTACTTAAAGGAGGAGCCAAGTACATATGGGATGACCAGTGTCAACAAGTCTTCGATAACGTCAAGAAGTCCCTCCTAGACCCCTGATCCTCTACGTATTAGCCAACGACAAGGCAATGAGAGTAATTCTCAGACAACATGATGAAGACGGCAAGAGAGAGAAGGCCATCTACTACCTCAGTAGGAAAATGGTCGAGTACGAACGAAAATATACAACAATAGAGAAGACATGCCTCACACTAGTTTGGGCCTCGACGAAACTACGACAATACTTCGAGGCGCACTAGATATTGACACTAGCATGTATGGACCCTCTGAAGTACATCTTCGAGAAGCCTGCTACATCAGGAAAAATTGCTCACTGGCATATGCTACTACAAGAGTTTGACATTACCTATGCCACGTAGAAGTCCATCAAAGGACAGGAGATCACCGATTACCTCGTGTTAAGACATGAAAAGTACCACTTTTCACCCCTTAACTTAGCCTCTGTTAGACCCTTAGCCATCTAATAAATGTGTGTTAAGTCATTTCTAAAGATAATAAATAGCAGCTGTAATAAGGCCTGAACTCTATTAAGGAGCCCACTTTTACCCCAGAAGTCCCTCAGAAGAATGAAAGCTGAACCCAGACAAGAATTGAACCTCGCACAACTTTCACAAGCTTTAAAGGATTCAGAAATTAAGCCTCGCGCAGTCCTCGTGAGTCTCCCAAAACTTCATTTCCAATTGCCTGCACTGTTCTCGTGCAATTGAGTGACAGAGGGGCTTCAGAATCATACTTCGCGTAGATCTCGTGAAGCTTAATTATAACTTCTCACGTAGTCTCACACAACTCAAGAAAGTAGCTCTCAAACCTCGCACAGTTCACTTAGATCAACTGAGGAGAGAGAGCTCTAGGTATTTCGGCGCGCAGCTGTTGCACAGTGGCCGAGGGATGCAAAACTTCAGAAAAATCTCTCGCGCAATTTAGAGACCAATACACATCACATTCTCGTGAGGATCCTCGCGAAGATCCATTGTGAAACAAATTGCTCACGCAATTCCCGTGCCATTCAGAAGGAAAGTGCAATCCCGCGAAGACCAGAGCAATCCAGTGAGAATTCAATGCTCTATCGCGCGACTGCTTCAGCTGCAACTAAGACAACCCCGCGACGGCTAGAATTTCAAGCTAATCCAACCTCGCAAAGACCATGCTACCACGCGGCACTCTTGGAAACCAATACTACCTGGCGAGGCTCTGAACTCTAACTCTCCCTCACCTCTGCAGAGGACATTCTGGGATTTTCAAGCAATTAGGGCACACATTCCAACGCTCCAAGTTCCGTGCACGTGCCTTGAGGCATCCAAGGGACAATATTAGGCCATGTGACATCGTTAAAATTAGGGTTTCCTAACCCTAATGCGCCGCCAAACTAACTGCTATATAAACCTAAGCCTGGTTTAGGTTTAGGGAGACTCTCTGCTTAGAATAGAACTTAGTCTATCTTCTTCTTCTTCTTGTAGTAGCTGCATATCTCTAGTAAGTTTTAGATAGTTTTCTTTTTACTTTTTCTTCTCTCCATAGTCCAGCATTTGCTGGCTATGCCTTTGTATGACTATTTGGAATAGATTAATGGAGTCTCATGATAGGGTGTTTTACTTTTATGGGATTTTTGTGAGTTGTTCTGTATAAGGCTGCTATCTTGAGATCCTCCATTGCTAGGACGTATTGCAAGCAATGGAGGACTGATTTTATGGTTTATTCAGATCCAAGTGACCTGTGTGTCTGGACTAACATGCTCCCATACAGGCCTAGCCCCACCACAGGACCCACTAGATCTGAAGCCCCCATGGGAGCAATGAGCTTTTGTAGCCTTGTGAACATGGTGGTGGCAGCAATGTTTCTTGTTCTATCTTAAGCTTTGTGAAGAGGATAGCCTCTGGGATAGTCTGTGACCATTTAAGTGGACAGGTTATAGCCTTAGGGTGAAGCCAACCCACAGACCCAAGACGGATTATTCTTCTCTGCACTTGTGCTTGTAGCCCTGTGAGAGATTGTGCTGAGACAAACTCCCCTGTATGTGTATAGACCCGCCATCAGATAGCAGATTTGGTTTGGTTATATAGATTGTAGGTTTGCGACTGGATCACTGTAGTCTCTCTAAAGCAGTGAACAGCTGGATCTAAGGCTGCACTCAAACTCTTGCTGGTTCTGTGTGTCTAGGCTAACATGCTCTCATACGAGCCTAGCCCCAGACATAGCACTTTAGAGGTTGAGGTTCCCTACAGATTCTTATGCTTGTAGCCTGGATGAAGTAGTACCTACAATGATAAACTTGTTCTGACCCATCTCTAGACTATGGTTCCCCAATTGGATAATCTGTGACCATTTAAGTGGACAGGTTATAGCCATAAAGGGATTGGATCATGGCACAGAGATGAGTTGGATTCTTTCTCCTCAGTGGTGATAATGTAGCCACTGGACAGGACTTCTATAGCAACAGATCTGAATTTGAGTCATGAAACCCATCAGATCTGAACCTAATAGCATACTTCTCACCCTTTTATATTTATTTTCTCACTCCATCTTCTTTCTTAACCCTTTCTATAGTTTAGACATTAGGATACCTTAGAATTTAGACTTTAGTGACCCTAAATCCCCTTCCATTTAGGATTGCCAGATCTGTAGTCAGATCTGGAGGGCCTACTAAAGATGGCTCCCTTGGTGCTTAAGATTAATTTTCCTGTGGGATAAACTCTTACTTATCAAAACTTGCTACAACAGGCCCTGTATCTTGCAGGATTGTGCACATTTTAGGCTTGCTGCTCTGTCATTCTCACTCTATTTTATTCATCCCATTCTTTTCACTATCTTTAATAAAGTTAGTAGCAAGCACCTAAAACAGCCTAACACCTCGCTAACCTTCCACTCCCAGGCAACGAGCCTGTACGCGCAGACTTTCCTGATGAAGACCTACTCTCAATTCACAATGAAGAGCCCGACCAGACTTCATGGACCCTTTACTTCGATGGCGCTCTTAATCACAAAGGGAAAGGCATTGGGATAGTCTTACTAAGCTCAGAAGGAGTTGTCATACCGAAAGCCTTTCAACTCGACTTCCTGGTCACCAATAACGTTGTGAAATATGAAGCCTTCATTACCAGACTACAAGCAGCACTACAGCTAGGCATCAAGCAGTTGAAGACAATCGGCGACTCCAAACTTATGATGTCACAAGTCATCGGGGAATGGAAGACGAAAGAAAGAAGACTGATGGCATATTTAGAAACAGCTCAGTTCCTGATAAAAAAGTTTGAAAGAATCTCTTTCACGCACATCCCTAGACTAGAGAATGAGTTCGCAGATTCCCTCGCCACGTTAGCCTCAGTCATACAAATTCTAGTGGGACAAAGTACAAAATCCTTCTTCATCGAGAAGCTGACCACACCAGCATACGAAGTCACCTGGCAAGTGAAACTGGAACTTCCAACTAGACCAAAAGCCATCACGAATAAAGGGCAACCTACCCTAGGCAACTCCACGAAGAGAGAAGGCGACTTCGCAACCTTCAAATTCGAGAAATCACCAATTGATGACAGACAGCCATGGTACTTCGACATATGGAATTTCCTGAAGCATCGACACGTCCCTCACGCTACGAAGATTGAATGAAAGACCATAACCGATGCACAAGATTATGCATCCTAGGTGAGATACTATACAAAGAGGCCTTCACCAAAGGAGTACTGTTATAATGTGTCACGGCAACCGAAGGACACTATATCATCTAAGAAGCCTACGCCAGTGCCTGCGGCCCCCACACTGGCAGACAGAGACTCACAGATCAGATCATACGGCAAGGCTACTACTGGCCGATGATGATGAGGGATTGCCACCTCTACGTCTAATGCTGCAAACAATGCCAAGAACATGCCGCGCTCATTAAAGCCCCATCAGTTGCATTGAATCCCATAACCTCACCATGGTCGTTCTCGATGTGGGCCTTCGATATCATCGGACCCTTCACAGACACGATCAGGAACACTTATAAGCACACGTTCATACTCACTGTGACTGAATACTACACCAAATGGGCAGAAGCCGAATGACATGTCAAAATCACCTCATCGACGCTCGTGAAGTTCATTATTCGAAACGTCATTACAAGGTTTGGAGTACCCAGGATGTTCGTCACTGATAATGAATCACATTTCATGACAGAGAAGACGAAGAAGTTGTGCAAGAAATACGGCATCGACGTACACCACTCATCACCATTCTATCCCCAGGGAAATGTACAAGCAGAGGCTACCAATAAAATGCTCATCCGAATTCTAAAACGAATAGTGGAGACAAGCAATGGAGCCAACTGGCCTGAATGACTACAAGAAGCACTCTGGACCTATAGGACTTCTATTCACACGGCCACTGGCCAAACTCCTTACCTCCTCACATATGGGATGGAAGCAGTCCTATCCTACGAGATACAGGTACCGTCCCTACGAATCCAACTCGATGATGAGCTATCCCTAGATGAAAGGAGAATTGCTCTGCTCGCTGAGCTAGAACAACTCGATCAGACAATCTAAGGGCAGTCAATCATGCTTAAGTATACCAATGGAGAGTGGCCAGAGCCTATGATAAGAAGGTCCTTGAGCAAACTTTCGAAATTGGAGAGTTGGTCTTGAAGAAAATCATTCCTTCCAAGCATGCTCATCTTGAAGGAAAACTGAAGCCGAATTGGGAAGGACCCTACGTTATAATAGCCACGTACCCTAGAAATGCGTACAAGCTGGTAAACTAAGATGGGGAGGAACTTCCTATCCGGTGGAATGCCATGTACCTTAGAAAATACTACCCCTAGCACCATGATCATCACATCCCATAGTCTGGCGTAGTTACTTATAATTACCACCCTCGTAGTCATCGTGACCCATTCACCAGTCATACGTCATTATTTCCAAGAATATCCTTTGAAGGATTTTGTCACATGGCCCACCTTCTTACTCAGGCGATTTTATCAAAAGGACTGATAGAACACCTAACCTCTTCTAAAAGTCTAGATAATACCTGATTCTCATCCCTTTCCCCCACCATTGGAGGAGATGTTAGAGCACAGAAAATGAAGATGTCAGGCTCAATTAAAACTCACTATTCTTGCGTTAATAGACTACTTTCAAAATAAATATATACATGCTTCAAAGGTGACAAAAGTGAGATCAAAATAAAGAGATAATAGAAGCATACTTGAACGAGAGCAATACGACGGATGAACACGTCAATGAGCCCAGGGAAGCATAAGTAAACTACGAGGGTGTCCTTGGTGTCCCGATACTAGTAGATATCGCCGCAAGGTGGCGAGAGGAGGACAAACCCCTGCTAACCATAGAATGTGAGATTTTGATGGTGCCGAAACATGACGGAGAGCTCAACTATGGCACCGCATACCACCCAAGAAAAAGATTGTTGCATATCCATTTTAAAAGTTGTCAAGTGCGAACTATTCCCTCACGTCACTGAGCCTTACCCTCGCTTCCTGATTTTTACTTTCGGACCATGAGTCAGAACTTTCCAAGGATATCCTCGGGAATGAAGCCAAAAACTTGTGAATGACGACTGATGCAATCACCCACTACCTACCACTCACCTCACCCCAGTCAAGACTATGCGATATAATGACCACTGCTAAGGGTAAAATCCAATACATGACAGATATAACCCAAATGCTCTCTTCCCAACATGGTAAAGTATCATCAGAGAAATTTCTTCGAGACTGACCCTTTAAAAAACACTCATCGCTCTATATAATCACCCAGAAAGTTCCATTGTAACTAAATACTGGGGTATTTTTATTTTGGAAGAGAAGTCGCATTAAGGCCCCTGCTTGTTCATAGTTACGCGCGGAGCAACAAGGTCATCGTTCAAGAAAGATTGTTGAAGATACTACACTACCTATCCCATCATGCTCCTACACTGGGGCATTTTTTTTAGTTATTTCCTTTCCCTGTTGTGTTAGTTTCCTTTCCTTGTAACAAAAAAAGTAGACAAAAAAAATAGTAGACTAAAAAAAATGATACAATAATCCCGCTTTTGTTACCAGACCCCAGTCTGAGACAACTCCCCCCTTGATAATCAGCAAGGGGAAAGATAAAACTACTGATAACTTTATCCTCTTGTGCCGGTACAAAGCAACCTTCAACTATTATGGGCCAAATCAAGGAGCATCCATGACCCAATAATAGGCGACAAGACCAAAAGCAAGTAGCTAAAGTATGGAAGGTAACATAAACGGAAAAGCGAAACCAAGTACATCTGAACAAATATATATATATATATCAAAATTTTCTTTTCCATCTATCATCAGGGGCATACCCCCCTGTATATACAATGAACAAAAAATAATAACAAAAATATAAATATATATACATAGCCTTACTCCCTACGCTGCCTCTGGGATGGTCGGTCGCCGCTATCCCCAGTATCATCGGCCTGCGGATCAAAAGATTGATCCACCGAGAACTCAATCCCAGTGCCCGGAGTCCGCGAACACTCCCTGGGAAAAGAGGGCCCACAATGGAGCCTCTGTCACTCACTTGGTAGGCCGACCGCCTAGACCATGAATGCGAAGGACCCTCAGCAAGTAACTCCAGGATGACAGAGTCCTCGTGAACATAAACCCTCACGTGCTCAAGCGTCGTACGATGGGGCTGGTTAGCTAGGGAACTAGTGGCCATCGACTCCAACCAAGTGAGACGACCAACCATCCCATGCACCCCTCGCTCGCTCCTCCCTAGTCGATACTGCAGTGCTCTAGCATCGACTACATCTCAGCCCACATAGACCGACGGGCTGCCTCTATCGCCTTGGTCTGAGTCATCTGCGCGATGAGCATATCGACGAGCAGGTCCTCACGACTATGCGTGTCTCTCAAAACCCGCCTTGCCTCTGGAACGGCGCTCGTCCACGCTACCTCCAAGCGCGACTCCTCGAGCTGACGAACCTGCATGATTACCCAAGGTCAAAAACCAAGCATACCTACAAGGGAAGGAGACGCTGAAGAGAAAGAGAAGAATACTAGATCTGCCCTCTCCCGAAGAAGGCACTCGATGGTCGCAGCAGTCACTAGATCGACAGGAGGTAGAGGCAGAATCCCAGACATAGGCGGCTACAACACAAATAAGAAGCACATCAGATAACACCACGACTAAAAATCGAAAATGAAACTATGCTAACTAAATAAACCTGAGTAGCAGGAGGAGTCGACTCTTGGGGAGGAGCCTCAGGAGCAGAGGCATGGACGGCCTACATAAGAAAAGAGACACCAACATGAAACACGTCAGAAATAAAAACCAACCAACAAAATAAAACAAACCAACATACACATAAACTAAAACACACTATACCTGACTCTTCGGGCGTAGAGAAGCAGTTGTCGCCTCTCTCGTCTGGAGGTCCTCAGCAAGCTAAAGCTGAGAATACACCACACAGTGTTAGCAAAAACATTAAAATAAGCCAAACGAAATAAAATTAAAAGACCAAATAAACTTACCCAATGCTTTAGCTCAGCCCGAAGTTGGGTTATCACTGAATCCTCTAGACTGGACGGCGCAACCGAAGATAGGTCAAATGTTAGAGCAGGCACCCCGGGAGCGGAGAACTCCGCCCTCTGCAAGTATGACCCATAACAGATACATCACAGATAACGAAAGATGATACCACTAAAACCAAATGTAAAGCACTTATAAGTCTGTCTATCTTTGAATGTAGGCTGACCTCAATCACCCGACCAACCTATTGTTGACCTCGGAGTAGCTTGATATAAGCCGCCTGACTGGCGACCTTGCTCTCCCTCTCAGTCTAACAAACAAAGAAGAAATAAAACCGAAACAACCATATTAAATTGACTAGAAGCAAAATGAATGCCTTAATGACTAAAACAAATAAACTAACTCACCAGAGATCGTCGAGTCTCTGCCAACTGAGTCCTCAACTTGTCCTCTACTGCTTTGGCTGGGAAGACGAAAGTCGTCAGGGAGTGGAGCATCTCCTCATCAGGCCTAGGAGTGCATCCCGTTTGCTCCATCGCCTTGTGGAGGGCATCCATTGCTCTGTGGACACCCGAACCCAGGTGGCCCTGCTCTAACACGGTCAGCCTCTCCCTCAATGTCAAGGCAGATTTAGGACCGCCAATGGCAAAAGAGTTGCTCCCATGGAAGGGACGCGTAAAGAGTCGGCTACCACAGAGCCCCTGGAACGACCTCGCAAACTCTCGAGTGTCTGCCTCATCGTGCGCCCCTGTCACCTTGGTCCCCCCAGCTCTAAAGTCGTCAAGCTCAACCCCTCATCTGTGACGCAAAGTCCCGACCAAGGGGACCAGTCATCCTCTTTGCCACCTGGTGGCGAATCTCCGAAGGGACTCCCTGAGGGTTCCCCAACTGCCTGACCACGCGAGACAGGTGGATGCACTCCACCTCGAAGCAACGGACCCGGATATCCACATCGAAGAAGGGCTGACCGGACCATATCACCGGCTCCTCAGCATCCTCCCCGACCGCATAGGGCCTCCAAATGACCTATAATCAGAAATAAGCATGACAACCCAACAGTAAAATTTATAGCCTAAAACCTAAGACACATTAACAACCATAGACCATACGTACTTGCCCCGCGTGCATGTCCTCAAAGAGACCTCGCGCGGTCTACAAATCCGAAGACCAATGGCGATGCCCCATCTCCCTCAGCCACACGTGCATACACGGGAACGTGAAATCAATCTCCGTCGGGACCCATGAACGTAAGAAAGTAAAATGATCATATGCCCAAAACTAAACACAAATAAACTTCGAAACAATCACTAAAATGAGGACAAGACACCTAAGACATTGTAGAATCAAATAATCAACTAAAACTCACCCGGGGGATAGGAAGAAACCCTCCGATGGTGATGACCCCTCTCCCTCTACAGTAGAGCTGCTCATAGAGGTGCGCCAATGCCGCTGCACCCCAGGCATAGGTGGGCACCCGGTCGAGGTCACCAAGAAGCGTCAGAAACAGACCCGTCATGCAACCCCTGGAGGAAGATGAAAATAACACTGCACTGAGAAAGTGCATCAAAATGGCCGGAGGACTTGATCTGCCACCACTCCTGGCTCTGTCACAGGCTCCCGAGGCGCCATCGCCTCGCGGCGCGCCTGGAACACCTCCCTCTTCTCCGAGTGACATCTCGGAGGAACAAAACCACTGGCAAATGTGTCAAAGAACTAGGTAACTCAGACCACCCCTGGCCCCAACCCGTTGAATCGGTACCCGACCCCGAGCACCTCCTCACATACCTATTGGTGTGCACTTTTTCTGGGTCCCTCTCTGTCCCCGTTGAATTAGTGGTCCAATTCTGTCCAAGTGGACTCTAGCAATGTGGCGTTTGGAAGGTTAGAAATAAAATAAAAAAGGGGGGATTTCTAGGAAGGTTCCTAGTTTATTGCGATCGCCAGCTGCAGATATTTAACGATGCTACAACACGTCATCGATTACGCTTTAGAGCGGGTGTGGGTCACTTATTTACTAAATCGTTCGCCTGTGAACGTCAGCAGTTATGGCTCTTCCTTATAGTTTAGATAGTTCAATTTTCCTTTTCTTTCCTGTTATTATTGTAATTCAAATCGGTTCAGATTTCCTAATTCTATTGTGAGTCTAGTTGTGTGGGTTTATTATAGTGATTTGATCTAATATTATAATTCTATTAGGAGTCTAATCAATGTAGTGTCCTAATCCTATTAGAATTCTAATTAATTTAGTGTCCTAATACTACTAGAAGTCCAATTGATATCAGTCTCCTAATTATACTAGGAATGCAAATATGTTAATTTTAATGAAACTCTAATTAAATCAAGCATGCTAATTGTACTGAAATTCTAAGTAAAGAAAGTATACTAGTTTTACTGCAATTCTAATTGAAGTATAAAACTGATTTTTGCCAAAATTCTAATTGGAATAGAAGACTGATTTTACTAAAACTCTAGTTAAAGCAATGAATTAACTTTACTAAAATCCAATTAAAATAAAGGAACTGATTTTTTCTAGAATTAGAATCGAAGCAATGAATTAATTATACTAAAATTCTAATTAATAAAAAAAAGAAATTAACTATACTGGAATCTAATCAAGCAACGAATTAACTATGCTAGAATTATCTACTTAAAATAGAGGAATTAATTTTATTAGAATTCTAATCAAAGCAATTATTCTAAGGATCTAATTAAAATAAAGCATGTAAATTAATTATACTAAAAATCTAAGAAAATTATAGACTTCATTTTCTAACTCTAATTAAAGCAATAAAATAATCCAAAAAAAAGGGGTTTTGGGCCTGCTATGCAAAGGAGGATTGGCTTCATTCCCGAGTACCCTCCATAAGCTCCCTTGGGCAAATCGAGTGGCTGAGATTAAGGATAAATTGGACTTTTGGATTATAAAAATAGTATTTTTAGATTTTTGGAGTCATTTTCGGGATTATAATTAAGAATTAAATTATGAAACTAGGATTATAGAAGACTAAATTAATATTTGAGATTTTAGAAATATTAAACTAAGGACTTAAAACTAGAATTTAAAAGTTTTAAGACTGAATTCGGTCCAAAATCAGAAAATCGGGACCTATGATTAAGGACTGGTTCTAGAAACTATGAACTAGAACCAGAAATTAATGATAGGACTGGAGATTAAAATTTTAGAACGAAATTGAGTCTATGGTTGGTGAATTGGGCTGTCAGATTAAGGACTGGTTCTAAAAACTGAGAAGTAGAACCAGATATTAAAATTACAGTCCAACAAAGGGTGCTACGATCTAAGACTGAATTAATATTAATAATTTAAACTAAGGAAAATCCTAAGTCTAAGAACTAAGAACTACGGTCAAAAATTCAAAATTAAATTCTTACCTAAAGTCGAGACTGCGGAGAGAAATCCCGAAGATTCGAAGCTTGAATCTCGAAATCATGGCTATGCTCCTCTATGGGTTCATTCTCAGAGTTCTCTGGTTTCGAAATCCCAGAAAATTTCATTCTCCTAAAATTCCAGCCTCTCTAGGCGAATTAGAAAAAAATCTTTTATAGGTTTTTCTCCAATTAAGCGCCCTGTTTCAAGCGTTTAACTGGATTGCTCGCCAGTTTCCCAGTGCTTAATCGCTTTGAGTCGGTCACCGACTCAGTGAGTTACCGGCTGACTTGCTCAGCGAGTTTCCTAGTTCTAATCACGTTAGAACTAATTGCGCGCCTAGTGTGGAGTGCGTAATCCAATTAAGCGTCTCATTTGAAGCACGTGATCGAGGAAGCTTAGGGGTCAAGGATGATAGGACTAGGTTAGGCATAGGCCAATTGCACGCCAGTGGTGGGGCGCTCAATCCGATAGCGTGTCTCATGGCAAGCGCGTAATCGAGTCTCAAAGTGGTCTAGGAAAGGGAGTCTGGTCTGAAAGGAGACTGATTGCACGTTTGTGGTTTGCCTTGTCATCAATTTGCGTGCATGTTTAGGCGCATAATTTGGGGTTGTCCAGGTTTGAGTCGGGTCTGAAATGCTAGACTATTGTTTCAGCCTGCATTTTGACTATATACTATTGTTTCAGTATATAGTCTCCCCACGTCGAGATCTGAGCCATAGAGTTATTGTTTCAGCCTGTGTTTAGTCATGTACTATTGTTTCAGTGCATGGTCCCTAAGTTAGGGTCATGGGGCCTGATCCACAAAGCTATTGTTTCAGCCTGTGTCCAGCCATATACTATTGTTTCAGTATATGGTCCCACATTAGGGTAAAGGGGTCTGAAATGATATACTATTATTTCAGTCTGCATTTCGACTACATACTATTATTTCAATATATAGTCTTCCTACGTTGGGATCTAAGCCACAGAACTATTATTTCAGCCTGTGTTCATCCATATACTATTGTTTCGATATATGGTCCCCACGTTAGGGTCATGGGGCCTAATCTACATAGCTATTGTTTCAGCCTGTGTTCAGCCATATACTATTGTTTCAGTATATGGTCCCACATTAGGGTTATGAGGTCAAAGGTTGACCGAACAAATTTGTATATTCCGAGAGGGAAAAATAGGGGTGTCTATAGATGCCCCTCTTCAGCGCGCTCTTGCGAAGTAAGAACGCATTGAAGAAGTAGACACCCCTCATTCGAGGTGTCTTCTCGTTTCTCTTGGAAAATCACAAATGTGAACTGGGGATGTTGGCATGACATGCTCGGTTTTCTTAATTATCAGCGAAAGCTAAAATGGAGCATTCGGGGGCCCAGTGGTAGCTGTCGAAAGGCGTGTTCCATGCCGTGGATGCTTAAGGGCGATCCTGTCACGTATCGCCACCCGCTGTCATAGACAGTCGATAGGGGAAGTCAGCGTACCCTATTTCGTGAGTGCAAGGGGCATCCCATCGCGTGTCGCGACTAGCTATGAGTGACAGTCAAACAGAAAGGAGAATCACCATATCCTAATCTGTGGGTGCAAGGGGCATCCTGCCGCATGTCGCGACCTACTGTAAGAGGTAGTCAAACAGAGGGATATGACGCAGTCGAGGTATCGGGGGGCGTCATACAAATATCCATAAGTAAGGTCCAGGGACCGATAATAAAAATACAATATAATGTCGAAGGCTTGGCAGTTCATGTCAGACCAGGCGTGTCATTGCTCACACCAATGTGCGTTAGGTGTTCCTTTTTCAATAGGTGTTTGTAAGTTCTTAGATTAAATATACTCATTGTTCAGTTTCCCAGGGGAATGACCAGTTTGGGCTGATAATTGAAGTGAATTTTGATAAATTTTAGTTCATTGCTCATTATTATTATTTTTTCTTCTTTTGGTAGTTTGATTATTTTTTTTTTAATTTTCTTGGAAGTAAAAGATTTCTGGTTTTTGGAAGTAAGGGATTTTTTTTGAAATTTTGGGAGTTCTAACTTAAAATCAATTCGATGGTAAATCGGGAGAAAATGTGGCTTTCGAGATGTCATTTAGCTGATCCACCGGTACGGGATTTGTGGACCCGACCGTTTATGTGGTTGTCAAGAAGACACTTGGCATGCTGGGTACTCCGTCTAACCTTCTCGGTGAATACTGATGATTGTCTCTTATGGGAGGACTACAGTGATTCGTGAGTTGAGAGAGATGGGTTTTGAAAATATTTTAGACTTAATCATAGCTAACTATATTTATAAGCAATATCGAGTAATTGAAAAGTGGGTAGTACTTACCTGAGGGTGATACTTACCTGAATTGTGCATAGATTGTACGGTCTTGTGGTGCTTGTTGTCTTGCTTGCCTCACAATTATTAAGAGGTTAAAACAGTGAATTAAATGAGCATACTACAGCAAAATGGACTAAAGGCAAGCAAGCAGTCCTGCAAGAATCAGGGTTGTTGTCGCAAGCTTTAATAGGTAAGTAAGGGTATGTCCATAGGGAAATGTACTTAAAAGTATGATAAATCTCCAGATCTATGGTAGATCTGGCACTCTATCCTAATTTAATCTGAACGCAAAATAGGAGAGAGAAAAGGTTTCTAAGATTTATCACTTTACTACAAACTACAAAAGTTAAATGCAATTGATCCAGATCTGATTGAACACAGAGATGAGAGAAAGTAAAGGAAACGTTAAATTCAAAAGATGGAGAACAGCAGCTAGGGATTTTGGTCTTTTCCTAAAAATAAAAGGAATCAAAGGCATTGTTTAGGACAGATCTGCAACAATCCTCCATCTGGCTATAAGCTCCCCATTTCTGGCAGATGCTAGGTATAAGAATCCACTCTCCACCAATGGATCAAAGCAATCCTAAGGTTATGATCTGCCCTTCTACTGGATACAAATCACCCTAGAGATTGTTCCAATCTATTGATCTTGATTGGAACAAGTAAACTATTGCAAATGCTATGGGTGCCAGGCTACAAGCTCCCATTTCTGGCTGGCATCCACTGGAGTATCCAATCCAGAGAAATCAAATATGAAGAAGTGAAATGTAGATTAAAATTACCTTTAAAATCCAAAATTTCATTGCAACAATATAACTTACATTCCTATTGGGCTCAGATCTACAATCTATGCAGCATATAATCCTTTATAAGCCTCTGAAACTCTCAATTTACAGCTCGAGACCTCACCCTAACTACTGAAAGGAGTTTAGCCAACCATAATTGGCTAAAGAGAGAATGGGAGAAGAAGGAAGAGAGAGGGAGTTTAGAGAAAATGGATATGGAATTAGGCTCTAGTTCTCTCGTATTCTGGATGTCTTCAATGTAATTTCTTCAAGCTTTTATACTCTCCTCCTCTGTCCTCAGATTTATTTCAGCCAATCAGAGCTCAAGAGAATAATTTTGTTATGCTGATGTGGCTGATTTCTCTTCTAAAAGCCTTTCTCCCATTGGTCTACAACTGGTGAGTACATATGAGGTAGTTATGGTTTTCATTCGTGCTTCGTTGAGTACCAAAAATACCCCTAGGGATTGCTGGCGTGCTTTGGAAATTGTGCACAAGATTCTGGAGTTGGTAGTTGCTAAAGGAGGAAACTGAGAAGTTGCCAATTCGAGTGTCGAGAGGTTCAGGGATCCTCTCGACAGGTTCTGAGTTTGCATTATGTGCACATCGATAGGTTGCATTGGCTTTCGACCGCTTCTGTAGACTTTTCGACAGGATTGGAGTAGCTCTCGATAGGTTTGGAGGCTTCTCGACAATTTTGAGAACATCTCGACAGGTTATAGAAGATCCTGTTGATAGCTTCTCTTGCACTGCTCGACAGGTTCAGTTGAACCTTGCGATAAGTATCAGGAACCTCTTGACAGCTTCTTTACCTCAAGGTATCCTTTCGACAGGATGCATATCTGTACTTCCAACCTCTCGATAGGCACTGGGATCCTCTCGAGATCTTCATCTTTTCAACTCAGTACCTCTCGACAGCTTCTTATACACATATTCAACCTCTCGACTGCTTCATTCCTTGCTCTCAGAACCTCTCAACAGCTCTGCTTTGTGCTTCCACAGCTAGCACACATCTTTAGTGTATTGTTCTTCATTTGTTCAACACTCAGCAGCCTCTTGGTAGGTTCAATCCTTAATCCTTGCAGCTGAACTTGGCCCCAAGCATTCCCAGTTAGATCCATGACATTCTCATGATCTTTCAAAGCTCTATGGACTATCTAATTGGCTGGTCTTTGGGTTGTAAGGTCACATGTTGAGCAGCAAATTGCTTCTTTAGCACTTTTAAGTGGAAGTCTGCATTAAGCTTGCAATTTATTGCTTATCTATAAAATACACTCAAAACACATTATTAGTCAGCTCAAAGGTCCACCAAATGTCAAGTTTGGAGGTGAAAAATGGTATTTTTCACTGCTTAACACACCACCAAACCTAAGCTTTGCTAGTCCCTGAGCAAAGGAGAAAGTAAAAACAAATATTGAAAATATAAAAAATGTCACTTTTGTAGGGAACACAAATGCATTTAGCATATGCATCAAGCCTTTTAAACCCCTAGGTGATCCCTAGAGGAGTGAAGTCTCCTGAAGGTTTACAGTGAAGTTACCCACAAACTTCTCCAATGACTCAGTTAATGTTAATGCAGCATATTAAAACAAAAATTCAAGCAACATAAAATTCATTCCACACCTTGTCCATTTAGTTTTAGAGGATTTACAATAAAAACATGACAGTTCAAAACTAAATTTCTGCTATAATTCCTTCACAGTCAATCAGCTCATGTCAAGGCCTTTTGTATGAAAATTAATGAAAAACTTACCATCAAATTGAGAGTCATGTTTTGATAATGCCCCTGACAAACCTGATTTCAGACCCAAAGCTCACCAGGGTTGTCACTCATAACAAAAATAGAAGGGTGTATCAATTCACACAGCTCAAGAGCAGTTACAGCCCTCAAATAGGACTGCAAGCATGAGCATAGGCATTGCTCTAATTTCTGAAAATTTTCTAACTCTTTTCACCATAGATCAAACAAATCCTTGTCTCCACATGACAACTCAATCCATTTCAGATCAGTAAGGTCTTTTTATTGGGTAGTAGTGTCGCTTATGGGTGAAGTTTATAAAGAATAAAAGGGTGGAATAGGATTCAACATTGAGAAATCAGTAGAGCAAGGAGGTGACATATACACCTTCTTCATTTCAGCACAATCTTCATCTTCTTTGAATTTTTAGAGCTAAAGTGGCCAACTTTTTCTCTTCTCTTTCAAAATATCCAATGAAGTGACTTCCCTTTCTCATATTTTTGCTTTGCTTTTTCTGTTTTTCTTTTCTTTTTGTATGCTTTTTTGTATAATTTTTTTTCGATTTATGGGCTGGAATGCCATACTCCACAACTGAACACTGTTTTCCTTCACTTTTTCTCTTTTCCTTTCACCAAATATGCAGCCTTGCTCCTCTACCCTCACTCCCTCTTCCACTTATTGATTTCTCAGATTGAAGGTGAACTGCACAGGTTAAGAGGTTCAGGGAAAAAAAAAAGATTTTAGTTTTTGTCAAAGAAGAATGGAATGCTTCAGGCTCAATTGGTGTATAAAAAGGCAGTTTTAAGGGGTCAGAAATTTTAAGCTCAAACTGTCCAAAGGATGGCCTTACTTCATGTCCTAAATGTCATGACTACTTTCAAGTTGTTTTAACTCAGATTTTCCTAACTTCTAGTGATCAAAAGTAGGTCCAATCAGTCCTTAGAGCAGAAAAAATTGTCAAGATACTCTTCAAAGAAAAAATTTCTTCAGGCCCAAATCTCACTAGGTATGGTCTTTCATCTAATTTCTGGGGTATATCCTCACAATTTTCTCTCTTTTCAAGTTCACTAAGCATCATTTTTTTGAAAAATGCCTGACATTTCTTCATGACCTTGTTAGCACTACAACATATTTCAGTTTTAAAAAGTTTTGATTTCCTCTTTTCTCAATTTATTTTCTCAATTTCTTTTAAAAATTTGCTTCACTACCATTAACTATCCATTGGCAAACCTTGCCACACCCCAAAACCTATGAGGAGCAGTGTCCTCACTGCTTTAAAAATAAAGGGGTAGGTGCAGCAGGTTAAGTTGATAACAATAAGATACAAAAGGAGCAAATAACAAAGAGCAACCAACAAATACAAACCAGAAAATCACAAGCAAGACAACATAAACAAAGTACTCGAAACAAAATTAGACAGAAGGTACAAACAAAACTATTCATTTATAAATAGAAATATGTACAAGGTGGCTAACAAGAAAAGTAAACCAAAAATAGATTTTCTAACTATGTGCATGTGCAAATCTATGCTAATTTACAATCCCAAATACAAACTATAGCTATTCAGAGTCTGAGTCAGAGGTGAAAAAGTCATCAGGGTTGTATCCACATTGAGCAGCATAGGCCCTCAACTCATCTCTCTGCTCAGCCTTCTGCTCAGTCGGGGTCTTCTCCTTGTTGGTAGCTACCTCTTCAAACTGGGCAGCTATATCATCTTCTTTTATAGGGGAAGGCTCAGCTGCATGTGTAGGCTGTCCGGCAGTCAACTTAGCAATTTTTCTCTCAAAGATTTCAATTTTCTTAGCAGCTAGTGTAACTTGAGTGTCATATAATTCCTGAGTTGCCTTGTTTGGAGCTTTGGAGTTAGCCAGCCTATTCTCTAAACCATCAGCTCTTGACTTCTTCAAGGCTGCAATGAGCTTTTCAGCTTCATATTATAGTAAAATTTGTTGCCAACCCTTGGAGATTCGCAGCAGCTCATAGTTTTAGTCAACCTCCATTTGGCTAATCTTGGCTTCATAGGGCATCTTTATTGAGGTACCTAGGTCAGTCATGGCTCTAATGACATCCCGCTTGAGGTAGGCATTGTCCCTCATTGCATGCATGACGGTGCAGTATTGAGATATGGAAAAGGAAGAGGAAGGAAGTATAGGCAGCTCGGCAGGGGAGGAAGGGTTAGATGCTGGCATTGGTGGGGTGGATATTGAGGGGAAAGGGTGATGGACTTCGAGGTCAGGTTCAGGTTCAAGGTCTGTTTAGGTTGGATTGGAGGAGGTGGTGATTAAATCCTCCACATCAGTGGAAGCATTGGAAAATGTAGGGGGAGAAGGTTTGGACGTGGGTCAATGGGTGAGTCAACAGGGGAGGTCACAGCTAAGGTGATGGGTTGGGGAGAAGGGGGAGGGATAGGAGGTAAGTGAGATGGTGGGGTGAAGCTGGACAATGTTGATTGGATAGCTTGGAGGCTAGTGTGAATGGAGGCCTGGTTGAGGAGGGTGGGGATAATGGATTGAAGGGTAGCCTCAATGGATGAATGGATATGGTTATTGGCCAACACTTGGGCTTGAAGGGAGAGGAGGAGGTTGAGAATTTGGGGTAGGGGATCAGGTGTGGTGGGTGGAGTTGGTTGAAATGGGGAAGTGTGGGCATGAGTGAAGGTGGTGGGTTGTGGTGATTCAGGTAGTGGAGAGTATTCATGCCCAATATCGTCCACAATGGACTTCATCAGGGATGAATACTCCTCAGTGGTTACTTGGTCATGGGTGTGGGAAGGTGATAGGGTGATGGTGAGGTTAGTGTCAAAGGGGATGGATGGAGGAGAAGACATGGCTTGGTCAAATGATGTGGATGGTGGAGGGCACAAAGGTGTAGTAGCTGATATGGATGGGCTGGCTGGGATGGTGAGTGAAGGTAGGGTAGGAATGGAGTCAATCGTAAAAGGAGCAGATAGAGTTGTGGATGTGGTGATGGTGGATGAGCTGCTGGGGAGAATAGGAACTGACACAGAAGGTAAAGAAACTGAGATGGATGGTGTGATAGAGGGAGCGATGGTGAGGCTGACATCAGATAAAATCAAATCAATGGAGGGGACATATGGAGACTCCAGGCTAGGAACAACAGATGTGACCTGAGGATCGAAAGAGGGTGAAGTAGAGAACTCAGGGGGAGGTATGGAGCTAGTGGCAGCAGAGGTGCCAAGTGCAGCAGTTGAGCTGGCTGCTTGAGGGGCCTCACTCTCAGGAATCTCACTTGATTTATTTTTGTTTTTCCCAATTAAGGTCCCACTGGCAGACCAGGCTCTTTTTCCAAACACTTTTGGAGTAACTTTCTCCACCTCCTCATCATCTTTGAAGACAAATCCTCCTCTCTTAAGCAAGGCAGTGATGAGCCTGCTGTAAGGTAGGCCAAGTAAGGCTTGCACTCTCCTGATTTTCTCATCTACATCCACCATTGCATCAAACACCAACTGAGCAGCATTCATAAACTGGCCCTTAGAGAAAAAATATAGGGCATCCACTAATGGTGTTCTTCTTTCTTGCTGATGGCCACTGACATAGATGTTCTTACTCAAAATGGAATCAAAGAAATCCAAGTTGGGGGATAAATCTCTTCTCATTATTGAGTCCCCAGACCCCATAATGCCTTGAGTGAGGTGCCTGGCCATAGTTTTAAAAGACACACTCTCAGGTGCCCCTAACCCATAAATTGTGTCAAAAACTGATGGGACTCCTAAAGTCAATCCAATATCGCAGTAGTCCACTCCAAGCTTCTGATTATCAATTGAAATCACAAGACAAAGCTTAGTTGAACTTGGCTTGGTTGTCTTCCTAAGGTTTTGGCACCACAGCTTGACCAACCTAGGGTAGGACTTCTCTTGCAAAGGAGTCATCAGTGGTGTCAGACCTGCCCTTACCAAATAGTCCATTGTGGGCTGACAAACCACTTCCTTAGAAAAATATGGTGTATCTACAATTGTTTCTGGGATCAAGCTTAAGGCATCAACAAACTCATTGGCGGTGGATAAGTGGGCATTGACCTCAGGCTCAGGAATTTCAGGCTCAGAGGCAAGTACTGTCTCAGGGGCCTCCTCAACAATTTCTTCAATAATTTGGGCCTTCTTAGCCTTCTTGGCCATCTTAGGTTTGATAGTCTTCTCAACTTCATCCACGACAAGTTTCCTTTTTGCAGGTGGGATCTCCTTAGGCTTTGTGGGTTGCCTACTGGATTTCCTAGCAGCTTTTGTGCCGGATTTGGAGGGTGCTTTAAAAAGATTAGCCAAGGTATCCTCTTAACCAGCCATTGTATACTCAAACTATTCCAATTCACATCCAATCACCACACAAACTTCTTGGATTACTCAAATTACCCACACAGATTAAAAATTAAAGTGCCAAACTTGAGATCACATAGTGGAGCTGAAGAAAGGCTTACCAACAGAAACCTAGGGTTTTCAGAGTTTGATGTGCACGAAACCAAACCAACTTAGACCAGGTGCAAAATGTAGCCTGTGATGAATTGTAGCAATGGGACCAATGCCAAGGTGTATGGAGTAGCAACCAGTGAGGTGGAGGAAGAAAAAGGAAAATGGAAAAATCGCCAGAGAAGAATTAAGGATCAATGAGAAGTTGTCGAATGCTAAAAAATGGAGATGTCGCTAGGTTTAAAGCCATGGGAAACGAGTTTCGACAGGATTGGGGCAAGGTGTCGACAGGTAGAAATAACCTGTCGAAAATTAAAAGGTAACTAATCCTCGCGAGAGGTTCAATTCATCCTGTCGACAGGTTCCAAGGCTACGAAAAAGTTCATTTCGAGAGGTTCAAAGAACCTCTCGACGGGCATTTTGAGCTGAATATACAATCCTCTCGACAGGTTTCAGGCTCCAGAAAAACACTTCAAGAGGTTCAAAGATTCTCTCAATAGGTTCCTTGAACCTGTCGAGAATTCAACCAAAGCCTGCAAAACCTGTCAAAATCGGCATGGATCCTATCGACAACCAACTTTACACCTTCACAACCTGTCGAGAATTAATTCACACCTCTTGACAGCTTCCAGATCTTGTCAAAATGTAAACTGGGAACTCTCAGAACCTGTCGAGATGTTCATAGAACCTATCGACAAGTTGTATTTCAGTTTAACTAGACTTGTACTCAATCCCCAGTTCATTCCCCAACAGCTTTGACACTCCAACTCTATCTACTTTACAAATTTGACGTATTATCCGACATGAGGCACTAAACAAACATGGAAAAATTTATGTATAATGCCAAACATAAATGAATCAAAGACAGAAACAGCAACAAAAATAACCAAACACAATAACTATTATACATAGTGTACATTGTTGAAACTTAGATATGTTATGGAGGTTCATGATAGTGGGTGGTCATCTTAGGCTCCAACACATTTTCAACAGCAAGTTTGAGCCTCTGACCATTCACTTTCATGATCTTATCATCTGTTGGATCCTTGATTTCAACAGCTCCAGATGGGGATACATGCTCAACTATGTAAGGTCCCTCCCATCTAGATCTCAGTTTTCCTAGAAAAAATTTCAACTTAGAGTTGAACAGCCATACCTTGTTACCAACTATGAACCCTTTCCTCAGCAGATGTTTGTCATAGAAAGCCTTGGTCTTCTCCTTGTAGATCCTAGCATTTGAGTAGGCCTCCAATCTCAGCTCTTCCAGCTCTGACAGCTGGAGTTTCCTGTACATGTCAGCAGAATGTAAGTCAGTATTCAATGCTTTAATAGCCCAATAAGCCTTATGCTCAAGCTCTACTGGTAAAGGGCATGCCTTGCCATATACCAGCCTGAAGGGAGACATCCCTATGGGGGTCTTATAGGCAGTTCTATAAGCCCACAGAGCATCAGGTAACTTTCGAAACCAGTCTTTCCTATCCACCCTCAGTTTTCTCCAAAATGTGTTTGATTTCTCTATTAGAAATTTCCACCTGCCTACTGGTTTGTGGGTGATATGGGGTGGCAACTTTGTGTGTCACAGAGTTCTTTCTAAGGAGGTTTTCAAACTGTCTATTATAAAAATGGCTCCCCCATCACTAATGATGGCTCTGGGGGTGCTAAACCTAGAGAAAATGTGGTCCTTCAAGAAGCTAAGGACAACCTTGTGATCATTGGTTCTTATAGCTATGGCCTCAACCCATTTGGACACATAGTCCACAACTACAAGAATATAGTTGTATCCATAGGAAGGAGGGAAAGGGCCCATGAAATCAATTCCCCATATGTCAAAAAGTTCAACCACAAGTATAGGTTGCAAAGGCATAGAATTTCTTTTGGAGATACTTCCCATCTTTTGGCATCTTTCACAAGTTTTACAATGATGCCATGCATCCTTGAAGTGAGAGGGCCAATAAAATCTACATTGGAGCACCTTGGAAGCAGTTTTGTTCCCACTGAAGTGGCCTGCACAAGCCTGTTCATGACACATAGTTAGGATGTTATGGAATTCCTCATCAGGGACACATCTCCTCACCACCTGGTCTGCACAATGTTTGAATAGGTATGGATCCTCCCACATGTAATGTCTGATCTTTAAAAAGAATAGATCCTTGTCTATTTTTTTCCAATGTGGGGGGATTTTACCCACTGCCAAGTAATTCACAATATTTGCAAACCAAGGTGTAGAGGTGCTAATAACAAACAGTTGTTCATCCGGAAAAGAGTCATTAACAGGCAGCCTATCAAATTCCTCTGCTAGGATCCTAGAATGCAACCACATTCTCAACCCCTTTCTTGTCCTTGATCTTAAGATTAAACTCCTGTAACAAGAAGATCCATCTGATCAGTCTAGGCTTTGCATCCTTTTTTGACAGAAAGTATTTTAGGGCTAGTGGTCTGTGAAGACCACTATCTTGGATCCCAGTACATAAGACCTGAACTTATCTAGAGCAAAGACAATTGCCAACAGTTCCTTCTCAGTTGTAGTGTAATTTAACTGAGCATCAATCATGATTTTGCTGGCATATGCAATCACACAAGGGGCCTAATCTTTCCTTTGTCCTAAGACTGCACCAATTGCAAAGTCTAATGCATCACACATCAGCTTAAAGGGTATGAAAAAATCAAGTGCTTGAAGGATGGGTGCAGAGGTTAGCCAACTTTTCAACAGCTCAAAGGCCTTAAGGCATTCATCATTGAAATCAAAGGGAACCTCTTGGCACAACAGGTGACAAAGAGGTTTTGAGATCTTTCTGAAGTCTTTGATGAATCTCCTGTAGAAGCCAGCATGCCCCAAGAATGATCTGACTTGTTTCACAATTTTTAGTGGGGGTAAATGTGTAATCAGATCTATTTTAGCCGTGTCTACCTCAATGCCTCTATGAGAAACCACATGGCCAAGGACAATGCCTTGAGTGACCATGAAATGGCTCTTTTCCCAACTTAAGACCAAGTTGGTTTCCTCACATCTCTGTAACACCAGGTTGAGATGGTGTAGACATTGGCTAAAACTATCCTCAAAAATAGAGAAATCATCCATGAAAATCTCTAGAAACTGCTCAATCATGTGAGAAAATATACCATACATGCACCTTTGGAAAGTTGCAGGTGCATTACACAGTCCAAATGGCATCCTTCTATAAGCAAAGGTGCCAAATGGGCATATAAAAGTAGTCTTTTCTTGATCTTGTGGGTAAACAGGGACTTGGTTATACCCTGAATATCCATCAAGAAAATAATAAAAAGGCTTGCCTGCCAACTTATCCAAAATTTGGTCAATGAAGGGCAAAGAGAAGTGGTCTTTCCTGGTTTTTAGATTGAGCTTTCGATAGTCTATACACACCCTCCAACATGTGGTTTCCCTAGTTGGAATAAGCTCTCCACAATCAGTTTTTATCACAGTAATTCCAGATTTCTTGGGTACCACCTGAGTAGGTGCCACCCATTCAGAATATGAAATTGGGTAGATGACTCCAGCATCTAGCAATTTGACCACTTCTTTCATCACCACTTCTTGCATGTGGGGATTCAATTTTCTCGGTATTTCTCTAGAGGGTTTGGAACCCTCTTCCAGGTGAATTTTATGTATGCACATAGCGGGGCTGATGCCCCCAAGGTCAGCAATGGTCTAGCCAATTGCTCTCTTATGCTTCTTTAAAACACACAACTCTTCCTCTTGCTCATCAGTGAGAGAGGAAGAAATAATCACTGGCAATTTCTGGTTTGCCCCCAAAAAAGCATACATCAAGGTCTTAGGCAGCTATTTCAATTCTACAATAGGTGGGCATACAAGTGAAGGCAACAAAGGTTCTTTTGATGGTGGTGGAAGAGGCAACAAAGCAAGTTTCCATGGTGGATATCCTGTTATTGGCCGCCCCACATCAGATATTAAGGCTTTCACCTCTTGAACCATGGGTGCGGGGGCCTCCTCTTCCACTATTTCACTCCACACATTCTCAAAAATATTACCAAAATCATCACAAAAATATCATAATGCAGCAGCTTGGGCAAAGTCTCTTCCATAAGCTCATCAAAAACATCAATTAACAAACAATCCTCACTATCCAAGTGAGGCTGATTGGCTACATTGCAAACATTCAATTTCACCTTCATGTTGCCAAAAGACACCTCCATTACTTTTGATCTATATTGAATACAAGCATTGGTAGTGGCCAAGAAGGGCCTGTCCAAAATCACAGGAATGGAGGTGGTGCACTTGCTTGGCTCCATATCAAGAACCAAAAAATCTGCTGGATAGAAAAATTTATCAACTCCAACTAAAACATCCTCTATCAATCCCACAGGCCTCCTTTCAGATTTATCAGCTAATTATAGCACCACATGGGTGGGCTTCAATTCTTCCAAGCCTAACTTCTCATAAACTGAGTATGGAAGCAGGTTTACAGTAGCACCCAGATCTAACAAGGCTTTCTCAATGATATGATCCCCAATGATGCAGGAGATTGTGGGAACTCCAGGGTCTTGAAGCTTGGTTGGAGTTGTAATAGACACCACTTGGTTCACATTCTCAGCACAAAAGACCTTCTTGGATAATTGTATCCTAGACTTTCTTTTGTGGGTGCACAATTCTTTCAAAAATTTTGCATAGGCTGGAGCTTGCATCATGGCATCAAGTAAAGGCAAGTTGATCTTTACTTATTTGAAAGTTTCCATCATCTCCTCAACCTTAGCATTCCCCTTGTCAAAAGGATAAGCTGCTTTCAATGCATTGGGAAATGGCAAATGGGGAACTGACCTCCCATTTGCAGTATTAGCAAGTTCATCAAATTTTTCTTTATTTTTGTTTTTCATTTTCTGTTGGGGCACATCACCCCCTTATTTTTTATATGCTGCTCCTGCTGCATATTTTCATGAGTTATTTCTTCATTTTCTACATTGCTCTCATCAGGCTCAATATCCACTTGGTTATCAACCAGCCTTCCACTCATCAAGGTGGTGACAGATTTCGCTTCTTCATGGGAAGAAGTCTCACCAACCATATACTGCCCTTTTGGGTTATTCATGGGCTGACTAGGCAGTCTTCCCTCCTCTCTCCTAGCCAAAGAATTAGATAGCTGACCAAGGTGGTCCTCTATCTTCTTGATGCTTTGACTATGGGAGCTAACAGTTTGAGATAAAGGACCTAAATTCTACAATGAAGCCAGAACTTACTCTTCAAATGTGAGGGGTCTAGAGGGTGCTGGGGCTGGTGCACTTTGATGCATAGGTTAAGCCATTGGCTGGGCCATAGGCTGCTGGTATTGGGGCCTTGGAAAATAATTCTACTGGTATGGCTGAGCATTTCTATGAGGCATGGACTGCTCTGGAGGCTACTGCTGGTTTTAAAAGTTATCTTATCTCCACCTCAAGTTGTGGTGGTTTCTCCACTGATAACCAGCAGTATACTGTTATCCATAGTACTAAGCAGCATTCACCTATTCCATCACAAAGTCTAGAAATTGGGCAGCTGAGGGACTGGCATATCACACATGCCTCCTCCACTTTAGCAGCCATTGGAGGCTGCATTGCTCCCATGAGTTTATCAAATTTTTAGGTCAATCTATCCACTTTCCTTTCCAAGTCATTGTATCCATTTACCTCTTATATTTTCCCTCTTCTTCAGCTGACTTATTTTGGACATGGGGAAAAACTTGGCCAAAAATTGACATTGAAGGTCATTCCAGGGCTTAATACTATTGGTTGGGAGCATTGACAACCAAGTTCTGGCTCTATCCTTTAGTGAAAAAGGAAAAAGTCTCAACTCGGTCGCTTCCTCCCCCAAACCTACAATATTGTCAGTCCTAGAAATTCATCAATATGCTTGTATGGGTCTTCTTTGCTCAGACCATGGTATGAGGGTAGCATTTGAATGATGGAGGACTTGATCTCATAATTCCCTTGAACAGCAGGGAATTGAATGTAGAAGGGAGAATTGTAAACCCCTGGTGTATTGAATTCCATAAAAGTCCTAGGTTGCTCACCCATTGCTGAATTACCACAATCAATCACAGGTGTGTATATGGTGTTTTTAGGTCTGAGAAGTCTTTCAACTTCAAGATCTAAAGGAGAAATCTCAGGATTAAGAGATCTCCTCCCAAGCATACACACTAAAGACTCAGAACAATCATAGAAAATAACAAACAAAATTCAGCAAAACAATCACAAAATACACAACTAATGCTACAGATCTAGAAATGTAATCAGAGTTAGAAAATGTAAACTTAAGCAAAGCTTACTCCACCAATTGGTACAAAGGTCCTCTTAGCACCACAGATCCAGATTTGAAACAGAGTTAAACTACAGCAAAAACTAAAGTAACAATTAATCAAACATTTAACAGTCAATTAAAAATCTAAATCTAACAATGAGAAAAACTTAGATCTACCACTTTAAAAACACAGATTCCCGACAGCGGCACCAAAAACTTGTTGTCTTGCTTGCCTCACAATTATTAAGAGGTTAAAATAGTGAATTAAATGAACAGACTACAGTAAAATGGACTTAAGGCAAGCAAGCAGTCCTGCAAGAATCAGGGCTGTTGCAGCAAGCTTTAATAGGTAAGTAAGGGTATGTCCATAGGGAAATGTGCTTAAAAGTATGGTAAATCTCTATGTTTATTGTAGATCTGGCACTCTATCCTAATTTAAGCTAAACCCAAAATAGGAGAGTGAAAAGGTTTCTAAGATTTGTCACTTTACTACAAACTACAAAAGTTAAATGCAATTGATCCAGATCTGATTGAACATAGAGATGAGAGAAAGTAGAGGAAAGGTTAAATTTAAAAGATGGAGAACAGCAGCTAGGGGTTTTGGTCTTTTACTGAAAATCAAAGGAATCAAAGGCATTGTTTAGGACAGATCTGTAATAATCCTCCATCTGGCTACAAGCTCCCCATTTTTGGCAGATGTTAGGTATAAGAATCCACTCTCCACCAATGGATCAAAGCAATCCTAAGGTTATGATCTGCCCTTCTACTGGATACAGATCACCCAGAGATTGTTCCAATCTATTGATCTTGATTGGAACAGGTAAACTATTGTAGATGCTGTGGGTGTCAGGCTACAAGCTCCCCATTTCTGGCTGGCATCCACGGGACTATCCAATCCAGGGAAATCAAATATGAAGAAGTGAAATGTGGATTAGAATTACCTTTAAAATCCATAATTATATTACAACAATAAAACTTACAATCCTATTATGCTCAGATCTGTAATTTGTGCAATATACAATCCTTTACAAGCCTGTGAAACTCTCAATTTACAGCTCAAGACCTCACCCTAACTACTAAAAGGAGTTTAGTCAACCATAATTGGCTAAAGAGAATGGGAGAAGAAGGAAGAGAGAGGGAGTTTAGAGAAAATAGATATGGAATTAGGCTCTGATTCTCTCGAATTCTGGATGTCTTCAATGTAATTTCTTCAAGCTTTTATGCTCTCCTCCTCTATCCTCAGATTTGTTTCAGCCAATCAGAGCTCAAGAGAATAATTCTGTTATGCTGATGTGATTGATTTCTCTTCTAGAAGCCTTCTCCCATTGGTTTACAACTGGTGAGTACATGTGAGATAGTTAGGGTTTCCATTTGTGCTTTGTTGAGTACCAAAAATACCCCCAGGGGTTGCTGGCGTGCTTTGGAAATTGTGCACAAGATTCTGGAGTTAGCAGTTGCTGAAGGAGGAAATTGAGAAGTTGCCAATTCGAGTGTCGAGAGGTTCAAGGATCCTCTCGACAGGTTCTGAGTTTGCATTATGTGCACATCAATAGGTTACATTGGCTTTCAGCCGCTTCTGTAGACTTCTCGGCAGGATTGGAGTAGCTCTCAATAGGTTTGGAGGCTTTTCAATAGTTTGGAGAACATCTCGATAGGTTATAGAAGATTTTGTCGATAGCTTCTCTTGCACTGCTCGACAAGTTCAGTTGAACCTCGCGATAAGTATCAGGAACCTCTCGACAGCTTCTTTAGCTCAAGGTATCCTTTCAGCAGGATGCATATCTGTACTTCCAACCTCTCGATAGGCACTGGGATCCTCTCAAGATCTTCATCTTTTCTACTCAGTACCTCTCGGTAGCTTCTTATACACATATTCAACCTCTCGACTGCTTCATTCCTTGCTCTCAGAATCTTTCGATAGCTCTGCTTTGTGCTTCCACAGCTGGCACACATCTTTAGTGTGTTGTTCTTCATTTGTTCAACACTCAGCAACCTCTTGGTAGGTTCAATCCCTAATCCTTGCAGCTGAACTTGGCCTCAAGCATTCCCCGTTGAATCCATGACATTCTCATGATCTTTCAAAGCTTTGTGGACTATCTGATTGTCTGGTCTTTGGGCTGTAAGGTCACATGTTGAGTAGTAAATTGCTTCTTTGGCTCTTTTAATTGGAAGTGTGCATTAAGCTTACAATTTATTGCTTATCTACAAAATACACTCAAAACACATTATTAGTCAGCTCAAAGGTCCACCAAAGGTCAGGTTAGGAGGTGAAAAATGGTATTTTTCACTGCTTAACAGTGTCGTAGTGTCGTGATGGGACTTTGGAGGTTTTTCCTTTCTTCAGGTCTGCTGTGGCAGAGCTTGGAGGTTGTGATGTAATGTCTTGGAGAAGTGATGTCGCGATGGGACTTGGGGATTCTCCCTTTCTTTGGCTGTATGGTGGATGAGTCTTGGTGGGACGTGGGGCTCAATTAGGGAGAGTGAGAGAGCTCTTTGCTTTAGCGATGGGACACGATCAAGCTTTCCCTCTTTTCGTCATATGGCGTGGCAGGTGTTGTCTAAGCCTTTGTTTCTTTTCAGGTAGTGATGTTTGTGATGATGAACGTAGTTAGCGATGGGACGCAGGTAGGATATTTACGTAATAAGTGTGTCTTGTTTCTTTCTTTGGCAGATCTTAGGTTATGAAAAAAATCACGGTGTAGTTGCATAGTGATTGGCTTAGTTTTTTTTGGCGGTGTGCCCGCGTTTTTGGGGGATTTGCTTTTGGCTCTTCGCGATGGAACATGAGGGCATGGCTAATTTATTGTGATGGAACTGGATATTGAGGTGGTGTCATGTGTGTGCATCTTGTCATGGTGGGATGTGCGTGAGCGGCTGCCTCTCTCTCCTTCTTTCTCTCTGAACAGCCTGTGAGGCTACGAGATGGGACAGGAGAGTTTTGATCAAGGTGAGGTAGAAAGATGTGAAGGTATAGATTTTGTCCAAAGTCAGGCATTGTGTGCCTGGTTTAGGTCGCTCAATATGATTGCGCAGTTTGTTTCCTGGCGTGCGATCATAGGTTCGAAGGGTTGTTTACACTTGTCTGAGTGTGCGTGTGATTGAGTTATGCGCTTTAATCCCTGTGCGTGATTGAGGAGTCACCAGGTCACTGTGCGGGTGACCTTTCCTGTTGCGCGGCATGAGGTGCTCGTTTAATAAGGTTGCACAGTTTATAGTGAGCGTGTGATTGGAGCGTCGCGTCGTTGAGGCGGGCTATAGTTTATTTACGCGCTTGGTTCAGAGCGCGGGTTTTGGATTATGCGCGTGACTGAGTTAAGCACACATGTCTAAGTGCGAGATTGAGTCCATACTCTATATAAGCGAGGGAGCCTTCATTTGTTTCTCATTCTCTGGTTTAGTCTCGAGTTTTACTTTTCTAGATCTCTTTTATTCTAAAATTCATGTTTTGGCGATATCGGATGATCTAACCGTCCTATTGAGATGTCGTTTCTTCTTATATTCGTAATTTCGCGTGATCCTCATCCTGAGGTGATGCTTGGGGACATCATTATTCTGGGAATGGGCGGTATTGGTAATGAGGGCGCCAGTCTTTACATCAATCCCTTTTAGGGAGCGGTGAAGGCAGCGTTGAGGAGGCAGCGGCGGAGGAGATGAAGGTGGCGGAAGAGGAAGGTGTTACAAGTGGAGAGATGTATTACCCAACCGACCCTTCCTAAAGCCTTCGATTGGACGCTCCGCTCCTCGCTTTGTGTCTGTTTTGGGTCTCCAGTTTTTGTTTTAGGTTATAAGTTTGGTTCTAGGTTTTCGTTTTGGATTGTAAGTTCAGGGGGTATGCCTCCGGTGATACTTGTAAAGAATTTTTTAATTATGAATAAAGATGTGTTGTTATTTTTTTTTGTTTATGTTTATTGTGTTTATTTATTTCTTTTAAACTTATTAATGGATTAGTCAGGCATATTTGGTTTGTTTGATTTAGTTTAGGATTTAATTTAGCTTAAGGTTTTGGGATTTATTCCGGATCTATCCAGGGTTTATCTCGAAATTAATTTGCTTTATTAAGTTTTGTTTAGAGAGTTTACTTAGTTCTATTGGGTTTGTTGGGGGCCTTTTTTTTGTGGTCCTAAGCAAATTAGGGTCTCATTTTGAGAGAGCCTTTTTTGTTGTTTATTTTGTCTAAGGTTTAAGGTATTTTGTTTTAGACCTTTTATTTAATTTGAGATGACACTTGTTAAAAGTGTGTGAATTTAGGGTTTAATTTGAGGTTTCTAGATGGAGGTTAAGTGTTTTAATCCTATTGGCTTATCTATTTTGCTTTGGGTTTGTGTTCCCTTGGAGGGGTGAGTGTTGCATGATTATTGGTTTATCTAGGTTGTCATGGGTTGTGGTCTTTCAAGGGGATATGTGTTTGGTTTTGGATTTAATTAGATTGGAAGGGTTTAAAGGTGTGACACTTGTCCCTCTGGTAATTTAGGAGGTATAGTTTATAAATGTGAGAGCTAAAGGCTTTGGGTTCTCGTTGTTTTGAATTTCATTTCAAGTTTAGAATTAGAAGTTTTGGGGCATTTTTTGTTGATGATTTTGGGCATTTTTGTTCATTAATATCTTTTCTTCCTTTCTCTTTTGTTTCCCGGGTATTGAACCCGAAGAATTGTGATTATTAAGTGGATTATTGGGAATGAACGGGATTGAGAATGTAAGGTAGCAATCAAATTACTGCCATGCTAAGGGAAAAGGTGGAGGAGAAAAAGGTGGTAGAAAGGAAACCCAAGGATAAGGCAGGGTCAGAGTTCTCATGACCGATGCCTATTTTTCCTCAGTAGGCTCTGTTGATTCAGTGTTAGCTGCTCCTTGTTATGTTTTTCAAGGCGAGCTTCCAACAGTGATTCCTACAGATATTGGGTGGCTTTCTAAGAGCCACTCTTTATTTTTTGTCGGCTTGGGGTGTGGAAAGGTTGTCATTGTCAGAATTTGCACATGGTGCGTTTCTCCTCCGGGCTTCTCCGAGATTTCTTGTTTCCCGAACAAATCTGGATTCACATTCGGATTTTAAGTTTCTTGTTTTAAGTTGTATATTCAGAGGGTATGCCCTCGGTGTGTTTTGTAATCAATTTTTTTTATTTATGAAGTGATTATGTTTTTATTTCATTTGTCGCAATTTCTATTTAGTAAATTTTAGTTTGGTTTATTTGGTAGCTTGCTTCGACTTGTTTTGAGCGTGATGCTTATTTATTTAAATTTGGTCTGATCTTATTTGTTTATTTTAGGGTGTGCCGGGAGCAATTTTTGGTTTAGTTTAGTTTAGGTTCAAGTGCATGAATGATGGGGGGCATTTCTTTTTAGTTTTTTTTTATTTAGTTTGATCTTAGTTGGAGTGTTTAAGTGATGGGCGCATTTTTTATTTCTTTTGTTTAGTTTGGTCTTAGTTGAAGTGTATAAATGATGTTGGGGGGGGGGGGGGGGGGCGTTAGATGCTCTCCACAGGGCGATGGGGTGTGCTCCTCGTCCAGATGAGGAGATGCTGCACTCCTTAGCCCTCTCGGTTGCTCATGCTAGGGGAGCGGAGGATGAGTTGGGGGTTCGGCTAGCGGAGACTCGACGGCTCCTGGTGAGTTGATTTATTGGTCTAATTATTTATGTATTATGCAGACTTGGTCTTCCGGTCGTTCTGACATGGTTGTGGTGTCTTGCTTTATTTTGGACAGTCTGAAAGGGAGGCCGAGGTTGCTAGTCACGTCGCGATGATAGGGTTGTTACGTGGTCAAAAGCAGGTCGGTAGAAAGGTGGAAGCCAGTTTGCGATCTGAGATTGATCGATTGGTAAGTGTCTATATGAACTTGGTTTTGTTAATTGTTAGCATTGTGAGCTTGCCAACTGATGTGTTTATTGTTATTCGTAGAGAGCCGAGCTCGCCGCTGGAGGTCCCATTCTGGCATTCAATCCATCTTCAGTTGCTTCCTCTAGTCAGGAGGATCCAGCGATGGCTCAGCTTCGAACCGAGCTAGAGCATTGGGTAAGTTCCATTCAATCTTTTATCTTGTTTATGCCATTGCATTAGTTTGTTGGATGTTATTGCTTCTCTTTCTTAATATTCTGCTAACATTACGTGGCATTTCAGCGTCAGGTTGCCGAGGATCTTCAGATGAGGGAGGCGACTGCTGCCTCTCTACGCCCGGAGAGTCGGTTATAGTTTCTTGTTTGGTCTACTTCAGCTTAGGTTATTTTGTCTTATTTGTTCTGACATATCTTGTGTTGGCTTTTTTGGTTCTCTGCGTAGGCTGTTCTAGACTCTACTCCCGAGGCTCCCCCTCAGGGGTCTATCCTTATCCCTACTGAGGTATGTTTTATTTATTGTGTTCATAGTTTATTTGTCATTACAATGTTATCTGATGTATTTGTTTGTTCTTGTTGCAGCCACCTATGTTTGTTGTCCCTTCCGTGCCTCCTGCTGATCCAGTGACTGCTGAGACGGTTGAGCAACTTCTAGAGGAGAGGCTAGATCTGGTATGATCCTTTCCTTTTTAAAGTTTTCTTTTTTATTCACATATATATTAGTTTTCTTTGACTTGGGGTGGTTACGCAGGTTCGTTAGCTTGAGGAGGCGTGCCTAGAGGCGATACGAGTGCGCGCCACTCCTAAGGTGAGGCGGTCGGGAAACGTAGAGTCATGACGACCTATTCGTTGAGATGATGGTTGCACAGAAGACTCAGGCTAAGGCATTGGAGGCGGTGCGTTGGACGATGCGGGCAGAGATGCAGGTGTCCCTAGATCAGCTGCAGTATTGTCTGACGAAGAGTGAGCGGGGGGTGAGTAGTTTGGCCAGTCAGCTTGATGGATCAAAGTCGAGGGCTACGGGTTCCTCGGCTGGGCAGTCTCTTCACACATCACATGATCGTGTTAGGGGTGATGCTCGTGAGGATTTTGTCGTTCATTAGATTCTCACTGGGTATCCTCCTCATTCGCGATCGAGGTGTAGACACTCAGATTTGGCCTAAGGCTCAATTAGAACACACTTTGAGAGAGGCATATCTCTGAGCTTTTGATGGCATGTATGGAACCCTTTCGAAACCTTAGGAACCCTTCCAAACCCTTAGGAATCACCCTAGATCCCTTAGAAACTAATCCCGACCCTTAGAACCCACTCCGGACCTAAAACTAGCTTTCCCAAGAAATGGATGAAGAGAGGTGCATCGAGACTAGCTGTGACCTTCTACTATGATCAAATCTCATACCATTGAAAAGTAGAGGTTCTCAGCTTTCCAACAAGCCAAGAATGACCCCAATTAGAGCTGTATGCGAAAAGAAATCACGATCCAAAGTACAGGGGCAAAAGGGTAAAAAACACTAAAACCACGTAGGGTTTTGGCGCAAGTAATAGTTGCGCTAGGCCATTTTTCCTCATAAATGGACTGGTGCAACTAATAGTTGCACCAGTTACAGTGGGGCCCCTCGTGGGCAGTCGACTTCTTAAAAGCTACTGTTCCAACACTATTTCATTATATATATGCTTCGCGCAACTAATAGTTACGCCAGGCATATGAACAATGACCCTGGGTTTTTGCCTCGAAAATTGAGATTGGGGTTTGACTTGTTGACCATCTTGACCTTTGGGATGTGTTTCGCTAGTTTTGTTGCACCCATTTACTATCTATGTGCAACCCATTAAGTAGTTTAAAGCCTCACCCTATCATCCACCATTGGAGCATCTCTTCACATATTTCGAGGCTCCAAAAATCCTAGGAAACCTTAGATGTTAGATTCTCTAATTTCTAAGCCCAATTAGAATCTAAACACCCTCCTAACTCACCCATTTCCTATAAATAGAACCCCCCCTACCCTTGGATTAGAGGTTGAGAATTTTTACCTAAAAGAGAAAGAGCTTAAGTGAGAAGATCATTCTCCCTTTGGTGCACCATCTCCATACAAATTCCAAAATTCAAAAACACCCTTTAGACCTTAGTATTTCACTAAAAACCTCTAGGATAGGTGTGTGTGATCCCCTAGCCTTCCTTCTCTACCTCTTAGCTTCAAGCCATAGGAGTTAGAACCCCATTCCATACCATATAAGCCGTCAAAAACTCACCGAAGCAAGCCAATCTAAAACTCCTCAACGATGCAACAAGGGCCCGAGAGCTCCGGCTCTCCCCTCTATTCCTCTACCTTCTCAGTCATTCCTCCATCCTCTCATTTGTGCCGTTACGCCGCCGAATTTTCGGTAGGAACAGAGGGGCACAAATAGGATTTAAGACCCATTTGGGCAAGAGGAAGCCATTTTCTTTTCTTTTGCATTATTTTTGTTTTGGCCATTAGTAGAGACCGCGTTAAGCACGTTGATTGGGTGCCTAACACCTTCCCAATCGAAGCCCCTACCCAAGAACCTTTGGTGTGGACTGGATTCAGAGTCATATTAGTGGCACTTAGGTGCTTATAAAATGATCTAGGTTTCTCGGGACACCAAAAGCTCCGGGTGGCAACTTTATATTTTTTCGTTAGAGAGCGCATCGTCACGACGGGATCGTAAAAAATCCCACGGTGGTACAAATGGTGACTCTGCTGGGGAGTAGCTAGTAGAGCTTTCCCTTGAACTAGGCCTCTTTATTTTTCATTTTACTAACCTTTTTATTGCTGTTTATTTATTTTATTTTTTTACTCACCCCTCCGATTAAGTCATTTTACTTACCCCTACTTTTACGTCATTTACCAGCCTTAGCCGATTGGCGGGCCTACATGCGTATTATCTTTTAATTTTCTTTACTTTTTCGTCATTTTAGTGCCTTAGCCGATTGGCGGGCCTACTTGTGCATTATCTTTTAATTTTCTTTAAATTCCCATCATTTAAAGTCCTTAGCCAATTGGCGGGCCTACTTGTGCAAGCATATTCTAACAGTGGACGCCAGCCCGTAGTGGCAGCACGGGATCATCACCCCCGATCTTTGAACTAAAGAAAACTTCCATAAAAAAAAGGGGCTTTGAAAAAAATTAAAATTAAACCAAGATAAGGAACTTAATCAATTTATTTTTATGGGATAGATTTTTAAAGGGTTGGGTTTAGACACACAGACAGTCACTCAGGTCTTAGTATGGAGGCAGCCCCTAGTGGTGATGATCCAGAAAAGTCTCAGCCCAACTAGTGTCGGAGAAGGCCCTAGCACTGGAGTTATATCGGGTGGGTCACGTATTCCTTCAAGCTTAAAACCCTTTGGGGAGTGCGCTAGCAAGTTATACCAGACTCACATCTGTTAGGTTCGGTGAGGAGATAATTCGATCATATAAACAGTCAGTTCCCAGAAGCCTAGCTTCCACAAAAAGCCAGTTTAGAGACTGATTTCAGGCTGAAACTGCTGCTGTCAAGCATTCTGAAACCCAGTTTTGCCTAGCTCAAGTATTAGTTGCGCCAATGCAAAAATCCCCAAAAATACACTGGCGCAACTAATAGTTGCACCAACTTTATTTAGGGAATTTTTGCTTCGGCGCATGTATTAGTTGCGCTAGTATTGTTCTGAGCAATCCAGCCCGATTCTGTGGCCTTTCCCACATCCCGAGTCCCTCGATTAGTGTCTTAGTGCCTCTGTTTGGGCCTCGCCATCTTCGACACCCAATACACCCCCGCCGGTCAAAAGAAGGTAACTTCTTTTTCACTAAGACACTAATCGAGGGACTCGGTTACTTCAAAAACCGAGGCCTTGGGATTGGGTCATTTGCCTTGGTTTTCGTGCCTTCAATAGATCAAAGGATCCGTAGCTACCTTTGATTCTTTCGAAGTACTTCGGAATCGTCGCCACGGGTCCTAAATTAGGGTACGAAAGCCACCCGGGAAGGGAACTCCAAGGCCTCGTAACCTTTGTTTTCACTTATAAAAATTCCAAAAAAATTAAAAAAAAATCAAAAAACCTAAAAATTAGAGTCTTTATAGTGCCAGCATAACGACATCATCTTACCCTCCATCATCCCATAGGGGGAGGAGGAAATATTTTGCGCCTTATCCAAAGCACCCGTACCCAACCCGCAAACCAACGATGTCATGGGTAGTGGACCCGGCTTATGCCGATCTCAATTCATCCCCGCCACATTCTCCAACCCATTCCCATTTGGGAGAAATTTTAACCACCATTCCCCTCGCCTAATCACCCTTTGCCATTTCTGGCCCCTTTGGCGCCCCTATTTTTCCATCCACTTCCCAAGTTATCAAAAATCCATCCCCCAATTCCCAATCTTTTGCCCAAACCATGCCCATTTTTCCTCCCATATCCATGCCAAACCCACCCCACCTCCCATCCATGTCCATGCCTGATCAACTTCCCGCATCCACATCGATGCCCCATTTTCCATCTTCCCCATATAGGCCCGATCCACCCTCATTCATGTATGTCGCCTCCACCCTATCCAACCCCCCACAAATCCCCCCGTCTACCCGGGTCATGCCCATTTTTATCGGGGCCATGCCTGATTTTTCTCACCCATCCACACCTTACCCTCCATCATCCCAAAACATACCTAATACATCCCCTCATCCCTCCAATCCACCCCATATTCCATCACTTACCCGGGTCATGCCCGATTTTATCGGGACCATGCCCAATTTATCCTCCACATCCATCCCATCTATCCCCCATTACCCCTTAAATCCACCATCTCCATCTGACCCTCCTTCCATGACCATGATGGAGGAGATGCTCCAAGCCTACTCCATGTGGAAGGCTTCCCAAAATGCCTCCTCTCCTCCACACCCCATATCCATGAACCCATCCCATACCCTAGTCAATCTCCATGCCTCACTCCCCCATAACCCCCATCAACCCCCCATCATTCACACCATCTAATCTCCCATTACCCACATGCCTCAAGGTCCAATGGCCCAGACCTCCATTCCCCACATGTCCCAAGGCCCCATGGCCCAGACCCACCAAGGGCCCATAACCCAAATCTATCAAGGGCCCATGGCCCAAACCCATTAATGGTGCATGGCCCAAACTTATCATGACCCAGGCTTCATGGCCCAAGCCCAAACCCCACACTCATACTTCCATAATACCCCAAACATTTCACCCAACCTTCACACCCGAGTCAAACCCATGCCATAACCCAAACCCAATTTTCTCATGGCCCCATACCCCAAGACCATCTCCAAACCTTTCCCCATGCCCAATGGCCTCATCAGGCCCCACCGCTAAACCAAACTACCACCCATCCCATCACCCCACAATACTTCCCTTACATTCAAGGGACTCACCCAACCCACATCCAGTCCAATCCCATCTAGTCCATACATCAACGTGAAAATCTCGTCCTCACTGCACCCTATGTAGACTAGCAGTATGAGGAGGACGAGATCAGAAATAGTGGGGCCTATGCCGGGATAGTGACCAATGCCAATCCTCCACCTGTAATTACCCTGGCAGCCCAAAGTGAGTCCAGGCTAATAATTGAGAAGACGGCCCCCATGTTCAAGGAGTCGGAACAGCTGAAAGAACAGTTGGATAAAATCCATAAGCAATTACAGAAGATGGGTGGTGCTGAAATCCATGCCATAGACTTCACGGATTTATGCCTATTTATTGAGGTCCCCCTACCCTCAAAATTCAAAACGTCGACATTCGATAAGTACAATGGCACAGGCAACCTGATCGCACACCTCAAGTCCTATTGTGGGGACACGTGTCAATACGGGGGGGACGAGAGACTGCTAATAAAAGTCCTTCAGAAGAGCCTGACAGGTTCGGCCGTGAGGTGGTTCACATCCTTGGAACCATCCATGATGAAGACGTGAAAAGATCTGACCCACCTATTCCAAGAGCAATATGTTTACAACATAGACATTGAGCTCTGCAAGTCAGATCTAGCCCGACTAAAGCAAAACTCCAATGAAACCTTCAGCTATTTCTTAGGCCGCTGGAGAGCACTGGCTGCTCAAGTCAGAAATAGGATACTGGATGATGAGCAGATATAAATGATCTCAAAGAATACCCTGCCAATGATCTCAGATTTTCTTGTATACCAGCAGCAGTCCAATTTTGCTGACTTGGTAAGGAACGCCAACCGCTATGAGGACGCCATCAGAGAAGGGCGGTGGAACAAGAATGCATCCGGGGGGGGCAGCGGGGTTAGGAGGTTATCCGAGTAGAGGAATGATAGAAGAACAGGGGCAGAGGTATAGAATGTTGCAAACACCCGGCCCAACAATAACAATGTAACCCCATTCCAATTCCAAGCAGCACAACCGGCTCTCGTCAGGACCGGGCCGATACAGAAAGCGAGGAATGAGCAGGGGATGCAAATGATCCCAGAAAGGAGAGCCTGTTATGATCGAGTTTTTACGCCATGGGGGCAATTTTTTAATGTACTTTTACCTTTATTAATTGAAAAGGGATTAGTAACCGTGCTCCAGCCATGACCCCCTCCCAATCCGATTCCATATAATTTTGACCCTAATACACATTACAATTTCCATCAGGGTTCGGGTCACCCAACTGATTGTTGCTTCCCATTGAAGCACGCGATCTAGGATTTAATCGATGCTGGGAAGATCATTCCCCCTACACCCACCCAAGCAAACCGGCATGAGAATATCCATCAGGTGCATTTACCACCACACCCTACCGGAATAGCAGGTCCTAGACCCACCATAGGGATGGTAGAAGAATTTGAAGAAGAATTGGAGTTTGATCCGTCAGACTTCATTTGTAATCAAGAAATGTTTGTGGTACCAAAGCAGAAAAATCTAGGAGAAGGAACTATTGGGGTGATTGAACCCCTAAATCTAGAAGATTACTTCCCCACCCTGCACCGCAGACCGAACCCTTAGATCTTAGGGTTTATTTTCCATCACCCACTTCTGTCAATTATGTACATATAAATGCGTACCACCATACACCACCACCCCCATCAATTACCCGATGGCCCATCATACCCCCAATCCCTCGCTAGCACCTATCAGCCACCAATGGCCTAATCTCACCCCTTTTCCCCCAGTACCACCATCCTCAAGCTTCACCACCTCCATGTGGCCCAATTTTGCCGCCCAACCAGCTATCACCGAGGTAAATCAAGTGCTACCCACAGCTCCTGAACCCGCAGTACAAGTACCTCCAATACCAGTAGTTCTACCATTTCAGATCTCGGGACCAACCTACAATTCACATCAGGTCCCTCTGAGTTATGAGCAAACGAATGTCAACGCTGGCAGTAATAGAGAAAGGGTAGTGAACTTTGTGACCCGATCTAGGAAGATTTCAAAGCAATCGGAGGCACCAGCAGCAGCACAAGCCCAACCCGAGGTGAAGAAAGATAGCGCAGTGAATCCTTTCGAGAAAATGAGTCGAGAACATATACTGGAGACTCATCAACCAGAATGTTTGCCCATATTACTATATGGGATCTGTTGATGACGTCCCCACTCCATTTCCAAGCTTTAATGGGGGCATTAAAAAAAGCGCATGTCTCATTCAAGTTAGCGGCAGATGAAGTCGGGCAGATAATTGGTTAAGTGATGGCTCCAAATGCCATTTCGTTTTCTGATGCTGACTTACCAGAGGAAGGAGGTAGCTACTCGAAATCTTTGAATATAACTGTTGAGTCTGAAAATATGGTAATCCCCGTGGTCCTAATCGATAGTGGGTCCGCATTGAATATATGCCCACTGAGAACCGCCACAAAGATCGGGGTGGATCTGTGCATGTTAAGGCCTACGAGAACCAATGCCCAAGGTTTTGACAATACTAGAGAGAGATAATGGGAGAAATTGACCTTGAGCTGTTGATTGGGCCAATGACCTTCTCCATATTGTTTCAGGTAATGGATATTAAATCCTCGTTTAATCTACTACTAGGGCACCCATGGCGGCATGAAGTCAGAGCCATACCCTCCACATTGCACCAGAAACTCAAATTTGCATCTGGGCATAAGATCATTAAAATCGTAGGAGAGGGGCACAATGAGAAAGAAAAGGCCACCAATAGCATTGAAAAAACTAATATGCTAGATGTACCACAAACCACAGAGGACGTCGACCTCCATAGTTTCGAATATGAGGTGTCGGCAATACTCCCGGAGCCCATTGAAGGCATCATTCCTAAAACTTGAGGTGGGATGATAGCAGCGGTGGCCATGCTCCAAAAGTAGGGCTATCAGAAAGGAAGGGTCTTGGGCCTAGATTACAAGAAAGGAAGGAGCCCGTCATAGCTAAGGGCGATTAGAAAGTTAGGTTTGGGCTAGGTTGCAAGCCCACCGAAGAAGAAGTGAGAGAGGCTAAAGAGAAAGTCCGTACAGCGGCAGCTGCAAAAGCCAAGGGGATCCACATAGAAGAAAAACCCCGTCCCAGGCCTCACATCAGGAGCTCATTCATAAGTGTCGGGGTTGTGAAGATTGACTGGAATGGGGATACTCGAATAACCCCATACAAGCCTGCAGCACCAGCTCACCCCACCAATCCCTACATCACCCTTCCCAGCTTGGAGATAGATTTGGCCGCATTATCACTCTTTGAGGAACGACGACCAGTACCTGAACAGACTACCCCTGTGGTAAATCACCATAAAATCGTGTTAACATTTGAGGATATCATCTCAGATGAAATGGGGATTAACATGATAGAGGCTGACTCCGAAAAGCCGTATCAGTTAGCGCCCTCCATCTAAACAGGTAAAGGAGCGGCCTCTCAGGTAGGCAACTGGGCATCTTTGCCCCAAGCCTTGGAAGCAGGGAGTGGCCTAACAATTGGCACCCATTTCCTTAAAAAAAATAACCTATAAAAAGTAAGATAAGCCCTTGGCAGGTAATACCTTGTATATACACAAACTCGTGCTACCAAGGGTCCGTCTCCGAAGAAAAGAAAAATCTCAAAAACATTAAAAATATATATAAAATCTCAAAAATATTAGAAAAATACAAAATCCTAAAAACATTAAAAAAATACAAAGCCCAAAAATATTGTCATTTAAAATTTCAGATAAGATCCCATAAAAGGATGCCTTAATCGAAATACCCCTCCCACGTAAAATCGACTCCTTCCATGTAGAAATACAAGAGGTAGGAGTTACGAGTCTTGATGAGGACATCCCTTTGGAGGAGCTCCCCAATGAGCTCCTCGACCGGTTTTCCGAATTTGAGCATGGCCCTACCCCATTGTTGAAGAAACTGAGGATGTTAATCTTGGAACTGAGGAGATTCCCTGAATTACAAAGATTGGAACATCGCTGTCTCTCGAAGAAAGAAAAAGCATGATCAATTTCCTTCGGTCATACCAAGACATTTTTTCCTGGTCATACGAGGACATGCCTGGTTTAGACCCCGATTTGGTCGAGCATGAGTTGCCTCTCTACCCTGATACGAAGCCAGTTAACCAGAAGCTGAGATGTCTTTGACCCGAGTGGATGCTGAAAGTCAAAGATGAGGTCATCAAGTAGTATGACGCAGGGTTTCTCATGGTATCTAAGTACCCGCAGTGGCTAGCAAATATTGTGTCTGTACCAAAGAAAGATGGAAAGGTTCGCATGTGTATCGATTTTCGTAATTTGAACCGAGAGAGCCCGAAGGATGATTTCCCATTGCCGCACATCGACATCTTGGTCGATAACACATCTAAGCACGGGATGCTCTCTTTTATGGACGGATTCTCCGGATACAATTAGATCAAGATGACAGAGGTTGAACGAGAGAAGACTGCGTTCATCACTCCTTGGGGAACCTTTTTCTATAGAGTCATGCCATTCGGGCTGAAGAATGCCGGTGCAACATACCAGAGAGCTATGACAACACTGTTTCACGACATGATGCACCGAAAACTTGAAATATATGTCGACGACATGATAGAAAAGTCACTGGAGCGGAGCGATCACTTAGTAAACCTTCAAAAACTGTTTGAAAGGTTGAGAAAGTATAGGTTACGTCTGAATCTACAGAAGTGCGCATTTGGTGCTATGTCTAGAAAACTGTTGGGATTCATCGTCAGCATGAGAGGGATCGAGGTCGACCCAGTCAAAGTTAAAGCGATCACTGCAATGTCGCTACCATCTACTGAGAAAGAAGTTAGAGGGTTCTTGGGCAGAATATAATATATCAATCGGTTCCTTGGACAACTAACTCCAATCTGCATGCCGATCTTCAAGCTACTAAGGAAGAACTTGCTCGCTAAATGGAATGATGATTGTCAGGTAGCATTCAATAAAATCAAAAGCTACCTCCTTAACCCACCTGTGTTGGTACCACTTGAGCTGGAGAGACCACTCTTGATGTATCTCTCCACGACAGAAGTCTCGATGGGATGTGTCTTAAGGCAGCATGACGAGACGGGAAGAAGAGAGCAGGCCATTTACTATCTGAGTAAGAAGTTTAGTGATTATGAGAAGCGCTATTCTCATTTAGAGAAAGCATGCCTGACTCTTGTATGGGTTACTCAGAGGCTCCGCCATTACTTGTTATCCCAAGCCATTCTACTTTTGGCCCGAATGGACCCGTTGAAATACTTATTCAAAAAGCCGGCTCTTACTGGATGAACTGCACGATAGCAGCTTTTATTGTCTGAGTTTGACATCACCTACGTCACTCAAAAGTTGATTAAGGGGCAGGCACTCGCCGATCATCTTGCCGACAATCCTTTGCCAAATTATGAACCTTTGAGAATCGAGTTCCCTGATGAGGACATCCTGTTCATGACGGAAGATGATACTGAAGAAGCAGAAGAATCTTGGGTAATACACTTTGACGGGGCAGCAAATGTCGAGGGTCAGGGAGTTGGTGCTATTCTGATTCGCCGAAAGGATCCCACATACCTGTCTCTATCAAGCTCAACTTCCCTTACACTAACAACATGGCCGAGTATAAAGCTTGTGCCGCTGGTTTGCAGGCGGCTCTCGATCTGAACGTAACTCACCTCCGAGTGTTTGGCGACTCACAGTTGATCATATGCCAGACAAATGGAGATTGGAAGACCAAAGATGAGAAACTGATTCCTTACCATGAGCACATCGAGGATCTGATAGCTTGCTTCCAAGACGTGACATTCTCATGCATCCCCCGAATAAGGAATCGCTTTGCCGACGCACTAGCAACGTTGGCATCAATGATAGAAATCCTGTACGGCGCTGAGATGAAGCCGATCATGATCAAGCAAAGGAATGAGTCGGCCTTCTGCCTCCAGATTGAGGAACCTACAAAGCCTTATGATAAGCCACCTTGGTTCTCAGATATCAAGATTCTCCTCGAGACACTAACTTTCCCTGAGGGTACATCCAAGACGGATCAACAAACCATTCAACATTTAGCAGTAGGCTACGTCATTTGCAGGGAATGCCTTTACAAGCAATCCTATAATAACATCTTACTCAGGTGCCTTACTGAAAGTGAAGCGGCCAATATTATGAAGGAGATCCACGAGGGAGTATGCGGAGCCCACGTCAGCGGTCACATGCTCGCCAAGAAAATTCTGCGGTAGGGATACTTTTGGACCACTATGGAATTAGATTGCTATAAACATGTTCAGAAATGCTACAAGTGTCGGGAACACTCCAGTCTGATACACGCTCCTTCCATCGATCTTCACTGCATGACCACTCCTTGGCCATTTGCTACCTGGGGCCCTGATGTCGTTGGAATGATTAATCCAAAATCATCAAACGGACATCAGTTCATCCTCGTCACCATTGAATACTTTACCAAGTGGGTAGAAGCGCCATCATATGCCAACATCACAGCCATTCACGTCAAAAAGTTTCTCAAAAATAATATTGTGTGTCGATTTGGAGTACCCAAGGATATCATCACGGACAACGGCATAAACTTTGTGAATAAACGCATCCGGGCTTTCTGCGAGCAATACAAAATCAAGCACCATCGCTCGTTACCTTATCGGCCTCAAACTAATGGAGCCGTAGAATCTCCATTAGTTTCTCAAAAATAATATTGTGTGCCGATTTGGAGTACCCAAGGATATCATCATGGACAACGGCATAAACTTTGCGAATAAACGCATCTGGGCTTTCTGTGAGCAATACAAAATCAAGCACCATCGCTCGTTACCTTATCGGCCTCAAACTAATGGAGCCGTGGAAGCTGCAAACATGACGGTCATCCGTGTCCTAGAGAAGATGGTCGTCACTTATCGAGATTAGAGAGAAATGCTACCATTTGCTTTGTGGGCCTACAGAACGTTGATCCGTACTGCTACAAGGGCAATATCATTCTCCCTTGTGTATGGAACCGAGGCTGTCCTACCGATAGAGGTTGAAGTACTCTCACTCCGAATCCTCATAGAATCAGGCTTACTCGAAGCAGAGAGAGAGAGAGAGATCCCGCTTCGAACAATTGAATCTACTGGATGAGAAGAGACTCCTAGCCTTGTGTCACACTCAAGTCTACCAGGAACGAATTGCATGCACTTACAATAAACATGTCTGCGGTTGAGATTTAAAGGTAGGAGACACCATGTTGAAGAAGATCTTCCCATCCCTCCACGCTGATCCGAGAGGAAAGTTCAAGCCAAATTAGGAAGACCTTACATCGTCCGAGAAGTGCTACTGGGATACGCCATCCGCCTTGCCACCATGGATGGAGATCATCTTCCTGAGCCCATCAATGCTGGATATGTCTGACGGTTCTACGCTTAGCCTATCACGATAAGGTAAGTATTGGTGAAACAGATACGTGACTGCTTAAGAACCACCCAAAAGAGGCCATCATTCCGAACACAGTAGCCAAAAAGCATCCCAAGAAATGATGATATCCATTGCTACCCCATTTGAGCCTGGGCCTTTTCTTTCAATAAACCCCTTCCCCGAAAAAGAAAAAGTATGTACATATACAAAAAATAAGAGAGACAGGAAGTAGAATTATTATCAGAAAACAAAAAAAAATTGGAAAAGCAAAGATTGCCTAAAATAAAACAAAATGAACAAAAAAATGTAGAAGAAATAAAAACCCCCAAGGAAGAAAGTATGTTGAGAAAACTGAGCCGTGTCAAGGAAACCCCTTTTTTTAGCCTAGAATACCTTCAAATCCTAACCTAACCCATGGTCAAACTACACCTTGAAGGAAGCCCTCTTTGTAGGTTCACAAGCAATCATAGCATCTGTTAAGTCAACATAAGCTGAGTCGTGAGATGACACCAAAACCCCATCTAGCCGGCTATGATGGAATCGACGTCTATGTCGTGGCTGTTGAAAAAATAGTGATGAAAGAAATAAAAAGAATAAAAAATAAAAAACAATACAAGCTCAAAGCAAGATGGACGTGGTGAAAACCCGAAAGGGCATTACGGGTAAAAACAACGAGCTTGTGCGAACCAGGTGAAAACCCGAAAGGGTGCTTGGGTTAAGAAAGCTAAACGCATGGACATGGTGAAAACCCGAAAGGGCGCCACGGGTAAAAAGAGGGTAAAACGGGCACGACGAACCCACCTTGGGCGTTGTGAGTAAAACGAGATTAAAAAGAGAAATTATTTGAGGATAGGAATGAAGAAATATTTGAAACATTGGTTCTCTCTCTCCTGTTACTCCCTTTGTTCGACTGGGCCGCTCATGTTAGATCGAATCGGGTTCCGACCAAGTATGTCTTCAGAACTGCTATGTCAAACGTATGACTCAAGGTAAGGAGAAAGGTTTGACTCAGTCCAAGGATTGATATTCTAGTGTTGGTAAAGCTGTTGAAACTTTCTCAGACCCAACCATTTATAAAAAAAAGGGGGGTTCGACCATGCTCAAAAGAGGACTCGAAATCTCACCCAGTGATTAAGGCACTATACAAAAAAAAAAAAAAAAGCAAAACACAAAAAGCAAAAAAAAAAAAAATAATAAGAGAGAAAAGCCTGTGTGAATATAAAAGCTTTTCCTGTTTCATTTACAAATGCACCACTTACACCACATCCCAAAAAATAGCCGGTGTGATGTCTAGCTTTCTTTCTTTCCTTCTTTCTTTACAAAAGGCAGAAAAAACAAAAATATAAGGAAAATATGTATACCAAAAAGATGTGTGTATCTATAAAGGGTTTTCTAATGCCCCTTTTCTGTGTATCTGATCTATGCAAAAAGCTATATGTGCAGGCAAGAATCAACGGCCTAGCTCGCGCTTCAGGGCACTAATCTCAGCGCGAAAACCATCCTCCCGATCATTCCGCTCGGTCAACCAACGACCATACAAACTCTTATACCTCTTTCGAGAACTATCAGCAGCTCCAAAGGCAACACTCAAGGATCCTTTCAGACGAAGGACCTTGCTCTCCGCTATCTCTGCTCTACCTTTTTCCTGTGCTAAAAGCTCTTGTAGGACCCTCTTCTCATCTACCAATAGCTCGATACGAGCTCGAAGCATTGTCTCCTTTCTCAGCCAAGGGGCTCCCATATCAATGCTCTCTGTCTGATCCAGATGATCAGCAGCAAGCTACTCAATTGATGGCCAAGCCTCATACTCAGGAGAATACTGAACCAAATCTCCCTGCTCCATATGACACATCAACGTCGACTGACGCGTTTCCCAAAGAGCAGCAATCCGATCCACATCCTCGAAGGAAGGACCCCTTAGAAAATAACAAGTCACATAGAGGGGGTTTTGCCTCACACGACACCTGCTGAGAGCAGCCGAACTGACGCAACACCCGAAATGGGAAGTAGAAGGTGCTGCCAGTCAATCTTAGAAGGGTGATGCCCTCATGTTCTCTGGACCAAACTATTGGGAAGGTCCGATCCAACCAAGGAAGCCTCCATATCAGCTTGGCGTCAGTCAACCAAAGCTTCAAAGCTGACAAATCTCCCTGTGGAAGCAAGTGACACCTACCCGAAAAGCATCGAGCCGCCTTGCCTCGGGCAATATAAAAGCATGGCACAAGCCCCAAAATAGCAAAATGCTTGCCTAGCCAGGCCTAAAGCAGCAAAGGACACCCCCTGAGATTCTCCGCCTTGCCCAGAGCAAATGCATCGAGACGTCGGTATTATTCGGCAAGGACCAAGTGCATCACTGATCGGCCCTCTACCAACTCGGTTAAAATGTCGCAAAGAGCCAGAGAGAAGCTCTCTCCCCCAGTAAAGAAAAGGACTTCTGAAATGAGGCTGAGAGCGAAGGTTTTCACGTTGAAGATATTCCTAACCAGCAATTTTTGAAGACTTTCATCACCGAAAAGTTCTTTGAGGAATTTGATCGAACACCTTGTGGGCCCTCCAACGAGACTTTTCTCATACTCAAATTTCTTCAAATCGAGGGAAAGCTGAACGGATTTGGAGTAGCCTGACTTTGGTGTGACCCTTGCGAGGCTTCTGTGAAGCTTCAAGATGGATAAATTGGATAGCTCCTCAAGAGTTGGAGTTAGCTCCCGCTTCCCAAAACGGAACACATGGGCGTTTGCATCCCAAAAAGAAGTGGCCGCATGAAGTAGGTCCCACGGTGGAAGAACCTCGAGGAGGAAGGGAAGGCGTGATAGGCCAAGCCTCTCAAGCTCAACAAGCTCACTCTCATTCAAGCTCCCATGCCAACTTTTGAGAAAATTGGGCCCCAAGCCCAAATGGAGGGGTAAATTGGCACCAAGCCCTCCATGTAAGGGAGGATTGGAAAGCGGGTCATAGACGTACAAAGACATTTTAAGAATACAAAATTCGATGTATGTTGATGGACCCGCCCCTAGGAAAGTAAGAACAAGAAAAATCAGTCAAAAAGACCAAGTCAAACAGAAAAGAGAGGGATTTTGGACTGTCTCGAGTATATAAGGCCCCACAGCTCCCCAGGCCAAAGCTAGCGCAAATATTAGTTGCGCCAGTGCAATTTGATCCAAATTAAGCCTGGCGCAACTAATAGTTGCGCCAGCATAAAATCCTCCCGGGCCACCTTTTCTTGAGTTTCTGGGAATTTTTTGTGAGCCATTGCTAGCCCCCATAGCATGCTGACCTGTTTCACCTGCTTTATAAAGACAGTTACACCTAAGAGATGAAAAGGCATCTACATTTGAAATAAATTTGATTCTTGTGCAGGAGAAGCCCGCACTAAGGCATGCGGCATCAAGGGCCACTTTCATGAGCAAACGTCAAAAATCTTCCTGCAAGCAATCGGATATATGCAAGAAAGAGATGACATCACAATCAAAGAAAAGAACTGAACATGTCCAAACATAAAATCATCCAATGCCACAAATATCTCTTAGAAAACTTTGCAAAAATCCCAATAAAAATTATCTCAAAAAGTGCTTAAATGTTTGAAATGTTCAAATGCAGAAACTAGGGCCTAATCTTTGTTGGCGCCCTTTGCCTTCTTCCGCCGACGCGAGGGGCCCTGGTAAGTCTGCATGTCTTCCACTCGAGACCATGCCTGGGAAATCCTGCTAAGAAAAGATCGTGACTACTTGGCACGTGCACGCTGCAAGATAATCAAAATCAGAGATCAGGGTCAATCAAGAAACCGAGGATAATAAACAGAGAAAGAGTTTAACAACAGGGCACTCACCACCTCCACATCTCAAAGCGCCGAGATGTTACTGTGATACACCGCGAGCTCAATAGCAGATTCAAAATTCTACATTCAAAGGGATAGGATGTCAGTTACCGAGGCAATCACAAGGCATGTACATTTACAAAAGAAGCCGAAACAAAGAAAGAACGATTGTAAGAAGGCTTACCCCTGAAATCACCTCAGGAGGAGGGGCCCGGGCCGCTTCAGCGAAGATGCGTGCCTGCTTATCCACATTAACACACAGGTTCGAGAGAAAGCTCTCATCAAGGCACCAGAAAGTCCCATAGACTAGGCGGATCACCACTAGGGGCACCAGCATGAGAGGCACCTGACGGACCAGCTCCTGAAGAACCCTCACCCGAGGGACCCGTGCCAGAAGGGCCAGCACCTGAAGGACCCACCGCCGCTCCATCCAGTCATCCCCTAGAGCAAACTATGAACGAAATAGAAATCCTCTCAGAAGGAACAAAGATTGAATTAAAACAAAGGGGACTAATCAAAAAGGAAAGGGGAATTACCTGACCACGTGGGCCACTAAATGCGAGGAAGTTGGCGCTAGGGATGAAGCACAGCAAGATAAACCGATATGGCAAGCACTTGTACCATATATGATAGTTTCCAGGCACAAAGAGGGCATTGATAGGGAGCCCATGGTTAAGGAAGGCCGATGTGAGCTCCTCAACACTGCCAATAGGACCCAAAGCATCCGCAGGAGGGTCCAAGGGTATGGCGTGATAGCCCTGGTGCTAATGCATCACCCGCTCCCCTAGCTAGTAAACCCTGGCCCACGGCTTAGGTAGTAAACCCTAAAAGAAAACAACATGGTGGTTGTTGAATAGGCGCGAGGGGCCTACGGCTGCCCGGTACCAGAAAGGGCACATGAGATACGGGTCGTGGAGGATCTTTCCAAGTCAAAGGGTGGCTAGTCAATCAAACATGTAGCATATTAATCAAAGGAAATTTCCAAGCCGAAATAAGCAAAGGTGAAAGAGGACTTTACCTGCTCAGGGACCATCAGGTCAAGTTAGGACCTCAAGCCCATCTCTAAGTGCTCCATGCCCACATCACGGCGCCGGGCTTAGTTCCAATTACTGAGAAGAGGATAGGTGAATTCCTCCAGGTGCAGAAGTGAGCACCCAAGATGAAAGTGGTGGTATCCCCATACCTAAAAAAAGCAATGCACAAAAGAATAGGTCAATAGCATGAAAGACCATTCAAATAAAATTGACCAAAGCAAAAGAGTAAGGGATCACGTCCAATGCCGCCCAAAAACCAACTACAGATTTGGAATCCCCGGTGGTAACCTGATCTACATTGTACATCAACCATGCGTATCCAGTCCCACCCCAGTCATACCTATGGACATCGCCCCAATTGTCCATAATACTCAGCAATGCCAGGTTGACTCGACCGCCACTTGCATTGGTAAAGAGGGTCTTACCCAGCAGGAGTAGGAGAGTGATGCAGGCCAGGATGGTCGCCCGTTCAGGCGTGATATAAAGCACCCTATCTGGTTGGCCCAAATTCACTAGCTCATCAGATGTATAGAGCTGAGAGAGCCACCCCATCTTAACCTCGATGCCATGTATCTGCCTGCAAGGGGGGTACGCCCTTATCATTCGAATGATCTCCTCTTTGCTCAGCACAATGAGACCGGCTATCGGTATGCCCCCCACCCTAATGCCGGTAATCATGGCCCAATCTACAGGCGTCAGTGCCATCTCGACATAAGGCATATTGAAGGTCATTGTCTCCGAGCAGAACCACTCAATCAATGCCTTCAGATATGCGACATCGGCCCTCATAGCGGGGCAAGTCAGAAACTCCCCAAAGCCCACCTGCTCTAGCAAGAACTTCACCACTGGCGAGACATAGAGGTAGAAATCTTGAAAATCAAGCCACTCCCCCGAGGAATATGATAGGGGGCAGGATCTGCGTCAGAAGAGAAAAAGGCATCAGATCTTGGAATGAAAGGAAAGCTACACAAAGAAAGGAAGAACCAAACTTATCCTTTACCTGGCCCGCTATACCAATGTTTGAAATATGAATAAACTGTTGGTGAAGGAGGCCGACTTGGGCAGCCTCACCCTGCATCTCCAACTAGGGACCCGCCAATCGCTCTATCCAGATAAACTGCTCCCCACAAGGACTGGCGACTACCTCAGGCCCCTCCTCCTGGCCCTCCTCGGGTACATACTCATCATCGCCGGACATGCTGGGGCAACAAAAAATCACATCGGAGCAAATCAGTGGAAAAGAACTATCCTTTTGCTACAGGCCAGGGGAAGGTAAGTATGCTCTCCCCGTTCTTTTCTTTTTTCAATATATATATATATATATATATATATATATATATATATATATATATATATATATATATATATATATATATGCCAAAAAATCCCTTTCTTTTGCTTTCAAAGAAAATAAAAGAAAAAATTTCCTTTTTCTTTACGCTTCCAAAATCAAAAACCAAATTTAAAAAAAAAAAAAAAAAATCCTTTCTTCATGCTTATAAAGTCAAAAAAGAATCCTTCTTTTATGTTTATAAAAACAAAAACTAAAACGAAAAAATCCCTCCTTTTATGTCCACAAAATCAAAAAAAAAGCCTCCCTCTATGCTTATAAGAAAAAAAACAAACAAACAACACAAAAGAAAAAACTAAACTAAAAAAAAAACCAAAAAACCACTTTCTCTTATAAAACAAGAAAAAAACAACAAAAGGACAAATCAATGCCTTAGTTTTCAAACAACAAAAACCAAAAATAAAATCCTTTCCCTTAATTTATTTTCATAAAATATATATATTCCCTTAATTAATTTTCGAAAAAAATAGAGACCAAAAATCCCCTTTTCCTAATTAATTTTCAAAAAATAAAAACCAAAAATTCTAGCTTTATATTCCAAAAAAAAAAAAAAAAAAGAGAGATAATAATAAAAGATAAAAACCCCTTTCTATGTGCACAAGTAAAAACAACACAAAAAAATATATATATGTAGATATATATTATGCATAAAACCACAAAAATAGGGCATTATCCATAAAAATCATCAGCGCATTATCAATAAACATGTTTACAATAAAAAATAAATCATTTATCATCTAAAAATGTAAGATCGTGATCATATTTGCAAGAAAAAGCAAGAAAAATCAAGAAAGGTGAATTTAAAATGGTTACCTTGTGAAGAAGAAGAGGTCTTTGATCAAGTGTGGTGCGGACGATCAATCGGCGCAAGCAAATGTCGGCAATGAGGCACACGTAGAGACGAGGTAAAGGAACCCTAGGGGAGACTGATTTTCGATTTGAAGAGAGGGGGAGAAAATATTTTCGAAAAAACACACCTGCTGCCTGAACTCGAGCGTTTTAAATTCCAAACCCAGCTAAAGCTAGCGCAACTAATAGTTGCGCTAGGCTATTTTGAGCCCCGATTTGGCTTGATGCAACTATTAGTTGCGCCAGCCACTTATGGATCAGGATTTGGGCCTAGTACGGGTCACATGCATGGCCTAGTACCCCTCTCTCTTCATTTTGTCGCTCCCGGCAGATGCACACGCTCCCGAACGACATGTCGATCCTCCTTCGGCTTGCCCGGGAAGCTGTGCTAGAATGAAGTGGACCGAGAGCAATAGGTGTCTCGGTCCTACATAGAAAAACAGGAAAAAAGGCCCAAAAACGACAAAAAAATCCCACAAAAAAAGCAAAAAAATAATATATAGAATAACTCACATAAAAAGGCAATAATTCGCATGAAATAATAATTCAAAAAAAAAAAAATCCAAAAAAATCACATAAAATGATAACTTGAAAATACCAAAAAAATCACATAAAATAACAACTTCAAAATAAAAAAAAAATCACATAAAATGATAGGAAAATCATAAAAATAAAACACATAAAATGATAACCTATTTGTGTTTCCCCACAGAGCTACGCACATGCATAAGGCAGTAAAAGGTTAATATTTTATTAGCAATGTAGTTGTGCCATATCAAAGTCTAGAGTCTAAGGTTCACCTGGGATCTTTGGATCTTGATTTAAAGTAGAAGCAATGGTGTCAATCATGATCAAACCGTCAATGTTTCGATCAGATTGACTCCACCGCTATATCGTTACACTGAGCGCTCCGTTTTTGGATTCATATGAACTCTAGTGTTTTTTGCATTAGATTCATTGGAAAAGTTCAATCGTTGGTAGAAATCAACCTATTGAGAATGAGATCACATGTCAATCAACTATGCGTAAACATGCATGCAAAAGAGTTCATTTCCCCTTTATTTTTCGCAGGCTTAAAACCTATATTGGCACCGGTATCCCTGTAAAGTGTATGCCTTGCATCAGGGTATCCATATGATGGTCATTTGTTCTCATAAATTATGCTCGGACCGGTTCTAGGTCGAGACTTCCATCGCCTTTGTTGCTTATCGCCCCTAATGGGTGCATGTTTATGCATAGTTAAATGAGATGTAAAATCATTATTGGCAGAGACCAGGACTGGATGTCTCTTTCGGTAGACACCTAATTTTGGTTGGATCTATTCAGGTTTATTTAAAGTTGGATGCTTTAGGACATATGGATCCAGGGCACGTTTTTAAAAATGGCACATACACCTAAAAAGCGTTGCGATGTCTATTCGCTCCGCTTGGGTAGCCATGCCAAATAAACGTTGGGATCAATGGGTTCACCTAAAGACCCCAAACCCTGCTTCCGGCAGGGGTACCCGCGACTAGTCAAATGAGGCAATCAAATACCTCATAGGATTAGACGCAAACTGTGGAGCCTTACGTACTTGCGTTGTGCCTATCTTTGAATGTGGGTCGATCACCCTCCTTACTTACGAAGCTGTTGTACTTAGAATAAATCTCGAACATCAAATACCTTCAAAATCATCCCGAGAAGCAAATATTTTTCCCGACTATAGGGCGTTCGCAACTCATCCAACCTCGGTTATGCCCAGTAATGTCGCTAAGCGCTTGGGGACTGATTACCTTGAGAAACAAATGTTTGGCCTAGCATACAGGGCTTTTGTTTCCTAACCATGTTACTCGTCTGATGTTTGAAGTTCGTTCTAAATGTAATGGACCCGTTAGTAATGCCTTGGGCCTCTTCGGATGTCTCTTTTCTTTGGCATTCGATCATTAGTGATCAGATACCAAAGAGGGGCATCTGTAGACACCTAGATTTGGCCCAAGGCCAGACCATAACACACTTTGAGGGAGCCACGTCTCTGAGCTTTTGATGGCATGTATGGAACCCTTAGGAACTCTTCAAAAACCTTAAGAACCCTTCCAAACCCTTAGGAATCACCCTAGATCCCTTAAAATCCAATCCTGACTCTTATAACCCACTCCGGACCTAAAACTAGCTTTCTCGAGCAATGGATGAAGAGGAGTGCATCGAGACTATCTATGACCTTCTACTATGATTAAATATCATATCATTGAAAATTAGAGGTCCTCAGCTTTCTGACAAGCCAAGAATCACCCCAATCGGAGTTGTATGTAAAAAAATATCGTGATCTGAAGTACAGGGGCAAAAGGGTAAAAACGCACTAAAACCACCTAGGGTTTTGGCACAACTAAATATTTAGTTGTGCCAGTTACAGTGGGGCCTCTCGCGGGTAGTCGGCTTCTCAAAAGCTACTGTTCTAGCACTATTTCACTGTACAAATGCTTGGCGCAACTAATAGTTACGCCAGGCATATGAACAGTGACCTTGGGTTTTTGCCTCAAAAATTGAGATTGGGGTTTGACTTGTTGACCATTTTGACCTTTGGAGTGTGTTTTGCTAGTTCTGTTGTACCCATTTACTATCTATGTGTAACCCCTTAAGTGGTTTAAGGCCTCACCCTATCATCCACCATTGGAGCATCTCTTCACATATTTCGAGGCTCCAAAAAGCCTAGGAAACCATAGATGTTAGATTACCTAATTGTTAAGCCCAATTAGCATCTAAACACCCTCCTAACTCACCCATTTCCTATAAATAGAACCCCCCTCCCCTTGGATTAGAGGTTGAGAATTTTTGCCTAAGAGAGAAAGAGCTTAAGTGAGAAGATCTTTCTCCCTTTGGTGCACCATCCCCGTACAAATTTCAAAATTCAAAAAAACCCTTTAAACCTTAGTATTTCACTAAAAACCTCTAGGTTAGGTGTGTGTAATCCCCTAGCCTTCCTTCTCTACCTCTTAGCTTCAAGCCTCAGGAGTTAGAACCCCATTCCATACCATACAAGCCTTCAAAAGCTCACCGAAGCAAGCCAACGCAAGGCTCCTCAATGGTGCAACAAGGGCCCGAGAGCTCCGGCTCTCCCCTATATTCCTCTACCTTCTCAGTCATTCCTCCACCCTCCCATTGTGTCGTTACGCCATCAAATTTTTGGTAGGAACGAAGGGGCACAAATAGGATTTAAGACCCATTTGGGCAAGAGGAAGTCATTTTCTTTTCTTTTACATTATTTTTATTTTGGCCATTAGTAGAGACCGCGTTAAGCGGATTGATTGGGTGCCTAACACCTTCCCAATCGATAACCGAAGCCCCTACCCAAGAACCTTTGGTGTGGACCGGATTCAGAGTCATATTTGTGACACTTAGGTGCTTATAAAATGATCTAGGTTTCTCGAGACACAAAAAGCTCCGGGTGGTAACTCTATATTTTTTCATTAGAAAGCGCATCATCGCGACGGGATCGTCAAAAATCCCATGGTTGCACACGAGGCGATCTGTTAGCCAGACGAGTGAGGGGGGTTCTGTGGGGAGGCCTCGTCGTCTAGAGGTCCCGAGGACTTCGGGTGCAGGGATTGTGTTTTCGGAGGACCAGTCTACAGACCTCCGAGCTGATTATACTAGGGACATCGGTGCTCGTCCATCCCAGCGACAGCGTGGGGAGTAGGCGTGTGTGTGTGTTTATTTTTTCCATTGTGTGTGCATTGTATATATATATAGGGGGGATGCCCCCCGGTGACAAGTGTAAAAAAAAAAAACTTTGATATATGTATGGAGAGATTTTTCGGTTTAGATGTACCTGATCGACTCCTTTCCTTTTGATTATCTCTTGCATTTGTCTTTCGCTTTTTTTGTTTCTTTAGCGTCGTCGACCGTCATTGGGACTTGGATGCTTCCTAAGCTGGCCCGGTGATGGTTGAAGGTTGTTTTATATCTGCACATGTAAAGGTAACGCTATCAGTAATTTTTATTCTCCCCCTTGCTAGTTGTCAAGGGGGGTGAGTGTCTCAGACCGGAGCCTGGTAGTAAAAGATGGATATGTATGCTCTCTCTTTTTTTTCTTTTTTTTTTCTTCCTTTTTTGTTTTCTTTTTCTTTCTTTTTTTTCTCTCTTTTTTTTCTTTCTTTTTCTGAAATAAAAATAATGCAGCAGGGAAAGCAAACAACTAAGATAGAAATAAAAATAAAAATGCCCCAGTGTAGGAGCGTGGTAGGATTGACAATAAAGTATCTTTTGTAGCATTCTCCGAATGGTGACTTTGTTATTTCGCATCTTCCTTGTGGATGAGTTGGCGCTTCTAAGGTGATTCTCCTTCTGATTAAAAAAATGCCCCAGTGTCTAGATGTAATGGAGCTTTCCTGGGTTTTAGATGAGCACTTTGGGTCTATAAGAAGTCATGGGTATTTGGTGAGTTAGTTTTGAAGAAAAGTTCATCAGTACTATCATCGAACTAGGGGAGGTCATTTTGATTAGGTCAGTTGTATGCCAGGGGTCTATCCTAGGGTGGTTATCATCCTATCCTGTAGTTATTGGGGAGAAGTATGGTAGGTGTAGTAAGTGATTGCATCAGTCATCATTCATCAGTTTTCGGTTTCATTTCTAGGAATATCCTGTAAGGCTTCTGATTTATCGTCCAAAAAAAGTAGAAGAGGGGGGTAAGGCTCAATGATGCAGGGAATAGTTTGTATCTAATGCTTTCCAAAAGGGGTGAGTAACAATGTTTTTCTCAGAGGGATACGAGGTGCCATGATCAAGCTCTCCTCCCGCCACCTTACGACCACATCTAGTAGTATGGGGACATCAGGGGTGCCCTCGCAACTTGCTTATACACTTCTAGTAAAGTACGAGATATGTCCTCACGGCCTGCTTATGATTCCCTGAGCTCATTGACTTATTCATTCATCGTAATGCTCTCACTCGATTTTTTTTATATATGTATTTTTGAAAGTATCCTGCTAGCGCAAGAATAATGAGTTTTGATTGAACCTAGCATCTTCATTTTTCGCTCTAACGTCTCCTCCAATGGTGGGGGAAGGAGAAATGAGAATTGAGTGTTACTTATGCTTTTGAGAGAGGTTAGATAGGTCACTAGTCCTTCAATCAGATTGCCCGAGTGAGAAAGTGGGCGATAAACTAAAGGTCTTAAGGATATTCTGAGAGCTGATGACGTACGACCAATGAATGGGTCATGATGACTACGAGAGTCATAAGTATAAGTATTTAACCATGGGATGTGATGATCACAGGGCTAAGGGTAGTATTTTCTAAGGTACATGGCGTTTTAAGGGCTAGGGAGTTCTTCCCTGTCTTGGTTCGCCAGTTTGTATGCATTTCTAGGGTATGTGGCTGTTATAACATAAGGGCCTTCCCAGTTCGGTTTCAGCTTTCCTTTCAGATGGGCGTGCTTGGAAGGCATGATTTTCTTCAAGACTAATTCTCCAAGATTAAAGGTTCATTCAAGGACTTTCTTATCATAAGCCCTGGCCACTCTCCTCTTATATACCTGAGCGTGATCAGCTGCCCTTAAACGTGTTTCATCAAGTTGTTCTAGCTGTGTGAGTAGGGCAATTCTCCTCTCGTCTAAGGATAGCTCATCAGCGAGTTGAATCTGTAAGGATGGTACTTGTATTTCATATGGTAAGACTGGCTCCATCTCGTAGGTAAGGAGGTAGGGATATCCCGATGCCTTTTCCTTTGTTATTTAAAGCATCGTCAAAATAAAGGGTCCATGAGGTCTTATCGGGCTCCTCATTATGAATCATGAGTAGGTCTTCATCAGGGAAATCCGCTCATCACCCGGGAGTGGGAGATCTATGAGGCAATCGACAATTGCTTGTCCTTTGATCGACTTCTGTGTGACGTAAGTGATATTGAATTCTTACAATAGCATATACCAACGAGCGATCTTTCCTGATGTTGCGGGCTTTTCGAATATGTACTTCAGAGGATCCATTCAGGCTAGTACTAGTATCTTATGTGCTCCGAAGTAGAACTGTAATTTGGTTGAGGCCCACACCAACGTGAGGCAGGTCTTCTCTATCGAAGTATATTTTCGTTCATAATCGACCATTGTCCTACTGAGGTAGTAGATAGCCTTCTCTCTCTTGCCGTCTTCCTCATATTGTCCAAGAATTACTCCCATTGCTTGGTCATTTGCTGAGAGGTAGAGGATTAGGGGTCTCTTGGGAACTGGTGGTGATAATATAGGGGGGTTAAGGAGGTACTTGTTGATATTGTCGAAGGCTTGCTGACACTGGTCATCCCATTTATACTCAGTTCCTATTTTCAGTAGTCTATAGAAAGGATCACATTTGTCTGAATGCTAGGAGATGAATCTCCTGATGAATTGTAATCTTTCTATCAAGCCTCATAACTCTTTGATATTGTTGGGAGGTGGCATCTCAAGGATGGCTCTGACTTTTGCAGGGTCGACTTCAATCCCTCGCTTGCTGACTATGAAACTGAGTAATTTTTCGGAGGTGACTCCGAAGACACATTTCTTCGGGTTCATTTTTAACTGATATTTCTTAGCTCTTTACAACACCAATCAGAGTGCTTCAATATGTCCTACTCTTGTTTGGGGCTTCACTAATATGTCACCGAAGTAGACTTCTACACATTTATGCTTCATGTCATGAAAAATAGCCATCATGGCGCGTTGATACGTGGCTCCTGTGTTATTGAGCCCAAAAGGCATGATGACGTAATAGTAAGTCCCCAATGGTGTGGTGAAAGAAGTCTTCTCTTGGTCAGACTCTGCTAATTTGATCTGATTATACGCAAAGAAACCATCCATAAAGGATAGCATCTCATGTCTAGCGGTGTTGTCGACTAGAGTGCCAATGTGCGGAAGTGCGAGGTCGTCTTTTGGGCATGCCTGGTTGAGGTTTCAGAAGTCAATGCAAACCCACACTCTGTCGTCTTTCTTAGTGACAAGTACTATATTGGCAACCCACTTGGGGTAGAGGACGACTCGAATGAATTTGGTTTTATGTAATTTGTCAACTTCCTCTTTAACTTGAAGGGATGTTTGTGGGTGCATCCTACGGAGTTTCTGCTTAACAGGCTTCGCATTGGGTTCTAAGACGAGATGGTGTTCTACTAAACTTGGGTCTAAACCAGACATGTCCTCATAGAACCATGCAAAGGAGTCGAGGTGCTCTTGTTGACTTGTACGATTTGTTGACATTCCTTGGAGTTAAGCGTTGCGCTAATTAATAGCTTTTTAGGTTTCTCTTCAGTGCCAAAGTTGATTTCTTCTATGGGTTCTGCAGCAACTTAGGTTTGCTCATCGAAATGCTTAATGGCCCGTTGGAAGTCTAGCGTCTCTTCGACGATTGGTGTTCCTTCTTCATCTTCGGTAAGCTCATATACTGCAAAATTGCTACACTGGGGATTCGATTTTACGAAAGGTGACCCTTCATCGGTACATTTTATGACTTAGAGATCTTTAGTAAGGTGAAGGTCAAGGCTATTGATCATTTTCTCAAAGTCCTGAAGTATCTCATCTGGTATGATCACTAGCTTGTTGTTTAGCCTGGATGCCTTGCATCCTCGTGCAGGAGAGGGGACAGAAGTCTTAGGAGAAAAGTCTCCTTATTGGTTGCAAAGTTGATTCGGGATAAAGGGTTCCCCTTCTTTTCTGAGGTTTTCTGATTTGTTCAGATTTTGTACTTCTGGATCTTTAGGGTTTTCTTCTTTTTCTATTTTTTTTATTTTTGATGATAGATATGGTACAAGGTCAGTCGCCTCAAAAGGCGCAGGAGATTTGCTTCCTCTAAGTAGGGAGCGAGACGGCTGTCGGAGCCGTTCAAGTGATTCTTCAAGAAATGTGGACTTGTTTTGAATTTGGCATTTTTTTTAAGTCCTCGTCTAATGAGTCCTTTTGAATAAGCGACACCAATGACAGCGGTATTGATGTTCAGATTTCCTCTATCACATTGATTGTCTCATCTTGGAAGAAGCTCTGGAGATCATAATCAGTCGAACTATCATCCTCTGAGTTATAATGTGGTTGTTCTTCTTCTAGATGGTGATCTCCTAAGGGACCCTCAGGGGTAGCGAGCTCTTTTCCTTGAACTTCATAGTATGTTAGGATGAGCACGCATGCTCGGCAGTGAGGCTAGTAATGGTGAGAAATGCAGGGAGATCCCCAAGGGCACTCCCATCCTTGTGGGTTGGAGTCGAGGCTAGTATTAACCTCGTCTTCTTGATCTAACAATGCTAGCCTACTCCGCTTGCTCTAGTGTAGGGTGGTCTGTCCAGTAATCCTCATCATCACTCGGGGGGGGCTGCCATTCCTCCTCAAGAGATTTCCAAAATATTTAGAGTTGTGGCATGTCTGGGGATGGAGGAGTGTCTAGTTCAAGTTCCTCTTCAAACTCAACGAGGGCGATGCAGGTGTTTCCCCTTGGGTCAACCAAATGACTGTCGAGATTTTCTGCTTCTTGTGCCGGTAGCTGAGTTGGTGGGTCATCACTCGCTTCTGTCGTTACGAGGCTGGAGTCATTCATTCCTACCATCCCGGTGTGGCGGATCCAACTAGCGAAGCATTCCAATAAGCTGGTGCATGCCCTACAGCGGGGTTGGTATGGATGAGCGATACACGAGGAGTCCTATGGGCATTCTCATCCTCCAAGGCCAAGGCCGAGGCGGATGTTATGCGAGTTAAAATCCTCTTGTGAGGTATCATCTCCTTCCCATGTTAAGCGCAAGTGCTCTTCACTATCTTGCAAGGTGGCTATGTAGAAATCTTCGTCATCAGTGGATTCCCAATCTTCTACTTCCGGCTTGAGTTTGGGAGGTTCTCCCTTTCTCTCTTTTGTAAGCTCCTTAGTGTCAAACAAAGGTTTGACTCCTTCGAGCAGTTCATCAATATCGTCATTTAGATTCGTCAAATCATTGAATGCTTCAGCCATTCATTTAATTTCTGCGTCTTGGGATTTAGTGAAGGGCACTTCCTTCTGCTTTGGTACATCTGCTTTCTCGGTGGTCCCATAGACGAAGTGGTCGTACAGAGACCATTTTTGCGAGGTAGAGAACAAGTCGGCTTGTGGGTCGTCCGATTGGTAACCTAACCCTATGTGTTTACGTATTTTCCTTGGGACGATAGATCCTACATGACCTTGCTTATTTCTACTGAGTCTGGTGTGGGGGATGTACCTGAGCTAATACATGAGGTCCCAACCTTTTGTCACAGTAGGGTTAATGTCATAGAGTTTGGCGAGGTCTGGGCTAACCTCTCTCCTCATTATTTTTTGTTGGCACGTTGGGGGAGGACTAGGAGGGGTAGGGGGACGAACTTCAACAACGGTCGTCTCATCAGGGATTCGAGCCTTTTGAATATGGCCCATGTTTACTATGGAATCAGGGCTGTCAGAATACTCGCAGCGTAATCAGTATCCATCTCCTGGAGGGGTCCATCAGCGTATATACAAACAATGGAGTCCTTGTATGGGAATTTGATGCATTGATGGTATGTGGGCGTTATGGCTTTCATTGACTCTAACCATTTTCTCTCTAAGATAAGATTGTACGTCTAGCAAAATCAAAAAAATGGAAAGTTTCGTCTTTCATTACAAATCCAAGGTAAACCTAGAGTTTGATAGTTCCTTTGACGAAATGACGTGAGCCATCATAAGCTATAAGTTATAGTGCGGAGGGTTTGACATCCTGCTCCGTGTATTCCAGTGTCTTTAATGTTGTGATTGGGCAGATATTGAGCGCTACTCCTGTATCGTCCAATGCATGGGGTACGGAGAATCCCCTGATTATGATTGTAAGGGATATGGGAGCTGCGCTTCCGCGAAGTGGGTCTTTAGGCATGTCTGTATCTATGAAAGTGAGCATCAGCGGTTGTGCCATGACCGAGGCGATTTGATGTAGGTCATCCAATGTTGTGTCCTCATCCACTTGTGTGTCTTCAAGTGTCCTTATCAACAACCGGTGATGGTCAGGTGATTTCTTGATGAGTTTTAGTATAGATATCTGGGTTGGGATCTTTTGAAGATGCCGCAAAAGGTTATATTCTTGGCGTGGCTCAAGAGCCATTTCTTTGCCTGGTCGATGAGCCTTGGGTGCAAGTGGTTGGAGTGGTTGAGGTGCAGGGATTGGTGGAGAGATAATATAAGGCGGGGCCAGCAAGTTACCTTCTCTTTCTCTCATGTTCTCCTCTGGTGGTTGTGCATTCGTGAAATCCTTATTCCGAGGGAAAGGCGGAGGTGGGTAATTGGTTCCTGATTTAAGAATCGGGTAAGACGGTTGTTGACCGAACCTAGTGTGGCTCGATGTCGATGTATTTGTGAAGTGAGTGAAATTCGAGATCGGAGCGCGTACTTGTATGGTGCCACTCCAAGGTGAGAGGTACTTGTTGGTGCGCGCTTTTTCTGGGTTCCTCTCGCCCCCCGTTGAATCAGTGGCTCCAATTATGTCCAAGTGGACTTTAGCGATGCGGCGTTTGGAATGGTGGAGGTAAAATAAAGGGATTTTCTAGGAAGGTTCCTAGTTTGTTTGCAATCGCCAGCTGCAGATATTTAACGACGCTATAACACATCAATAATCACGCTTTAGAGCGAGTGTGGGTTACTTTTTTACTAAATCGTCCGCTTATGAACGTCAGCAGCTATAACACTTCCTTATAATTTAGCTAGTTCAATCTCCTTTTATTTCCCGATATTGTTGTAGTTCTAATCAGTTTAGATTTCCCAATTCTATTGTGAGTTTAGTTGTGTGGGCTTATTATAGCTGATTTAATCGAGTATTCTAATTCCATCAGGAGTCTAATTAATTTTAGGTGTTGCAGTCCTATCAGAAGTCTAATTAATATTAGTTTCTTAATCTTATTAGGATTCCAATTAGTTTAGTATCCTAATACCACTAAAAGTCCAATTGATATAGGTCTTCTAATTGTACTGGGAATGCAAGTATATTAATTCTTAATGAGACTCTAATTAAATCAAGCATGCTAATTATACTTAAATTCTAAGTAAAGCAAGTATACTAATTGTATTGAAATTCTAATTGAATCGAATATAATAATTGTATTGAAATTCTTATTAAACCAAATATAATAATCCTACCAGAATTATAATTGGAATAGGGAACTAATTGTACTAGAACTCTAATCTGAGCAATGAATTAAGTTTATGAAAAATCCAATTTTATTAAAGTTCTGATTAAAGCAATAAATTAACTATACTTGAAATCTAATTAAAGCAATGAATTAATCATATTAAAATTCTATCTAAAATAAAGGAACTAATTTTACTAGAATTATGATCAGAGCAATAAATTAATTATACTAAAATTCTAATTAAAATAAAAAAAATGGAATTAACTATACTGGGATCTAATTGAATCAAAGGAACTAATTTTATTAAAATTTTAATTAAAGCAATTATTCTAAGGATCTAATCAAAATAAAGCATGCAAATTAATTATACCAAAAATCTAAGAAAATTATGGATTCGATTTTCTAATTCTAATTAAAATGACAAAATAATCCTAAAAGAAAGGGGTTTGGGCCCGCTTTGCTAAGGAGGATTGGCCTCATTCCCGAATACCCTCCGTAAGCTCCCTTGGGTAAATCGGGTGGCTGAGATTAAAGATAAGTTGAATTTAAGATTATAAAAATGATATTTTTGGATTTTTGGAGTCGTTTTCGGGATTATAATTATGGATTAAATAGTGAAACTATAATTATAGAAACTAAAATTAACATTTAGGATTTTTTTTAAATATTGAATTAAGAAATTAAAACCAAACCTTAAAATTCTAGGACTAAATTCGGGTCCAAAATCAAAAAATCAGATCGTATGATTAAGGACTGGTTCTAGAACCTAAGGACTAGAACCAGAGATTAATGATAGGACTGAAAATTAAGATTTTAGAACGGAATTAAAGCCTAGGGTCAGTGAATTAGACCGTCAGATTAAGGACTGGTTCTAGAAACGGAGGACTAGAACCAGATATAAGAGATTACGGTCTGAAAGGGGTGCTACGGTCTAAGACTGAATTAATATTAATAATTTAAACTAAGAAATCCTAAGTCTAAAAACTAAGAATTACGGTTGGACATTAGAGGTTAAATTCTTACCTAAGGTCGCAGCTGTGGAGAGAATTCTCGAAGATTCGAAGCTTGAATTTTAGAATCATGGCTAGGTTGCTATGGGTTCGTTCTCGGAGTTCTCTGGTTTCGAAGTCCCGAAAAAAAAACTGTTCTCCCCTCTCTCCTTCGTGTTGTTTGGGTCAAAATTAAAAAAAGCTTTTATAAGTTTTTCTTCAATTACGAGCCCTTTTCCATGCGTTTAACTGAATTACGCGCCAGTCTTCTAGTGCTTAATCGCTTTGAGTTGGTCACCGACTCAATGAGCGACCGGCTGAGTTGCGCAGCGAGTTTCCTAGTCATAACAGTGTTAGAACTAATTGCACGCCTAGTGTGGAGTGCGTGATCCAATTAAGCATTTCTTTCAGAGCGCATAATCGAGGAAGCTTGGGGGTCAAGGACGGTAAGACTTAGTCGGGCATAGGCTGATTGTGCGCCAGTGGTGGGGCGCTCAATCTGACCGCGCTCGCCATGTAAAGCACGTGATCGAGTCTCGAGGTGGTCTACGAAAGGAAGTATAGTCTGAGAGGGGACTAATTGTGCGCGGATGATTTGTCATGCAATCGAATTATGCGCGTGGTTATAGGCGCTTAATTCGGGGTTGTCCGGGTTTGGGCCAGGTCTGAAATGCCAGACTATTATTTCAGTCTGCATTCTGACTATATACTATTGTTTCAATATATAGTCTCCCTTCGTTGGAATCTGAGCCACAGAGATATTGTTTCAGCCATGTACTATTATTTCAGTACATGGTTCCCATGTTAGGGTTATGGGGCCTTAGCCATAGTGCTGTTGTTTTAGCCTGCGTCCAGCCATATACTATTATTTCAGTATATGGTCCCACATTAGGAAAAAAGGGTCTGAAATCTAAGACTATTATTTCAGTCTGCATTCCGACTGTATACTATTGTTTCAGTACATAGTCTCCCTACTTCGGGATCTGAGCCACAGAGCTATTGTTTTAACCTGTGTTCAGCCATGTACTATTATTTCAGTGCATGGTCCCACATTAGGGTTATGAGGTCAAAGGTTAATCGAACAGATTTGTACATTTTGAGAGGGCAAAATGGGGGTGTCTACAGATGCCCCCCTTCGGCGGGCTCTTATGAAGTAAGAACGCGTCAAAGAAGTAGACACCCCTCATTCGAGGTGTCTTCTGTTTCTCTTGAAAAATCACAAATGTGAACTGAGGATGCTGACATGACATACTTGGCTTTCTTATCTATCAGCGTAAGCTAAAATGGAGCATTCGGGGGCCTAATGGTAGCTGTCGAAAGGCGTGTTCCATGTCGTGGATGCCCAGGGGCGTTCCCGTCGCGTAACGCAACCTGCTGTCATAGATAGTTGATGGGGGAAGTCAGCATATCCTATTCCGTGGGTGTAAGGGGCATCCCGTCGCGTGGCGCGACCTGCTGCGAGTGACAGTCAAACAGAAAGGAGAAACATCATATCCTAATCTGTGGGTGCAAGGGCATCCCGCCGCATGTCGCGACCTCTTGTAAGGGGCAGTCAAGCAGAGGGGTATGACACAGTCGAGGTACTGCGGGGCATCATACAAATGCCCATAAATAAGGTCCAGGGACTAAAAATAATACAATGTAATATAATGTCAAAGGCTTTAGCAAGTCATGTCAGACCGGGCGCGTCATTGCTCACACCAATGCGCATCAAGCATTCCTCTTCTAATAGGCATTTGTAAGTTCTTAGATTAAATATACTCATTGTTCGGTTTCCTAGGGGCATGACCGATTTGGGCTGGTAATTGAGGTCGGGGTCTTGTGAGGTGTGCTCAATTTAATTCTGCGCAGTGGCGCGTGCGCTTGATTCATCTGGAGTCGTCCTCTAAGTTGGGAATTCTAGTCCTAATGCATTTGAACAAACGATTCTGTGCAGTGGCATGTGCACTTGATCCGATTATGCTCAGTGGGATATGTGCTTGATTGCGAGTTTAGGCAGTCTTAGGAGTTAAAGGTCAGGTTTAAGTGTAATTTATTGTGCGCCGATATTGGGGCACTTAATCAGGTTTTCTGGTATTTAAAGAAAGGTGAGTTGGGTCTATTTATCTTGTTGCTTTGTTCTTCTTTTCTTTTTTCTTTTTGTTAATTTTTTTTTGAAGTAAGGGGATTTTGAAAATTCGGGGGTTTGGAATTTTGAAATTTTAGGGATTTTAACTTAAGATCAATTCGGTGGTAAAACGGCAGAAAATGTGGCTTTCGAGATGTCGCTGAGCAGATCCATCGGTACGGGATTTGTGGACCCGACCATTGATGTGGTTGTCAAGACAACACTTGGCAGGCCAGATACTCCATCTAACCTTCTCGACGAATACTGATGATTGTCTCTTGTGGGAGGACTACAATGATTCATGAGTCGAGAGAGATGGGTTTTGAAAATATTTTGACTTAATCATAGCTAATTATATTTATAAGCAATATCGAGTAATTGAAAAGTTTGTAGTACTTACCTGGAGGTGATACTTACCTGAATTGTGCATAGCTTCTGCGGTCCATGGTGGGACTTGTAGTGTCGTGATAGAACTTTTGAGATTTCTTAATGAAGGTTTGCTATGGTATGGCTTGGCGGTTGTGATAATGTAGAACTGATGTTGTGATGGGACTTGGCATTGGTCGGATGCGAGGGTGAGTCCTGGTGGGACGTGGGTGTTGGTTCGGGAAAGAGCTCTTTGCTTTAGCGATGGAACATGATCGAGCTTTCCCTCTTCTTCATCATATGGCGTGACAGGTGTTGTCTGAACTTCTCGGGCAGTGATGCTTGCAATGGGATGTTGGCTGAGTGTAGTTAGCGATGGGACGCTGATAGGATATTTGGGCGATAAGCGTGTCTTGTTTCTTTCTTTGCCAGATCTTGGGGTTGACATGAGGGCATTTGTTTAATTCATTGCGATGGGGCTGGATATTGAGGTGATATCGCGTGTGTGCATGTTGTCGCAATGGGGCATGTGTGACATCAACACTTCCTTCTCATGTAAGGGTACGCGTTGGGACGGGTGAATTTTGATCAAGGTGTGATAAAAAGGTGTGAGGGTGCAGATTTTGTCCAAATCAGGTATTACGGGCCTATTTCAGGTCGCTTAATACCATTGCGTGCCTATTTTCAGGCGTGCGATAACAAGCTTGAGGGGCTATTTACGTGTATGTGAGTCTGCGTGTGATCGTATTATGCGCTATAATCGTAGCGCATGATCGAGGAGTCACCAGGTCAGTGTATGGGTGACCTTTCATATCGCACGGCGTGAGTCGGTTGTTTGATCGGGTTACGTGGTCTATAGCTTGCGTGTGATCGGAGCGTCACGCTATTGGCGTGAGCGATGGTTTCATTGAGCGCTTGGGTCATAGTGCATGTTTTTGATTGTGCACATTGTGTGTGGCGTGTTATCGAATTAAGCACATGTATCCCAGAGCGTGATTAAATCCGTACCCTATATAAGTGAGGGAACCTTCATTTATTTTCATTCTTTGCTTTAGTCTCGAGTTTTGACCTTCTCTGGATATTTTGTGTTCTGAAATTCGTGTTTTAGTGATATTGAGCGATCTAACCGTCCGATTGGGATGTCATTTCTTCTTATGTTCGTTATTTTGCGTGATCTTCATCCTGAGGTGATGCTCGGGGACGTCATTACTCCGGGAATGGGCGGTATTGGGAATGAGGGCGTTAGTCTTCACATCGGTCCTTTTTAGGGAGCAGTGAAGGCAGCGTTGAAGAGGCAGCGGCGGCAGTGGTGAAGATAGAGAAAGGAGTTACAAGTGGAGGGATTTATTACCCAACCAATCCTTCCTAAACCCTCCAATTGGACGCTCCGAGTGGACTATGCTCCTCGCTTCGTCTCAGTTTTGAACCCAGTCTTCATTTTGGGTTGTAGGTTAAAGTTTTAGGATTTCGTTTTGGGTTGTAAATTCAGGAGGTTTACCTCCGGTGATGCTTGTAAAATCTTGAGTTATAAATAAAGAGGTATTTTTTTGTTGTACTCGTTTATTCGTTTAAACTTATTAACGGATTGGTTGGATTTATTTGATTTGTTTGATTTATTTTAGAATTTAATTTAGTTTGAGATTAGTTTATTTTTATGGGGTTTGTTTAGTTCCGATGGGTTTACTTGGTCCTGATGAGTTTGGTTGGGGAATTTTTCTTGGTTGTTTCCTCACAAGTGAGGATCTCATTTTAGAGTATTTTTTTTGTTTTAAATTTAAAGTTTAAGGTATTTTGTTTTAGTTTTTTGTTTGACCTGAGATGACACTTGTTAAAAGGTGTGAGTTTTCAAAAGTTCTAGATGGGTGTTAAGTGTTTAAATCTTATTGGCTTGTTTATTTTGCTTTGGGTTTGTGTTTCCTTTAAGGGGTAAGTGTTGTGTGATTATTGGTTCATCTAGGTTTGTCATGGATTGTGGTCTTTCAAAGGGATATGTGTTTAGTTTAGATTTAATTAGATTGGAAGGGTTTAAAAGTGTGGCACTTGTCATTTGGTAATTTAGGAGGAATGGTTTATAAATGTGCGAGCTAAAAGCTTTGAGTTCTTGTTATTTTGAATTTTATTTCAAGTTTAGAACTAGAAGTCCTGGGGCATTTTTGTTTTGATTGTTAATGTCTTTTCTTCCTTTCTCTTTTGTTTCCCGGGTACTAAACCTGAAGAGTTGTGTTCATTTCGTGGATGATTGGGAATGAACGGGATTGGGAATGCAAGGTAGCAGTTGAATTGCTACCATGCTATGGGAAGAGGTGGAGGAGAAAAAGTTGGTAGAAAGAAAACCGAAGGATAAGGCAGGGTCAGAATTCTCGTGACCGATGCCTATTTTTCCTCGGTAGGCTCTGCAAATTCGGTGTTAGTTGCTCCTCCTTTTAGGGTTTCACAAGGTGAGCTTCTAAGGGTGGATCCCGCAGGTCCTGGGTGGCTTTCCGTGAGCCACTCTTTCTTTTTTGCTAGTTCGGGGTAAGGGGAAGAGGTTATCATGGTTAGAATTCGTTCAGGGGGCTTCCCCCCTTCGGGCTTCTCTGAGATTTCTAGTTTCCCGAATAAATCTGGATTCGGGCATTGCCTGAACGTGCTAGTTTTAAATTTCTTGTTTTAAGGTGTATATTCAGAGGGTATACCCTCGGTGTATTTTATAATTATTCGTTTATTTATGAAGTGATTATTTCTTTTATATTCCACTTATGGCTATTTATAGTTAGTAACTTTTGGTTTGGTTGACTTCGTAGATTGTTTTTTGAGTTTGGTTTGATTTTGTTTATTTATTTTGGCTTGGGGCATGTTAGGAGTATTTGTGTTTTGATTTAGTTTAGTTTAGGTCCAAGTGCATGAATGATGGGGGGCATTTTTTCATCATTTTTTTTAGTTTAGTTGGGTCTTAGTTGAAGTGTGTGAGTGATGTTGGGCATTTTTTTTAGTTTAGTTTGGTTTGGTTTGGTTTGTTCTTTAAATTAGGAGTGTTTTTGGATTGGATTTAACAGGGGCGTAGTTTAGGTCGGTAATTAGTGAGTATCAGAAGTTTCCCAATTCAATCCTGTGAAAGTGCTGTTTTGGGCACATATTTTTTGTTTCTGGGGTTAGGTCGGTAATTAGTGAGTATCAGAAGTTTCCCAATTCACTCCTGTGAAAGTGCTGTTTTGGGCACATATTTTTTGTTTCTGGGTAATTGCGCACTTCACTATGGGTGCATAAACTAATTAAATGCCAGAATGGGAGCACACGTTTCACAGCGTTGGAAGGTCATTAAGCACCGACTTTCGGTCGTTTAATCAATTTGAGCGCACAATTTGGAGCGCAGAATTATGGCGGTGGCCAGTCACTGTTGAAGTGGCTGTTGGCATTCACACGTGGGTACGCATCTGGTGGGTGGCGTGCAACCAGGCGGTCGGGTTAGTGTGAGTGGGCGACAATCCATTTGCGCGCCCTATTACGAGCGTTTGATCTGGATTATGCACGGGAACAGTTGTGCATGTGATTTTACGCGCGCGATTTGGGTGTGTTCTATATATAGTTTAAAATTTTTCATTTTTCCACGCTATCCGTTTTGGTCTTTGATTCTCTAGTTTCCTTGTTTCCTTGCGCTCTGGTTTTCGTGTTTTCATGATATCTCGCGATCCGGCAGTTCGTTTTAGGCACTATTTCTTTTGTTCATTTTAGTCTTTTGAGCTCTTTCTTCTAGAATGGAGCCTAGGATTGGTGGTAGACCTGCTCTTACTATCTCTAAGTTAGAGAGGATGATGATGGGAGATAGGTGAGACCTCTAAGGCTCGGACCGATGCCATTGTCGGGGAGGTGGATATTGGGGAGGTGGTTAGAGAGGAGGTTCCGAAGGTTGACCAGGCGAGGGTCAGGGAGGAGGTGCTCGAGATTGAGCAGGGTGTAGGTGAGGAGGAGGGTGAGAGGGTTGAGGGTGAGATACTGAGGGTGAGGGAGCTGAGGAGCACCAAGGTGAGGAGCATCGAGATCCCAGACACTTCTCGCTGAAGGATTTCTTTGCTTGAGGCCAGGTAAGTACTGATGAGCATGAGTTCCTTCATTATCCTAGGCATTTAGGTTATGACATAGACTTATTAGGATCTGGAAACCCTCCTAACTCATGTCGAAGCTACATTGGTCATTGGTTGTGTGCTCACCCATACATCATGACGGCATCTAGAGATAGGTCATATTTCTATTCAGTTGTTCTTGTCATGTTTTGTGTGTTTGTTGTAAGTTGTTATTGTATGTTTGGAGCATATTTCATTTGCTTTTAGCTCCAAATTTGTTTATCTTTTGTCATAGGTATGTGTTAATCTTACTGTCATTGTTATTGTGTTGGTCATTGTTCCATTCGATAGGAGCCCCCGCAACTGGCTATCAGCTCGGCATGGACCAAGTCCCATACTTGGTATCGTGCCTTGTCAGAGTTTCAGCAGGCGCGATTGGTGTCTTTCAGTTTCGGACCGATCCTGGAGCTGGAGCCCTTTTAGGTTGATCGTGGCCTGATCGCAGCGATTCTGGAGAGGTGGAGGGAGGGGCATCAGGCGCTTCTCTTTTCAGTCGGTATGATGTTGCTGACTCCAGAGGACTGGGTCCGCATTACCGGTCTTCATTTTAAGGGTGAGCCGATCACGGGGTGGATGGCAGGAGATTTTGGGTGTGACGTATAGGTCGAGTGGATCAGGGTCGTGTGTAGTTCGGGTCACTTGGTTCTTTGATACGTTTGTGAGTGGCTTCATCCCTCCGAGGCGCCATTCGGAGGCGAAGGCCTCTTATGAGGCGCGTTGTGTGGTGGTGGCGGGTCGGAAGCCCGTAGTTGAGCCGGGGTTGGTTGCGGATAGGGTGCTTCAAGCATTCTTGATGCACTTCCTTGGTGTGGTACTCTTCTCTTCTTCGACTCGGGGATGCATCACCGGGTTACTTTTGATGGTTCTCGGGGATTTGGGTCGAGTCCCTACCTATGCGTGGGGAGCGGTCGCATTGGCGCATCTCTATGAGCAGCTTTACCGTCCGGGACAGGGCATCGCGACGATTGGTGGCTTCCTTCCTTTCCTCTAGGTGAGTTTTAGTCAATTAATGTCATAGTGTCTTTGTAGTTCTTTTTAGTCTTTTGATAGTAGCATCTACTTAGCATTTCTCTTGTTTTGTTTTCTTGTTTTGGGCATATGATCATTTCACTTTTCTCTGTTCAGGGGTTTCGTTGGAGGTGACGTTCACATTTCCTCGGATGCACGTGTGGAGGGAGGTGTTGAGGGGTCGCCATTGGTCTTCGGATCTTCAGACCGCGCACAGCCTCTTCGAGGATATGCATGTGAGGAAGGTATAGATCATCGTGCGTATGTTTTTGCTTCGTTTCATTTCGGTCTTTCAAGATTTGAGGATTCATTGAGGGGTCGGCTTGTTTGTTTGGTTGTAGGTGATCTGGAGGCCTTACGAGGATGAGGAGGATGCCGGCGTGCCAGTGATTCAGTCTGGCCGGCCCTTCTTTGATGTGGACATATGGGTCCATTATTTTGAGAGGGTGGAGAGGATCCACACATCTCGAGTGGTACGGCAACTAGGGCTCACTCAGGGAGTCCCTCCAGAGATTCGCCACCAAGTGGCGAAGAGGATGACCTGCCCTCCTGGCCAGAACTTTGCAGAGCGGATGGCGCTTCATATAGCGGATTTTAGAGCTGAGGGGACCAGGGTTACAGGGGTGCGTGACAAGGCGGACTTCCAGGAGTATGTGAGGTGGTTTAGCGCATTGGGTGGTGGGCGCCTCTTCACATGTCCCTTCCACGGGAGTGGTTCTTTTGCGATTGGTGGGCCAGAGTCGACATCAGCGTTGAGGGAGAGGTTGGCTGCGTTGGAGCTGGGCCATCTCACGACGAGCGTGCGGGGGGCGTTAGATGCCCTCCATAAGGCGATGGAACTGATGGGGTGTGCTCCTCGTCCTGATGAGGAGATGTTGCACTCCTTAGCCCTCTCAATTGGTCAGGCTAGGGCAGGGGAGGACGAGTTGGGGGCTCGGCTAGCAGAGGCTTGACAGCTCCTAGTGAGTTAATTTATTGGTTTAATTGTTTATACATTATGTTGACTTAGTCTTTCAATTGTTCTGACATGGTTGTGGTGTCTTGTTTTATTTTATTTTGGACAATCTGAGAGGGAGGTCGAGGTCGCTAGACATGTGACGATGATCGAGTTGTTACGCAGTCAACAGCAGGCCGGCCGAGAGGTGGAGGCCAGTTTACGATATGAGATTGATCGATTAGTAAGTGTCTATATATGTGACCTTGGTTTTGTTAATTGTTAGCATTGTGGGCCTGCTGACTGATATGTTTATTGTTATTCATAGAGATCTGAGCTCGCTGCTGGAGGTCTCGTTCCAGCATTTGATCCATCTTCCGTTGCTTCCTTTAGTCGAGAGGATCCAGCAATGGCTCATCTTCGGGGCGAGCTAGATCATTGGGTAAGTTCCATTCAATCTTTTAACTCATTTATGTAATTATAGCAGTTTGTTGGGTGTTATTGTTTCGCTTTTCTTAACATTTTACTAATATTAGGTGGTATTTCAGTGTCGGATCGCCGAGGATCTTCAAACGAGGGATGCGACTACTGCCTCTCTACACCCAGAGAGTCAGGTATAGTTTTTTCTTAGAGCGGCATAATTCTGTTTAGGTTATTTCATTTTATTTTGTTCTGATTTATTTTGTGTTGGTTTGTTTGGTTCATTGTGCAAGCTATTTCGAACTCCGCTCCTGAGGTTTCCCCTCAGGGGTCTGTTCCTATCCCTACTCAGGTATGTTTTAGTTATTGTGTTCGTAGTTCATTTGTCATTATAGTATTTTCTGATGTATTTGTTTGTTCTTCTTGCAAGCGCCTACGTTTGTTGTCCCTTTCGTGCCTCCTGCTGATCCAATGACTGCTGAGATGGTCGGGCGACTTCTGAAGGAGAGGTTGGATCTAGTATAATTAATTTTTTCTTTTCAAAGTTTTTTTTTGTTCATATATATATTAGTTTTCTTTGACTTGGTGCGGTTATGCAAGTTCGTCAGCTTGAGGAGGCGCATCTAAAGGCGATGCGAGCGCACACCATTCCCGAGGTGAGAGGATCCTTGGGGAGACGCAGATCATGATGACTTATTTGTTGAGATGATGGCTACTCAGAGGACTCAGGCTGAGGCATTGGAGGCGGCGCGTCGGACGATGCGGGCAAAGTCGCAGGTGACCCTAGATCAGCTGTAGTATCGTCTAGCGAGGAGTGAGCGGGGGATACATAGGCTGGCTTGTCAGCTTGGTGGGTCGGAGTCGAGGGCTATGGGTTCCTCGGTTGGGCAGTCTCATCACACGTCTCGTGATCATGTCAGGGGTGACGCTCATGAGGATTCTGTTGTTCGTGAGGTTCTTGAAAGGTATCCTCCTTATTCATGATCGAGGCGATCTGTTATTCAGGCGAGTGAGGGGGGTTCTGTGGTGGGGCCTCGTCGTCCAGAGGTTCCGAGGACTTCGAGTGTTGGGACTGTGTTTCAGAGGACCAGTATGAGGACCTTCGAGCTGATGATACTGGGGATAGCAGCGCTCGTCCATCCCAGCGACAGCTTAGGGAGTAGGGGTGCATGTGTGTATTTTTGTATTCATTGTATGTGTGCGTTGTATATATAGGGGGGATGCCCCCTGGTGACAAGTGTAAAAAAAGAAAGGAAAATTTTTGATATACATGTAGAGAGATTTTTTATTTAGATGTACCTGATTGGCTTTTTTAGTTACCTCTTGCATCTACGTTCGCTTTTTTTAGTTTCTTTAGCGTCGTCGGCCGTCATTGGGACTTGAATGCTTCCTAAGCTGGCCCGGTGATGGTTGAAGGCTGCTTCATATGTGCACATGTGGAGGTAATGCTATCAGTAGTTTTTGTTCTCCCCCTTGCTTTTTGTCAAGGGGGGTGAATATCTCAGACCGGGGTCTGGTAATAAAGGTGGATATTGTTTTTTTCTCTTTTTTTTCTTTCTTCTTTTTTAAAATGAAAACAATGCAACAAGGAAAGTAAATAGCTAAGATAGAAATAATAATAAAAACAATAAAATAATAAAAAATGCCCCAGTGTAGGAGCGTGGTAGGATTGACAGTATAGTATCTTCGGTAGCAATCTTCGGATGGTAACTTCGTCGTTCCTTGTCTTCTTTGTGGACAAGCCAGTGCTTCTAATGTGATTCTCCTTTTGATCCAAAAAATGCCTCAGTGTGTGGATGCAATGGAGCTTTTCTGTGCTTTGATATGAACACTTTGGGTCTATAAGAAGTCATGGGTATTTGGTGAGTTAGTTTTAAAGAAAAAAGTTGATCGGCACTGTCATCGAATTGGGGGGGGTCTCCTTGATTAGGTCAGTGGTATACGGGGGTCCATCTTAGGGTGGTGGTCATCATATCCCACAGTTATTAGGGAGAAGTATGGTAGGTAGAGTGGGTGATTGCGTTAGTCGTCATTCATTGGTTTTCAATTTCATTTCTAGGAGTATCCTGTAAGGCTTCTGATTTATCATCCGAAGTAAAAATAGAAGAGGGAGGTAAGGCTCAGTGATGCGGGGAATAGTTTGTATCTAAGGCTTCCCAAAAGGGATAAGTCACCATCTTTTTCTCAGAGGAATACGAGATGCCATAATTGAGCTCTTCGCCATGTTTCGATACCATCAAAATCTCACATTCTATGGTTAGCAGGAGTTTGTCCTCCTCCCGCCACCTTACGACGACATCTAGTAGTATGGGGACCTCAGGGATGCCCTCACAGTTTGCTTATACACTTCTAGTAAAGTTACCAGAGATGTCCTCATGGTTTGCTTATGCTTCCCTGAGCTCATTGACTTGTTTATTCATCGTAATGCTCTCACTCAATTTTGATAAGTAAAATGTATTTTTTTTAAAGTATCCCGCTGGCTCAAGAATAATGAGTTTTAATTGAACCTAGCATCTTCATTTTTTTTCTCTAACGTCTCCTCCAATGGCGGGGGAAGGGAAATAAGGATCGGGTGTTACTTATCCTTTTGGAAGAGGTTAGGTAGGTCACTAGTCCTTTAATCAGATTGCTCGAGTGAGAAAAGGTGGGTGATAAATCAGAGGTCTTAAGGATATTCTGATAATTAAAAGCGTACGACTAATGAATGGGTCTTGACGACTAGGGGGGTGATAAGTATAAGTATTTAACCACAAGATGTGACGATCACAGGGCTAAGGATATTATTTTCTAAGGTACATAGCGTTCCAAGGGCTAAGGAGTTCTTCCCCGTCTTTGTTCGCCAACTTGTATGCATTTCCAAGGTATGCAGCTATTATAACTAAGGGCCTTCCCAGTTCGGTTTTAGTTTTCCTTTCGGATGGGCGTGTTTGGAAGGCATGATTTTCTTTAAGACTAATTCTCCAATATTAAAGGTTCGTTCGAGGACTTTCTTATCGTAAGCCCTAGCCACTCTCCTTTGATATACCTGAGTGTGATCACCTGCCCTTAGACATGTTTCATCGAGCTGCTCTAGCTGTGCAAGTAGGTAATTCTCCTCTCGTCTAAGGATAGCTCATCATCAAGTTGAATCCATAAGGATGATACTTGTATCTCATAAGGACTGCCTCCATCCCTGTAGGTAAGGAGGTAGGGAGTTTGGCCAGTGGCCGTACGAGTAGAGGTCCTGTATGCTCAGAGTGCTTCTGGTAGTCGTTCAGGCCAGTCGGCTCCATTGCTCGTTTCTACTGTGTGTTTCAGGATTTGAATCAGCATTTTGTTTGTAGCTTCTACCTGTTCATTTCCTTGAGGGTAGAACGGTGATGAGTGGCATAGATCGATGCAGAATTTCTTGCATAATTTCTTCGTCTTCTCTGCGATGAACTATGGTCCGTTGTCGGTGACAAATATCCTGGGTACTCCAAACCTGGTGATGATATTTTGAATGATAAACCTCATGAGTGTTGAAGCGGTGATTCTGAAGTAGGATTCGGCTTCTGCCCAGTTGGTGTAGTATTCGGTCGTTGTAAGTATGAATGTATGCTTGCGAGTGTTTCCAACTATGTCTGTGAATGGTCTGATGACATCGAAGGCCCACATCGTAAACAGCCACGGCGAGGTCATAGTGCTCAATGCAACTGATGGAGCTTTAATGAGTGCGGCATGTTCTTGGCATTATTTGCAAGATTGAACATAGAGGTGGCAATCTCTAATCATCATCGGCCAGAAGTAGCCTTATCGTGTAACTTGATCGACGAGCCTCTGTCTATCGGAGTGGGAGCCGCAGGCACTAGCGTGTACTTCTCGGATAATGTATTATCCTTCGACAGTCGTGACGCATCGTAGTAGTACTCCTTTGGTGAAGGCTTTTTTTTATAATGTTTCATCGAGTATGCAGAATCGGGCGCATCGGTTCCTTATAGTCTTCTGTTCGATCTTTGTGGCATATGGAGGGACGTGTTGATGCTTTAAGAAGTTCCAAATATCGAAATATCATGGTTGTCCATCGTTAGTTGGTGATTTTTCAAATCTGAACATAGCGACTTTGGTTTCTGCCTTGACGTGCTTTTTCGGAGTGATTGCTTCATTGGGTGCTGTACACGTGGTGAGGATCGATAATTCTCTCTTGATGGTCCATGCTACCTCATGGGCGGGTGCTGTTAATTTTTTGATGAAGAAGGTCTTGGTACTTTGTCTAATGGGTAGTTGGATGATGGAGGCTAACGTGGCTAAGGAATCTGCGAGCTCGTTTTCTAGTCTAGGGATGTGCATGAAAGAGATTTTTTTTAATTTCTTTACTAAATATTGAGCAGTTTCTAGGTATGCCATTAGTCTCCTTTCCTTAGTTTTTCATTCTCCTATGACTTGTGAGATTACTAGCTTGGAATCACCGATGGTTTTCAACTGCTTAACGCCTAATTGTAATGTTGTTTGTAGTCCAGCTATAAAAGCTTCATATTTTGCGACGTTATTAGTGACAGGGAAGTCTAGTTGAAAAGTCTTAGGTATAACTACTCCTTCTAGGCTTAGGAGGACTATCCTAATGCCTTTTCCTTTGTGATTTAGAGCACCGTCGAAATAAAGGGTCCATGAGGTCCTGTCAAGCTCTTCGTTATGGATCGTGAGTAGGTCTTCATTGGGAAAATCTGCGTGTATGGGCTCATCACTCGGGAGTGGGAGATCTACGAGGTAATCGGCGATTGCTAGTCCTTTGATTGACTTCTGCGTGACGTAAGTAATATCAAATTCTTGCAATAGCATATGCCAGCGAACAATCTTCCCTGATGTTTCAGGATTTTTGAATACGTACTTCAGAGGGTCCATTCAGGCAAGTACTAGTATTTTATGTGCTCCGAAGTAGTGTCATAATTTGGTTGAGGCCCACACCAATGTGAGGCAAGTCTTCTCCATCGAAGTGTATTTTCATTCGTACTTAACCATTGTCCTACTGAGGTAGTAGATAGCCTTCTCTCTCTTGTCATTTTCTTCATACTGTCCCAGAATCACTCCCATTGCTTTATCGTTCACTGAGAGGTATAGAATTAGGGGTCTTTCGGGAACTGGGGGGGTAGTATTGGCGGGTTAAGGAGGTACTTTTTGATATTGTCAAAGGCTTGCTGGCACTGGTCATCCCATCTGTACTCAGCTCCTCCTTTAAGTAGTCTGTAGAAAGGATCGCATCTGTCTGAATGCTGGGAGATAAATCTCCTGATGAATTGCAATCTTCCTATTAGGCCCCGTAATTCTTTGATATTACTGGGAGGTGGCATCTCAAGAATAGCTCTGACTTTAGCAAGGTTGACTTCGATCCCCCACTTGCTGACTATGAAACTGAGTAATTTTCTGGAGGTGACTCCGAAGACGCATTTCTTTGGGTTCATTTTCAGCTGATACTTTTTAGCTCTTTGTAGTACCAATCAGAGTGCTTCAACATGTCCTACTCACATTTGGGACTTCACTAATATGTCATCGACGTAGACTTCTACACACTTATGCATTATGTCATGAAAAATAGCCATCATGGCACGTTGATACGTAGCTCCCGCAATCTTGAGCCCAAAAGGCATGACGACGTAACAGTAAGTTCCCCATGATGTGGTGAAAGAAGTCTTCTCTTGGTCAGACTTTGCTAATTTGATCTGATTATATCCAGAGAAATCGTTCATAAAGGATAGCATCTCGTGTACAGCAGTGTTGTCGACTAGAGTGCCACTGTGTGAATGTGGGAAGTCATCTTTTAGGCATGCCTGGTTGAGGTTTAGGAAGTCAATGTAGGCCCGTACTCTACTATCTTTCTTGGTGACAAGTACTATATTGGCGACCCACTTGGGATAGAGGACGACTCGGATGAATTTGGCTTTTTGCAATTTGTCAACTTCCTCCTTAACTTGAAGGGCGGTTTGTGGGTGCATCCTACAGAGTTTCTGCTTAACAGGCTTTGCGTCAGGTTCTAAGACGAGGCGATGTTTTACTAAACTTGGGTCTAAATTGGGCATATCCTCATAGGACCATGCGAAAGAATCGAGGTGTTCTTGTAGGACTTGTGCGATCTATTAACGTTCCTTAGCATTGAGAGTTGCGCTAATCAGTAGCTTCTTGGGTTTCTCTTCAGTGCCAAAGTTAAGTTCTTCTGTGGGTTCCGCGGTAGCTTGGGTTTGTTCATCGAAATACTTGATAACCCGTTGGAAGTCCGGTGCCTCGTCGGTGACTGGTGTTCCTTCTTCATCTTCGATAAGCTCATATACTGTAATATTGCTATACTGGGGATTCGATTTTCCGAGAGGTAACCCTTCATCGGCATAATTTATGACTGAGGGATCTTTGGTAAGGTGAAGGTCAAGACTACTGATTCTTCTCTCCAAGTCATGAAGTATCTCATCTGGTATGATCATTGGCTTGTTGCTTAGCCCGGATGCTTTGCGTCCTTGTGCAGGAGATGGGATAGAAGCCTTAGGAGAAAGGTCTCCTTGTTGGCCGCAAACTTGATTCAGGACGAAGGGTTTCCTTTCTTTTCTGAGGTTTTCTGATTTTTTTAGATTTTGTATTTTTGAATTTTTAGGGTTTTCTTCTTTTCTTATTTTTTTTATTTTTGATAATAAATATGGTACAGGGTCGGTCGCCTCAAGGGGTGCCGAGAGAGTTACTTCCTCTAATTGAGGGAGCGAGACGGCTGCTGGAGCCGTTCGGGCGATTCCTTGAGAAATGTGGACTTGTTCTGAATTTGGCATATTTTTTAGAGTCCTCATTTGATGAGATCTTCTGAATAAGTGACGTTGGCGACAGTGACACTGACATTTGGATTTCTTCTACCACATTGATTACCTCTTCTTCGAAGAAGCTCTGCAGATCGTAGTCAATTGAACTATCATCCTCTAAGTTGTAATAAGGTTGTTCTTCCTGCCAAGGGGGATCTCCTAAAGGATCCTCAGGGATAGCGAGTTCTTTTCCTTGATCTTCATAATATGTTATGATAAGCACGCATGTTCAGCAGCGAGGTTGATAATGGTGAGAAATACAGGGAGATCTCCAAGGGCATTCCCATCCTTCTAAGTTAGAGTAAAAAATAGTATCGAGTTCATCTTCTCAATCTGATAGTGTTTGAAGTCCTAGGTTAGCTTGCTCTGCTAACTCGAGTGCAGGGAGGTCTATCCAGTAGTCCTTGTCATCACTCGGGGAGGTTGCCACTCTTCCTTGAGAGATTTCCAGAATATTTGGAGTTGTGACACATCTAGGGATGAAGAAGTGTCTAGTTCCTCTTCAAACTCTATGAGCGCGATGTGAGTGTTTCCCCCTGGGTCAATCGAATGGCCATTGGGATTTTCTGCATCTTATGTCAGTAGCTGAGTTGGTAGGTCATTACTTATTTCGGTGGTCACGAGGTTGAAGTGATTCGATTCTTCTATCGTAGAATGTTGGGTCCAACAAGTGAAGCGCTCTAATATGCTGGTGCAGGCCCTACAGTAGGGTTGGTATGGGTGAGCGATACAAGGGGAGTCCCACGGGCATTCCCATCCTCCAAGGCCGAGGCGGATGCTATGCAAGTTAAAATCATTTTGTAGGGTTTCATCCTCTTCCCATGTTGAGTGTAAGTACTCTTCATCATCGTGCAAGGATTCTATGTGAAAATCCTCATCGTCAGTGGATTCCCAATCCTCTACTTTCGGCTCGAGCTTGGGAGGTTCTCCCTTTCTCTCTTCTGTAAGCTCCTTAGTGTCAAAAAAAGGTTTGACTCCTTCGAGCGGTTCATCAATATCATCGGTTAGATTCATCAAATCATTGAATGCTTTAGCCATTCGTTCAATTTCCACTTCTTGGGATCTAGTGAAGGACACTTTCTTCTGCCTTGGTACATCTGCGTTCTCAGTAGTCTCATAGACAAAGTGGTCATATAGAGACCATTTCGATGAGGTAGGGAACAAGTCGCTTGTGGGCCGTCCAATTGATAATCTAACCCTATGTGCTTGCATATTTTCATTGGGACAACAGGTCTATACGACCTTGCTTATTTTTACCGAGTCCGGTGTGGGGGACGTATCTGAGTTGGTACATAAGGTCCCACCCTTTTTTCATGGCGGAGTTGATGTCATAAAGTTTGGCGAGGTCTGGGCCAACCTCTCTCCTCATTAATTTTTGTTGACGCGTTGGGGGAGAACTAGGAGGGGTAGGGGGACGGACTTCCGTGATGGTTGTCTCACTAGGGGTTCGAGTCTTTTAAATGTGGCCCATGTTCAATACAGAATCATGGGCTATAAGAATACTTGCCGTGTAATCAGTATCCATCTCATGGAGGGGTGCGTCGGCGTAGATATGAATGATAGAGTCCTCGTATGGGAATTTGATGCATTTATGGTATGTGAATGTGACAGTCTTCATTGATTCAAGTCATTTCCTTCCCAAAATAAGATTGTATGTACTAGCAGAATCAGAGACATGGAAGGTAACGTCTTTCGTCACAGGTCCAAGGTGAACGTGGAGTTTAATAGCTCCTTTAACAAAGCGACGCGATCCATCTTAAGCTATGAGTGACAGTGCTGAGGCCCTGACATCCTGCTTCGTGTACTCAAGCGTCTTTAATGTTGTAAGAGGGTAAATATTGAGTCCTGCTCTCGTATCGACCAACGCATGGGGTACGGAGAAACCTCTAATTATGACTGTAAAATATATGGGAGCCGCACTCCCGCGGAGTGACTCTTTAGGCATGTCTGCATCTGTGAAAGTGAGCGTTGGAGGCTGCGCCATGACCGAGGTGATTTGATGAAGCTCATCTAATATTGTATCCTCATCCACTTGTGTGTCTTCGAGTGTCCTTATCAATAACCGATGATGGTCAGGCGACTTCTTGATGAGTTTTAGTATGGATATCTGGGCCGAGATCTTTTGGTGATGCCGCAAAAGGTCATATTCTTGCCCTAACTTGAGTGCCATTTCTTTTCCTGGCCGATGAGCCTTGGGTGTAGGTGGTTGGATTGGCTAAGGTGCGGGAATCGGTGGAGGAATAACATGAGGTGGGGGTGGCAAGTTAACCTCTCTTTCTCACACGTTCCCCTTTGGTGGTTGTATGTTCATGAAATCCTTATTTTGAGGGAAAAGCGGAGGTGGGTAATTGGTTCTCGACTTGAGAATCGAGCACGTCGGTCGTTGACCGAACCCGGTGTGGCTTGACACGGATGTACTTGTGAAGTGAGTGAAATTTGAGGTTGGAGCGCGTACCTGCATGGTGCCGCTCCAAGGTGGGAGGTACTATGTGTAATCCTCCTCCTCCAGGAAAGTAGAGACCAGTGTTTCACATGGGTCGGGATGTTCTTCGCGCTCAGTTTCTTCTATGTTTAGTAAATACTCAATCTTTGTTTCATTCTCTCGGCTTGGAGTCTTTAAGGTGACACTTTCTACCCATGCAACAATTTGGGCTGCAGTATGAAGAACGTGATCTCCGTACTTGGGTTCAGAATCGAATGAAGGGAGTGGCAATGGCATCGGTTCAGGATTCGGAGGAGTTGGAGGTTCTGGTGGGTGACTACGGAGGAGTGGTCTCCTGGCCCTAAAGGAATGGACTCATATCTGAGTGAATTTTGGATAGGGAGGTGGGCTCGGCGGGGCGATGCGGGTGATCAGGGCCGAGGGGCGCGGGGGTGAAGGAACTCTCGCTAGTGTGGCGGAAGTATTAGAGGGTTGAATGCGAGTGATTAAGGTGGAAGGTTGGAAGGAGGATCTACCGGAGAGATCTACGGTGGTGACCTGAGCCGGTGTTGCTTGGTTGTGGTTAAGCATGGGATTATTAATGATCCCTAAATTTTATTGGGGTTGGTTAGTGTTAGGGTTCTTAAGCGCTTCCCAATCGATTTGATTTCAGTCATTCATGTCATAGATTACGTCCCTGAGGACTCAGCAGACTTCTAGGTTGTGTCCCCCGTATCGGTGGAAGGCACAGTATTTACTATAGTCTAGATTTTTCGGCCATGGGAGAGGTCTCTCTTACAGGAATCGGAGGAGGTTTTGAGTGTTGAGGAGAGAAAGATGTTGGGAATCATATCCGGTAAAGGGGGATAGTGCTCCCGTCTCAGCTGGTAGGGGCCTCTAGTTTGGTTGAAGTTTTACGGTGGGGGTACGTTATTATATTTCGGAGCATGGGCCGGTCGATTCTACATCGTGTTCTAGTTCTAGTAGGTGTTGGGATATTAGTTTCTATTCTAATACTGGCCCTGATTCTGGTTCTAGCCTTGATTTTGGTTTGCATACCTTTGTTGACTAGCACCTTGGTTTTGGTTGGTGTACCGTTGCTGATTTTGATTTTGTCCGAAGTTTCATGGTTGGAAATTTTCGTTCCCAGAGTTTTGTCCTTGGTTAACAACGGTGTTGACCTATTCAGTTCCTAAGGCTTTCTTATTATTTTTCAATTTTGATTCACTGGAAGAGCCTACTTTCGACGTTACTATGGATAGAGCAAGGTCTCCGCCTTTAATGTGTCGCGGTAGTCGGAATGCCCAAGAGTGAAATGCAGTGAAATCGGGGCAATCACTTATGATAAATGCGCTCTTTAAGGATTCTCTAGTGTTATCGATAATAATGTCCACCGAATCCTTCTCTTTCATTGAAGTGTCAGTCCTGGTAGCGAGTTTCCTCCATCTGGCGACTAAGTCAGTACTCTTCATCGGGTCCTTGCTTGGCTGCCATTAGATCGCTGAGACTGACTGTCTCTTGGATCAAATGTTTGTATTGGTCTAGGAATTGACCGACTAAATCATCAAATGTTTCTATCTTATAGAGTGGGAGTCTCGCAAACCAATCTAAAGCTTCTCCTTCTAATGAGCGTTGGAAATAGTGGATGATAAGTCCCTGATTATCGTGTATGGGTCGACAATCATTACAAAAGAGGGCCAAGTGATGATTCGGATTTCACGTGCCATTATATTCGTTAAATTTCGGCGGTTTGAATCCTATTGGTAAGTTAAACTCGACATCTTGGAAAAAATTTTCGAATCCGAATGAGTGACCAGGGTGCTCTCTCTTGGCCATGTACTCATCGAGCATTTTAGGGAGATCTTCGATCTTAATGGTGCTGTCTTTTGGAGTGACCCACGACCAAACCTTGTCTAGAGACTCACCGTTGAAGAATGTGTGAGCAGGTTGTCTCAATGATGTGGCGCGGGCTAACACCGTGCTCGAGGTAGGAGGTGGCCTCTCTTGCCGTTTTTGTTCTTCTGAAAATTATCGTGACCTGATGGTTTCGTATGCAGCGGCCAATCCTCGAAGTAACTCCTCGGAATCATCGTCTCCTCTTTGTACTCTTTGAATACTGAGCTCTACGATTTGTTTAGCAGTAAGGTTTTTTCCAGTGTTACCGTCTCTCCCATTATGATTATTACCAATGTGTGGGGTAGAGAAGGGATTTTCTTACTCGCCAGCCATGTTAATCTCAAGTTGTCGTGGGATAAAATTGTGAAGTGGTTCTTCTTCGTACATGGGGTTGTTATGATATCCCCACAATGGTGAGTCTCCTAAACTCACTCTTCGTATGCTAGACATCCGGAGGCTTTGACAGACTCATATATTTAAGAGGGGATCTAAATGCGAGGGAAATAATAATAATAAACATAAAAGGAAAATATAATAGAAACTAACAATCTAAGAAAAAAAAAGAGTTTGCAAAAGTGTCCCATCGCGATCACCAGTCTGTTGGTGCGCACTTTTTCTGGGTTGCTCCTGGTACCCATTGAATCAGTGGCTTCAATTCTATCCAAGTGGACTCTAGCGATGCGGCGTTTGGAATGGTAGAGGTAAAATAAAGGGGTTTTCTAGGAAGGTTCCTAGTTTGTTAGCGATCGTCAGCTGCAGATATTTAACGATGCTGCAACACGTCAATGATCATGCTTTAGAGCAAGTGTGGGTTACTTCTTTACTGAATCGTCTGCCTGCGAACGTCAGCAGCTATGGTTCTTCCTTATAATTTAGATAGTTCAGTCTTCTTTTATTTCCCGATATTGTTGTGTTCTAATCAATTTAGATTTCCCAATTCTATTGTGAGTTTAGTTGTGTGGGTTTATTGTAGCTGATTTAATCGAGTATTCTAATTCCATCAAGAGTCTAATTAATTTTAGGTGTTGCAGGCCTATCAGAAGTCTAATTAATAATAGTTTCTTAATCTTATTAGGATTCCAATTAGTTTAGTATCCTAATATTACTAAAAGTCCAATTGATATCGGTCTTCTAATTGTACTAGGAATGCAAGTATATTAATTCTTAATGAAACTCTAATTAAATCAAGCATGCTAATTACATTGAAATTCTAAGTAAAGCAAGTATACTAATTGTATTGAAATTCTAATTGAATCGAATATAATAATCGTATTGAAATTCTGATTAAAGCGACTATAATAATCCTACCAGAATTCTAATTGGAATAGGGAACTAATTGTACTAGAGCTCTAATTTGTGCAATGAATTAAGTTTATGAAAAATCCAATTTTATTAAAGTTCTGATTAAAGCAATAAATTAACATTACTTGAAATCTAATTAAAGCAATGAATTAATCATATTAAAATTCTATTTAAAATAAAGGAACTAATTTGACTAGAATTATGATCAGAGCAATAAATTAATTATACTAAAATTCTAATTAAAATAAAAAAAAGGGAATTAACTATACTGGGATCTAATTGAAACAAAGGAATTAATTTTATTAGAATTTTAATTAAAGCAATTATTCTAAGGATCTAATCAAAATAAAGCATGCAAATTAATTATACCGAAAATCTAAGAAAATTATGGATTTGATTTTCTAATTCTAATTAAAGCGACAAAATAATCCTAAAAGAAAGGGGTTTGGGCCCTTCTATGCTAAGGAGGATTGGCCTCGTTCCCGAGTACCCTCCGTAAGCTCCCTTGGGTAAATCGGGTGGCTGAGATTAAAGATAAGTTGAATTTAAGATTATAAAAATGGTATTTTTAGATTTTCGGAGTTATTTTCGAGATTATAATTATGGATTAAATAGTGAAACTATAATTATAGAAACTAAAATTAATATTTAGGATTTTTTAAAAATATTGAATTAAGAAATTAAAACCAAACTTTAAAATTCTAGGACTGAATTCTGGTCCAAAATCAGAAAATCAAACCGTATGATTAAGGACTGATTCTAGAACCTAAGGACTAGAACCAGAGATTAATGATAGGACTGAAAATTAAGATTTTATAACGGAATTAAAGCCTAGGGTCGGTGAATTAGACCGTCAGATTAAGGACTGGTTCTAGAAATGGAGAACTAGAACCAGATATAAGAGATTACGGTCCGAAAGGGGTGCTACGGTCTAAGACTGAATTGATATTAATAATTTAAACTAAGAGAAATCCTAAGTCTAAAAACTAAGAATTACGGTCGGACATTAAAGGTTAAATTCTTACCTAAGGTTGCAGCTGTGGAGAGAATTCTCGAAGATTCGAAGCTTAAATTTCGGATTCATGGCTAGGTTGTTATGGGTTCAATCTCGAAGTTCTTTGGTTTCAAAGTCTCGAAAAAAAAACTGTTCTCCCCTCTCTCCTTCTTGTTGTTTGGGTCGAAATTAAAAAAAGCATTTATAGGTTTTTCTTCAATTACGCGCCCATTTCCAGGCGTTTAACTGAATTACGTGCCAGTCTCCCGGTGCTTAATCGCTTTGAATCGGTCACCGACTCAGTGAGCAACCGGCTGACTTGCTCAACAAGTTTCCTAGTCATAACAGCATTAGAACTAATTGCGCGCCTAGTGTGGAGTGTGCGATCCAATTAAGCATTGCTTTCGAAGTGCATAATCGAGGAAGCACAAGGGTCAAGGACGGTAAGACTTGGTTGGGCGTAGGCCAATTGCGCATCGGTGGTGGGGCACTCAATCCGATTGTGCGCACCATGTGAAGCACGTGATCGAGTCTCGAGGTGGTCTGGGAAAGGAAGTCTAGTCTGAGAGGGGACTGATTGTGCGCGGGTGATTTGGCGTGCAATCGAATTACGTGCCTGGTTGTAGGCGCTTAATTCGGGGTTGTCCGGGTTCGGGCCAGGTCTGAAATGCCAGACTATTATTTCAGTCTGCATTCTGACTATATACTATTGTTTCAATATATAGTCTCCCTTCGTTGGAATCTGAGCCACAGAGATATTATTTCAGCCATGTACTATTGTTTCAGTACATGGTTCCCATGTTAGGGTTATGGGGCCTAAGCCACAGAGCTATTGTTTGAGCCTGCGTCCAACCATATACTATTGTTTCAGTATATGGTCCCACATTAGGACAAAAGGGTCTGAAATGTAAGACTATTGTTTCAGTCTGTATTCCAACTATATTCTATTATTTCAGTACATAGTCTCCCTACGTCGAGATCTGGGCCACAGAGCTATTGTTTTAGCCTGTGTTCAGCCATGTACTATTGTTTCAGTGCATGGTCCCACATTAGGGTTATGAGGTCAAAGGTTGATTGAATAGATTTGTACTTTCTGAGAGGGCAAAATGGGGGTGTCTACAGTACTGTGTGTAATCCTCTTCTCCTAGGAAAGTGGAGAGCAGCGTCTCGCATGAATCAGGATGTTCTTCTCGCTCACTCTCTTCTATGTTTAGTGAACACTCAGACTTTGCTTCGTTTTCTAGGTTCAAAGTCTTTCGGTGACACTTTCTACCCATGTGGCAATTTGGGCTACAGTTTGAAGAAAATGGTCTCCATACTCGAGCTCAGAATCAGACGAAGGGAGTGGTAATGGTGTTGGCTCAGGACTTGGAGGGGTTGAAGGTTCTGGTGGGCGACTATGGAGGAATGGTCTCCGGGCCCTAAAGGAGTGGACTTGTATTTGAGTGAATTTTGGGTGAGGAGGTGGGCTCGGCGGGGCGATTTGAGTGATCAAGGCCGAGGGTTGTAGGGGTGAAGAAGCTCTCACAGGGGTGTTGGAGGGTTGGACGCAAGTGATTAAGGTAAAGGGCTGGAAGGGAGATTGACTGGGGAGATCCACAGTGGTGACCTGAGTCGGTGTTGCTTAGTTGTGGTCGGGCATGGGGTTATTAATGATCCCTAAATTTTGTTGGGGTGGGTTAGGATTCCTAAGCGCTTGCCAATCGATTTGATTTCGATCGTTCATGTCATAGATTACATCCCAGAGGACCCAACAGTCTTTTAGGTTGTGTCCCACGTATCAATGGAATGTGCAGTATTTGCTATAGTCTAGATTTGTCAGCCACGGTCGGGGTCTTTCTTACGGGAATCAGAGGAAATTCTGAGTATTAAGGAGGTGAAAGATGTTAGAGATCGTATCAGGTAGAGGGGGATAATGTTCCCGCCTTGGCTGGTAGGGGCCTCTAGCTGGGTTGAAGTTTTGTAGTGGGGGTACGTTATTATAGTTCGGCGCGTGGGCCGGTCTATTCTGTGTTGCATTTTGGTTCTGGTAGGTGTTGGGATATTAGTTTCTATTCTGGTACTGGCCCTGATTCTGGTTCTGGCCTTGATTTTGGTTTGCATATCTTTGTTGATTAGCGCCTTCGTTTTGGTTCGTGTACCATTGTCGATTTTGATTTTGCCCAAAATTTTGCGGTTGGAAGTTTTCATTCCCAGAGTTCTGTCCTTCGTTGACAACGGTGTTAACATGTTCGGTTCCTGAGGCTTTCTTGTTATTTTTTGACTTTGATTCACTAGAAGAGCCTAGTTTCGACGTAACTATGGATAGGGCAAGGTCTCCACCTTTAATGTGTCACGCTAGTCAGGATGCTTTGGAGTCGAGTGCAGTGAAGTCGAGGCAATCCCTTATGACAAGCGTTCTCTTTACCGATTCCCTAGTGTTGTCGATGATGATGTCAATCGAGTCTTTCTCTCTCATTGACGTGCCAGTCTTGGCAGCGAGTTTCCTCCGTCTGGCGATGAAGTCAGTGAATTCTTCATCAGGTCCTTGCTTTGCCGCCATCAGATCGCTGAGATTGACTTTCTCTTGGATTAAGTGTTTGTATTGGTCTAGGAATTGACTCACTAAATCATCGAATGTTTCTATCTTATAGAGCGGGAGTCCAGCGAACCAATTTAGAGCTTCTCCTTCTAATAAGCGCTGGAAATAGTGGATGAGAAGTCCTTGATTATCACATATGGGTCGACAATCATTGCAAAAGAGGGTCAAGTGATGGTTCAGATTTCCCATACCGTTATATTTGGTAAATTTTGGCAGTTTAAATCCTATTGGTAAGTTAAATTCAACGTCCCGGCAGAATTTATCGAATCTAAATGAGTGACGAGGGCGTTACTTCTTGGCCATGTATTTGTCGAGCATTTTAGGGAGATCTTCAATTTTGATAGTGCTGTCTTTTAGAGCAGCCCATGAGCCAATCTTGTCTGGAGAGTCCTCGTTAAAGAATGTGTGAGCAGGTTGCCTCAATGGTGTGGCACGGGTCGACACCGTGCTCAAGGTAGGCAGTGGCCTGTCTTGTCGTTCTTGGTCTTCTAAAAATTGTCGTGACCTAATGGTCTCATATGCGGCAGCAAATCCTCAAAGCAATTTCTCAGAGTCATCATCTCCTCTTTGTATTCTCTAAATACTGAGCTCTATAATTTATTAAGCAGTAAGGTTTTATCTAGTGTTACCATCTCTCCCATTATGATTATTACCAGTGTGTGGGGTAGAGAAGGGATTCTCTTGTTCACCAGTCATGCTAATCTCGGGTTGTCGTAAGCTAAAATTGTAAAGTGGTTCTTCTTCGTACATGGGTTGTTATGATATCCCCACAATGGTGGTTCTCCTAAGCTCACTCTTCGTATGCCAGACATCTCGAGTCTTTGACGAAGACTCATGTATCTAAAGGGATTCAAAATGACGCGATGGAAAGTAAAATAGGAAAACAAACTAAAAGCTACCTATCTAAAGAAAGGAATAGTTCAACAAAAATATCCCATCGCGATCGCCAGTCTGTTGGTGCGCACTTTTTCTGGGTCCCTCTCGGTCCCCGTTGAATCAGTGGCTCAATTCTGTCTAAGTGGACTCTAGCGATGCGGCGTTTGGAAAGTTAGAAATAAAATAAAAAAGGGGGGATTTCTAGGAAGGTTCCTAGTTTGTTGCGATCGCTAGCTGCAGATATTTAATGACGCTACAACACGTTTGTGATCATGCTTTAGAGCGGGTGTGGGTCACTTCTTTACTGAATCGTCCACCTACGAACGTCAGCAGTTATGGCTCTTCCTTATGGTTTAGACAGTTCAGTTTTCCTTTTCTTTCCTGTTATTATTGTAATTCAAATCGGTTCAAATTTCCTAATTCTATTGTGAGTCTAGTAGCATGGGTTTGTTATAGTGATTTGATCAAATATTATAATTCTATTAGGAGTCTAATTAATGTAGTGTCCTAATCCTATTAGAATTCTAATTAATTTAGTGTCCTAATACTACTAAAAGTCCAATTAATATCAGTCTCCTAATTATATTAGGAATGCAAATATGTTAATTTTAATGAAACTCTAATTAAATCAAGCATGCTAATTGTACTGAAATTCCAAGTAAAGCAAGTATACTAGTGCTACTACAATTTTAATTGAAGTATAAAACTGATTTTTGTTGAAATTCTAATTTGAATAGACGACTGATTTTACTAAAACTCTGGTTAAAGCAATGAATTAACTTTACCAAAATCCAATTAAAATAAATGAACTGATTTTTTCTAGAATTAGAATCGAAGCAATGAATTAATTATACTAAAATTATAATTAATAAAAAAAAGAAATTAACTATACTGGAATCTAATCAAGCAACGAATTAACTATACTAGAATTATCTAATTAAAATAGAGAAATTAATTTTATTAGAATTCTAATCAAAGCAATTATTCTAAGGATCTAATTAAAATAAAGCATGTAAATTAATTATACTAAAAATCTAAGAAAATTATGGACTTGATTTTCTAATTCTAGTTAAAGCAATAAAATAATCCAAAAAAAATAGGTTTTGGGCCCGCTATGCTAAGGAGGATTGGCCTTGTTCCCGAGTACCCTCCATAAGCTCCCTTGGGCAAATCGGGTGGCTGAAATTAAAGATAAATTGGATTACAAAAATAGTGTTTTTGGATTTTCGGAGTCGTTTTCGGGATTATAATTAAGAATTAAATTATGAAACTAGGATTATAGAAGACTAAATTAATATTTGAGATTTTAGAAATATTAAACTAAGGAATTAAACTAGATTTTCAAAGTTTTAGGACTGAATTCCGAAATAAGAAAATTAGGCCGTATGATTAAGGACTGGTTCTAGAAACTATGAACTAAAACCATAAATTAATGATAGGACTGGAGATTAAAATTTTAGAACGGAATTGAGTCTATGGTTGGTGAATTGGGCCGTCAGATTAAGGACTGGTTCTAAAAACTGAGAACTAGAACCAGATATTAAAATTACAGTTCGAAAAAGGGTGCTACGGTCTAAGTGGATTGCACGCCGATTTTCCAGTGCTTAATCGCTTTGACTTGGTCATTGACTTAGTGAGCAATTAGCTGACTTGCTCAGCGAATTTCCTAGTTCTAATCACGTTAGAACTAATTGTGCACCCAGTGTGGAGTGCGCAATCAGATTAAACATCTCATTTAAAGCGCTTGATCGAGGAAGCTTGGGGGTCAAGGACGGTAGGACTAGGTTGGGCCTAGGCCAATTGCGCGCCGGTGGTGGGGCGCTCAATCCGATCGCACATCTCATGTCAGGCATGAAATCGAGTCTCGAAGTGGTCTGGGAAAGGGAGTCTGGTCTGAAAGGGGACTGATTGCATGTTTGTGGTTTAGCGTGCGATCAAATTGTGCGCGTGGTTTTAGGTGTGTAATTAGGGGTTGTCCAGGTTCGGGTCGGATCTAAAATGCTAGACTATTGTTTCAGCCTGCATTTCAACTATATACTATTGTTTTAGTATATAATCTCCCTATATCGGGATCTGAGCCACAGAGCTATTGTTTCAGCCTGTGTTTGGCCATGTACTATTGTTTCAGTGCATGGTCCCTACGTTAGGGTCATGGGGCCTAATCCACAGAGCTATTATTTCAACCCGTGTCCAGCCATATACTATTGTTTCATTATATAGTCCCACATTAGGGTAAAGAGGTCTAAAATGCTAGACTATTATTTCAGTCTACATTCCGACTATATACTATTGATTTAGTATATAGTCTCCCTACGTTGGGATCTAAGCCACAGAGCTATTGTTTCAGCCTGTGTTCATCCATATACTTTTATTTCAATATATGGTCCCCACGTTAGAGTCATGGGGCCTGATCCACAGAGCTATTATTTCAACCTGTGTCCAGTCATATACTATTATTTCAATATATGGTCCCACATTAGGGTTATGAGGTCAAAGGTTGATCGAACAGATCTGTATATTCTGAGAGAGAAAATTGGGGTGTCTACAATACCGCCCGATAGTCTACCTCCATCTGCCCGGTCACTGGCTCCCCCTCGAATCTGAGCCCAGCAATGCAGACCCAGTCCTTTGGGGTCGGCAAAAACATCCTACTAGGAAGAGCAGTGCATGTTGCTCCTCCCTCCAGTGCTCCAAAATAGCCTCAATCAAGCCCTGATTGACCGGAAAAGGCTCGAGCTCCAGGATTGGCCCGAAGTCAAAAGACACCAACTGTGCCCGCTGAAGCTCTCATAGGGCATGGTACCATGCATGGGACTCTGACCACGCAGTGCCGATGGCCAGCAAGGGAGGCTCCTGGGGAGCGACGAAACGAAAAGGAATGACATAAGACTATAACCTACGACTACGAGAAGACTAATAACAACTATGGATGGTAGGTAGACCTATTACTAATAAAAATAATAATTATCAATAGAATGACAAAATAATGAGCAGCAACAAAATATGTGACAATCCGCAATAAAGCACACAAAATATGGTAAAGGTAATGTAAAATAGTAACTAAACATAACCTAGAACTAGATTCAAGTATGATGCATGAATGCGCACACACACTAAGGCTAGATGCAAGTTCAACATAAAGTGAAAGGGTTTCCAGATCCTAGGAATCTATGTCATAACCTAAATGCCTAGGAGATGAAAAGAAGAAACTCTTGTTCACTGGCACCTACCTGATCCCTCGTGAAGAACTCCTCCAATGGAATGCGAATCGGAGGCAGAACCCAATGCGGAGCACCGTTGTCCTCGTCGCCCTCATCGTCCTCAGGAGCACCCTCCCTGACGACCATCTCAGCACCACTCTCAACATCGGCATTGGCACCGGTAGCAACCTCAGGAGTCTCCTACATTCCCACCATATGCTCCAACTCTAAAGCAGTCAAGAAAAGTCGGTCACCGCCCTCAAATGCCATCTTAGAACAAAGAGCTCAAAAAACTAAAGAAGACGCAAGAAAAGACGCTCGAAACGGACGAGTGGATTGCAAGATATCGCAGAAATACAAAAATCGGAGCACTAAGAAGCTAGGAAGCAAAGAATCAGAGAAAAATCAGAAAGCATAGGCAAAATGAGAGTTTTCGCGGCTTATATAGAGTGCGGGCCAATCGCGTGCCCAGCCACAGGCGCGCAATTAAATCGTGCGCACATGAGCACACGTATAATTAGAATCAAGCATACCAGCCAGAGCACGCAATTAAAATTTCGTCCGCCCAAAAGGTGCAATAAATCAATCCCACACCCATTCCCAAGCGGGTGATTAGAATTACGCTCCCCAATTTTTGCGTGCAATTCGAAAGGACACTCGTACAGTGACCGGGCGACACCCCCAATCACGCGCCCTGATCAGAGCGTGCAATTAGATTACACACGCACACTATAACACGTAATTGCCCCGCTGAATCTTCGATTGTGCGCGCCCAACTAGGGGCGCAATTGAATTAAACACCCTGCACCAGGCGCGTAATTACCCAGCCGTGACAAAAAAATATAGGCAAATGGCAGCACCCAGAGATGAACCCACTGATTTAGATACCTATACCAAACAGCACCCACAGCACAGAATTCATACACGCACTCTGACGTAGGCATATACACCTTGAAAATTTAAAAAAAAAACACCTATACGCACACACGTGTTCTAAAAATAGCCACTTAACACATAAACAATCAAACTAGAGCCCGTCAAAATCAAACCAATGCAACGCCAACACGAACCAAACCAGACTTCACCCAGGACCAAATAAAGATCGAACTAGACCGCACCCAAACTGACTCCAATCAAACCAGAATTTAAGAAATTCAAAACAAGTCATAAATAAAAAAATATGCTTCTATAAAAATGATGAAATTAATTACAAATTACACCGGGGGCATACCCCCTATATACACCATTCGAAACGAAAAACGAATTTGAATTTAGGACAAACACCCAAAGACACCCGAGTTTGCAAACACTCAGGGGAGGGAACCCAAATAAAAATACATAAAAAAAGGGAAAGATGATGGAGAGACCCGGAGAGGAAGCACACACTAAACGAATTCTAACAAAAATCTCATCTTCACCTCCTTTTCCCCCTGATATGCAACTTATGACGAAATCTTCTATGTTATACAATAAAATGCCAGTATCGTAGAGCCCCTAGTTGATAGAAAAGAAAGAGTAACTCACAGAAAGCCACCTAGGAGCTGCGACGTGCACCTCTGAAAGGCCGATCTTGGAAACCCCCAAGGGAGGGTCGACTAAAGGTCAATCTACAGAACCTACCAAGGAGCAACTTACGTCGATCACATGAACTCTAACGCAACTCTTTTACTTGGTTTTCTTCCCGCCACCTTTAACTCTTCCATCTCTTCCCCCAATGGGGTGGCACTTCAGGTCAAATTAGCATCATCGACCCTAACGCCACTCCGCATTCCCAATACCGCTCATTCCCAACAAAAAATAAATAATAATAGAAAATAAATTACCATTACAAATCTTTCCAGGGCATAACACCCGGGATACAAAATAAAAGGGGAGAAAAGACATTAAAAATAACTTAAAATTCTAAAAATCCATAAATTACAAAAAATTGTAAAATCCAAAATAAAACCTAAGCCCCTAAGTACCTATTTATAAAACTATACCCCCTTCACCACAATAAGACAAGTGTCTCACTTTAACACACCCTCCATCTAACTAAATCAAAATAAGACACATACCCCTTGGAAAAGAACCACAATCCATGACAAGCTTAGATTAATCAATAGCTACAAAACACTTGCCCCTCAAAGAAACATAAATCAATATCAAATTCGATAAACCAATAAGATTAAAACATCCAACACTCCATCCAAGCCTTAATTCAAGTTCACATATTTCTAACAAGTGTTACTCCAAACTAAATATAAAACTAAAAAAAAAATTATACTTTAAACAAAACAAATGCCCAAAATTTCCCTTTTGTCATAAAGCTCCATTAATAATAAAAAAATACAATCCCAACATGTTTAGACCAAAAAATAATGATGACCAAAATCACTTAACAAGAACAAAATAAAAATATTAAAAATAAATACAGCGTTAATAAAATAAAATCACAACAAAATCAAAGAAAAAATTGCCCCCTGCAGTCCCATCGCAATAACGCACCTCCCGATCACAATTAAACCCAAAAAAAGGGATAAAAATATATATATATATAATAATAATAATAAATAACAATAAAAGTCCCATCGCGACACAAAGCAAAATATAATAATAACAAAGTAGCCAATCACACTACTCGTCCCATCACGATCAGAATCACTCTCCCTTGTCCCTCACACGCAGATAAAAAAAAAAGACGCTAAAAAAAGGGTCCTACCACACCACCAAGGCCAAAGGCAAGTCTCATCACAACTCACCACGACACGCAACCAGGAAGGGGAGGCTCAACCAGTGTCCTATCGCAAAGAGCCGAACCTCCCCCCAAATATCTTACCACGACAGTCATCACATCCCATCGCAACGACTTCCAAATGTCCCATCACACTACAGTCGCCAGACTCCACCGCAGCAGAAATATCCACCCACCAATAAAAGAGAGGAATTTCTCTGACGTCCCATCGCACCCATCAATTATCAAGTCCCATCACAAACATTTCATCAAGCGATCCGAACATCCCATCACACTAGAAACCATTAGACCCCCACTACAGCAGAAATGAAGGAGGAGAGGAAACTCTCTGATGTCCCATCGCAACACAATAATGGGGGCAACAACCGGCCAGTCCCATCACGAGCAATACAAGGGCCTTCTACCCGAATCAGGTAAGTATCACCCCCTCTCTTTCTACTCAATATTCCTTGTAAAATATAGTTAGATAATATTAAGTCAAATGTTTCAAAACCCGTCTCTCTCAACTCATGAATCACTGTAGTCCTACCATAAGAGACAATCATCAGTATTCATCGAAAAGGTTAGACGGAGCATTCAGCATATCAAGTGTCGTCTTGATAACCACATAAACAGTTGGGTCCATAAATCTTGTGCCAGTGGATCTGCTCAGCGACGTCTTGGAAGCCACATTTTCTGCCATTTTATAACTGAATTGATCTTAAGTTAAAATCCTCAAAATTTAAAAAAAAAATTATAATAAGTAAATAAATAATAATAATAAATAAATCCTCTATCTATCAAAATTCTATCTCTCATCACCCCAATCTATTCCTTCCCCTAGAAAATCGAACACTGAGCATGCTCAACTCTAAGAAATCACAAATGTCCACTGGAAATGGATGCCTGACGCGCCATTGGTATGAGCAATGACGCACTCGGCCTGACATGACTTGCGAAAGCCTTCGCCATTACATGATATTACATCTTATTACCTGGTCACTTGACCTTGTCTTAGGACATTCGTATGACGCCTCTTGCTACCACGTTAGCACCATTTTCCTCCCATTTGACTGCCACTTGTAGCAGGTCGCGGCATGCGACGGGATGCCACTTGCACCTACGGATCAGGATATGACAACTTTCCTCTCTGTTTGACTGCCACATACAGCAGGTCGCGACATGACTTGGGAAAGTCTTTGCCATTACATGATATTACATCTTATTACCTGATCACTTGACCTTGTCTCAGGACATTCGTATGACGCCTCCTGCTACCACGTTAGCACCATTTTCCTCTCATTTGACTACCACTTGCAGCAGGTCGCGACATGCGGTGGGATGCCACTTTCACCCGCGGATCAGGATATGACCACTTTCCCCTCTGCTTGACTACCACTTGTAGCAAGTCACAACATGCGACGGGATGCCACTTGCACCCACAAATGATGATATACCTCTCGATTGTGTCAATTTTCCCCCGTTTGACTGTCACTTGCAGCAGGTCACGAAATGCGACGAGATGCCACATGCACCCACGGATGAGGATACACCTCTTGACAGTTATCATTGGGCCCCCAAATGCTGATAGATAAGAAAGCCAAGCATCTCATATCAGCTCCCCATTCACACTAATGATTTCCCAAAGAAATGAGAAGGCACCTCAGAAGAGGGGTGTCTACTTCTTCGACGCATTCTTATTCCATAAGAACGCGCCGAAGAGGGGCATCAGTAGATATCCCACTTTTTCCCTCACGGAGTATACAAACTTGTTCAATCAGCCTTTGACCTTGCCCACGATCTCTAGAGAAGGATCGACCTTCCCTAAAGATCTTAAAACCCTAAGGACAGGACTATGTACTGAAACAATAGTATATGGTTGATCCCAGACTGAAATAGTAGCCCTGTGGTTCGAACAGTGGCCATGTGGTTTGGACCCGTCTTAGCCCAGGGAATCTTCCGAATTACGCTCCCTAACAGTTGTGCACAATTCAATTACACGCATGGAGACATGCGTGCAATTGGCTCCACTTGGACCAGATCTGCTCTTCCCACGAACTACCTTAGGACCCAATTCTGCGCCCTGAATAGGTCGCGTAATCATATTGCATGCCCCGTCACCGACACGCCAGTGGTCCCACTTGGACCAGTCCCCTGTCTTCCATAAACTGCCTTGAGACCCTATTATGCGCCCTCACCAGCGCATGCAATTGATTGCACGCTTCACCACCAGCGTGTAATTGGTCTCCAACTGGACCTAGTCTCTAATTCTTGTGACCGTCAGAACTTCCTGATTAAGCGCATGTACATAGGCGCTTAATTGGATTGCACGTGCTACACAGGGCGCCAATTAGTTTCAAGTGATTTGGAACTAGGACACCCGGTTGAGCCAGTCAGACGATCACTCACTGAGTCAGTGATCGACTTAAAGTGTATTAAGCGTGTGAGACAGGGCATGTAATTCAATTACACGCCCCGGACAGTGTGCGCAATTGGATCCGACCGACCAATTACACACCTCCCACAAGGCGCATAATGACCCGAATACCTATAAATAGACCCCCCTACCCCACATCAATTCACATTCAAGCCTCGAGTTCCTCTCTACCGAGCTTAGAATTTCGAGACCCCCTTCTACAACATTCAGTTTCAAGTAATCTCTTGTATTTTTTTTCTAGTTCTTAGTTCTAACTTCTAGTTCTTAGTACTAGCTTCTAGCTCTTAAGTTCTAGTTTCTAGTTCTCAATTTCTAGTTCTAGATCTTAGGTTTTAATTTCTAATTTTAGTTCGTAGTCCTTAGTTTCTAGTTCTAGTACTTAGTCTCTAGAACCAGATCTTAGCTTTTACTTATTAATTTCTAGTTTTTTAACCCTAAATTCTATATTGTAGTCTTTATTTTCAAATTCTAGTTCTTAATTTCTTACTTCTAGTACATAATCTTCTGTCATAATCTCGATCTTCAGATTCCTTAATTTCAATCCTTGAAACCTTAATTTCTCAACTTAAATTCAGTTTTCAATCTGTAATATTTTTAAAACAATCCGTGGCCACCTGATTTGCCCAAGGAAGCTTACGGAGGGTACCCGGGAATGGGGCCAATCCTCCTTAGCAATAAGGGCCTCAATCCCTTTTTTAGTTTGAATTATAGTAGAAGTAGGAAACTAAATTAATTAGAATTATAGTAGAATTAGGAAATTAAATTAATTAAGATTATACTAGAATTAGGAAATTAAATAAAGTAGTATTAGGATATTCAAATTAGTTAGAGTTAGAGTAGTATTAGGAGAGTAAACTAATTAGAATTAGAGTAGGATTAGGAAAACTAGATTAAGTAAACTCCCAGGTGACTTAAAAAGTTGTTGAAGTCAGTCAGCCGACGTTCAACAAAGAAGTCAACCCACACCCCGTAAAGCATGATCAACGACGTGTTACAATATTGATAAACATCTGCAGCTGGCGATGGAGATGAACCAGATATTTTTTGCCCAGAATTTACCTTTTTATTTTCAGTAATTAACATTTCTTATTCATCGCCTTTGCCAGAGTCCACTTGGACCAAATTGTGACACTTATTCCAGGGACTAAAAGGAACCCAGAAAAAGTGCATACTAACAAGGGTCCTTATTTATAGATTTACAAGGCCCTAGAACATTGTACACGACAAGTAATCCCTAAGATCCTAAAAATCCTCTAAGAAATATGAATCTGGAAAGGAATCTGCACCGATTTCGAGTTATCCAGCCTGTTGAAGAGAATCCTGGAGAAGATCTCGGAGTTAGAAGATAGCCACAGCTATGCAGACCTTGATTTTCGCTCAGAAACTTTGTTGTCTCCGGTCGAAAGTGATGCACCGACCAGTCGGCTTTAGATTCCTCCAGGTAGAATACGATCTGCAGAGCTTTAGTTCTCTTTAATTTAGTGACTGATCGAATCAGGCCAGACCAGTCGAGAAATTCCTCTGAATTTTCTTTGCTCTACTTGTTCTTTTTTTCTGACTGGCTGGTTGAGTCCTGACCGGTCTCATCTTTAATTTCTTAAAGCTTCCAGCGTTGTGACCGGTTGAAACTACTCTTCGACCGGTCTATTAAGTCCTCTTTTCTTCCTCTGTTGCGCTATTCTGACCGATCGAATTTGCATTTTCGTTCGGTCTAATTGACCTTTAAAAGCATTCCTTTCAGATATCTCTCCTAGGACTCTTGTCGTTGCTTCTGGTTTCTTCCTAACTTCACTCTTTTAACCCTTTTTATATTTAACTAGCTTTTACACCTGTTGCAACACAACATGAACTAAAAGCACACATTAGTGGTTAAGTGAGGATTAACTTAGCCGAGATTTGGGGATAATTTATATAACTTTTGAGTCCGATCACACCCCCAAACCTCAACTTTGCTAGCTTCAAAGACAACCTTAAAACTGAAACCCAGAAGAAAACTATTCTAATAATGTACAAACTAATCTATGAAAGTAAAGGCCATTTTCGTAGGGTGTACGATTGAATTTAGCATATGCAACAAGCCTTTAAACCCCTAGGTGATCCCTAGTGGAGGAGTTGTGTCTCCTGAGGGTTTTTAGTGAAGACGCCCACATACTTGCAAAATAGTTTTAAAACCATAGATAAAAGAATTTTCAAAATCGGTTTTCATATATAATATATACATTTAAAAATCAAAACTTGTAATCATTTCAGCATGCAAATCTTGATTTTCAGATACCAATGCCATGACAAATTCTATTGTTGTTTATTCTAATCAACCCAATGTTCTGATCCTTAGATCAATCTTTCATCCATGCTTAGAGTGTTGTGTGTGCATGTGCCAATACATAAATCGTTCTATCTCTGAATTAATCCAAATCGGGAATCATCGGATCCCGAGTCTCGACTCAATCCTCACCTTAGGTATATACTCAAAACAATGTCACTCTGATGAATGGTTTACTTTGTCACTCACATGTGAGATGGATTTACAACACAATTTAAAGGATCCCACATGATAGAGGAAAAATGGAGCATCAAAGAATTTAAAAAGTAATCTCATAAAAGAATGATGTTTGTATCATACACATGTTATACTATGTACCATAGTCATTGCATCATCACCCTCCACAAGGCATTTATCACCCGAGATTGGATCAAAAAGGTTTTTTTCAAGGTTGTAATGGGGCTCAGGTGAAGGTTAAGAAAGAAGGGGAAGTTGGGATTCAAATGTCTCTGAGAAATTAGAAAAGAAACTCGATTTGATATTCTCTTTTTGCCTCTTTCTTCTTCGGTTTTTTCATAATTTTTCTTTCATTTTCTTGCTCAACTTTTTCCTTCTTTTCATTCCTTCATCTTCTTTTCTTTTTTTTTTTTGGAATACCACCTCATATTTTTTTCCTTTTCACAAATATATTTTTCCTTTCTTTTTTTTTTTTTTTTTCGCTCCCCCTTTTCTTCTTTTCAGTTCTGCCATAAGCTTCTTGCAAGCATAATTTCCACTCCTTCACACTTCCTCTCTTGCTCTCATCCCTTTTTCCCAATTTCTCGGAGATTGAAGGGTAAGGTTTTGCATTTTTCGAACTAAGGTAGGGTGTGGTTAACACGGCTTATCAAAAAACATATAAAGGAAAAATATTTCAATAAGGCTCAAAAGGGGTGCAAAAAGGTAAATGAGTATAAGGTGGGGCATTTTAGGTCCAAACGAGCCAATAAATGGCCTTTGATCATTTTCTTTCTCGGTAATAACGATGCCTATTTATTTTGAGTTCTGACACAATAAGTTCTAGTACAATAATATGAACAATGCATGATCAACAAACCAAAGTAAAGCATATGAGATTAAAACAGTTAAGCTCGGATTTCAAGGGTAATCCGAATTTATTTTAATCACTCATCAAGAACGACGGGAAGGTTCTAAAGCTCACTGGTTTAGTCGATTTTTGGAATCCTAAAATTCAAGATTCGAAGTAATCCATTAATTTTCGGACCCAAGCATGGCAAAAAGTGTAAAAAATATTTCTAAGCATGAAATTCAGACAAATCCTTAAATGTTCACATTGGGGTTAATTATCCTAAAAAACCATAGTTTTATCGTGGCATGGGTATTGAAAAATCAAATTTTCCATGCATCTTTGATTACATTTTGAAAACTACGGAAAAATAATTTTTTTGATGGTTTTAAGACAAGGTATTGAGGATGTATAAAAGAGTGGTCAAGTATATGATGCAAAAGTTAAGAATATAACCACACATTCGGCATGACACCCCAAAACCTAAATGGTGTTATGTCCTCATTGCACAAAAGAATCAACCAATATATATCAACAACAAGGCAATTCCAAAAAGGTAAATCAAATCAGCCCATGCACCAAAAAAATTTCACTTACCGTTCTGCGGGTTTTTGGGCAAATGAAGAGACAGGAGGTGGCTGCAAGGTGGCACCCTTTCCATGAGAGGGGAGGGAGGAACCACCTAAATCATCAACATCGGTGTCGAGCACAATGGGAGATAATTGGCTTCTCAAGTTATTCGACTCTTTCTCCCATTGTCGATGTGCCTCTACATGCTTTAAGGTAGTCTCCACAAAAGATCTTGCATCTTCCCTGCGGTAATACTCCTCATATTTTAATTTAAGCATTAATGCCTCATTATCCTCCTTCATCGTCAAGCAATTCTCATGAAGAGAAACTGTCAAGGATTGCTCGACTGCCAAGGCATCGTCGGATCGGTGAAGTTCGTCCTCAAGAGCATCGATATACACCCCCAACGCATGGACAAAAGCAACATCGACCACGACCCGCGACCAAGTAGGTTTTCCCAGGAAAGGCACAATTTCCCAGGTCAAGGGGTCGGTAACAACCAGAGATAGAGATGTCCCATCCTCGGGTACCTCTTGCACAATCCCCTCTATGACTGGGGAAGAGAAATTGGGCCCCTCTAACTCTACAGGCCAGGAAGCAATGCTGGCATCTGGCTCTCCTGATGAAGATGGGGGAGTCGAATCAGTAGGCTTCGTAGTAGGGGCCTCAGGTGGGGCCATGGTCGAACCCTCATCCATGAAGGGCTCGTCAGCATGAGGTGATGGGGGAGGTGGGCTAGGCGGAGGTGCAGGTCCATCATTATGAGGAGACCCACTCGGACCCGCTCACGATAATAATAAGGAAATTCCCCTCAAAACTTCATGTAATAAACCCCGCACAGTAGCGAGCTCGGCACAAATCTCGAGCTGCCCCACCTCCAAAACATGAAGGCGCTGCTCCACCATCGACTGAGATGTTGTCGAGAAAAATGAGTCCACAAATGGGGCAGTGCTTCCATGAATGGCCTCATCTAAGAAGCCACTATAACTACCCACACCGATGTCACAGGTGTCGATAAAGAACATGGTGGGGGGTACAGAAGATGTCATATTAGTGGATGGGATGGCTACACACTCCGGTGTGATAATAGGGTTCGTGAAAAGCATGGTGACCGGAAGTGCAATAGTAGGTGAGTGAATGGATGTAGTCTCAACCCAAGGGAAAGGAGATGGGGGACAAGGAGACAAAGGGGTATGTACAGTGTCCCTCGTCTCAAGTGGTGGTGATGGTGAGGGTGTAAAGGGTATAGGCTGGGCAATTGAAGGGACCGGGATGGTGGTACTGGATTTCCCAATGGCAAATCTAGCGAGGTCAGAGGCGGAGACAACCGGTGTCTCTATCGGAAGCGTGGCTGGGGTAGAAACCATAGCAGCCTGCTCTGTGGCAGTGGGTCAGACTATTCTCCATCGGCTCACATCGTAGAGCTTTGGGTCAATCGTGTACCCCTACTGGAGTAACAGGGCACGCCAAAAGTTTAAACAACGCACAAGGCTCAAGGAAGAAGAAAACTCTTGGGAAAAACTAGGGCAAGACCAGTCGAAAATAGATTTCAATCGGTCAAAAGGGCATTAAATATCCCGACACGTACAAACTCGACTGGTCAAAAACCGTTTTGACCGGTCACAAAATTAGAGGAAACTAATTTCCTTCAGTTGTGCTTCAGTTCTAAAGTAAAATTCCCCTATGTGCAACTCTGAAATTTGCACATTGAGTCATATATGAAGATCTGTTCGATTTTGACTTTAAGATATTTGACATTTAGTTTTGAATCTAAAAATGTTTTGATTTTATCCACTGAATTCTGTTTTGAAATGAGAAATACCTTGAAACTAGTCATCAGTTCTATGTTTTGATTTCATAAATGTAAGATGTATTGAATTTTTTCTACTGAGCTTAGACTGTTAGCTCACTCCAACAATTATGTAACAGGTGTAGATCTTGAGTAGGATCTCGGGCTTGAGGAGGATCCTGACTACGTTCCTAAGGCAGAAGAGGACCTTCTGCCTAAAGAATTTTTCCATAGTTCAGTTGTGACAGAATCTTTGGATTGGGCACATCTTGTGATTAGACCATTGTATACAGGTATAGATGAGTACTTTGTATTCCACTGTTTAGGTGACGGTCGGCCATCACCGGTGGTTAAAGTTTAACTTTTGGCTTGTGTTTGTATAGAAAATGGAATCACGTTAATTTCCATGTGATTTTTCTCTGTGAGCTTTGGGCATTGGATTCGATAACGATCCATTTTTCCTAGATTTTTTAATAGGGAAATGTCGGGTCGTCACAATTGGTATCAAAGCACTAAGCGTGGATTTTGAACATCAGATCTGACAGTCCGATTCTCCCTGAAATTTGTGTGGAGAAAATCGGGCAATCACAATATTATTGTAATTCGAATTAAATATTCTATGATTATGATGACTTGTTTTTCTAGAACTATTTATTATATGCTTCAAAACAATATGACATTCCTGTTAGCAAATAGTGAAAATGATTAAAGGTCATCTTTTGATTCGTTTGAGCAAAAAAAAAGGCCAAAAATCCCAGTGATATATTTATCCCTTGAACCCATATTAGAAGCATAAACCGAATTTCTTTGTACCAAGAATTTATAAACCCTTAACGACATTTACTACCCAAAACTTTCAATCTTTTACCCTTATTTTTCTAAGAATCTTGAATAAAAGGAAAAAATAGGGAGTGGAAGGAGTATGCAATAACAGCTAAGGGATATGCTAAAAAAGGGTACAACTGAAAGAATAAATTCTCTGAAAAAATTACATGGGAGAAAAAAAAAAATCATAAATACGATTCTACAAAAGAGAAGCAAAAAAGCTTTCAAAACTAAGAAAAAAATTCAAGAGGATATCAAAAAGCTTCCAAATAGAAAGAAAAAGGGATTTACTGAAAAAGTCTATGGGAAGAAGTTATCCAGCTTTTTGGATACTTACTGAAGCAGAAAAAAAAAAGAGAAGAAGAAGATAAGAGAGAGATGAGTTGAATTCTCAGAACTTTTGAATCATTTGTACCTTTCTTTGTAGCCCTCCTAACCCAAAGCCCCATTACAAGCCGAATAAAAACTTTTCTAATTCATGATTTACAAAAACATGAGCCTAGTAGAGATATGTATAATAGATACTATGGATAAACAAGAAAGCATACGAATAGCATTGATTATCTTTTCTTCATGAGATTCATTCTTTTGTCAATTATCCTTTGAATTATTCATTATATATATCATATTGTGAGAACTCAAAAATTTTGATATCTTTTTGGAAGTATGCCAACAGTGAGAGTTTGGATGAAAATATTTTCTAAATCTGCAGTTTAGAGAAACCTATGATGATCATTCATAGGTTTCTCTAAACTATGATGATCATTCATAATATAATAGATACTATGGATAAACAAGAAAGCATACGAATAGCATTGATTATCTTTTCTTCATGAGATTCCTTCTTTTGTCAATTATCCTTCAAATTATTCATTATATATATCATATTGTGAGAACCCAAAAATTTTGATATCTTTTTGGAAGTATGCCAACAGTGAGAGTTTGGATGAAAATATTTTCTAAATCTGCAGTTTAGAGAAACCTATGATGAATAAACTGTTCACTAATATACACACACTCCATGTCTAATATGAATTGAAATTGTTGAGTTCTGGTCAAAGATAACTGCTAGGATGGAGAGCAAAGGTTGATGAAACCTTATCTTTTGAAAATTACAACAACCATGTGATGATTTACTAAGTAGTGTACAGAATTAGTGTAGAAATCTTTTTGTTTTCTTTAGTTTTGAAAACATTTTGAAAAAGCCAAAAATATTTTAAGTTTGTAGGTAACTTCACTGAAAACCTTCAGGAGACTATAACTCCTCCACTAGGGATCACCTACGGGCTTAAAGGCTTGTTGCATTTGCTAAATGCAATCGTGCTCCCTACGAAAGTGACATTTAAATTTGTAGTTTTAATTTAGTTTACTTTTCCTTGTTTGCTAGGGACTAACAAAGCTTAAGTTTGAGAGTGTGATCAGTCATAATTTATCATTTTATCACCCTTAACTTAGTGATGTTAAATCCTAGTTTACTACTAATGATATGATGATGTGCAGATACTAAGAATAGATAATAGAATAGAGCTAAAGTGATAATCTTCACCAAAATGAACTCAAAAAGCAATAAGAAACACGATCGTATGCAGATACGATTCAATGGTGTTTGACGCCAATCTGAAAGCTGAGAGAAAGAAGAGATATGATCCATCGTAAGAGAAATCGTACTCACGATAGAGCGAAATAGAAGAAGAAAAGAAGAGAAATCGTCTTTACAATTCCTCAAAAGACTGAAGAATACGAAGCAAGGATACGATTTATCCTGCGGAAGAAATGGTACTGAATGAAGAGAGAAATCCTAATCACTATTTTGTACAAATTAAAACTCGCTGCTGCTGATCACGTGAAGATATGCACCGCCATGCACAGAATTAGAAGATCTCTTAAATTAGAAGTCTGGCAACCCACAGATCTGAGAAGATTGGCGAAAGAATCCTAAGGATCTATGCTATTAAAAATAAGGAAAAAAGTCTTACGCACATCACCATCCAGAGCAAGAAATATTAGGATTAGAAGTTTGAGTTATATTAGAAAACTCTTATTCTTAGTAGTTTATTTTTATTAGAATTCGAATAATATAAATCGACCCCCTATGATTTATAAATAAGAGGGCTCGACTTAGGAGAAAAACTTATCCAAGGAATTTTCAGCATCAATTGACAACTGATGTTAGAATTCTGGAAGATCACCTTAGATTAATTTTTATCAAGTAAAATCGTTCATAGATTTATGAAAGTCTTGCATGACAACCAAGACCAAAGAGTCTGAAAGATCGACCCTTTGGATGATTCTACTTTGCTTTCTAGTTTAGATTTATTTTTCTTATATTTTTTTGTTTTGTAAACATCTAAGAATTCTTGATTTTAATTGACGACTAAAGTCTTGAATTTGCAGATTAGTATAACGATTTTGAATTTCCATCTTCAATTTCTTAAGTTTGATTGACACCCAAATTTCTGAAAGATTGTTGATTAGTATAAATCTGTGTTGAGAAAATCTAGTTTTTGATTAACGCCCAAATTCTAGAGGACTGAGATACAGTGTAACGGTATTTTACTTTTGTAAGCATTCGAGAACTTAAGGATTGTGATTGACGACCATAGTTTGAAAGTAGGAGGATTTAAATTTACTTTTCTCGCAATTAATTTAACAACCATTCTTTTATTCATATTTCTCAACCTTTAAAGACAAATAAAAGTTCTCAAAAATTTTTGACTTTCCTATGGGAACGATTCTATATTAGTGCTACAATTTTTATTGTGTGCTTGCAATAGGTTAAGAATAAGTACAATTAGAGCCTCATTAGACCCCAGAGGTTATAGGCTGTAAAGCCTGAAAAATCATAAGAATGGCCTGTCTCGACCGATCGAGAATGAGTCTCGACCTGTGAGCTCTCAATTTACTCTCTAGGTGCACGGATCCTCAATGTTCTTGAATATCAACTGGTCGAAATTGATTTTCGATCGATCCAGCTTTATATTTCCTTCAAGCTATACTTTTAAACTCAATTGAACGAAGGTACTTCGACCGGTCGAGAATATATATATAAGTAGACCCAAGTTTCTATTTGGTCTCGACCAGTCGAATTCAATTTCGACCAGTCCATTTCTGGTTTCTATAGCTTCAAGGGACTAGACTAGTCGAAATGGACATTTCGAACGGTCGAGATATGCAGTCTCTTTTAATCTTCTTCTTTTCTTTCTTTCTCTGCTACTCCGTGATTTCGACCGGTCCAAATTGGATCTCGACCGATCGAAATAGCCTATTTTGGGCTTCTTCACTCTCTTTCAACTATGTTCTCTGTCATGGCTTTGGGTCTTCTTCTACTTTGCACTGTTAACCACTTTTGCGTACTTTCGGCGTTCAAAGCTGTTGTAACACATCTCATACTAAAGGCAAATATTAGTAGTTAATTGGAGGTTAGCAAGGCTAAGATTCGGATCTAAAATAGACAGTTTTGAAGGCTAATCACATTCCTAGAAATATCAGCCCTAGAATCTTGTGAAAGTGAAGGATGTGATCCGCCTGAAAATTTGCTTTTTCTTCACTGAAGAAAACAACCCAGCTTTTCAAGCAGTATCAGTATCATGAACCCACTAGAACTCCAAAAATTCAAATCCAAAAAGGCGAAAGATCGAAATTCATCTTCTTGACTGGTAGATCAGCCTTGAAGTTTATGAAGACCAGAAGGTTGTTATCAAAACTCTAAGAAGCTTTTCTTTTAGTTCTCTGCATTTGGCCCTACTCTTTGAACTCAAACAGGTAAATGTTACCCCCCATTTCTTCAATGGAGATTCCATCTTTGACTCCCCAAAGATTAAATTGTTTCTTTAAAAGCCACATAATTGATCCTTCGAGCCATAAGAATCTTGACAAAGAGGCAATGGATTCCCGAGCGAAGTAGATCATCACCAGAAACTTGAACCTCTCCTTCCTCTTCAGTTGTTAATAAAAGTTTGTGTTCCAGATCATGGAGAACTGAATCCATAATGGTGAGAAGATAGAAAAACTCGCATAAACGGTGAGTAAAGCGAGACAAGAAATTGAGATAAATCCACGAAAACTCTTACAAGGCTCTCTTAGAACGAGAGCGAAGAAGAGACCATAAATCTCACTCTCAATCCTCATAATCAACATTTCAAAAAAAAAAAAATCGTCAAAATCAAAGCTTGGCATTTCAACAAACAGGGGTTGTGCAATAAGAAAAATAAATAAACGATTTACCTCCAGCAACATGGAGAACCAAATCCATAATGGTTAGAGAAGAAAGAAAGCAGAAAGCAGAAAACGGGAAAAACTCACATAAACGGTGAGTAAAGTGAGACAAGAAATTGAGATAAACCCACAAAAACTCTTACAAGGCTCTCTTAGAGCGAGAGCGAAGAAGAGAAAGTTAGAAGCAGCAAGCTTGCTTATAAGCGACTTGGTTTAACTCGATATGGGCAATTCGTTGGCAGTTGATTTTCTAGCTGAACAAAAAATGTCATCATTGGAAGCCACAAGGCACATTTTTCATCCATTGGATGAAATTCTTACCTCTCATCATTTTCTTTCTCTCTGACTACTTCAGTTTTCTACAAATTTCCACAAATGTGGGAAGCAAAGTTTTAGTGCTTGATGAGGCTACTGCCTTTGTTGCTTCTTTACAATGGTTAGTACCAGCAAATTGCTTAATTCTATCATATTTTTACCCTTTTTAGGGATTTAATTTTTCTGCGTTCTTTTGTTTTTTTTTAAAGATGATTATTGGTTTTAAGTATAATTTAGTTTGCAAAGGCCAATTTATCACAAACATGCTAATTTTGGTCTTGCTATAGGTGCAGATATATGGACGGAGGATCAAATCTCAGTTCAGTTTCGGTCATGACCGAAACCCCTGCCTGGATTTCAATCAAAATTTTGGCAGATTTTCGGTCTTGTTTATAGACTCTAGGGTGATAAATTGATATTTCAGTCAAATTTTAAGTACTCGGAGAGGGCCGAAACCAAAATTTTACATGTGAGAAATTGAGATTTTGATCGATTTACAAGCCAAAATTGACAATCACATATTAGGCTCCAAGTTCAAAAGCCAGAATATATGAACAGGAGAATACTACTATGAATCTAATTAGCACAAGCCTAAATATTACAGATTTCTTACAACACCATCTACTTACCAATTCACATGAAGCTTGACCATAGATCAATAGCTCAGTTAGTTCTGTTTTAGTTCCTTTCATTCTTCTTTAAACAATAAAATTAAACCAAAAACATTACCAAGGAATAATCAGGGAATTAGTTTAGTTGCTTTCATTTTGTTTAATTAACCTCTCCATTCTATCTTTAGATATATGGTCTAAACGTTTATGTCATAAAATGGAGGAGTTGTCGATTGCTCGTTTTCGTTTCTTACTAATTTTATCATCCACGTGCATAGAAACTAAAGATTGGGCATAAGATGAATCTAAGTGCAACTGATAAAGATTGCCCACTAATGAGCCACCACCCACAATATTGGAATTAAATAACAGAGTAAAAATATTGTGTCCAAATTTAAATTCAAAACCTAATGAATCCAATTTAGAAATTGAGATAAGGTTTCTAGTGATACTTGGAACGTAAATAGTATCAACTAAATCCAAAACGAAACCACTATCTAAAATAAAACGGAGAGTCCCAATGGCCTCTACATCTGTTTCTACTCCATTTTCGAGTTTAATGGTTCTTTCGCCTTTATTTAGCTTCCTGCTAGATCGAAATCTCTACATTGAATTACTAATGTAAACAGTTGCACCAGAATCTATCCACCAAGTATTGCGTAGAGCATCAACATAAAGTGATTCAAAACACACAAAGACTAGGTCGTTACCTTTCTTAACTAGCCAATCTCTGTATTTCTGACAATTCTTCTTGATGTGTCCCTTCTTCTTACAGAAGTGACACTTGATGTCAAAAATAGATCCGCTAGCTTCTCCTTGTTTGGTTTTCAGTAGAGAAGCCTTTATGTTCTTTCCTTTATATGATCCATTCTTTCGCTTGAAATTTTCTTTCGACAGTCCAAGAGCGGCGTAATGAGTACTTTCAGGTTTTTCAGCCCGAAGTCTTTCTTCTTCTTGGACACAATGAGCGATTAGCTCGTTCATCTTCCATTATCTTTCTGCGTATTATAATTAATCTTAAACGGACCAAATTGTGTAAGAAGAGAAGTTATAATAAAGTAAACAAGATAACCCGCAGAAAAACTCATATCCATTTCTTTCAATTGAGTCGTCATGCCACTCATTCTCATAATGTGCTCCCGTACGCTACTATGACCATCATATTTCATGGTTCCCATTTTAACAATAAGACTACTAGCAAGTGCTTTAGAAGTCCCCTGAAATTATTTCTGAATGGCTTGCATGTATTCCTTTGCATTGTACGGGTCAGGAATGCCTTCCCGGATCGCATCAGCAATGGAACTGTTTATAATCATGAGGGTCATACGATTTGATCTATCCCATTTTTTCAAATTCGTATTGTTCACTGCCAGATCCTCAGCTGAGGCATCAGCGGTGAGCACCTTGGGTTTATCAGATCGTATAGCATAGTCAAGATCCATGCAGCCTAGAATAATTGCAACTTGTTCCTTTCATTTGTCATAATTTGAGTCACTCAAAAGTTCAATTCCACCAATCATATTAGTTATAGAAGACGGATTCAATGCTGCACAATAATTAAAAGCTTTATTATGTCCACATACAATTGAAGTAACTATCAATTCCACAAGGTTATAATTATTGTATGTGAAGCAAGAGTTAAAATATATCAAGGAATATAATAAAAATTAAAACCAGTGTGGTTTTATTGATAAATAATTTATGTCATTACAACCCTCCGTTGGGTCGAGTCATAACACACTAGCCACTTCCTCAATCTACATTAATGATTGTGGTACTAATTGCGTCGTTAGGACCCTCCGTTGGGTTGAGTCACAACACGCTAGCAGTACTCACACACCAAAAAGAAATAAAAAATAAATAGTAAAACACAACCATCACACAATATTAAGTGATTCATCACCGTTGGGCAGAAGAATCCCTTAAGTTGTGACGTCAATGTTCACTACACACTTTCATTGAATTTGTAGCACTGTCTTTTACAAAAATAAATCCCACTTTGAAAATCACAGCACTAGGAAAGATCATCACCGTTGGGCAGAAGAATCCTTCCAAGCCATGTTCTCAATTTTAATTTGATAATATTTTAGACGGTTACAACAGTGATTAATCAATAAAATAAATAAGTCAAATTCAACTCATATTGTGAGCAAGTGTCAAAATTAACAATAATCGAGTGTAATAATGAGTAAGTACCAGCCTTGGTGCTGGAGCACAATTTTTAATACCCGATCCTAATTAAAGGCACTCAAAAATACAATAATTATCAGATTAAAAAATTTTCAAAACGACATCAGGTCATACAAACATCACAACAGAGAGCTCCTTGTCAAAAATAGACATAAAAAATTGATTCGAAATGCCCGAGAAAGTCAAAATCCATATATAATGTCCGAAAATCAGACCTATAAATAGCCCAGAAATGACCTGAAAAGATAAGGAATAATATTGGTAAAAATTGGGCCTTAAGGACAAACGGATCGTGCCTAACGGGCCGAGTCGGGTCATAAATCATGGGTCATTAATTGACTAGGTCGGATCGTGGGCTGGTCCGGGTCATGACCCGAGTCCCGTTATCGATCAGGCCGAGTCACAGACCGAGTTAGGTCATGAGGCCCATTTGACCCATCATCGGGTCTTAGGCCCATTTGACCGTGGTGCAAAGAGGGGAGACGCACTGATGGTTTATTTTACTTCAAATAGGTATCCTCTCTAAAAGAACTAGAGACGTGGTTCTTGAGTTCATCTTTTTTAAAAAGGCCAAAAAAAAAAAAAAAAGGTCCTTTAGGCATCTTGTAGTTGCAACCAACAAATCCAATTTATTTTCACAAAAAAAATTACAAAGAGACAAATCCGGTCAAATATATAGGAGATATAAAGGAAGGCTATAAATGAAGAAAGGCTAGTCGTCTTCGTCAAGACTTAAATAAATAGAGACCTTAAGTCTCTTTTATTTGCAGCCATAATTAAAGGCAGGCTATAAAGCATTAACCTTGAGTGGATCAAAAAATAAGCGGCCTCGTAAATTCAACAACAATTGAACCATTCATAAATAACTTCTTTTATTATTTATTTTCAATTTTCTGTTACCTAGGCTATTTGAGCACGGCGTATCACCCAATCCTTGAGTGTGAAAAAACACGCTTAAATCATCTTAAATCCGAAAATAAAAATTTGTTTTCAACTTGAAATCGAACACCAAGATAAAACTCATATACTAATGCTTTGACCGATCATAACGCCAATTATGGCTCTGATACCAATTGATGGAATCTTTATGGATCTATCGATCCGACCATCCAAATATATGCCCTAGAATCTAGACGCATGATCAATCAAAACCAATAAATCAATAAAGCATAAATTAATAATATATGTGCACCTTGAATGTGAGCCATTAATAGTGGGTTGCCGATCTTCAACGATCTTCTCGCTTTCAATATCTCCTAGCACAATGGGAATGCTTTTGCTAATAGGGAGGATTGAATTGTGTCGAGCAATCGTTGAGACCAGGCACCCCTTATATTTATAGCCAAAAAATCCTTTCTCATTAAGGACTTAAATTACTAATTATATTGTAATTAGAAATCACAATCATACCATAATTAAAAGACTGACATATTAGTTGCTTATTCTCTTTAAACTCACCGAATTAGTAACTACACATCGCAAGATTGATCTTATACCATTCACCGATCAACGAGTTGACCATAATGACGACTACCAAAATAGAAACTTCTAACACGATTTACAAGCCAAAATTGACAATCACATATTAGGCACCAAGTTCAAAAGCCAGAATATATGAACAAGAGAATATTACTATGAATCTAATTAGCACAAGCCTGAATATTACAGATTTCTTACAACACTATCTACTTACCAATTCACATGAAGCTTGACCATAGATCAATAGCTCAGTTAGTTCTGTTTTAGTTCCGTTCATTCTTCTTTAAACAATAAAATTAAACCAAAAACATTACCAAGGAATAACCAGGGAATTGGTTTAGTTCCTTTCATTCTGTTTTGCACCAATTAAATGACTCCAATCCTCTCAAACAAAGTGATTCTTTGGCTCAAAATTGCTCATCAGCTGCTAATTTGAGCACTTCATTGACCAAAGATGTGGCTTGCTTGGAGTAAAATAGAGCCGTCGTGGTCCTACGTGTACATGCTTAAGCAATCTCTTTCCTAGAATTTTATTTCTTTCCAAAGTGCAACAAAATTCCAACCGAAAAACTAACAAAAGTGTAAATTTGCTGTTGCTTAAAATTGCATCAGTAAAGCAATCACTATCATGCATAAATAATCTATCCGACACTGTTAGGCTATAATCAATGAGCCAGTTCATCTATCATGTCAGTTTGATTTGAAGACCATGATCTACAGATTTATGGTGTCAAATATTAGGACGAAAAAGTTTTTATCTTAGTGATTAAAATCAGCCAACTTCTTTAAAATGAACAACTAAAATGATTTTGGAGATTTACTTGATAGTTGTTAATCTTAATACCGTTTGACTAATTCGAAGCATATGATGATTTTTTTTCGCCCCAATATTCTACACCATAAATCTTTAGATTATGATATTCAAATCACACAATAGTAAAGTAATCACTACCATGCATAAATAATTTATCTTATGTTGTTAGGCTATTATTAATGAGCCAGTTCATCTTTTGAATCGATGGATTTGAAGACCATGATCAAAAGATTTAGTGTGTTGAAGAGTAGGACAAAAATGTTTTTATCTTGTGATTAAAAACAGTCTAACTCCTTTAAAATGAATAACCATGATGATTTTGGAGATTTACATGATGGTTGTTAATCTTACAAGCGTTTGACTAATTCGGAGACTTACATGATGGTTGTTAGTCTTACAAGCGTTTGACTAATTCGAGTCATATAATAATTTTTTTTCTTCCCAATAGTTTACACCATAGATTTTTAGATTATGCTATTCAAATCACACAACACACTAAATGAAAAAATAATTGATTTCCCAAGTTTGTTGGAGAATCGGTTGAACATGTGATACCAACTCAAAATAAGTAGTTAAGTATGACCAATGGTATGCATTTACTTTAAAAATGGTAAGATCACAATTAGGGACATTAGCTAGATCCAAAAATCACTACAAAAAATAAGAGTATTAGCGGCAGCCAAAAACTGCCGCTATTAATAAACAACTGCCACTAATACCCTTGTCGCTAATAGTCTTTAATAGTTTTTTATTAATAGCGATAGTTTTTAGAGCAAAAAACTGCCACTAATAGTCTTAGTTTTTTTAGTGAATTCACTACAAAAAATAAGATTATTAGTGGCAGCTATAAACTGCCACTATTAATAAAAAAACTGTCGCTAATAGTTTTTTTGTTAATAGTGGTAGTTTTTTATTGCAAAAAACTGTCACTAATAGTCTTATTTTTTGTAGTGATTTCACTGATCAACATATTAACCATATGAACAATATACTTTCCAAATTAGATATATTGATTATTGGTGATATATAATCACTACCAAAATAAGGTGTTTCAACGGCACTTGCTGTTAAGGTAGTTTTTTGTAGCAATAAGACTAATAGCATCAATTTTTTATAGTAACAGGACTAATAGTAACAGTTTTTTATTAATAGCGATAATTTTTTGCTGTGACTAATTGTCTTATTTTTTTTTTGTAGTAAATCATTTCTTCTCATACCTAAGACTATATTGTTGCAGTACTTTCTAGATACAAACTTTTAAATACAATAACTTCACATGGTTGCTTTAGGCCCTTTGAGTCCCATACGCACCAATTTTTTCTAAAAGGTGGAATTGGTCTCGTATGTAAATTGTGCTAGGAGGGGTGACAGGATACAGACATAATCTTTGACTTTTTACAGATGGTTGTTATTGGCTTTTTACAGATAGATGTTATGTAAACTCAAGCACACGTCTTGAGAGCCTAAGCCTTTTACTATCGCACCAAGCAATTTCTCTTAACACCATGTCAGAATACCAATTCCCAAAGTGAAAATAGATTGGGTTCAATTCAGGCTAAAAGTAAGCTTTTTTCTAAAATGCTAGAGTTTTAATTCATTCACCATTCAAACTTAAAAAATCATGCATGAACGAATCCAGCTCATTAATGTTTAAGTGGGCCAATCATGAGGAGCTAGAGCTAGAGCTTGGGCAAAGCCTAGAAATTTTTTACAGCCTGACTCTATATTCATCTTATTAATTAGTACTCGAAGATTTTGTGAAGACGAAGCCCAAACTCATAAAACCTTTAGTTTCAAGTTTTAGATTAGAAACACCCCTTATATTTTTGAGAAATTCAAAATTGACTACTCTTTGTTTTTACATTAACACTTAAAACATGGGACTTTTAGGAAATTCTCAAAACCGGCTTATTTTGCTGGCTTGTCTAGCAAAAGATAACTTCCAAAAATTGAAGGATGACAAATACCCTCGAAATTTAAAAAGTTTACTAATTGCTAGACAGTTCAACGACAAATGTTGTTTTTTATATTATGTAAAAATGACTTATTTTAAATCATTTTTAGCATCTATGAATCCGATTTTATGATATCTTCTACTACAAAAAATAAGACTATTAGCGGCAGCCAAAAACTGCTGGTAGTTAATACCCTTGCCGCTAATAGTCTTAATAGTATTTTTTGTTAATAGCAGTAGTTTTTTTCTGTAAAAAACTGTCGCTAATAGTCTTATTTTTTATAGTGTTCTAATTTTAAATGAATGAAGTAAATTGTTTCATTCTTAGTCAAAACAGATTTCACTATGCTTAGGAAGCAAAAACTACTTGCAATTGTGTGTCTCATGAATTAATGGTAGCTGTATTTTGCTTAATTCAATATAAGTTTTATTTAATAAAATCTAATTCAAGTTGAGACTTGAGGCAATAGGGGAAAAAAAAAAAAAAAAAAAAAAACTGTATGCTACCAATTTAAATTGAGATTTATGGGGGTATAAACTATGAACATGACTATGAAACTAAGATTCTCATCACGCGGAAAACATATTTGATCAATTCAAGTGGTTCAACTTGGAGATTATCACTAACATAGTTCTCAGCCAAAGAATCACAGCCAAAGAATCACGCCTATGAGAGGATTGCAAACATTTGATTTATGAACTTTAATATGGACCTCAAAAACAATATGCACGATCGAAGCATTGATCCAACAGTTCAAAACCATCAATGAGTGATTTTTGGGTCATAATAGCTCACAATTAGAGCTACCACTTTATTAATTTGAATCCCATAAAAGATGTATCATTTGGCCTAAAAATGCATTGGGCATGACAAAATATGTGCAATGGCTATTTCCCATTTATCTATAAACTCTATCCCACCAGTCAGTCAGTTTATAAAAATCGACAAAAAAATATAATCACAGTTTAAATTATTGCCCACTCTTTTTGTGGTTAACTGTAACAACTCTGATTTTTAGACTTTATTTTAACGGTATTAAATGACGTATCACACTATGTACTGTGCTAACGCTCCACATCGGAATCGAAACCCACCCTTTAAAATACAAAAAATTTTAATTTTTCCTATATCAAAATTAGACTCATTACGAAGTGCTCGTCGATACGATTCCAACGATATATAATTTGACGACTTCTGACAAGAATATAAAAAGTTATGTCCATTTTAAGTGATCAAGCAAGTCAAAGGGTCTAACTGTAATTTCAGGAGAGAAACACCAATTGCTTCAGTGAAAAGTGTTAATTAGAGTGACCTTAAACTTTATACCATTATAAATAAAATTTTAAAAACTCTCTACTCTCTATAATAAAAAAAAAAAAATTCTCTCTGAAGACTTAGACGAACCGATGCCCCGGGCATCGACCTTTTCAATCCGAATCGCCGTTGATCTTCCATGCACGCTTCAAGAGGTGAGTACCCATCAATCCATCTTCTTCTTATCAAATCTCGTCGCGTAAGATGTGTTTGATCATGCATCGACGGGTTTAAAAATCTTATTTAAACCTACATATCTCATAAATTAATAGACCTATATATTTAATATTATGTTTTCCCTTGAAAGTTGTATATTCTGTAAGTCAAGTTTATATGTTATTTCTCTTTTCTTTTCAAGAATCCCTTTGTTTGGGCTATTATTATTTTACCTTCTATTAGGTCTGGATATTTAATATGTTTACTTTCTCTTTTATATCTGTAAAATTAATTAAACCCTAATATTTATAAATTTGATAGATTGACTTAATTGACATAATATCATATTGATATTATTTATTTCTAAATCTATATAATTAGAAATTTATCCTCTTACTAAAACTATACTAATATATTATTGTTATAAATCCATATTATTATTTATTAAATCTTAAAATTAAATTATGCTCTTATTTTATTTAAAAGAATAATAGATTGCATCATCTTAAAGTTTCGGGACCGAACTCACGGCTACGAACTCAAATTCGCTGCCACGAACCCGAACTCGCGACCATTAATGTGTTGGTCCCGATATTTTGGTCATAACTTTTTACTCTGATCTCAGAAGAATGCGATTCTTATGGCATTGGAAAGAAGACTGCGAGCTTTACAATTTTGTGCGAAATAGCCATTTCACGAATCTGACGTTTTAGAGGTCAAAATAGAGTAACAAGTCAGGTTCAATTTTGAATGACTCAAGGCTATTCGAATTTAGTGTTATTTTCTAATTCTCATGACCAAAATTCCTTTGTATATTATATCGTAAGGTCTTTCAATCAATGGTCATGATAAATCATAACTTAATAATTATAAATATCATTTAATTTAATTATCTAATTATTATATATATATATCAATTTTATCACTTTAACGCGACCTCTTCGATAACACGATGTGTTAGGAATTCGATACCTCGTAAACATCGAACCCCGACCTTCCCATTATAGAGAATACACTTATATATCCTATTTTATATTATATTAGAATGTGTGTAAATAAATAAATATATATATAAATATAAGATAATCTAATATAAATCTTTCTGTACGTCTGACCTTCTGTGTTTCCATTTTAAATTATATTATATGAGTTATGAGTAAGTTAGGACATATGTACAAGAGTATATGAGATTATGCCTACGCTTGGGCGTGGTGACTCATTGAGATGGTATCCAAGCGAGGAATACACTGTATTCACATGCCTTACAACTCATGATGGAATGGGACCCATGACGAGTCAGGTGAGTGCGAATTTAGTATAATCTCGTATACGGTGGCATATACGGTGACCCAATCACCTCGAGTTCAAATATGAGAGTATAAATTATGAGTTAAGTTATGAGGTTCGACCATAGGCATTAGTTGTGGTGAGGTTTTTTCTATGGTCACGTAAAACTTGGAATATTGGCATCCATATACAGATGCAACACCTCTATGGTAGTATAAACTATCACACGAAATACATCCAGGTTACTACAGAATCTTTTTCTTGGGAAGCGTGAATTAGGAAGGTTGCCTCACTATAGTTTATCCTAGGATTAAGTATAAAAGTATGATAAGATATGAGTATGAGATAAGATAAGTTATGATACGAGTACGATAATAAGACATCGTTGTGTAGGCCAGCAAAAGATAAGAACTTAAGTCTTTGTACGTGTCGTTCCTTGCATAGCCACCGTAAAGGCAACAACATCTTTCAGCCAAGACGAATCTCTGGGAGAGATTATGAGTATAAGTATGTTATGAGTGACTTTAGCCATTATGTCTCACCATTGGCTGAGTGGTGGAGTATGAGTATAACACGAGGGCGTTATGATATGGTAGTATGATACTATGTTGACCCTCCCATAGTAGCTCGAGCAGCGACTCTGGCACAGGTCGTTTAGGATTTCACGAGTATGTTAGTTACGCTTATGCGATATACAGACGTATGTATAAGAATGATAATAAGACATGATATAATATGTTATAGGATATGATAAGGTACGTTAGGATATGAATGTCTAGATCATGATTTTGTATTTATGATATGATATGAGTTTTATGATATACAAATAATTTTATCTTTCTCTTGTTATCTACTTTGCAATATTATGTTTATCACTCACAAGATGCACCCATAATGCACCTGAGTAGTATGGGGTGGATTGATGGTGTATCTCACTGAGTTTACGTGACTGAGTAAACTCATTCCACGATAATCTAACAGTCGCAGGTGATTACGATGGTGGAGTAGACAAGAGTCATCTAGATCTCGCCGACGCTGATTTCAATGATCCCGCGGGTGTTGAGTACCAGGAGCCTTTGGAGGGCGACGCTGTCGATTATCAGGAGGACTACGGTGTTGATCTTGATTCGAGTGCCGGTTACTGATCATTGTGGACTTGGTATTGAGTTTTATTGATACTAGTATTACGGATTTTATAGTTTATTTTATCGGATTTGTCTCCGACAGGATTTATATTTTATTGGTGGATTGTGGTTTTATCACACTTATTCTGTATTTATGATTGCATTTATATTCCACCCTATTTATTGGATTTTACGGATTTCGTGGAACCATTATTGCGCGAGAACTCTGATTAGGTGTATGTCCGCTTAGCATATCCGGGATATGTGCGGGTCATAAATCGAAATTTTAGGCCCTCGGGGTAGGGTAGAATTTTGGGTCATGACAGAATGGTATCAAAGCTCAGGCTTTACTTCCTCGAGGACTGTATGGGCTAGATAAGTATAATATTTTGATTGAGGTTATGATGATTCTAATAGACGCCAGACTTTAGATTTTTGAGGAGTTACTAGGTTCAAGAAAGTTCGATCGTTGATGATAGAAGACCCTAAGGTTCGATTTGATATTTAAAGATTTATTTAGAAATAACTTATATAGTTAGAAATTTATAGAAATATTAGAAATGATCTATACAGATTGGAAAATAATGGATGAAGCTTTTCTAAATTGAGGGGCAATTAGATAAATAAATCCTTAAATATTTGACTGTTTAGGATTCTAGGTGATCAGAGATGTCAACTATAGGAATAGCGGATTCTAGGTTATATTAGAAATGACTTCAATAATTGGATCAAGTGAATATCCGACTAAAATTTGGCATACCACATGTTCGGAGAAATTTATGACGTCGAATCAAATTACTTTATAAATTGATGAATTAGAATCGACCACCATTATAAAGAGAGGGGGACCCTACCTTGATGATATCAAATATTAGGTATTACATATATTAAAGTTTTTCAGGTGATTCAAGATTAACAGAGATGATGATGCTACTTTTTTATCAATGCCTAATTGTCGAGGACAAAAATTTTTAAGGAGGGAAGAATGTAATGACCTTGATTTTTGTTAATGTTGAATCATTGACTTTTAATAAGAAGCTGAGATTATAAAGAAGTACCCCGAGCTCATCACCTCATGTACGTAATTTTCAAGGACGAAAATATTATAAGGGGGAGAGAATATAACAACTCGGATTTTTAGACTTTATTTTAACGCTCCACATCGAAATCGGAACTCACCCTTTAAAATAGAAAAAATTATAATTTTTCTATATCAAAATTAGACTCATTGCGAAGTGCTCGTCGATACGATTCCAACGATATATAATTTGACGACTTCTAACAAGAATATAAAAAGTTATGCCCATTTTAAGTGATCAAGTAAGTCAAAGGATATAACTGTAATTTCGAGAGAGAAACATCAATTGCTTCAGTGCTTATACAAAGCACTAGAAGGAAACCTTTTCTCAAGCTATCCAAGTTACATACCAATTCTTATTCCGTATAAAAATCTCCTATTTTATTAAATCGTCTACGAAAAGTGTTAATTAGAGTGACCTAAAACTTTATACCATTATAAATAAAACTTTAAAAACTCTCTACCCTCTATAATAAAAAAACATATCATTCTCTCTGAAGACTTAGACGAACCGACGCCTCGGGCATCGACCTTTTAAACCCGAATCACCGTTGATCTTTCGTTCACGCTTCAAGAGGTGGGTACCCATCAATCCATCTTATTCTTCTCAGATCCCGTCGCGTAAGATGTGTTCGATCGCGCATCGACGGGTTTAAAAATCTTATTTAAACTCAAATATCTCATAAATTAATAGACCTATATGTTTAATATTATGATTTCCCTTGAAAGTTGTATATTCTGTAAATCGAGTTTATATGTTATTTCTCTTTTCTTATCAAGAATCCCTTTGTTTGGGCTATTATTATTTTACCTTCTATTATGTCTGCATATTTAATATGTTTACTTTCCCTTTTATATCTGTAAAATTAATTAAACTCTAATATTTATAAATTTGATAGATTGACTTAATTGACATAATATCATATTGATATTGTTTATTTCTAAATCTATATAGTTATAAATTTACCCTCTTACTAAGACTATAATGATATATTATTGTTATAAATCTATATTATTATTTATTAAGTCTTAAAATTAAATTATGCTCTTATTTTATTTAAAAGAATAATAGATTGTATCATCTTAAAGTTTCGGGTCCGAACTCACGGCTACGAATTCAAATTCGCAGCCACGAATCCAAGCTCGCGACAATCGATGTATTGGTCCCGATGTTTTGGTCATAACTTTTTACTCCGACCTGAGATTAATGCGATTCTTACGACATTGGAAAGAAGACAACGAGCTTTACAACTTTGTGTGAAATAGCCATTTCACGAGTCTGACGTTTTAGAGGTCAAAATAGAGTAACAAGTCGGGTTCAATTTTGAATGACTCAAGGCTATTCGAATTTAGCGTTATTTTTTAATTCTCATGAACAAAGTTCTTGTGTATATTATATTATAAGGTCTTTCGATCGATGGTCATAATAAATCATAACTTAATAATTATAAATATCATTTAATTTAATTATCTAATTATTATATATATATATATCTTAATTTTATCGCTTCAACGCGACCTCTTCGATAACACGAAGTGTTAGGAATTCGATATCTCGTGAACATCGAACCCCGACCTTCTCATTATCGATAATACACTAATAATTATCCTATTTTATGTTATATTGGAATGTGTGTAAATAAATGTATATATATATATATATATATATAAATATAAGATAATCTAATATAAATTTTTCTGTACGTCTAACTTTCTATGTTTCCATCTTAAATTATATTATATGAGTTATGAGTAAGTTAGGACATATGTACGAAAGTATATGAGATCATGTCTACGCTTGGGCGTAGTGACTCACTGAGATGGTATCGAAGCGAGGAATACATAGTATTCACATGCCTTACAACTCATGGTGGAATGGGAGTCATGACGAGTCGGGTGAGTGCAAATTTAGTGTAACCTTATATACGGTGGCATATACGGTAAGCCGATAATCGAGTTTAAATATGAGAGTATAAATTATAAGTTAAGTTATGAGGTTTGACTATAGGCATTAGTTGTGGTGAGATTTCTTCTACGGCCACATTAAACTCGAAATATTGGCGTCCATGTACGGATGCAACACCTCTATGGTAGTATAAACTATCACACGAAGTACATCCAGGTTACTACAGAATCTTTTTCTTGGAAAGCATGAATTAGAAAGGTTGCCTCACTATAGTTTGTCCTAGGATTAAGTATAAGAGTATGATAAGATATGAGTATGAGATAAGATAAGTTATGATACGAGTACGATAATAAGACATCGCTTTGTAGGCCAGCAAAAGATAAGAACTTAAGTCTCTGTACGTGCCATTCCTTGCGTAGCCACCGTAAGGACAACGTCTTTCAGCCAAGACGGATCTCTGGGAGAGATTATGAGTGTAAGTATGTTATGAGTGACTTTGGCCATTATGTCTCTCCATTGGCTAGGTGGTGGAATATGAGTATGACACGAGGGCGTTATGATATGGTTGTATGATACTATGTTGACCCTCCCATGGTAGCTCGAGCAGTGACTCTGGCACAAATAGTCTAGGATTTTACGAGTATGTTAGTTACGCTCATGCGATGTACAGACGTATGTACGAGAATGATAATAAAACATGATATGATATATTATAAGATATGGTAAGGTACATTAGGATATGAGTGTCTAGATCATGGTCTTGTATTTATGATATGATATGAGTTTTACGATATACAAATAATTTTATCTTTCTCCTGTTATCTACTTTGAGATATTATGTTTATCACTCACAAGATGCACCCACAATGCACCTGAGTAGTATAGGGTGGATTGGTAGTGTATCCCACTGAGTTTACGTGACTGAGTAAACTTATCTCACGATAATCTAACAGTCGCAGGTGATTACGCTGGTGGAGTACACACGAGCCATCTAGATCTCGCCGACGTTGATTTCATTAATCTCGCTGGTGGGTCCAATCAGCTCATAAAATTGATAATTGAATCAATTTGCTAATCATGGGTTGGTAAATGGACCACTATAATATATGTAGGCTGCATGGAGTAAAACTGACCCGTCAGGGCAATTCGAGTACATGCACCCACCCCCCCTAGGTCTCTTGCCTACCCCCGGTAGTCTCTTGCCTAGAGTTTCGTTGATTCATACTTTTCAAAGATCTACTAAATTCCAACAGTCACAAAGGTGGATGCTATCTTCCCCTTCATTTTAAAAGTCCTTAGAGTAGATGAAAATAAATATCAACACATCTCTCGCAAAGTTTTTCTTCCATTATATTATAAACTAAAATCATCTAGTTTTTGTCAATCAAAATATTCTTATAGAATAACAAAATTGTAGAATGGTCATTGCTAAAAATGCATTATTAGAGTAATCACTACCTTAACTACCTTGCATAAACAATGATGTTAGCCTATAGTCAATGAGCTGGTTTCAGCTATTGTGGAGTTTGATTTGAAAGATCATGATCTAAAAATTTATTGCGTTAAAGATTAGGATGAACATGCATTTATCATGTAATTAAGCAATCAATGCCTTTGAAATGAACTAACTAAAATGATTATGGAGATTTTACATGATGACCGTTAATCTTAAAAGATTTGACTAATTTAAATCACATGATAGAGATGTCTTTTTTTTCCTCAATATTCTACACCGTAAATCTTTAGATTATGGTCTTCAAATCATAGACCACAATTAATGAATGAAATGACCCGTTTTCCATGTTAGTTGGAGACCAAGTAAGACATGGGTTACCAACTCATAATAAATAGTCAAATATGACCAATGATCTGTATTTTATTTCTTTGAAAAATGCGAGATCATACAATTAGTAAGAAACCAATTAGCCATATTTCCAAAATTTCATTGATTAAACTTTTCTAACCATACGAACGATCTACTTTCAAGTTAAAAAGATAGATCATTTGTTTCAATTCTTCTCATACTTAAAGGGCACATTTGATAGTATGTAACACCTCCGAAAAAACACGTTTTAGCCTTTCGTTTACAGAGAATGTATATTTGATTGGTTTTTGCAAAATGCGTTTTATCACCTTTTGCAATACGGTTATGAATAATTGCATAGGAGACTATGCCTATTACACCGTCGTTATATGCAAGGACGACTACATACGTAATGGGCACCTTTGAACGTACAACCTAAGCGCATTTTAATTGAATGCATGTAACATTCGTTATAATTCGATTCAAGTTGAGATTTAATATAAGTATATAAAACGATATGCTACCAATTTAAGTTGAGATTTATGGCATGAGCATGGCCGTGACAACCCAGATTTCCATTATGTGGCATACATATGTGGGTTAATTCAAGTGGTCCAACTTGGAGTCCATCATTGGCACACATCTCAGCCAAAGAATCACGTCAATGATACGAATGTCACCATTTGATTTGTACACTCTAATATTAATTGTTAAGAAAATATGCACAATCATCCTTAGTGGAGTGCATAGATGAGATGATTCAAAACCTCCATATTAAGTATGATTTTAGGCCACGATAGCTCACAATTGGGGCTACAACTTTGATGAGTTGGATCCCCCAAAAGATGTGTGACACAGTCTAGAAGTGCATTAAACATGCGTTCATAAATTGACAAAAGAACATAGTACATAAGACATGAGTTGATAAACTGACAAAAGAATATATCAAATGTTCGCTAATTATATATTAGGTGATGCCCCTCTTTTGTTGTCAACACTACCCAGAAGGAACTTTTTAGGGCATTAGCTGAACTTAGTTTAGGAGGGCTTTAGTCTTGCTGAGGAAACTAATAATTACATATTACCCTTTTCCTTGTTTTTCTGTAGACACAAATATAAAGGAGATATGGCTGCACGCACGACTTTTAGCTTGAGTGATAGATACATTTTTTGAGAAATCCAAATCATGAGGGTGATAGTTTTAATTAAAAGTTACTTAAAGTCTAAAAACACACTTATGGAAGATTTGAACCATTTAATCCACACACTAAATTATTGACAATTACCTATATACTTTTAACCATAAATATTAAAGTGTACCAATCAAGTAATTCTAACATTCTCATCAAAGTGATTCTTTGGCTCCACATGAGGCTAATCATGTGCTGCAAATTGAGTCACTTCTTTGATTAAAGATTTGACCCACATAGAGTAAAATTGGGCCCTCATGGCCCTATGACTACAGGTAATCAACAACCTTTTTCCTCGAATTTTGTTACTAAATTTAGAGCTTGTTTCTATTAAAATGAAGAAAAACTGAGGTGGGATTCTCCTCTGGCTCTTCATTCTAAGAGAAAAGAATTTAGATTTGAAGAAAATAAATGTCAACAAATCTTTCTCATAGTTTCCATTTTATCATTATATTATAAAATATATGATTCTGATTTTTGTCAAATCAAATAGTCATATATATATATATATATATATATATATATATATATATATATATATATATGACTATTTGATATAGAAGGCTAACTAAATTGTGGATTGGTTCATTGCTCAAAATTCTATCATTAAAATATTCGCTACCACTAAACCATTTATGTTAGGATACAATAAATGAGTTGGTTTCATCCAAAGTGTGATTTGATTTAAAGATCATGATCTAAAGATATATGATGCCCAAGATCCCGACGAAAAATATTTTTATCATGTGATTATAAGTAGGCAACAAATTTAAAAATGAACAACAAAAAGGATAATGAAGATCTATATGGTGGCCGTTAATTTTAAAAGCGTTTGACTAATTCAAATCACATCGTGGAGATATTTTTTCTACCCAACCTTGCACACCATAGATCTTTAGATTATGATCTTCAAATCAAATATCACACTTGATGAAAAACCTATCATCGATTCCAAAAGCGTGACCCATTTTCCAAGTCCGTTGGAGAACATGTCAAGGATGATACCGACTCATAATAAATAGTTAAATATAACCAATAATTTATATTTACTTTAAAAGACACTACAAAAAATAAGATTATTAGCGGCAGTCATAAATTACCGTTATTAATAAAAAAACTATCGCTAATACCCTTGCCACTGATAGTCTTAATAACTTTTTTGTTAATAGTCTTATTAAAAAACTGCCGCTAATAATCTTATTTTTTGTAATGAAATGTGCGGTAATACCATTAGTAAGATACCAATTAGTTACATTAGCTAGATCCAAAAATATTATTGATGAAATATTTTTAACCATATGACCAATCTACTTTTCAAATTAAAAATATCGATCATTAATCACATATATATATATATATAACACTATTGTTTTTGTCATCTAAGAAAAGACTACTTATAAAATGGTTGTAATTTCTTGTTAAACATAGTATAGGACATATTCACATAGTTGCTTTAGGCCCTGGGAAGGCCAGATGACGGCCATGTTCGAGCTCCATAAACTCGAGAACGAGGCCGATCAATTATCATCCCAAATTTTAAGTCCTGTATTGTAAATATAACACCCTTCTAATTATATTTTCTACTTTTTTATTAACAAAGTGAAATATTTTATTCTTAGTTAAGATTGATTTTCCTAGGCTCAAGAAACAATCTATCAGAAGGGTTTGACTTATGTGTTAGTATAATTTTCGTTGTATTTTGTTTGATAGAATATAATATAAGCTTTTAATAACTTATTCGCTTAAGTTGAATTTAGTGTAAAAGCATACCCTATATATAAACCACCAACTTCAAGTTGAGATTTAAGGGGAGTATAAACAATGAAAAACAACTCTAGTAACTCAAATAGTAAATATCAAGTCATAACAGCTCAGATTTGCATCACGTGGTGCACATCTTTCTATCAACACAAGTGGTTCAAGTAGGAGCCCCTCACTGCCACACATCTCAACTTAAGAATTATCCTATGAGAAAATTGCAACCATTCGATTTGTGCACTTTAATATTGACCATTAAAAATTATACACAACCGTCCATATTAGAGTGCATAAATTAGATGATTCAAAAACTTTGGTGAGTATATTTTGGGGCCACTAAAGCTCCCTGTTGAAACTATCACTTTAATGATTTGGATTCTCATCAAACACATGTTTAAGGCACTAAAGATCCTCATTAAGACTTATTTGTCTTAGTGGGTAAACTAATAACTATCTTTTTGCTTATTTTTCTATGGATTTAAATAGATAAGTGGAGTGTGGTAACCTCATTTTTAGCTTAAATAGTACATATATCTTCAAAAAATCCAAATCATCAAAGTTGTAGCTTCAATTAGGAGCTAGGTTAGGGCAAAAAACTCATGGGGATTTGAACCACTCAATCTATGAACTCTAATATTGACAATTATGTATAATTTTTTAATAATCAATATTAAAGTGCACCAATCAGATGATCCCAATCCTCTCGTAAGAGAGATTCTTTAGTTGGGACGTGAAAATCATTAGATGCTAATTAGGCCATTTCACTCATCAAAGATGCGAGCTGCATGGAGTAAAACTGGACCCTCATGGCCCTATGACTACATGCAGTCAAGCATCTCTTCCCTATAATTTTGTTTACCTGTTTTTTTGAAAGATCAACAAAATTTCAACCGTCAAAGAGAATTAGCGCACTTTCTGAAGTAAAACTAAGGTGGATGGTCCTTTGACCTTCGGTCTAAAAGAAACGTCTTTAGAGTAGAAGAAATAAATCTCTTTTTTTTTTTTTTTAAATAAGTAAGATGGGCTCAAACATGCAACCATGAGGTTTTTTTCCTTCGAGCTGGATTTTTTTGTTCTTTTTCATTGTAATATAAAATAGATGATATTGGTTTTGTCAATCCAAATGGTCTTATAGAACGCTAACTAACTTGTGGATTAGTTGTTGCTTGAAGTTGCATCAGTAATCACTACCATGCAATAAACAAGCTATGTTAGCTAATACTAGATGAGTTGGTTTCATATAATCAATGTGCCTTTGATTTGAAATTAAATCATGATCTAAAATTCTATGTTGTTGAAGATTGGGGTGGAAAAATGTTTTCATCATGGAGTACAAAAGTAAGCACACCTTTAAAATGAACAACAAAAATGATTTTGGAAATTTATATAGTAGCTATTGATTCTGAAGGAGTTTGACTATTTTGATTCACATGATAAAGATGTTTTATTTTTCCCAATATTTTACGCAATTAAATTTTTAGATTATGATCTTCAAAGCACATAATATACTAATGAAAAAGCATGCCACCATTTCTAAAAATATATCTTGTTTCTCAAGGGGGGGTGGAGAATTGGTCAGGTCAGGTATGTGATTCAAACTCAAAATAAATAATTACATAAAACCAATGGCCCATAGTTACTTTGAAAAAGTGTGAGAGATCATATGGTTAGTAAGATACCATTTGGTTAAACTTCCAAAAAAAAAAAGAAGATACCATTTGGTTATATCATCCACGACCCTAAAATTTCATCGATCAAACATTTTTAACCATATGGTCAATCTATATTTTCAAAAATAAATAAATAAATAAATAAATATATATATATATATATATATATATGAAAGGGGCCGTAATTTTAATCCCTTGACACAGTAGCACACCCAAGTTGCAATGTGTTCAAGAGAAAAAGTTTGCTTTACTGTCACGAGGGATGCAAAATGTAGCACACGGTAACTGAAATGGGATGTGTGCCTTATGACCATCATGGCTGCATCGCTACCTTCATTGCTGACATCGCGAGCTCGCCGCCTTTATCACCATGAAACCCACACTTTAAAATTGTAACAACCTTGATTTTTGGACTTTAGTTTAACAGTGTTAAATGATGTATCACACCGTGTACGGTGTTAAAGATCCACACCGGAACTCATCATTTTTTAGAAAAATTTTAATTTTCTTATATCAATATTAGACTCATTGTGAAGTTCTTGTCAATACGATTCCAACGATATATAATTTGTCAATTTCTGATAAGGATATAAAAAGTTACGCCAATTTTAAGAGATGAAACAAGTTAAAGGATATAACTGTAATTTCGGGAGAGAAACACAACTTGCTTGAGTGATTATACAAAGCACCGGAACGAAAGCTTTTCGGAAAACTCTTATTTTATTAAATCCCTTACGAAAAGTCTTAATTAGAATTAACCTAAAACTTTCTACAATTATAAATAAAATTATCTATAATCAGAAATTATTCTCTCCCAAGACTTAAATGAATCAATGTCTTGGGCATTGACATTTTCAACCCGAATCGCCATTGATCTACCGTTCACGCTTCAAGAGGTGGGTACCCATCAATCCATCTTGTTCTTCTCAGATCCCGTCGCGTAGGATGCGTTCAATCGTGCATCGACGGATTTAAAATTCTTATTTAAACCCTAATATCTCATAAAATAATAGATCTGCATGTTTAATATTAGGCTTTCCCTTGAAAGTTGTATAGATTGTAAGTCGGGTTTCTAGTTTGTTTCTCTTTTTAAACAATCCCTTTGCTTGGGCTATTAATATTTTACCTTCTATTAAGTCTGCATACTTAATATGTCTACTTCCTCTTAAATCTACATACTAATTAAATATGAATATCTTTAAGTATAATAAAGCTGCATATTTGATATTGTATCTTCTACTAAAGTTGCATGATTTGTAAGTCAGGTTTATATTTTATTTCTCTTTTTAAATAATCCCTTTGTTTAGCTATTTAATATTATACTTTTCTATTAAGTCTTTATATTTAATATTTTATCATTTTTTAAATCTATAAAATTAATTAAACTTTAATATTTATAAATTTGGAAGATTGATTTAATTGGAATAATATCATATTGATATTGTTTATTTTTAAATCTATATAATTAAAAATTTACCCTTCTATTAAAACTATAATAATATATATTATTATTGGAAGTCTTTATTATTATTTATTTAAAATTAATTAAGCTCTCAAACTAAAATATGCTCTTATTTTATTTAAAAGAATAATAGATTGCATCATCTTGAAGTTTCGGGTCCGAACTCGCGACCACAAACAAAAAATCGCGGCCATGAACCCGAGCTCGCGACCATAGATATATTAGTTCCGGTATTTTGTCTATAACTTTTTACTCCGATCTCGAATTAACACGATTCTTACGGCATTGAAAAGAAAACAACAAACTTTATAACTTTATGTGAAATAGTTATTTCACGAATTTAACGTTTTAGAGGTCAAAATAGAGCAACAAGTCGGATTTAATTTTGAATGACGCAAGGCTAAACGAATTTAGTATTATTTTCTAATTTTCATGATCAAAATTCCTATATATATTATGTCTTAAGGTCTTTCGATCGATGGTCATGATAAATTATAACTAAATGATTATAAATATTTTTAACTTAATTATCCAATTATAGTAATATATATATATATATATATCAAATTATCGCTTTAACGCGACCTCTTCGATAATATGAAAGATTAGAAGTTCGATACCTCGTGAAAATCGAACTTTGACATTCGCATTTTTGAAATCACAATAATAACTACCTTATTCTCTATTTGTATTAATATGAATGCAAATAAATATATGTATAAATATAATTAAATCTAAATATAAATTTATATTGTGTATGATAATTTGTGCTTCTAACTTGATCATATTATACGAGTTATGGACATGTTAGTCCATATGCGCGCGAGTGTATGAGATCATGCCTACATTTAGGTGTGGTGATTTGCCGAGATGATATCGAAGCAAAGAATACATCGTATTCACATGCCTTACAACTCATGATGGTATGAGACATCATAACGAGTCGAGTGAGTGCGAATTAAGTGTAACCTTATATACAGTGACATATGCGGCGACCCTATCATCCCGAGTTTTAATATAATAGGATAAGATATGAGTGATAATATGAGAATCGGGCATATAGTGAGGTTATCTCACTACAGCTCGTCCTAGATATAAGTTAAAAGAGTATGTTAAGGTATGAGTATGAGATAAGATATATTACGAGTATGATAATAAGACACCGCTGTGTAGGCCAGTAAAATATTAAGAACTTAAGTCTCTGTACGTGTCGTTCCTTAAGTAGCTACCATAAGGGTAACAATGTCTTACAGCCAAGACAGGTCTCTCGGAGACAGTATGAGTATGACCGAGAGTATGAGTAAGAGTATGAGTAGGTTGTGAGTATGTGTGACCATTTATGTCTCCCCATTGGGCTAGATGGAGGAGTATAAGTATGATACAAGAGGGTTATGATATGGTGGTATGATACTATGGTGACCCTCACATGGTAGCTCGAGCCGCGACTCTGGCACAAGTCGTTTAGGATATATGAGTATGTTAATTACGCTCATGCGATGTACATGCATATGAGCAAGAATAATAAAATATGGTATATTACGAGTTATAGTGAGGTACGTTAGAATATGAGTGTCTAGATCATGGTCCTGCATTTATGATTATGATATGAGTTTATGATATGCACTTGACTTGTCATACTCTTTCTAATTTCATTTTAATATTATGTTTATCATTTACTTGATGCACCCATAATGTACCTGAGTAGAAAGGGGTAGATTGCTAGTGTATCCCACTGAGTTTACGTGACTGAGTAAACTCATCCCACGATAATCTAACATCTGCAAGTTTACGTTGACTTTATTGACCCCGTGGACGCTGAGTATCAGGAGCCTTGGAAGGGCGATGTCGTTGTGTACCAGGAGGACCTTGGTATTGATTCTGATCCTAGCGCCGGTTACTGACAATTGTAGACTCAGTACTGAGTTCTTTTGGCATTATTATTATTGACTCTACGCTTTCTTTTATCGGATTTTTCTCCGACTTTTATTTTTCTTTTATTGATGGTTTACTTAGATTTTATCGCACCTATTCAGTATTTATGACTACTTTATATTCTATCTATATGTGTAATAACCCAAATTTTTTAAATTTTATTTAATTGTATTAGATGATGTACCACACAATGCGTGGTGCTAACGCTCCACACCGGAATATACCCACTTTAGAAATAGTCAAAATTTTTATATACATATCAATATTAGACTCTTGAATTACTTGTCGTCTGATTCCATCGATATATAATTTGTCGATTAATTTTAAAAGTTATGCCCGTTTGAAGAGTAAGCGGGTTAAAGAATTGTAAATTCGGAGAATAGACCTTACCTTGGTGCAATAAACGGTGAAACCTCTTCTCAAGCTTTTGAGTATGAATTCTCGCGTGAAAAAACTCTTAATTAGAGTTAACTGTCGAGAATTAGATATATATTTCTTAATTCTATTGTCTTTCTTATTCTCAAACTGGCTAATGCAATGTCTTTCATAATTCCATCGGATCTTTATCGATTTTCGATCTTCAAGTCTAATCTTACACCATCAAAGTTTAAGAAAAATCGACAGATTATATCGAAAAATTCTCGTGAAAAGACTGGGCTCTTCCTCGTATCGAATCGATCTCATCAACCCAAATCACGTGATTGAATCTCAGGACGGTGGGTGCCTCTAAATCCATCTTAAATTATTATTTCTTAAAGAAAACCTAATTTTTCCTTAAGTTTTGATAAATTTGGTCTTTCAAAATTAGGCCCCAAAATCGATAGGATCGTTTTCCCGATTTTAGAAAATAATTTATGAAATCATATAAGATTTATTTTATCCGAACTCGATTAAGAAGATTATTTTTGCGTTGGAAAGATAATAGAAAAATCTACAACTTTCATGTTTTGACCAACTCATGAATCAATCGTCTTGATGGTTAAAAATATAGTCAATGTTCAATCGAGCTATTATCATCGCTTTTCGGCGAAAACTCGAATATTATCTTAGTATTTTAGTCATAACTTTTTATCGCTCGATTCATAAGATTCTTTTGCGTTGGAAAGATAATAGAAAAATATGCAACTTTCATGTTTGATGTCAATCGTCTTGATGATTAAAAAATATGAGAATGTTCGTCAAATCGCTCGATTTAGCTATTATCATCGCTCGGTCAGGTATCAACTCACATTGCCTTAGTAGTTTAGTCTTTTTATCGAACTCCGATTGAATTCGATTCTTTTTGCGTTGGAAAGATAATAGAAATATCTAGCGTTCATGTTTTGACCAACTCATGAATCAATCGTCTTGATGGTCAAAATATATGAAATGCTATCGTCAAATTCTACATCACAATTTTGATTTGAGAGAAACACTTAAATAGATCTATATTATTAGTAATTAGAGTTAATCTTAAAACATGAGCGTATATTGTGATGTAGATTGAAGGGCCATATAGGACCTTACTTGACTTGATTACTCATATTTTGTGTAGGAGAATCTCATGAGTTTATTTTAATTAGCATGGATATTTTGAATTAAAATCTTTGAACTTACATATGCCATTGAAATCACATCGTAAGCTGAAATTGATATGAATATTTGAAAATCTAAATCTACGATCATGAAACAGATACTCGCTCGAAATCAAATCAAGAACACGAACTATGTATAAACTTTCATATTTATATTAATCATCTGTTTTTGATTATGATTGACACAAAACAAAATTCTGAACAATTTCATTTTCCCTCATTCACGTGAATCTTGTTGCATCACGAAAAAAGGGTTCATGACGATGGTAGGTGGGGTTCCATGATATATTCACGCTCTCGAGATATAGTTTACTCGAAGGTATTTTAAGTTGAGGATTAAGTCATTGAATTCTTGAACTTTGATAGAAGTTAGAAACTAAGATCTTTCCAACGCATAATCTTCTTAATCTGTTTTCGATACATTTAGAAATAAATCTTACATATGATTTCTTTAAAATTGATTTATTATCTACTTATATTTTGCTATATTCTATGTTTTGAAACCATTTAGTTAAAAACTAAAAGGTAAAATGTCTTTCTTCTCTCTTTGTTTGTTAGCTAGCTATAGGCACCCAGTTGCGAGTATTGGCGTGGCTATTGACTGATTTGGCGATGGATCTGATTCGGAGAAAGAGCTTCAGTTCCTCTGAGGAGTTTTTCTTATATAGAACTTCTTGATTTTTATTTGTGGTGAGGTTAAGATTTTAGATGAATCGATAGATTATATGACATTGATTGATGAGATGTTATGATGTTGATGGTGGTCATTGGTTCTTACTTTTAATTAGCATTTATTTTAGTTATGGATATTTATTTAACGCTAGATTATATTACTTGTAAAATCGTTATATTTTGATAGGTTGGCGAAAGCACCAAGGTAAATTGTTTATGATTGAGCTCTTAACATAACGCGCTTTCGAACCTTCATAGGAAAAGGCGGTTATTCTATCGAAATCGAATAATTATATATCGATGATCAGCGACAATTCGCAATGAGTCTAATATTGATATGTATATAAAAATTTTGACTAAGTGGGTATATTCCAAGAGCGTTAGACCACGAGTGGACATCATCTAATACAATTAAATAAAATTTAAAAAATTTGGGTTATTACAATATGTGATGGCTTTCACGGATTTCTTGGAATCAGACTATGCAAGAACATTGATTAGGTGTATGTCCGCTTAGCATATCCGAGATATGTGCGGGTTATAACTCGGAATTCTAGGCCCTCTGAATGAGGTAGAATTTCGGATCGTAACAAAAATCACTAATTTCAAACACAAAAAAATCACCAATACCATTAATCCATCTCATGGCTAAGAAGAGCAAAACGAAGTGGTAAAATAGTGGTTTTATACTAGGTTTCATGGCAATGAGAGAGGCAAACTCATGCTGCTAGTTATCAAAGTGGCGAGTTTGCATTGCCAATCATGGTGTGGCTAGAAGAAGAAGAGAAAAAAAAAAAAAAAAAAAAAAAGACATAAGAATGTTGGTTTCATGGCTGAGATGATTTTAAAATGAGTTCTATGAAGATCAGGGTGGTGAGCTCATTGGTGTGGCTAAGCAGAAGAGACAGATGATGAAGAAGAAGGTGATCTATTTCATGCGGTTGAGATGGTAATAATGTGGGTTTCATTGTGATGAGGACAACAAGCTCGGGGTGTTGGCGGTGTAGGCGCCAGTGAGCTCATGATGTTGATGATAGTGTTGATTGTGGCAGTGGTGGTGGTGGTGAAAATTGGTAGAACTTAGGGGATATTGTTGTTTGACTCTAACTTAAGAGGTTGAATTGTTGTTCGACTCTAACTTTGAGGACCTGCGATGGCCCAATTACGTTCAGACTTTATATAAAGCTAGCTTATCTTAAATTAGAAGTAGGATTTAAATCTTCTATATATATAAGACTAGTTTCTCTTAAATTAGAAGTAGGATTTAGATCTTTTATATAAGACTGATCTCTCTTGAATTAGAAGTAGGATTTGTGCCTTCTATATAAATAGAAAACTCTTGGTTGAATTATAAAAAAGATATATCATTGTAAAGCTTTAGAAAACTTATTTAAAGTTTTGCGGAGAGCTTTAGTAAGGTTTAAGTGTTCTTGTATTTTTGTGTGATCATCACTATAATAAATCATTGTTACCCGTAGACGTAGACATATTGTCCAACCACATAATTATTATCTCTTGTGTGTTTGTGATTGATTTTTTTTTTTTTTTATATATTCTTATTTAATCTTTTATCATGAAATTATTAATTAGTTTGTAAGATTCCCCACAACAAATATAACTAACTACATATTCATGTCTATTATATATTGAGGTGTGCTACCATTTTAAGGAGTGCAACTGCCCGTGCCCTTTATGAAGTGGTTGCACTTTCTGAATACAGTTACCATATTATTAGGACCTGATATATGGTATTCAGTTTGGGGTTTTGTAAGAGTGGAATTTTTAGTTGTATATTTTATTTTTGAGCCTGGCTTTGTTCTCCCAGCTTTAGAGGTGATGGTGAATTCAAAGCTTCTAAAGCCTAGAGAGGAAGCGAGTTTGCAATTCATTCAATTTTGCATTCAATATATAATTTTTTTATTCGTTCAATATCTATATATTCAACATCAACTCCACGATTCACGACTCAAAAAAGGCATGGTGAAAGTTTTATTTTTTTCAAAGATAAATTAAGCAATACAATGAGCTCCATGTGACATCGAAATTATGTTTCAGATGCCACGTAGAGCTCCACGTAAAATTTTGGAGGACAGACGCCTTTTCCGTATGTGGAGCACCATGCGCGCGTATGTATATATATATATATATATATATATATATATATATATATATATCCTCTCATTGGGAACCTCTAAGGTTTTCACCCGGAGCTCCACGAGGCACCTGAAATGCTCCTTGGATGCTATGTCAAGCACAAGCGCATTGTAAAAAAAAATCAAAAATTCATCTCCCCAATGTATTTTTGAGCCTTGGAATCTTGACCATTAAAATCAATCAAACGTTGATTTTTATTAATTTTTTAAAAGAAATTTTTTTTTATGATCTAAACTCTCCCCTCATGCTGCACGTGACACCCAAATAGTAGTTTGGGTGCTCCATATTACTATTTGGGTGCTCCATATGAATCACGGAGGCTAGTGACTGTCCACCAATGGAGGACAGAACCAGCCCCAGTCTAGGACATGAGTGTCATGCGGCACTCAAAATTACACTTTGGTCCAGCTTGGGGCAGTGAACTAATGCTTAGCATCTAGTGTACCTTGGAAATTCTACTTTTGAAATTTTTTCCTAATCGAAATTTGGAGGCATTTGGCATATATGCCGACACTTATACACTCCTCTAAATGCACAAAACTTATATACATGTACGGATCAAGCACCTCATAATACCATCAAAATACTCATTGTTTTGACTATGATAAAATCAATTTCGTTTAAAAAATAAAATTGTGAAAAGTTTAGTAACTACTACATAAAATGTTTGGGTCTTAAAATTGATTTTTATAATATAGTGTACTTTTATTTAGGTTCATGACATAGACTATGATTTTTTCGTAAATGACTCTCTAAGATTTCCCTTAAAAAAAATTTATATATGTTCTAATTATTTTGTTTATTTTTTTTAAGATCGTGCCGTCGTATTGAAATATTTAGAAATTGGTATGCCTAACATCTATTAGTATTTTGACAATTGACACCTGTGCCACATGCCTAGGTGACATTGCTAGCTTCCCTTTATTTATCTTTATTTTTTCAAATAAATACTCAAATAAAAATTTATATCTTCATTTACTCTATATTTAACATATAAAACATCTTTATATAACAAAAGTTTTGTTGGCATTTCAATGAAAAGCCGACAAATTTTGAGAAATGAGCCTTTAGTATTTCCTTTGATGGAGCACTCTCCTTCATGATTAATAACGGATCTTTTCATAGGTGTTAACGGCTTCATAGGGAACGAAGCTTAAACTTGCATTTTTTACCTAAAAAGGTCAACTTTAAAGTTATTTGTCTAACTGAGTCAAACGCTCAAATATTGTTTACATATTCTCCAAATATGGTCGAGATATATGACATGTGGCTAAATTCCATTTAAGCGAATAATACTTTCAAGCATGTTTTGAAATATCATAATACACTTAAATTTTATACAGACCAAACAATCTTAAATGAGATCTATGGGTCAAAAATGAGAACTATCGATCTTATAACGAGACTTATTGATCTTATAAAGAGAGAGATATCTACGTTTGACGAATCAGTCTCAATCCGTCTTATAATGAGACTGATCGGTCTTATGTATAGTGACAAACATCGCTGACACATTTAAAAAATGGGCGATAGGTCTCCAATTCCTAGGATATTGATTTATTCGGTGGTTAGTCGGCCAAATCGCCGAATCGGTGATTAGTCGGCAATGAATCGGAGAGTCGGCTATTTGGCCAATTAATCGCCTTCTCAAAAAATTAAAAAGGGTTTTAAGTCGACTAGAAATTAAAAAAAAAAGATTTTCTCTTGAGACGAGCAGCAGCGACGAAGAGACGAGCAGTAGCATTGATCGGCTCAAAGCCATAAACAAACTCTGATTATTTTTTCCGTCTGTCTTGCTTCTTTTCTTCTGATGTTATAATTTTTAAAATGCTTATAGTCTTAAAGAAGCTACAGCACGTCAGAGCCTAGTAGTCTAAAATAGCCTAATAGCCTACATACACTTATTCGGTTGTTTATTAATTTGGGTGTCTATTTTAATGAAATTAGCGGTATATTATTTTTTTAGGTGTTTATTTTAATGACATTAAAGGTATTTTTGGTGTTTATTTTAATTTATCAAAGTGTGTTGTGAACTAATTATTTAATTTTTATAATTTCAATAATTATGGTTGATTATTCAATACTTTATATAATGCTGCCGCGTTGAAACTCAATTTTGTAAGAAGTGATTTATGAATCAGTATATACACATATATTTAAGAATTGATAAATGGTGAGTTAATATAATTTTTTGATATTTTATACATTGTATTTATAATATTTAAATGTATAAATATTAGTTTAAAACTTTTTCATATATAATTTTAATTTTTTAATATTTTTCATAATTTCCAACTTTTTCCCTATGTTTACCAACTTTTCCGTGATTCATTGCCGACTTGTCACTATGGTCTTATGTTGGGATCAATCGATCATATAATGAGATAGATCGAGCTCTTTAAGGTCATAGAAAACATCATCAGGCCTCCGATAGCGAGAGAGCAACAAACACATATTTACACTAAATCCCATATAAGTACACCACAGTTAAGTTTATTAGAAATAGCTCCAAATTGAAGTTCCAAAAGAGAAAAATAATTTATTTTCCAAGTCAAAAATAAATAAATTTTTTTTTATATGGTCAAAACTTTAACTTTCAAATGTAAGACTTTTCCTTTAAAACCCACCAATCTTATATATCAAAATATTGCCAAAAAACACACAAATATGGTAAAATAATCACACATCTTGATTTTCAAATTGGAGAGACAATAGTCCAGGATCAGTTCAAAATTATGTCAAATTATTAATTTCATTTGAAAGTCCAGATGTAAGATTTATTTACATGACTTCTGTGTTTGGCAATTTTTTATATAATAAAGTTTATGAGTTTTAAATGCTTAGAAAAAAAAAATTGGAAATTGAAAGTTTAGATTTGGCCAATCGCAAAAAATTAAACTTTATTCTTAAATAGGAAAGTTGCGTTTTTATTGTTTTGAAATTTTAATTTGATACTCTTTTACCTAATAATTTAAATTGAAGGTATTCCCTTATTCAGATAAATATCCTAGAAAAGAGGAGTGACATTAACTTGAATGAAATAATATTTAATACAAATAACTGTCTGTTGTTGCCCAGCTGCCTAATGCCTGGAACTAGATTGTCGTCTATTGTCTAATGGCATTAATGAGACTCATCGGTCTGAAAATGAGATTGATCCATCTTTTTTCGAGATTTAGAATTTGGTCAATCTTTGTATGAGACTGAACGGCATTGATAAGGCAAATAATTCTCCAATAAGACCGATTGGGGGTGATTTGAGACCAATCGGTCTTATTTAGACCGATACTGATTGGGGTGATTCGAAACCAATCGGTCTTATTTTGAATACTCCTCAAAATGTGATTTATCGGATTTGGTAATTTTTAGGTTTTGTACGTCTGTCCAGGAGTTAGAACAAGAAAGAGCGACCGCCTATCAAACTAGTGCGTATGAGAGAGAGGAAAAGTTTAACTTATATAGTAGAGGATTGGACAGGAAGACAAAAACCCACTCACATAAGGGTAATTTCGGCCAATACAATTCTTAACTTGACTTTTCGAAAAAATTGTTTAAGGTCAAACACCTATTAGGGTTCGGATCCTTAATTTTTATTAAAAATATTTTTATTTTTTCTGATAATCAGGAGCACCCGCTTAATCTTAGGAGCATATACACACCTCAAATTCAGCATATGTTAGGTCAGCACAGGATATAAATCCTTAGGGTAGCCTCAATGGGAGAGGAGATTCGAACTTAAGTCTTCTGCTTTTGGAAACAAGTTTTGTTTTTTTCACCTTTAATGAGTGAAAATATACTTTAATAAAAAACATGTGTGCATTCGTTTTTAAGTGAAATCGATCAGTTTCATATAAGACCTAGACCGATGGGTCTTGTACGAGACCGATTGGGGTCTTGCACGAGACAAGGTCGCTCTCCCTAAAATAGATGTCCATATGCTTTTAGTTGAAGAATATTTTTGGCCATTAAAAGTGGACAAAATCACACACCTTTTTTTTAACAAGTTAAAAGTGCTAATCCTCACAATTAAATAAGTTGGAAACCAATCATCTATGATAAAAACTATAAAGCAATTCCCATATCCGAAACTTTGTCCAAAAGAAAGGAATGTGTCAATGGTATCAAATATCGGCCGATATATACCGATACGTATCGATTTTCTGGCCAATTAATACGTATCAGGTCATCTGGAAAAGACAAAAGCTATATGCACGGTGCATCATATATTCGAACATACCCGATTTTTTAAATATGGAAACGACAAAAGGTGCTTAGTAATTTAGATAATTGATTGTTGATGTGACATGCCAGCCAGAAAAAGCAAAAAAATTCAATTTTCTAATGGGTACCTCCGTTTGCACTCACCTGTTTATTGAAAGCGCCCTCGTCCCAGACCCTGAAAGTGATTGATTGTATCGAATCATATGATGGATTTTGTGTTTCACTCCGACCTTCCACACAAAAGAGCTTGAGATCATAGTGCACCTATCAGACGGTCAGTTTTTTATTTCATGTGTCACATATCCCCTAAAAACACTACTTGAATCATATGGCACACATGACGCTCAAACATGATTTTAGGGTAATTTTTTGGGATCTGTGACACATGAAATCATAAGCAGATCGTCTGATTGGTGCATCATGATCGCAAGATCTGTTGTGTGGAAGATCGGTGTGAAACACGACCTCTATCATATTATATGATACAATCAATCGTTTTCAAGGGATATGGGATGTGAATACTTTCAATAAACAGGTGGGTGCAAAGAGAAGTACCCATTAGAAAATTTGTATTCCGCTGCGTTTTCTAATGTCATGTCACATTAATAATCAATTTGCTAAATAACCCAATCAGAAGTGGACATGTGTGCACTATCTACCTATGAGATGCATGGTGCATCGTGCACGTCTCCTTTTTTTAGATATAAATACCGAACAGATATTGGTATCGATCGATACGCATCAGTGCTCTACGGGCCGATACCCTATACCAATATCCGCTTTGGCCATATTTAAAGTCTTAAATGCTAGTGCTCTAATTTTTTTTTAATAAATAAGATTAAAGTAGGCTTTTCCCAAACAAATTTTATTTTTGTAGATCCTCTCTGATAAATATCCAAACTTGATATGGGATTTTCTCTTGTGAAGTTAAGGGTATTTTTTTTTTTTTTTTGTTTAATTACACTTTGGAACTCACTCAAACCATTTGTTACTGGTCTAAAACTCAACAAGTTAGTTCAGTAAGTCGGCCTAATTCATAGGCCAAGCCAAGTCCCCCATACCCATATATATATATATATATATATATATATATATATATGCTTTTAGTACTTAGATCACTTTTGAGGATTTGTGTCATGTGAAATCATTATGTGTTTCATTTGATTTAACATCCATGATTTTTAGATATATTTACAAAGAGATTAATTGAAATGAAAATAATCTCCATTGGCTGATTCAATGTCATCAATCGTCATCTACAATTAACGATTTATTTGATTACATGACACTCTTTAAGTTTAGATGGTATTTGATGGCTTTGAATAAATTGATGGAAATAATTTTTCATTCCAATATTTTATATCATAGATCTTCAGATTATGGCACACCTATCAAATGATAAATATGCTAATTTCACATGATACACATCCCAAAAAGTGAACCAAGAATCAAGTCGCTTGAATACATATTACTAATTAATTTCTTTTACGACCATGGTTTAAATCTCGCACGGAACGAAACGATTTGAGCAAGGCTAGTGAATTAGGTTGCCGAAGACAATAACCATACATGTCTCGGGCTCCGTTCAAAATCACACCCGTCTTGCTCCAATTAGGACGAAAATTAGTTTTGATCATTTGGCTCAAAACAGCCAAATGCCTTTAGTTTACAATGGCATTTGATTTGGATGAATTAGATCATAAAGAGTTTTCCATCCCAATCTATTACACCAAATATCTTTAAATGATGAAACACATATTACCTTTTATATATCTATATATATATATATATATATATATTACATCTCAAAAGCGAGTAGAGTACAAGAGCACCTGTGCTCGGGCTGCTTTAAAACTCCTTTTACATGGTGTTTGACTGCCCTTTTAAGTTTTAGCATATCAAAGCCACCCTTGGCACAAAAAAATACAATGATTGAGAGATTTGAACAATCAGATTGTGCATTCTATTATGAAAAGTTTGTTCTTCGTTGTTTCTTTGCTTCTAAAGATTGATAGTAAGTTTTTATATGCTAGCGGGCTCTGCTCCACTAATGTCCATTATTTTTATATTTTTTCGTTGAACGATTTCTGAAGTTTAGTCTCACATAGAGTATTAATAGTTTTACTGCTCCTCGTATAAGATGGTTTTGAGATGGATGCATAAATTTATCATGGTATTTGAGCATGCCTTTCTCCAGTCCACACCATCCAATTCACTTGCCTTAGATCTTATAAGAGACGATATAAGGATTTTAATACTAAACATCAACATTGTCTTTATGATGTGTTGTCATAGGTATTGCTTGGATTAATAAAGAATTTATCTTTGATGGGTGGTTTCATCATCGTGAGCGAAAAAGTAGACTCCACATTCACTAAACCTTTTGACATGTGCAAACTTTGTAGTGCATGAAAGATTATACGCGTCACAAGTTCGGTGGATGTGCAATCTACTTTTCTGCTCATGATAATAGCCCACCCATGAAGACAAGCTCTTAATACAATGTAATGGAACGGAGGATAAGAATAGAGAGTCATCCCACTATATATTTGCTTGCAGTCAAGGGATTTCCTCAGTTTTCTAATCTAATTTGATTTATTTTCAATATCAGAAATATAATAATTATACTAAATTTCTCATATTTTTTATTTTCATATTTTCAGTTTAAACATAATTTTATCAAATCTTTTAATATTTTATCTTTTAAATAGAAAACATGCATCACGCCGTCTCGGAGAAACACGAATATCTTACTTTTAGCCATAAAATTGCCTAGCGAAGAAGAAAATCCTGGCGCTACCCTAATCACGGCTCTGAAATTTCGAGTGGAGTTGAGATTTCGTTAGGATGATCTAGCCATAATTTTTAAACTATCACTATAAGTTAAAGATTAATAAAATATATTTTTATATTTCGTTAGGATGATGCAGCATAATTTTTAAACTATCACTATAAATTAAAGATTTTTCCTCTTTTTAATGATGTTGCTAATATTTTTGGAATTTAAAATTATTTTTACATTTTAATAAAATATATTTTTAAATATTTACTAAATTACTAAACCTGACAAAATCTGAGTTTTCAGGTTTTCGAGTTGAGCTAGAGTCTGAGTTTTCAGGTTCTCAAATCTCACTAAAAATAAATGGCAATTATATCACGGTATTTGCAATCAGAGATTTGATCTTCGCAACTAGGGTTCTCCACCTGAAACTTGTGTCCGACTTGAATCAGATTAGAGGGATTTTTTTGTCCAACCTTTCAGAATAACCTTTAGATCATGTTCACATAGACACTCTCATGTTGATTCCACATGCTACACATATCAAACAAGGACCTGAGCACCCTTTCTCATTGTAACCATGATCAGTAACTTTTTGGAATGTGTCATGTAGAAAAAACATTGGACCGTCTGAGACGTGAGTCATAATCTACCAATCATTTTTTTTTGGAAGACTGAGGAAAAAAAATAATCTCCATCATCTAATTAATTAAAGGCATTCAACAGCATTAAATTATTGGTCGTAGAGGCTGAAACTTCAGTTGCAAATAGCGGTACCCTATTAACCCAGATCTTGCAAACAAATAAAACTCAAAAATCCACACCATCCAAAGAAGTAGAATGAATGAGAGAGAGAGAAAGAAGGTTACGTTTTTTGGAGCTCGTCCATGAAATAAATTCCAACATATCTTCTTCCATTCCATTGCTTCTGAACAGCTAGCTCTAAGGTGCCTTATGCTGTGCTTCTTCCATTTGAATTTCGCTTCTGCAGCATTTTGCTTTGTTGACGATTATAAATCTGAGTCTCTGTGTGAGGCAGTGTTGTGATGCTTTATGTCTGCTACTTGGCAGACATGGTGAACAATATCACGTGATCCTCCACTAACCAAAATTTGACTTTTTCCCTGGAGAACAACTGGCTCCAAGCCCGGTCGGGGTGGAAAAAGGCCGACCTTGAAATATACCGTCCTGGCCTTGGCCAAAATATATTAAGTCCAACCCGACCCTTCTACAGGGCCGGGCTGGTCTCGGGTAACAAAATTTTCAATAAAAAAATAGAAACTATAGTTTATTTTATTTTCAGATCAATGTTTTCAAATTCAATTATTTTTCAACGGTCTAAAGAGTTTCTTGATGATTAATTGGAAAATTTGTAAAATCTCCATCCATTAAAGTTACTTTTCTAAATACCTCCCATAGTTTTTTTAATATCTACCTTGCACTCAAAACATAGTTATCGTTTTATTCAAAAAAAAAAAAAAAAAAACATGATTATTGTAATGACCCTAAAATTCTGAACGAAACTCGATTGCTTTGATATTTGTGTCGGGTACGGAAATGGAGACAGATTTAAAATTAAAAAAAAATGATTATTAATATGAAGACTTTCTAATCTGTGAGTGTGTGAAGTGATGCGTCACTTGCGACACATGCCTGAGAAGTGATTAGATCCTTTATCGGATGTTGTATAAATGTGTGGTATGTGTGCACTCAGCACCGAAGCGAAGTATTAGAAATGAAAATATCCAAGATATTTCTATTAGATAGCTTATAAGGGAAGGAAGAGATTAAAACTTCACCTCTCTTCATCTCCTTCTTCTAATTTGGTTTGGTTCCTACCTGCAAAAACATCACGAGGTGTACGTGATTCGAATTTCTAGAGCACTCCTTTTGTGAAACCTGTGAGAGAGAGAACCTCATATTCATGATAGTCAGACCTAGAGCTTGAAGGAGTCGATGTCTGAGCGTGAGTACTATGAGTATTAATGTAGAGTTGTGCCTTTGGTTCTTCGAAGAGCTTAAAGCGTCAAACCTTACGATCCGGATCCGAAACCCTCATGGACCTAGGATGCCGTGAACCAAGAAGCAATCTTCAAAGAGGTGAGTTATTGTGGGTTTTATATAAATTTGATGTCTTAAAAATGTGTGTGTTGGAGGCTTGAATGATTCGTGGAGAATCAAGGGTTGAAATGGGCTTTAATTCAACAAAACCTATTAATGACAGCTTAATTGTCATATCCAATCAATTAATTGAGAATTGATCGATCAATATGTAATCCGATCAATCAAACTTGAGAGTTGATCGATCAAATTTTATAAAGCCCCTTTGAAACAAAAGGGTGTTTTTCTTGAGAAGTTAAAGCCCGATGTGCTTGATCGATCAAACTAGTAAATTGGTCGATCGAATTTGACACTAATCGATCAGAAAATGAAGTGACCGATCAAGTGTGAACTGATCGATCAACTCGACTGCTTTAATATTTATGTCAGGTACGAAAATCGAGACAGATTTAAAATTAAAAAAAAATGATTATTAATATGAAGACTTTTTAATCTGTGAGCATGTGAAGTGATGCGTCACTTGCGACACATAACAGAGATTAGTAAAACTGCTGTGAGGATTCGACTGATCGAATTTTCGATTCGATCGATCGAATTGTAAGTCGATCGATCGAAAGTTCAAGGCCAAGTTATAAGTTTTGAGGGATTCGACCGATTGAAATATTTTCGATCGATCGAATTAAAATTCGTTCGATCGAACAGTATGGTTTGTTAATTAGCTTCTGGGGGATTCGACCGATTGAATTAGAAATTCGACTGATCAAATTAAAATTCGTTCAATCGAACTGAATGTTGGTCAATTAGCTTCAGCGGGATTCGATCGATCGAAATTATTTTCGATCAATCAAATTTGGATTTCGATCGATCGAAATATGGATTCGATCGATCGAAATTCCCAGATTCGGGATTTTGTTGTGTTTTAGCTGGGAGATTTCGGGGGAATCTTTTGTAGCATGTTTAGCATCGTTCTGATGTATGAACCATGAATTTGATGGTTTAGGTGACTTGGTGTTGTGTGATGCAAAGCAAACCCAAACGGCGGATTTAGCGCGTGCGGGTTGAGATTTCGAGGTAGGAAAAACTTGATATCATGTGTATTTAATACGTTAGCATATGTGCTATATTATGATGCATTCTTTGATCCAATCATGTGAATTTTGTTTGACTTTGAATTGAAAAGGCATATGCATAAGTATGTTTCCGAAATGTGTAAGATTTATGGAATATTTCAAGATTCAATCCAATATGTGTGTGTGAAGATTTATTCAGACTTTCAAACTAAATTATAATTATCATTTTATATGGCGAGGAGCTATATGTATGCACTTCGATTTGATGTTCTATGTGAATACCCGACCGACTCGGCGGTATAACCGTGACTGACGCGGCAGGATATCCGTGATTGGTACGACGACGAATCCGTACACCCTTTGTGCTATGCATGATTTTTGTGAATCCTATCATTATACGGTAAAATATGTTCGGTCAAGTGTCCAACTCTATGGGACCTTGGATATATGTGCAATGGTTCATATGGACGACGATGGTGCGTATTCCATCGGGGGCTCGAGGCTATAGTTCTTCATGCAATAAATTAAGTAAAACACTTTTAAGTTTCTTTTCATATCTTAAGACTTAAATGTAAATGTGCGTTTATGTTTTCCAAACAAGTATCGCTTATGCGTTTCATGCCATGACACTCACAACTGCGCATATATTCTGATTAGCTTTAATTCTATTATGCCATGAGCTATATGTTAAATGGTTATGATACGTATGCTATGAGTTTTTTCCTACTGAGCTTGGATGAAGTTCATTCCTCGACTTAATGTCACAGGTTCAGGTAAGAGCGTTGGCACTGAGATTTTTGAGCAGGAGGATCTTAATTATTCTCCTTGAAGGGAATTAGAAGAAATCCACCCCAAAGACTATTTTCTTTGCGCTAGGCCCAGTATGTCCTGCCTTAGGTTGAAGGATTAGAATTATAATAGTGATGTAAAGGATTAATACTCATTTGGGACAGTGATTGTAATTCTTTTTGGTGAACCATGTTTCGGTAAGGATTGGTCCTTATTGGTGGTTCTTGTCAGTTCTTTTTTCATATGTATTAGTATGGAATTAGAACCGTCATTTTAAGCTTTTGGGATAGTACTAGTTCCCCTTATCTTATTTATATTAGTTAGTTAGTTATGGTTTTGCTTTGTTTCCGCTGTGCAAATGAGATGGCATGTGTTTCGTTCGGGGTGGGTTCAGCCTTAGCGCCAATCCGCTGACGGCGCGGGTTTCGGGGTGCCAAAATCCAGGCTGTCACATGACGCGCATTGGTGTGAGTAATGACACGCCCGGTCTGACATGACTTTCGAAAGCCTTCGACATTATATTACATTTTATTATCGGTCCCTGGACCTATTTATGGATATTTATATAATACCCCCTGGTACCTCGACTGCGTCATATCCCTCTATTTAACTGCCCCTTACAGCAGGTCGCGACATGCGACGGGATGCCTCTTGCACCCACAGATTAGGATATGGTGATTTTCCTTTCTGTTTGACTGTCACTCATAACAGGTTGCGCCACGCGACAGGATGCCCCTTGCACCCGCAGAATAGGATATGCTGACTTCCCTTGTCGACTATCTGTGACAGCAGATTGCGATACGCGATGGGATCCCTCCTGGGCAGTCACGACATGGATTACGCCTTTCGACAGCTACTACTGAGCCCCCGAATGCTCCATTTTAGCTTGCACTGATAGATAAGAAAGCCAAGCATGTCACGTCAGCATCCCTAATTTACATTTGTGATTTCCCAAGAGAAACGAGAAGACACCTCAAATGAGGAGTGTTTCGACGTGTTCTTACTTTGCAAGAGCGCGCCGAAGAGAGGCATCTATAGACACTCCCATTTTTCTCCCTCGAAATATACAAATCTATTCAGTCAACCTTTGACCCTGCCCGTAACTTTTCATAAAGGACTTATCTTTTCTAGAAGTTTCACAACCCTAATGTGGGACCATATACTGAAACAATAGTATATGGCTGGACACAGGCTGAAACAATAGCTCTGTGGCTCAGACCTCATAACCATAACGTGGGAACCATGCACTGAAATAATAGTACATGACTGAACACAGGATGAAATAATAGCTCTGTGGCTTAGATCCCAACGTAGGGAGATTATATACTGAAATAATAGTATATAGTCAAAATATAGACTGAAATAATAGTCTGGCATTTCAAACCCTTTAATCCTAAATTGAGATCCATGCACTGAAATAATAGTACATGACTAAACACAGGCTGAAATAATAGTTCTGTGGCTCAGATCCCAATATAGGGAGGTTACATACTAAAATAATAGTATATAGTCGAAATACAAACTGAAACAATAGTCATGCATTTCAGACCCGATCCGAACAACCCCGAATTACGTGCCTAAAACCATACGCGCAATTCGATTGCACGCCAAACCACACAAGTGCAATCAGTCTCCCTTCAGACCAGACTTCCTTTCCCAGACCACCTCGAGACTTGATTATGAGCGTCACACGGCACGCAAGATCAGATTGAGCGCCCCACCACCGACGCGCAATTGGCCTACGCCCGACCTAGTCTCACAGTCCTTGACCCCCAAGATTCCACGATTAAGTGCTTCAAATGAAGTATTTATTCAGATTGCGCACTCCACACCAGACGCACAATTAGTCCTAACATAGTTAGAACTAGGGAACTCGGTTGAGCCACTCGGATTACCATCAGCTCATTGAGTCATTAACCGAATCGCTAAAGCGATTAAGCAAGGCAACCAAAATTATTTTTTTAATTCGACCCCAAGGGATGAACAAAAAAGGGCCAAAAACACACGAACATAGAGGATGGGAAAAATATACAAAATTTCGAGAACGAACACAGAGAAACAGAGCTATGATTTTGAGATTCGAACTTTGAATTTTTGAGATTCCTCTCCACAGCCCCGACCTTAGGTAAAAATTTAGTCTTTAGTTTTCGACCTTAGTTTTTGTTTTTAGATTTAGAATTTTTCTTAGTTTTAATTATTAATATTAAATTTTTTAGTCTTAGACCATAGCACCCTTTTTTTAGACCGTAATTTCGATCCCTGATTCTAGTCCTCAGTTTCTAGAACTAGTCATTAATCTAACGACCTAATTCACCAACCTTAGACTTCAATTTTGTTCTGAAATCCTTATCTCCAGTCCTATCATTAATCTCTGGTTCTAGTTCTTAGTTTCTAGAACCAGTCCTTAATCATAGGGTCTGATTTTTTTGATTTCGGTCCCGAATTCAGTCCTTAAATTTTAAATTTTAGTTTTAATTCCTTAACTCAATATTTCTAAAACCCCAATTCTTAATTTAATTTTCTATAATTCTAATTTCATAATTTAATCCATAATTATAATCCAAAATCGACTCTAAAAAATCTAAAAATATCATCTTATAATCTAAAATCCAATTTGCTTTAATCTCAGCCACCCGATTTGCCCAAGGGAGCTTACGGAAGGTGAGTGGAATGAGGACAATCCTCCTTAGCATAGCGGGCCCAAAACCCCTTTTCTTAGATTTTTAATAGAATTAATTCATCGCTTTAATTAGAATTAGTAAAGTTAGTTCCATTATTTTCTTAGAATTTTAGTATAATTTATTTATTGCATTGATCATAATTCTAGTAAAATTAGTTCTTTTATATTAATTAGATTTTTAGTAAAATTAATTCATTATTTTAATTAGATTTTTAGTATAGTTAATTTATTGCTTTAATCAGAATTTTAGTAAAATTAGTTTATTTGCTTTAATTTGAAATTTTAATAAAATTAGTTCCTTTGCCTGAATTAGAGTTTTAGTAGAATTAGTCCTCTATTCCAATTAGAATTTTAGTGGAACCAATATATTTACTTTAATTAGAATTTCAGTCAAATTAGTATACTTGCTCCAATTAGAATTGCAGTAGAATTATTATATTTGCTTAAATTAGAATTTCAGTATAATTAGCATGCTTGATTTAATTAGTGTTTCATTAGAATTAATATATTTGCATTCCTAGTACGATTAGGAGACTAATTATTAGACCTTTAGTAGCATTAGGAAACTAGATTAATTAGACCTTTTAACAAGAGTAAAGTATTAAAATTAATTAAACTCCTAATAGGATTAGGAGACTGACATAAATTAGACTCCTAGTAGGATTAGAAGACTTAATTAATTAGACTTCTAATAATATTAGAATACCTAAACCAAGTAGACTTATACTAGGATTAGGATACTAAGATTAATTCACCACAATAAAGTTCACATAATTAGACTCATAGTAGAATTAGGAAACTTAAAAAAATTAGAATTACACCAATCATGTGGAAAGAAAAGGAAAACTAAACTATCTAGATTATAAAGAAGAGTCATAGCTGCTGACGTTGGCAGGTCGACGATTCAGTAAAGAAGTAACCCACACCCACTCTAAAGCGTGATCATTGACGTGTTGCAGCGTCGTTAAATATCTACAGTTGGCGATCGCAATAACTAGGAATCTTTCTAGAAATCCTCCCTTTTTTATTTCCAACATTCCAAATACCGCATTGCTAGAGTCTACTTGGACAAAATTGAGCCACTGATTCAACGGGGACCGAGAGGAACCCAGAAAAAAGAGCGCACCAAAACACATGTAGGAACTAACTCGCCGCGACGAGTTTTTCCAGAGGAGATCTCGCCTTGAAATCTTGTTGCGGCGAAGCCTTCAGGTGATTTCTCACCACGGCGAGGTTTTATTTCACCGCGACGAGCCTGACAGACTCGCCACTTCTGTACTTTGTCTTCTAGCCTCGGATTCCAAGGATTCTTGCACACACACCTTATAAAGAACATATCCTATCATGAAAGGTGAATCCTTGCAACTACTAGCTTCATATTGTTATTAATCCGTGTGAAAATGGGGTCCAAAAACCCTAGAAAATCGCAAGATTTGACACTCGAGTAGGTCATGAACTCTATCCGGTGGGGTTTTGAGGCACGCAAAGTTAGAATGCAACCCAGTCGGGTCAGTCTAAGGCGGAATGGGCCTTCAAACACTAGCACGGTTAATCATGCATGATGCGCAAGGGATCGGACCCCACGATTTTGGCTGCAAGCCTCCCATGGGTTCGATTCATCCCCAACCCCATGCATGGACCTCATTTATTCTCTAGACACCAGAAATTGTAAGTAGAGTAGCGGGTTTACCATAACGAGATTCTCGTGCGCAAGGCTCCCAAGCTTCGTGTACGATTCTACCCGGAGGGTGTGCTCGATCACTCCGGTCCTCGTCAAAAGAGTTCCTTGAATCGATGGATTAGTGATTGCGGAACACTCTCCTCATCACTACGTCAATTTGCTAGGTCGGATGAATCTAAATCACTGGTATGGAGCTTCTGGAAGTGGAGGCAATGAGAGGAAGAAGATGAAGTTCTGCTCATACCCGATACTCAAATCCCATGCAATGACTTTGCGTGCATGGCTTTCTGCTAGCTTGACTCACATATGAAACTTATACACACACTTATGTGTACAGGCTTACCTTAAGGCTATAGATCTGGTGTACTCTAAGTTGTTGGCCAATCCTCAAGGGGTTTAAACGGGTCTTGGCATGGGTCCAACATGGCTCTGAGATCAATGGGCCATAGATCAGTGGACCCCTACTTGACTCAAGGGTCATAGGTCTTGCCCCTTCACAGTCATTGGTCCATCTCCCAACGGGTCTAGCCCATGGGCCTTTATGTACAATGGGTTTTTGGTGCCATCTGTTAACTAATGGGTCAAATCATTGGTGCTATCTATCAGGTCACACCCACACAGTTCATTCGTCTACTGGCTTGGATCCAAAGTGTGACGACCCGACTTTTCCAATCCCTCAGGTATAGGAAAGGCCGGTTCGCCAACCTATCGAATAAACGATAAGCCGGACAAACAGGGCACATATCAGAGTAAAGCGTAATAAATATCCATAGCTAAAATAAATGCGGAAGCAATTAAAAGTAAAGAACCACCTATGATAGCCGACCATCATCGAAACATGGCTCATAACAGAAATCAACGTCAAATATAAAACTATGGTATCCAACTAAAATGGGCCCACAAATTCAAGTCTAACTCTCACCACAAATAAGAAAATCAGTAAGTTCTATACTGGGAAAAACTCCTCAGGAGGAACCTCAAGCTCTTCCTCAGGCACGTAGTCAGGATCAGTCTCACAGCCCTGAATAGCCACGTCAGTACCTGAACCTGTGACGTATAGTCGGAGTGAGCTAACCAACAAAGCTCAGTAGAAGAAAGACATCTACGACATTTTACTTTAACTAATATGGTTTCAAAACAAATATCGGAATATAGCTTGTCAAACATATAAGCAGATAATAAACTGAATTTAGGTGCGAAAATCATATGTAAGATTTATTTTTAAATGTGTGAAAACAGTTTCAAGAATGTATGCGGTTTCTGTCTTAGTTTTTCTAACTTCTATATGAAAAGTTTAGTAATTCATGACTTAATCCCCAACTTAAAATACCTCCCAAGTAAACTATATCTCGAGAGCAGGAATATAGCCGATGGGAACCCCTACCTACCATCGTTGTTCATGAACCCTTTTCAGATGCAACAAGCCCCTACGTAATGAGGGAAACTTGTGCGTGAAATTGTTCAGAATTTTGAGGGTCGTTTAGGTCAATCATAAAACAAATGTAATATAAATCGGATGCAAGTCTCTTATACATAGTTCAGTTCTTGATTTTGATTTTCTGAGCTTGATTCAGTTTCGAGATTCGTAGATTTAGATTTTCATCATTCATATCAATTTCAGGATTTATGTGATTTCAATGGCATATGCAAGTTTAAAGATTTTAATTCAAAATATCCATGCGAATTAAAATAAAATACTGTAAAGATGAGATTCTCCTACCTAAAACTCGGAGTTATGCGAAGTCAAGTAAGGTCCTATTAATGGCCTCTCGCCCTCAATCTACATCACAATATACGTTCATGTATTAAGATAAATTCTAATTACTAATAATATAGACCTATTTAAGCGTTTCCTTAAAAACAAGTCAAAACAGGCAAGTTGTGCCAATCCTAGAATTTGACGTAACATTCTCATATATTTTTGACTATCAAGACGATTGATCCATGAGTTGGTCAAAACATAAACGTTGTAGATTTTTCTATTAGCTTTCCAACGCAAAATGAATCGTCTCAATCGGAGTTCGGAACAAAATGTTATGACTAAAATATCAAGGCAATGTCGAAGTTCGACAATACCTCGCTCGAGCGATGATAATAGCTCGCTCGAGCCATTTGACGTAACATTCTTATATATATTTGACCATCAAAACATTGATCTATGAGTTAGTCAAAACATGAAAGTTGTAGATTTTTCTATTAGCTTTCCAACGCAAAAAGAATCGTCTCAATCGGAGTTCAGGACAAAAAGTTATGACTAAAATACTAAGGCAATGTCGGAGTTCGGTGATACCTCGCTCGAGCGATGATAATAGCTCGTTCGAGCGAGCTACAGCGACGCGATTTCGCTGGTTTTCACCCGAATCGAAACCCATACATCCCAAAGCAAAACCCATGACTAATCTAATGATTTAATCAAAAAGTTTAATTAAAACGTACCTTTAATCTAAGGATTCCTAGATTAGAAATGAGTCACGCGAATGGAGATTCGGAACGAAACCGACGGGTTTCCTCAACGATTCGCGCCGCGATCGATCCCACGAGTTCACAGAGACAACTCCAATACGCCCCCAATGATCTCAACCTCTCCCAATAGCCAACTACAAATCTAAGGTTGATTCAAGTTCTTTCTAAGGTTTAAGTGCTTTCAACAAAGAGGGTTCTAGAGAAGGAGGTTTTCTAAACCGATCTCCTACGATGATTGAAGAAGAGAGAAGACGGAGTTTCACACGGTTGGGTAACTATCATCTCTTAACAAAACCTAGTATAATACGGGAATGTAATTCCTTCTTATAATAGGATTGCTTACAAAGTAAAATATACACACACATCTTATGTATTATACACTTCTAATTTTAAAACTCAAGTCCGGTGTTGAGCAGCTACACCGAGGTCGGTGCACAACTTTCGCACGAGGGTCCAATTGGGCTCTAAATTAAAATCTGTCCGCACAATCACATCTAGATAAAAATCCAAAACAAATGGTGACGTCGGTTGCCGAGCCGAATACACACACAGGGTCAGTCTAACTCGGGTTCAAAATACGGGTCTTTACATTCTACCCTCCTTAGGAATTTTCGTCCTCGAAAATGTACGGATAGCTAAACCGAACTGCGGTAAGTCCTTATCCTAACACCAGTATAAAGCAAAATTGAAACAGTCTAAAGTCAAAGAACTTTGGTCGCGATCAGAGGTTTCACTAAGCACGCTTTCAAGGGTCGATCCGTAGTAGTAACTGGATATGCTGCGTGTGGCATCCCATTGCATCCATACATGGATGCATACCTTCCCAAGTGTCACGTGCACGGAAATATACTTCACCATGACACAAACCTAGCACACACCTACCTCACCCTTTTGGTAATTATTTGAGCGTAAATTTGGATGTCAGAATCGAACACTTATTCAAAAGCATGATCACGTGCCTGGTAACATGTTCTAACTGATGACACGGGTTCCAACAGACATACGGTTCTAATTGAGAATGAATAAATATGACATTTAAGATTTTATTGTGTGATCGTTATAGATATATATGTAAAGCATCGATGTTATTAACCAATTTAACATTGAAGATTTTGAAGAAATTCTCCCCTTTTTTTTTTTTTTTTTTTTTTTAAAGAAGCAAATTCAAGAATTTAAAGGTACGTATGGTTTTCTTACATAACTATAGTTTACAATATACCTTCATTCGAAAAGTTGTGAAAATTGCTAGCGAATCTCCGCTTCACGCTCCCATGTGGCTTCCTCTGAAGAATGGTTCCGCCACTTCACGAGTACTAAGGGAATGCTCTTTGTCCGTAAGATTTGTTCTTTACGATCCAAGATTCGTATCGATTCCTCAACCAAGGATAGGTCTTCTTGGAGCTCAATGGGCTGGTAGTCCAATACGTGTGTCGGGTCCTTAACATATCTTCGTAACATGGACACATGAAACACGTTGTGCATTTCCGATAGCTGCGGTGGCAAGGCTACTCGATAGGCAACCTTGCCGACTCGGCCCAATACCTCGAAAGGTCCAACATAGCGCGGACTCAGCTTCCCACGCTTCCCAAAACGCATCACGCCTTTTGTAGGAGAGATTTTGACAAATACGTTATTTCCCACCTTAAACTCAACATGGTTTCTTTTTAGATCAGCGTAGCTCTTCTGACGACTTTGAGCAATGCGTAGTCTCTCACGGATTAACCGAACTGTCTCGGTTGTATTCTCCACGATCTCGGGACCTAAAATGAGTTTCTCACCCACTTCTTCCCAATTAAGCGGAGACCTGCACCGTCGTCCATACAAAGCTTCGTAGGGTGCCATGCCGATGCTAGCCTGGTAACTGTTATTGTAGGCGAACTCGATCAGCGATAAATATTGGTCCCATGACCCCTGAAAATCCAACATGCAAGCACGTAACATATCTTCTATAATCTTATTCACCCTCTCAGTCTGCCCATCGGTCTGAGGATGGAATGCTATACTATAATCGAGCCTAGAGCCCATTCCTTCTTGAAATCGTTGCCAAAACTGAGATGTGTACATCGGGTCTCTATCGGATACGATACTGACCGGTATACCATGCAGCCTAACTATCTCCTTGATGTATAATTCTGCGAGCTTGTTGGCGGTATACGACGTATTATAAGGAAGGAAGTGTGCGGACTTAGTCAATCGATCCACAATGACCCAGATGGCATTGTATTTTCTTAATGTTCTTGGCAATCCTAAAATAAAGTCCATAGAAATGGCCTCCCACTTCCACTCAGGTATCGGTAGTGGTTGCAACAGTCCTGCCAGATTTCGATGATCCACCTTTACTTGCTGACACACAAGACATCTCGAGACATATACAGCGACATCTTTCTTTAAACCTCTCCACCAGAAGCTTTTCTTTAAGTCCTGGTACATCTTGGTACTACCAGGGTGAATAGCGTACATAGACTTATGAGCTTCTTCCAAAATAGTGTCCCGAAGCTCAGTACTAGTTGGTACGCATACCCGGTTTCTAAACAACAAAGTGTCATCATCTTTGATAGAAAAATCTATTTTGCTTCCCCCAATCACATCCCGTCTGATAGCCATAAGTTCATCATCCGTCATCTGAAGTCTGCGAATGTTCTCATAGAGGGTGGAACGAATCACCAGTGTAGCCATTAACGCACCTGAACCTTTTACGTCAAATCTCATGCTACTTAGAGCCATATCTTCCAATAGATGCCATCTTCGCACCCTTGCGGTGAGATATGATAACTGAGCAGAGAACTTCCGACTTAACACATCTGCCACTACGTTTGCTTTCCCGGGGTGGTACTGGATGGTACAATCATAATCTTTCAAGAACTCCATCGACGCCGCTCATATTCAACTCCTTTTGTGAGAAGAGATACTTGAGGCTCTTATGATCGGTAAATATATCGAAGGTCTCCCCATAAAGGTAATGCCTCCAGATCTTCAGAGCAAAAATCACTGCTGCCAACTCAAGATCATGCGTCGGGTAATTCTTCTCATGGTCTTTTAGCTGTCTAGACCCATAAGCAATGACTCTCTCATTCTGATTAAGCACACAGCCTAAACCCCCATATGATGCATCACTATATACTACAAAGCCTCCCTTGCCTGATGGTATAGCAAGTACTGGCGCAGTAGTCAATCGTTTCTTGAGTTCCTGAAAACTTTGCTCACAGCCTCATCAATCAAATTTAGTATTCTTCTTCGTAAGTTGTGTAAGAGGACGATATCTTGAGAAGCCCTCCACAAACCTTCTCAGAGTATCACCGCCAAACCGAGAAACTACGAACCTCTAATGTGACCTTTGGCTTTTCCCAATTCATCACCGACTCAATCTTTTGTCGGGTCAATCGTAATACCGGTCTCGAGATAACATGGCCTAGGAAATCGACACGCCAAGCCAAAACTCACACTTACTAAGTTTTGCATATAATCGATGGTCTCTAAGGGTTTGTAGAGCCACTCGCAGATGTTGCTCATGTTCTTCTCGCGTCTTTGAATAGATGAGGATGTCATCTACAAAAACTACTACAGACTTGTCCAAATGTGACTTGAATATCCGGTTCATCAAGTCCATAAATGACGCGGGTGTGTTTGTCAACCCAAATGGCATGACCAAGAACTCGTAGTGCCCATATCGGGTTCTGAACGCTGTCTTCTGAATGTCTTCAGACTTAACTTTCAACTGATGGTAGCCTGACCTCAAGTCGATCTTCGAGAAGAACCTTGCTCCTAATGGATCGACAGATCATCAATTCTTGGAAGTGGATAACGGTTCTTAATTGTCAACTTATTTAGTGGCGTGTCGATGCAAAGCCGCATTGAACCGTCTTTCTTCTTTACAAATAGAACCGGTGCTCCCTGTGGTGACACACTCTCTAATAAAGCCCTTATCTAGCGTTCTCAAGTCGCTCCTTCAACTCTTTCAATTCTACAGGCGCCATTCGATACGGAGCTTTTGATACTGGTTCAGTACCCGGCGCTAACTCAATTGCAAACTCAATCTCCCTGTCAGGTGGTAATCCCGATAGATCTTCAGGAAAAATATCTGAATACTCGCAAGCAATCGTAATATCTGTAATATTTTTCTTCTCCTCCTTACGATCTTGCAAGTAGGCCAGATAACCACAACACCCGTTCCTCATCATACGGTCTACTCGAATGGCAGAGATAAACGGTATCACACAAGATTTGACTCCGCAAAATCGAAAAGATTTTATCTTCGGCGGGCGGAATGTTACAATCTTTCGAAGACAATCCACGCTCGCATGGTAAGTAGATAACCAATCCATCCCTAGTATCACGTCGAACCCTTCCATGCTCAAAATGATCAAATCAGCCACTGTCTCGTGGTCTTCGATCATCACAATCACTGATTGACACATGGTATCGGTGCTCACTGAGTTGCCCGTAGGAATTGACACTGCCAAGATGAAATCAAGGGCCTTGGGAATGATTCCCAACTTCTCAGCGAACAATGGAGTAACAAAAGAATGTGTAGACCTAGGGTCTATCAACACTCGCGCTTCGGTGTTGCTTACATCGCTCCCCCGATGCATAAAAAGGGTACCTTATTTTAGACAAACGTTTCAATTAAAAGTTTCTAAGCATGTGTGTTCATCCATAACTTATTAACAAAATTTATTAAATATCAAGCAATTATATATAACACATAAAATAAGAAGACATCTCAACTTTTAATAATACCTTGGATCACGTCGTTCGATGTTTCGGCTTCTTGAGCCATCACGGCATAAGCTCGACCTTGAACAGTAGGTCGGGTCGATCTTTGAGTAGAAGCCGAACTAGTTCTTCCCTTGTCCTCCTGAGGACAATCCTTAACCATGTGTCCGATTGCGCCACCGAAAACACGCTCCGTTCCTCCTACAATCCTCGGTCTTGTGTGGTTTCCCTTTTAGGCACATAGTGACCGAAGCAAAAGATGGTGCACGAGAGGATCCCTGTGCCACTGAAGCTCCACTAGCATTAGAACCCGCTGGTCGTACGGATTGCACAGGTGATGATGCTGTCAATCTCTGATAAGGGGTCGGTCTAGAAGAAAATGTTGGTCTAGAAAATGCAGGTTGAGTAAGGTTCATCCCTTTGGCGGCTTTGTAAACTTGGCCTCTTATTTTCATAAGTACTGGATCGCCTTGTACAACCCTGTCCTTGTTCGGTTGACTGCTTCTCAAAAACCGCTTTTGAATTTCTTCCTCTGCTATGAGGGCCTTTGACAGTACTCCTCCATATGTTTCCATTTCCCACATAGCCACGCTCTCCTGTATACTCGGCCTAAGACCCAGCTGAAAATTTCTGGCCTTCATCATATCGGTGGCCACATGTTGAGGTGCAAACCTTGAAAATCGCGTGAACTCATCTCCATACTCACGCACTGACATTGTCCCTGCTTCGATGGTGAACTTCCATCTGATGCCTAACGATCTTGGGAAAGTACTGATCATTGAACGCTTCGATAAACTCAGCCCATGTCCAAGGAGTATTGGGAAACTCCTGCTCCCGGTGTCTAGCCACGAACTTCCACCATGGTCCAGCCTGTCCATCCAGTTTGAAGGTTGCCCATCTAACCTTCTCGACATCGGTGCACTGAAGCACCTCGAAGATCTTTTCCATCTCATCCAACCAACCTTCAGCTTCCATCGGGTCGGTCTGTCCAGAAAAATTTGGAGGTCTCATCCTCCTGCATTCGACAAATCCTGATGATTGTTGTTGTCCAGTAAATCGGCTACGCTATTTGGCGATTACAGATCTCTTGAGCCATAGATGCGGTCTGCTGAGCAATGTTGGTGGCCAGACTTTCCAACACTTGTTCCATTCTTTCACCCTGACCTCTATCAACTCCGGCTCCTATAGGGACTGCATTAGAACCGGATGCGAAGGCAACTCCCCTTGATGTACCGACACCTTCAGGAATGTCCTCTAAAGGCACCGTCCTACCTCTGCCTCTCTTGGGGCCATCGATTTGTCATTGTGAACACCACAACATCAACATTGATTGTAAAGACAATCACAAAGCGATTAGTGATTTACGGACCTAACGATATGACTCGATCTGTCACGGTTGGTTCTCATGGGTCCTTAGAGAATCTAAAAACCATGGCTCTGATACCAACTGTGACGACCCGACTTTTCCAATCCCTCAGATATAGGAAAGGCCGGTTCACCAACCTATCAAACAAACGATAAGCTGGACAAACATGGCACATATCAGAGTAAAGCGTAATAAATATCCATAGCTAAAATAAATGCGGAAGCAATTAAAAGTAAAGAACCACCTATGATGGCCGACCATCATCGAAACATGGCTCATAACAGAAATCAACGTCAAATATAAAACTATGGTATCCAACTAAAATGGGCCCACAAATTCAAGTCTAACTCTCACCACAAATAAGAAAATCAGTAAGTTTTATACTGGGAAAAACTCCTCAGGAGGAACCTCAAGCTCTTCCTCAGGCACGAAGTCGGATCACCTCACGACCTTGAATAGCCACGCCAAGACTGAACTTGTGACGTATAGTCGGAGTGAGCTAACCAACAAAGCTCAGTAGAAGAAAGACATCTACGGCATTTTACTTTAACTAATATGGTTTCAAAACAAATATCGGAATATAGCTTGTCAAACATATAAGCAGATAATAAACTGAATTTAGGTGCAGAAATCATATGTAAGATTTATTTCTAAATGTGTGAAAACAGTTTCAAGAACAGATGCAGTGTTTCAGTGTCTTAGTTTCTCTAACTTCTATATGCAAAGTTCAGTAATTCATGACTTAATCCTCAACTTAAAATACCTCCTGAGTAAACTATATCTCGAGAGCAGGAATATAGCCGATGGGAACCCCTACCTACCATCGTCGTTCATGAACCCTTTTTCAGGATGCAACAAGCCCCTACGTAATGAGGGAAACTTGTGCCAGGAAATTGTTCAGAAATTTTTGAGGGGTCGTTCAGGTCAATCATAAAACAAATGCAGATACTAATATAAATCAGATGCAAGTCTCTTATACATAGTTCAGGTTCTTGATTTTGGATTTTCAGAGCTTAAGTAGATTCAGGTTTCAGGATTCAGGTAGATTTAGATTTTCAGTCATTCATATCAATTTCAGTTTACAGATGTGATTTCAATGGCATATGCAAGTTTAAAGATTTTAATTCAAAATATCCATGCGAATTAAAATAAAATACTGTAAAGATGAGATTCTCCTACCTAAAACTTGAGTTATAAGTAGGTCCTATTGATGACCTCTCGCCCTCAATCTACATCACAATATATGTTCATGCATTAAGATAAACTCTAATTACTAATAATATAGACCTATTTAAGCGTTTCCTCAAAAACAAGTCAAAACAGGCAAGTTGCGCCAATCCTAAAATTTGACGTAACATTCTCATATATTTTTGACTATCAAGACGATTGATCCATGAGTTGGTCAAAACGTAAAATTTGTAGATTTTTCTATTAGCTTTCCAACACAAAAAGAATCGTCTTAATCAGAGTTCGGAAAAAAAAGTTATGACTAAAATACCAAGGCAATGTTGAAGTTCGACAATACCTCGCTCGAGCGATGATAATAGCTCGCTCGAGCGATTTGATGTAACATTCTCATATATATTTTACCATCAAGACGATTGATCCATGAGTTGGTCAAAACATGAAAGTTGTATATTTTTCTATTAGCTTTCCAACGCAAAAATAATCGTCTCAATCGGAGTTCGGGATAAAAAGTTATGACTAAAATACTAAGGTAATGTCGGAGTTCGGTGATACCTCGCTCGAGCGATGATAATAGCTCGTTCGAGCGAGCTACAGTGATGCGATTTCGCTGGTTTTCACCCGAATCGAAACCCATACATCCCAAAGCAAAACCCATGGCTAATCTAATGATTTAATCAAAAAGTTTAATTAAAACGTACTTTTAATCTAAGGATTCCTAGATTAGAAATGAGTCACGCGAATGGAGCTTCGGAACGAAACCGACGGGTTTCCTCAATGATTCGCGCCGCGATCGATCCCACGAGTTCACAGAGACAACTCCAACACGCCCCCAATGATCTCAATCTCTCCCAATAGCCAACTACAAATCCAAGGTTGATTCAAGTTCTTTCTAAGGTTTAAGTGCTTTCAACAAAGAGGGTTCTAGAGAAGGAGGTCACTACGTGAAAATGATATAAAAACCACTCCAGCAATATAAAAAAACACCACTGTTCAAAATAATAGTTTAATAATCCACTGCCTAAAACCATGGTAGTATAATAATTCACTGCTTAAAACCATGGTATAATAACCAAACCCTGCTGGCAGGTGTCTAATTTGGGCCGACCACGAGCCGACCCATTCAACCCACAGTTAAATTTATACATCTAATCCCCGTGAGTTGCTTTTCATTTTAACCCTAGACCCACTCTCTCTCACTCCTCTCTCCTCTCTACAAAACATATGAAACCCTAATCCATTCTCTCAATTGATCCGGCGAAGAAATGCTCTGATCGGTGCTCAAATCTGGCTACATTCCTTCTCCCAATTTGATTAGTACTTCTATCAAGCTGGTTCAAAGTTAGTTGGCTTCTTCTCAATCAGGTCAGATCACCGAGAGGGTTTTGAATGGATTCTTCAACTGGTTTTACTAGATCTTCAGTAAATTTTAATGTTTGGGAATTTTTGTCAGTCTGGATTCTTGTTCAGAGATTACGAACTTGATGAGGCTTTTTTCCTATTTTTCACCATTCAGCTCGACTTCTTAGTATCAAATTTCAACCTTCTTGGAGTTTTCGTAGAGAATCATCCATCTATGACTAATTTAAAGCATTCTCGTGATATTTCTTATATGATCTAGCGTGAAAATGGAGTTTTTTTTTTCTTCTTTAAAAAAATAAAATAAATTTTGTGGTTATTTATTATTCTATGGTATATACTATGAAATTTGCTTTTTAAATTTATTTATTTTTGGTTCTATTCTCGATTTTCCATGGGAAAATCTGAGCTACATAATAATCCTTGAATTTATACAGTTTAAACAATTTCTATTCTGATTTCCATTGGTGTGCCCTGATTTCAAGCATTTTTGTTGAGAATTTCAACTTATTATATGGTATTTATCTGCAAATCGAGTTTGTTTTTTGGTTTTTCCTCCTTGATCTTTCATCTAAGGATCTTGGAAATTGGAACGCTTATTTCTTAGGTTCTACCTTTGGATCTAAGAATACTTTAATTGCTTTGGCAGTTGTGCCCTGTTTCAAGAATTTTTATTGTGATTTCTAGTTTTTGTTCTATGAATATAGCTTAAAATTGAGCTTGCTTTGTCGAATTTGCTTTATCTTCGAATGAAAGCCTGTGATCCTTAGTAATTACGTTTTGTACTCTGGATTAAGCATAGTTTATAGTTCTTCAACTGGTTTTACCTTTAGCATAGGAACCTTTATATTTAAGTTCCTTGGAGCTTCTCTTGATTTCTATAGAGCCATAGATAGTTCTTGATGTCCTCTTTTTTGTTGTTTTTTGCTTGTTCTATGATGGCACAACCTATTCCATTTTACATTATTCCTTTGAATCTCATCACATTCTTGGAATTTCTTGTTATGCAATCGGATAATAGAGTGTTTCAATTGAGCCGTAGGAGGTTTTATGATCTCAAATTTATTCTTTTTTTGCAGTGACTTTTCAGATCTTTTGCAGTAAAATGCCAGAACTTATATATTTATTTTTTAATTTATTTTGATCTGACAACATTCTCCTGGAGCCTGCGATTTATGTTTCAGCAGTTTATTAGATCTTTGACAGTGATTCATCCTAATATCATTCCTTTTGATGGTTTTTCAGCATCATCCAAGCTAATCACTTTTGCAGGCATACTATGATCTTATTAGAATATAGGCTGCATTACTCTAAATTTTGTGTCTTGTTAGTTCTTGAAACTTTCTTCTTGTATTGGACAAATAGGAAATGTAAATTAATCCAATTTTGGCAATATCACCTTAGGCAGTAAGAAGTTTGACTGGGTTTCTCAAAACTCAGCATGTGATTTAAGAGGATTCTGCTCTGTGTGTTTGATAGTTCAAGCGCAGGGTGTAACAACTCTTATTTTGCTACCGTTGATTCATTGACCCTAGATGGTCATGCGACTGTTTTGACCCAAGTCAAACATTTGACCTATGTAATGTGGTCTCGAAGCCCACTAGTTATAATTAGAGTTACGCTCCAAACACTACCCGTACAGGATTTGAGATCTTTGATGTCATGGGCCTTTATTTGATGTTTTCATCACTTTAATTTAAGGGCACTTTAGAAAACAATGCCTCAAAAACAAACTTTTTAGGAAAAAAGACCCGACCTCAAACGTTTTAGAAAAACAGTTCTTTCGCGAATTTTGAAACTTTAGAAAACCGTGAAAACACAGTTTTTCAAAAAAAAAAAATTAAAACAGTGCTTTCACGGTTTTCACGTAGTGTCAATGGAGAATTGCACAACTGGTAAGCATATATTATGGCATATATATATGAAATGTTATAAATTTTTTATAAGATTGGTATGTAATGTAATTTTTTTTTTCTAATTGCTTGTTAGAAGTCATCAGCAATGGAGTTTTCGATGATTCTAAAAGGGAAAAGAAACCAACTTCAATGACCATTGCAGTAACTGTTGTTATAGCGGCTCTTTTGTTAGGAATTTTCATATACTGCTTGTTGAGGATTATCAAATGAAAAGGTAACTCTGAATAAAAATTTCGTCATATATGTGCACTTATTTTTCAAACATATGTAACTCCCACCATTTATTAATTTTTGAAATCAACAGATAGGGAAAAAAGGCTAAAAATGGCATTGTATCGTTTGGCTGCAAGTGATCCTAATTCCAATGATACCATGGACAGAAATGAGCTTGGAAAAGATGGGGAAGAAGGCATTGATATACCTTTTTTTGAGTTTGAAACCATTGTCAATGCAACTGAAAAATTTTCGGATGCAAAAAAGCTCGGGCAAGGAGGATTTGGGCCTGTCTACAAGGTAAATGAACTTACAACCCATCACCTTACTTAAATTTAAGATTAAGGTTTAACATCTCTCTCATGAGAAATCAAGTAGTTTGCTAGTAGTTAACTTGGAATATTACAAAGTTCCTAGTGAGACATTTTTTTGCACAATAACTATAACATTTGTTTTAAAAATATAAAAAATAAGTACGTTGCAGAACCAAATAAGAATACAATTATAGATAGGTAAGATTGGAGTGACTAGTATTTGATGCAATTATTGGTGGTCGGTTCTGAGGAATATTTTTTGACAGAGGAAATTAGAAAGTTGTCGCAAATGGTTCCTTTCGCAGTCATTTTGGGGCATGTGGAAATCGGTTGTTAGTTCACGTTAGTAGAGTTATTTTATTGTGATTGTAATTCATTAAAATCAGAACGAAATCACACTCTATCGGATAACCTACAACATCCAGCTTCGAAGACCCACGTTCTTATGACAGTAGATACAATTGAAAAGAGCAGGGGTTCTTTTTTCTTTGTATCTGGCCCAAACACATCTTAGAGGCATATATTAGTATTATCAATTAACTATTATGTCCAAGTTTCATCGACTTTAATTGATCCCTCTTACGGCCCATTGGAGAAGTAATAGGTAGGGATGACAGGATTTGACCCCATGACATTTTGTACCAAAACAAACAAAGGAACACCAGGTTATTTCAAGTCAGGGGAATTGGGCCATTACTTTTATTTTTATTTATACAGGGATTTATTTTGTATATTTTCTCTAATGATATGCTGTTATCTATACAGAATTTGAGCAGGGATATTAAGGACATGTTTCAAATGATTTTTCAAATAAGGATCTTATATTGAATAAGCTAATTGCCAACTGATGCTATTATAACATCGTCAGCAATAGCTAATAGCAACTGATGCTAGAATAACTAGGGTTGTCAACGGTTTGGGTTGGTAAATTTTGGCAGTTCAATGACAAAATGGGATATGCCGACCTGAAAACCCTACCCGGTATAGACCCTCCCCTCTATTTTCCATTATTTTTATATATAAAATACATGGTTGGGTCGGGTTGACCTGACCGGTCCCAACCAGAAGGTTGGAGCCTTACATGCTCAATCTGCTCAACAATCCAAGCATTTAGTAGGCCAGGCACATCTTGTTAGCACTATTGCACATAAATGTCACTGATATGATTTTCCTAAGCATCGGATGAATTGCATGCTATTGCACATAAATGTCATTTTATATATATATATATATATATATATATATATATATATATATATATATATATATATATATATGACATGTCGGCGTCCCCGTCAGCCATTCAACCCAATACTAGGAAATTTGATCCAGGATCTAATTATCTATACAAATCTTCTTAGGGCTAATGTTGTGAACTTGCATTGAATTCTTTTATTGACTACCTTGGTTATATTCAGGATGCTAATCCTCTGAATCTTCATATCTGTGATGTTTGTTCATACAGTTTTATGAAGAATTGGCTCTGCCATGTGTAACATTAACATTTATTTTGGATGCTTCTTAGATGAGGGCTCCATGACTACTGGAATCCATGTTTTCCTCATTTGGTGATCTGTACTTGTACCGACTGTCGCGTCTAATCTTTGATGAGCGCATTGCACAATGGGCTGTATCCTATATATATATATATTGTGTACTCTTCTCAACTTGAATTACTGGTGACATTATTATATTGATAAAATTGATTTACTTAATTCTATTATAGCTCTTTTCTCAGTTGACAAACTGGTTCATGTTTTTCTGTATCACACGAACCTTATCAAATAGCCTGGAGGCAGTGCTGACTATTGTGGGCCTATTCTACTAGTACTCTTTTAGGCATTCCTCCAACAAAGTTCCAACAACGGCTTCAAGAAAGTTGGCTCTAGCTATAGCAGCATTGTGCTGTTCGACCAACAAGTGCTATCACATGGTTGTATGTTGGAGTTTTAGATCTGTTTGAAACACGCAATAAAATGAAATTTCTATTTCTTGAGGTATTCCCTATTGGGTAGGTAATTAGCGCATTCTGATTTCTTTTTCATTACAGTTTTGGTAAATATTTTATCACTTATGGTTTTGGACATGTTGTAGACTACTAATGTTAGAACTTTAAAGCTCAATTATAACTCTATCTGTGACAATATCCAAGTTGACTTGAGGAGCCAAGGGAGTTGAGGCACGACATAAATAATTTAGCAAAGACTGCACGATCCTACCAGTATATATTGATTTTACTGGATAGTTTGACTTCTTTTTTTTTCTTTCTTACTCTTTAACTATTTTTATTGACCTACTCATTCTCACAAATCTTTTCTCATATATGATAGTTGTCCCATAAGTATGGAATACATGTTACATGACATAAGTTAGCTATAGTTTCAACTAAATTACCGCAATTCCCATTTAGCCATAGGCCCCAAGAATCACTAGTCACAAGTCGCAACTAGTAAGGCACCATTGTGTCAATTTGGTGGGGGTCAATTCAGTTTAATTCTGATAATTATGGAAAGATTCGAATATTATATATATATATATATATATATATATAAAGTTACATATCACCTATTTTAAGGTTAAACATACTGATTTTAATATATAAAATAGGTACATTACATATTCCACATGCGTGCAAATTCACATAATAAAGAAACAATACAAAGCATGATTAAAGCATGTATCACAATTATCGAAATCACAAATTCGGTGAATTGCTGAATTGGCCGATTAATCGGTGAAAAGTTTGGCGCACTAGAACATTTTTTCTGTCTCGTTAAGCATATATGAATTTGATAGCATGGATTGTATTATCATATCCTTACTCATTCCTGATTGTGACAGGTTCCTAGTGCTCGCAATCGCATGTTTGTTGGATTGGTGGATGTATGGGAAATGGATTTTCGTGCCTCTTAATTTTGTCAAGTTTAATTTTCTTTCTTCTGGAGGTGACTATTATGGGACCCACAAGTGGCACTATTACTTCACTCAGGGTTTCCCTATCATGCTTTTCACTTTCCTACCATTCTCAATATTTGGGGTCTATCAATCTAAAGAATATAAGCTCTTTAGGACTTTACAGTGTACTAGGTCACAAAGAATTCAGGTACTCACAGTATTAACTTAAACTTGATGCTTTTTTGGGCTGAGAATACTTAATTTATTGATTGTGCTTTTGCTTCAATGTATTTTGACATCTTGCTAACCTTCTAAGAATACTTGAATTACAGGTTTGTCTTGCCAGTGCTTCCCATAGCTTTGATGTTTTCTGGATATTCTTTAGCAGCAATGGAAAATCTTGATTCTTCAGAAACTAGAATGAAAAGATCTTCAAATTTCCGGATTCGATGTCCTTCGAGAATGCAGTTGTCTATCTTCTTCCTTCTTGCAACCAATCTTCCAATGGCCTTGTATATGAGCTTGATTCATCAGGTAAAGCAGTTCTTGGTAGCACAATTACTGGTGTTTCATTTTATTAAGATGGTAAAAAGAATGAGAGTGTATGCATAGAATAAAACATAAATTAGTTCCTCAATCTCTTATCACTTCCTAATAAATAACTCAATGTGTTGATAAACAATAGGTGGTAAAACAGATGACCTGGAGAGTCATTTCCAAATTCCAATATTTTACATTTTTTGATTCATTGCTAGCTTCAAATATTAATGTAGGGCCATATCCGAGCATTTTACTTTGGAATGGCTACTCCACTAGACTTTTGGTTAAATAACCCTTATGACTTCAGTTTAATATCATTCATATCTTTTTCGATCTGAAATATGTATTATATCCTTGTCTTTGGTCTTATTATGATTGCTCTTTCATGCAAAATTTTCTGTAGTGTTTAGTCTAAGTGGAATTTTATTCTTGTATGTGTCTTTTCGGAGAATATCGGTTCATCAGGTCTTTAGTCTAATCAGTTACCTGTGAGTCTATGAGTATGTTATTGGTTAGATAACATTTGTGTGCTTCAATTTATAATCTTTTAGATCTTTCTCAGTGTAATATATGTACTTTACTCGTTTTTTTCCATGTGACACCGATCCCCAATATGTGTCTCTAAAATCACATGGCAACATCACACTCAATCTAGGGCCTTGATTTGAGATATTGTCGTGCAGTCATCAAATTGCTTTATAAAATAAACTACTGTTTAAACAGATTGCTTTTAAACAGATTTCAGAGCATATGGCGTAGGTCCCTTTTTTTGTAGTGAGAAGTCATCAATATCTCAATTTAATTGCTTAATATCATAAATATTTAATTACGTTCTCCTTTTGATTTCAGGCAAAGCTTTTCGATTTGAAGCCCACCTCAAACGGATCACTAGGGGACGGAGATATTTGGCAGGAGAGGCGAAGCATATATATTTTTTTTTAAAATTATGAAACTAGGTTATGGGGTCCTTAGATTGTTAACTCTTTTTTTTTTTTTGGAATAAAAGGATTGAGCATGTAAAGTTTAAAATATTTGGTTGATTTGAAAGGTTGGATCATAGGTTGAAATGCAATATTTTGTTTTAATAAAAGAATTTGGCATCTATTTTATTTATGGATGTGCTTGAATATGAGATTAATAGCTTTTTTTCTTTATATAATTTTTTTTAAAGCATTAAAAAATTACATTAAAAAAAGTATTACAAAAAGCATAAAAAATATTGCATTAAAAAAAAGCATAAAAAAATATTATTTAAAAAAAAATTGCCGACGTAATTTTTTTTTAAAAAAAATTTTGCATAAAAAAGCCACTGTCCTAAACAGTTGTAAAAAAAGGAGTGGTTTTTTTTTACCACTATACAAGACAGTGGTTTATGAACTTCATAAACCACTGTCTTGTATAGTGGTAAAAAAAAACCACTCCTTTTTTTACAATTGTTTAAAGCGATGTTTTTGAAAAAATCACCGCCAAAGAGCGAGTTTTTGAAAAATCCTTTGCTTTTTTGGGCTTTTTCACGTAGTGGGTTTTCTAAACCGATCTCGTATGATGATTGAAGAAGAGAGAAGACGGAGTTTCACACGGTTGGATAACTATCCTCTCTTAACAAAACCTAGTATAATACGAGAATGCAATTCCTTCTTATAATAGGATTGCTCACAAAGTAAAACAGACACACACATCTTATGTATTATACACTTCTAATTTTAAAACTCAAGTCCGGTGTTGAGCGGCTACACCGAGGTCGGTGCACAACTTTCGCACGAGGGTCCAAATGGGCTCTAAATTAAAATCTGTCCGCACAATCACATCTAGATAAAAATCCAAAACAAATGGTGACGTCGGTTGCCGAGCCGAATACACACACAGGGTCAGTCTAACTCGGGTTCAAAATACGAGTCTTTACACAAAGCGTCTAATTCGATTATTTGACCCGATACGTTCGGTCTTCCAAGCACATGACAATCGGATCAGTGTGGTAACGAGTTGGGCTGGGCCGGGTGTTACAGCTCTAGTCTTGTTTGCACTTTCAATAAATATAAGGAAAGTGTCATTTTCCCATTTGCTAGAACGGTTGTGATTTCAGATGCAATCGGTACCGAGATTCAAGTACCCTTGGATAGATCAAGCTACACCATGTGGCTTAGGTTTTGAGGTCATGGATAGAGGGCATTTCAGTCAAGGTAGTTTGTCTGCTGAGGAGTGGCATCATCTACTAATTCTTTTGAACTTCGTTTCTAGTGCTGGTATATCTCCTTGCAGCTAGGAATATTTAAATGGATGAAGCGCCACTTTTATTGATTTCATGATGTGTGAAATATTCACAATCATGACAAGTTATCTAATACTTAACCTATATCTCATCATTTTCGAAAGAATATTCTTTTCCTTTCTCTTCTAAGTCATAATCATTATTGTCATGATTGTTATTTATTAAGATACCTCTTGTTTTAGGAACAAACATATATATATATATATATATATATATATATATATATATATATATATATATATATATATACTCATTTTGGGAGATTTATGGAGCTCCATCACCATTGATCTTTATCTCCATCGCAGGTGTAATTACACAATAATGCTTAACCTACTTTAAGATTTATTGATGTAACTATGTAATTAGACAACCTGCATTTTTTCTAGCGATTTGTGACTTGTCATAGGCTTATAACTATATGATATTCCATAGATATTATATAGCATTTTGAAGTTCTTAAGTTGTAGCACTACATTGTTTATATTTAGGGAGGTTACAATAGTTACTTTTTTATCAAGTAGAGCTGAGCTAGAGTTAAGCCTTGTAAAGCTCGGCTCAGCCCAACTCAACTCAATTAATATTATATATAATATTTTTATATATCATAAATATATTATATATATTTTTAGAATCTTTTACTTTTTTACCCTTATAAGGAATTGTTAGATTCATCTAATGGCTACTTCGAATGAATAATTCAGATCCACCAAATGCCACAACACACTAAACTGAACTGAAGTCTTTGAAGTCTTGATTTTAAATTAGATCGTACATACTTTTGGAAAATCTGCACTTCATACAATCGGGAAGGCCTTACTGGTGTCTTCACATCATATGATATACTTTTGCTTGTCCTTTCCTAATTAAATGGTAAAATGCAGAGCCAATTGCAACACATCATCAACACACAAGAAGGTGTGCAGGATGTAAGCTCTCAAAATGATCCGATCTCTGTGGTTTTTGAAAAGGAAAAGCCTGGCTGTGTCCGAGGCTACCGCTTGGGCATGATCGCCACTAGGCTGTGAGGCTTGTCTTCTGGCCATGGCAGGGCCTCAGCTGATGAGTTTGCTGAAATGCAAGTGAAAGTGAAAGAAATGGAGGACCAGATGAAGCTTAAAGAGGCCGAAATGGAGCGAAGAGTTGCTGAAGTGGCTCGGTAAATGCTGAGGTGGTAGTGCTTAAGATCATTGTTCAAATGCTAGTTTTGCAGGCATGTATAATTATGTTTTATTACTGTAGTTGTAATAGATTTATTATAAATTAAGAATTAAAATATAAAACATTCATTCTGAAAGAAATTCATAGTTTTTGTGGCCTTATTAAAAGATAAAATTGTTTATTTTTTATTTTGCAGGCCCTCGACAATAATTGAAGTGTTAGAAAATTTAGTAGAGCAAATAATTGATGGTAAGAAATATAGTAAATGTTAGCTTTTGATAGTACCCTTAAAAGTGGACTCTATAAACTACACTTTTTATGGTATCCGATCTCTTAGAACAAATAATTGGTTAATAAAAAGTTCAGTTTATGTTTCTCTTCTAATGCAGTTTATGTTTTTCATTTGTAATTTTGGAAATGAATTTGCAATAATTTTATTGACTTTTCAAATTGGATACTTTTTAATATTAGTGTTTTGTACAACCGTGGATTTTGATCAAACCCGTTGCGATGATGCGTTCTTGTGAAAAATATAGAGTCGCCACTGGAGCTTTTGGTGTCCCGAGAAACCTAGATCAATTTTATTAGCACCGAAGTGCCACAAATATGACTCTGATTCCGGTCTATGCAAAAGGCTTTTAGGTAGGAGATTCGGCTATCGATCGGGAAGGTGTTAGACACCCGACCAACCCGCTCATAAGCGGTCTATACAATGGCTCTTTTGATGTGTATAATATATATATATATATATATATATATATATATATATATATATATATATAAAAGAAAAAAAAATGAGCGGCACTTTCCCTTGCCTGAAGGCACACCGATCCTATTGAGCCCTTTCCGCTTTTCAAAATTTGGGCAGCGTAACGGCTCAATTCTAGGATAGAGGAAAAGCAAAGAAGGTAGAGGAATAGAGGGGAGATTCGGAGCTAGATCTAGCTAAATCTCAAGGATTTATGATGAAAAATGGGTTGTCAAGGATAAACTAGGGTGTTGGAATTATATGAGTTTAGTGGGGGCCAATGGGAGGGGAGCTAACTAAAATTTTCTCTCTTTGAAAAATTTCCAACCCTTAAGCAAGAGGGGTGACTTTTTATTTATAGAGAAATGGAGGATTAGTGAGGGGTTAAAATCCTAATTGGATTAGCAATTAGGTAATAGGTAATCTAAGGTTTTTGTGATTTTTTAGAGCTTGGAGAAGAGGGATTTGGGTTTAATGGTAGATGATAAGGTGGTGACTTGAATGACAAAAGGGTGATAACTTAAGCTAATAGGGTCACTAGGGTCCTAAAGAAACAAATCTCAGACTTTGGGATGGTCCACAACTCAAATCCCCAATATCAATTTTGGCCATTTTTTGAAGGAAAACCAGGCTCGAACTGTTGGAAGTTGAAGACCTGCAGGGGCCCGGCCCGGTTTGCAATTTCCTGCACAAATTCGCATTTTCCAAGTTACCATAACTTTTGATGTATAATTTCAAATTAGGCGATTCTTGGCTCGTTGAAAAGATGGAAACCTCTACTTTCTAATGGTATAGGCCTTAGATTGGAAAATTATCTATAAAAACTTTGGCACTCCTCTTTCTAACCGCTGTTTAGGAGGGTTTGAATTAGGCCTAGGAAGGGTTCTAATGGGTTTGGGAAGGCTTTGGTTGATTCCTAAGGGTTTGGGATGATTTCTAAGAGTTTTGGGATGATTCCTAAGGGTTTGGGAAATACTTTCGGAAGCTCGGGGGTACGCCTTTCTCGAAGTATGCGTCGATCGGGCCTTAGGCCAAATTTGGGTGTCTACATGTTTTTTTTTTATTCAGATTTTTGTTGACCCTTTGGAAAAGGATGGAGAAGAGGATGTTTGGCTTCAAACTTTGATTTCCCATGGACAATTGGAAAACTGGTCAATCAATTTTCACTTGGTTGTCAATCTAATTTTACTGGATTGCCAATCTATTTTGCAACAGTAATGGATAGTTTAACAGTATGGGGTCCTGTCTAGTAGGGGTGTTGCCGAATATCAAGTCCGTTTGGTGTTGCAAATGTTAGATGATAATAGGGTGATGCTCATCTCCATATAGAAATATGATTATGAGCCTTCTTTCATTTCAATTTCATATGTACTAACCAATATATGATGGTTATTAGCATGTTATATAACTAATTAGTATTTTAGGTCTCTAGATGTGATTTAAAGGAAGGGGAAATATAAAATTTATTGATGAACAACCATTAATCATCTCTCTCTCTCTCTCTCTATATATATATATAAATAATCTATTAATGCAGTAGTTCATGTGTTTGGAACATGGTACAAACAGGTTGGAACTGATGGGTTGGTTTTAAAGGCATTCACGATTTTCTTTATGGTTGCAAATTTTAAGGAATCATACTGTGAACGACATCTGTGCAAAGAATGGGTGATTAGGCTGGGAGGATGGGTTTTGTGCAGGGTACCGAAGGGCGCATTCTGAGCTCTCCGAAGTCACTCTTCAAGCTAGTAGGATGAACCCGAGCAAGAATTGCAGATCTATGTTTTTTCAGTTATTATTTTTTCTTGTACCACCAATATGTAGTGTACTTAAGTGTAAAGTACACTAGGTTTAATAAATGGTGAATTACAGATCTATGGATGAGTAATTTGGATTGAGCTGCCTTCCAGAGTGTACAAGAGTTTTTAGGAATAGGCTTCTTGTACCAGATTAGATTGCACTAAGTTTGCAGAGTGCCTATTGTGCGAATAGCAATATATGCAAAAGAGGTGGAGAACTTCCCAACTGTGCCAAAATTCCAAGTGAGTTGGTCATCAGTAGTTGGATCAGAGGCCACATTAGCTCGAATAACATCCTAGGCATTGCACATCAGAGGTGATGTGGTATCAGGCAATCTCCAATTTTCGTCCAAGAGCATATTGGAGACAGGAAATTCTGTTCCAATGCCCAGTTGGCAGCAGCATTGGTAACAAAAATGTCCAAAGTGTGGCCTTCCGGGAGCCAGGTGTAATAACCCAGATTTTTGAATTTTATTTAATGGTATTAGATGATGTACCATACAGTGCGTGGTGCTAACGCTCCACACCAGAATATACCCACTTTAGAAATAGTCTGATTTTTTTTTATATATCAATATTAGACTCATTGCGGAGTACTTGTCGATACGATTCCAACGATATATAATTTGTCAATTTTCGATAAGAATATAAAAAGTTATGCCCGTTTGAAGAGTGAAGCGGGTTAAAGGGCACAACTGTAAATTCGGGAGAGAATCACCATTTACCTTGGTGCTTACACAAAGCGCTGGAGCAAAACCTCTTCTCAAGCTTTTCAAGTCACGTATGAATTCTACTTGCGTGTAAAAATTACTATTTTATTATATCTTATACGGAAAGTCTTAATTAGAGTTAACCTATACAGGGAATTAGATATATATTTACTTCTTCTCTCAGTTGTCTCTCTTTATTCCCTCTTCTCTGTAAAAGCTCCGACAGTGCCATCTTTCACAATTTCTCGTCGGATCTCCATCGATTTTCGATCTTATCAGAGAATCTTACACCATCAAAGTTTCTCATCGCCGCGACCAATTTATAGTAAGAAAGGAATTCTCGCGAAAAGACTCGAGCATATCGTCTCTCGAATCCAATCTCCATCAACCCAAATCATTGTAGGATTCGAATCACGCTTCAACAGGTGGGTGCCTCTAAATCCATCTTAAATTATTCAGTTATTTCTTAAAAAAAAAACCCTAATTTTTCCTTAAATTTTGATAAATTTTGGGTCTTAAAAACATAGAAATTAGGCCCAAAATCGATAGGATCGTTTTTCCCAGATTTTTGTGAAATTCGGCCAAACTCTTCAACAGACACAGCCTCGGTATTTTGGCCATAACTTTTTTACCCCAAACTCGGATTTACGTGATTCTTGCGGCACTGGAAAGAAGACAACGAGATCTACAACTTTGTCTGAAATAGTAATTTCACGAATCTAATGTTTTTAAGGTCAAATTTGGGCTACAAGTCGGGATACGTTTTAGATGATCCAAGGCTACACGGGTTTGACATTATTTTTTTTACTCTTGGACTACTTTACGCTAAACTTATCTCTAGACTTATAAATCGCTAAGATTAAATAAAATACATTAAATAGCTTGCATCGAATAAAAATCTATAAGTTTAAGGGGTCAAATATGGACGTTTTTCAATACTTACCATTCTATTACCTCCTCTAAGCCTCATACAATTCTTGAATTGACACATGCGCTCCTTTAGAATTTTTGTAATAACCCAGATTTTTGAATTTTATTTAATGGTATTAGATGATGTACCACACAATACGTGGTGCTAATGCTCCACACCGGAATATACCCACTTTAGAAATAGTCTAATTTTATATATATATCAATATTAGACTCATTACGGAGTACTTGTCGATACGATTCCAACGATATATAATTTGTCGATTTTCGATAAGAATATAAAAAGTTATGCCCGTTTGAAGAGTGAAGCGGGTTAAAGGGCACAATTGTAAATTCGGGAGAGAATCACCATTTACCTTGGTGCTTACACAAAGCGCTGGAGCAAAACCTCTTCTTAAGCTTTTCAAGTCACGTATGAATTCTACTTGCGTGTAAAAACTACTATTTTATTAAATCTTATACGGAAAATCTTAATTAGAGTTAACCTATACAGGGAATTAGATATATATTTACTTCTTCTCTCTCGCTTTCTTCTTATTCTCTTCTAAAGCTCGATGCCATCTTTCATAATTCCTCGTCGGATCTCTATCGATTTTCGATCTTATCAGAGAATCTTACACCATCAAAGTTTCTCATCGTTGCGACCAATTTATCGTAAGAAAGGAATTCTCGCGAAAAGACTCGGGCATATCGTCTCTCGAATCCGATCTCCATCAACCCAAATCATCGTAGGATTCGAATCACGCTTCAACAGGTGGGTGCCTCTAAATCCATCTTAAATTATTCAGTTATTTCTTAAAAAGAAAACCCTAATTTTTCCTTAAGTTTTGATAAATTTCGGGTCTTAAAAACATAGAAATTAGGCCCAAAATCGATAGGATCGTTTTTCCCAGATTTTCGTGAAATTCGGCCAAACTCTTCAACAGACACAGCCTCGGTATTTTGGCCATAACATTTTATCCCGAACTCCGATTAAGATGATTCTTTTTGCGTTGGAAAGCTAATAGAAAACTCTACAACTTTCATGTTTTGACCAACTCATGAATTAATCGTCTTGATGGTTAAAAAAATATGATAATGTTACGTCAAATCGCTCGAACGAGCTATTATCATCGCTCGAGCGAGGTATCACCGAACTCCGATATTACCTTAGTATTTTAGTCATAACTTTTTATTCTGAACTCTGATTAAGACGATTCTTTTTGCGTTGGAAAGCTAATAGAAAAATCTACAACTTTCATGTTTTGACCAACTCATGAATCAATCGTCTTGATGGTCAAAAATATATAAGAATGTTACGTCAAATTCTAGGATTGGCGCAACTTGCCTGTTTTGACTTATTTTTGAGGAAACGCTTAAATAGGTCTATATTATTAGTAATTAGAGTTTATCTTAATGCATGAACGTATATTGTGATGTAGATTGAGGGCGAGAGGCCATCAATAGGACCTTGCTTGACTTCGCATAACTCCGAGTTTTAGGTAGGAGAATCTCATTTTTACAGTATTTTATTTTAATTCGCATGGATATTTTGAATTAAAATCTTTGAACTTGCATATGCCATTGAAATCACATCTGTAAATTGAAATTGATATGAATGACTAAAAATCTAAATCTACCTGAATCCTGAAACCTGAATCTGCTTAAGCTCTGAAGATTTGAAATCAAGAACCTGAACTATGTATAAGAGACTTCCATTTGATTATATTAGTATCTACATTTGTTTTATGATTGACCTGAACGACCCCTCAAAAATTCCTGAACAACTTCCTGGCACAAGTTTCCCTCATTACGCAGGGGCTTGTTGCATCCTGAAAAAGGGTTCATGAACGACGATGGTAGGTAGGGGTTCCCATCGGCTATATTCCTGCTCTCGAGATATAGTTTACTCGGGAGGTATTTTAAGTTGAGGATTAAGTCATGAATTACTGAACTTTACATATAGAAGTTAGAGAAACTAAGACACTGAAACACTGCATCTGTTCTTGGAATTGTTTTCACACATTTAGAAATAAATCTTACATATGATTTCTGCACCTAAATTCAGTTTCTTATCTGCTTATATGTTTGACAAGCTATATTCCGATATTTGTTTTGAAACCATGTTAGTTAAAGTAAAATGCCGTAGATGTCTTTCTTCTACTAAGCTTTGTTGGTTAGCTCACTCCGACTATACGTCATGTTCGTATTGATGTGGCTATTCGAGTACGTGAGATCGATCCTCGACTTACGTGCTGAGGAAGAGCTTGAGGTTCCTCCTGAGGAGTTTTTCCCAGTATAGAACTTACTGATTTTCTTATTTGTGGTGAGAGTTAGACTTGAATTTGTGGGCCCATTTTAGTTGGATACCATAGTTTTATATTTGACGTTGATTTCTGTTATGAGCCATGTTTCGATGATGGTCGGCCATCATCGGTGGTTCTTTACTTTTAATTACTTCCGCATTTATTTTAGCTATGGATATTTATTGCGCTTTACTCTGATATGTGCCCTGTTTGTCCGGCTTATCGTTTATTTGATAGGTTGGCGAACCGGCCTTTCCTATACCTGAGGGATTGGAAAAGTCGGGTCGCCACAATTTTAAAATAGGATGGATCGCTATACCAGCCAATCACCAAATTTCATGAATATAATTAACCTTAATGAAGTATAGTTTCAATACTATTGTAAAATAAATATAGTTAACTATTTCTTATTTTCTGTTTTACTTTAATATTTCGTATGTTATGCTCTTTATTAATTTTCTTCAAAAATATGAAATGTTTAAGGTTTATGTTATAGTTCATTCTTATATATGTTCACCATTATCATATGACATTCATCATATAGAAAATCACGATAGGGCATACGCAAATAAGTTAAGAATAAGATATGACACATGGCTTAAGCCTTCGTCACGGTGGGGTTTCTTTCACGGTCACGTGGAACTTGGAATATAGGCATCCATGTACGGATGCAACCCCTCTATGGTAGTATGGGATACCACACGAAGTACATCCAGGTTACTACGAAACCCGTCCCTTGGAAAACGTGGTTTAGTGAAGCCTATCACATCGTGACCCATTCTAACTAAGTTTTAAGAAAAAAATGAGAAAAAAATATGTTAAGACACATGTATGTTAAGAAAGTGGGGACTTAAGCCCACACAAATATGAAATGGTGGAGGGGACCTAAGCCCAGAACCGAATAATATTATGATATGTTAAGATACGCTGTGAAGGCCAGCTAAATATGAATTAAGTTTCTACACGTGCCATACCTTACGAGCCACCGTAAGGGCCTAACGTCTGCAGCCAAGACGGGTCTTAAGGACATTATAGCCTTGTCTCAAACTAAGGGGACATCGTGGTTACTATGCCGTCAACCTCATCTGGCTGGATGGTGGTTTATGTTATGATATGGAGGTTAGGTGATTATCTACACGTGGACCTCGCATGGTAGGCTCGAGCAGCGATCCTGGCACAAATCGTTTAAATAAGATAAGATGCGAAGTACATTGTGTAGGCGTATGGAGTAATTAATAAGACTTACGATATGTCACGTATGCTAATTTGATGAGATAAATAGGAAAAAAAATAAGAAAATAGAAGCATCATGCACTCTTCATGTTATATTAGTATATTTTTCAGTCTTGATTATGATAGTCTATGAATTATGGATAAGTTTATTTCATTTATTTAAGATGTTGGTTATATTTTAAAAATGTACCGCAATTCAAGCGATTGCACACACGGCCACCTGAGTAAGTTATGGTGGATCGATTGTGCAACCCGCTAAGTTTACGCGATTGAGTAAACTCACCCCCCTCCCAAAATCTAACAGTTTCAGGTGAAGATTCTGCTTATCCCGTCCTTGATGATTTGAGAGCTGCTGTTCCGAAGGCGGTTTACGTAGATGGAGACGTTGACTATCATCCGGAGGAGAGCGTAGATCCAGCAGATTTTTACGAGCCTTGAGAGTCCTTTGCTTTAGACTTTATTCTTTGAGAGACATATTCTAGTTATTTTGATATTTTTGTGAGTTCATGTTTAGGACCATTTTATCATACGTAAAACTTATTTTTTCCTATCTTAGATGCATGGTTAGGATTTATCTTTTTATTATCTTTTATGATTCCCGTTGTTAATTTATGAGTCAATTATTTTTAATGCTATCTTACATGCCTCAATCCATATGCTAAGTCAATTTATAGATTATGTGTATGTCCGCTTATCGCCTTAACCAGCGTGCGGTGTCATAACATGGAATTCTAGGCCCTCGATATCAGGTAAGGATTCTGGGTCGTGACACCAGGGGTCCTTCCAAAAATTTATGGAGTTATCAACACCAATCTGAAAGAGAAAATGAAGAAGACATATCGGTTTACTGTTGAAGATGCTTCTCATCGCCCATGAGCACTTGGTAGGAATTGCAGCGTCCCTGAAACCGTGTCTTCAAAAGTAGCATAGGTGAATCCAGTTAACCGAGTTGGAGCAGAAATTTCTAGCAAAGTTTAATGGAGAAGGAATTGTTCGAGTCCTTAACCGATTTGATGCCAAGTCCACCTTCCGAATATGGCTGATAAATATTCTTCCAGCTGACAGTGAAAATTTTCATATTATCATTGGTACGATTCCACAAAAATTTCATTAGATTTTTTTCGAAATCTTTAGTGATAACACATGGGATGCAGAATGCTCGAGACCAGAATAAATGGTAGCTACTGAGAGTAGATTTTATGAGTTCCATCTACCTGCAAAAGATAAAAGTCCTACATTTCCAGGAGGTGATAGTGTTTCAAAGCTTTGTTTGGAGAGGCTCACAATGAATTCTAAAATGCCGAGTGGAGAAGAGCTGAAGACCCAGGTACCTCATAGGAAAAGCTCCACACCCAAATTGCTACAGGTTTAAAATGCCCATATATGGGGAAAATTTTTTCCCTTTTTTTTTTTTAAAACACTCTTTACCGGTGGTTTAAAACTGCCGGGAATTACCATAAGGATAACATTTTCCTGACAGTTTTAAACCGCCGGCGAATCTAAAACTAAACATTTTCCTGGTGGTTTTAAACTGCCACTATGAAAATTTGTCTAACTCTTGTGGTAGCATAGGTTTGACCTTTTGCCGGCGGCTAGAACCGCCGGGAAAGGAACATTATTGCCGACAGTATAAAACCGTCGGTCGATGTTTTCCCGATGGTTATTTCCTCGGTGGATTGGTGGCTGTTGGCAAAACATTTACCGACAGTTTCTTTACTTTTCAATGGTGGTTTTTGGCCGCCGTCAAAGGCACACAATTTGTAGTGCATCATTATTTGTTGTGAACTGATCATTTCTTTTTCACGCAATAGATTATTTTCTAAGACTTTGGTGAGGTATTTTTCTGTATTAACATGTCCAATGTCTTAGTTCATTAAGTTTTTAGGCTTCTGGATATACTGTTTGTCAATTGAAAACCTGCCCCAAAGTTTGCATTTCCCAGTAAACTGCAAATGAAAGCAGCAATAGATAATGGTACCAATTTATAAATTACAAGATGACAAACCTTTTGGGCCACAGCCAAAGCGGTCTCATCTCAGCTTACACATTGGAGTATGATTTCAGGCACTTCAGCAATAACTCCCCAGCACACAGATATAAACCTTAGACAGTCTTGATAAAATCTTTCTTTCTAGACCGAGTTATTGAAGTTCAATGTCTGACTAACATTTCTAACAACATTAGGTACAAGAAAATAAATATGAAATGTATAAATATGCACCTTATTAGGGTCCCTAGCAACCACAACCCAAACAGGTAGAGATAAGAAATACTACCTGAAGTTCAGCATCTCCCGCATCTTTACCAATCAAAGATTCCAGTTGAAAAAGAAGCAGCAGGTACGGTATCATATGGAAAAGAAAAAAAAAGGAAACAAGAATGAAAATGCAAGAGGAGAGTACAAAAAAAAATAATGATGTAAATAAAAAGACATTCAGTGTATATAGAGAAAAAATGTCAATCACAAGAAACAAAGAGATGGACAACATTAGAAAAGACTATGTGGATGAAAAATGAATAGTAGAATTCTTTATTCACCAAACAAATTTAAATCAGGGCTCTACAACTCCCCATGATCGAAATTTGATAACAGTTTAGCAATATAAATCAAAACTGTTCCATTTTATGGAACATTAATTGGTATAACACTCTTTACCTCCTAATTAATGTACACAAGCATGGTCCTGAGTTCAAATCTCCTCCCTGTTGGCGCCAATTTTATGGTTCTTTCCGATTTTGGTAACCTTTTAGAGGCAAATATCTAGTATTTGGTAATGGGATGTCATACATAATAGCACTTATTTTATCCTCCCATTTTGAAAGGTACACTTTTTTTATTTCTTGGTCATTTAAATGGATTCTTGAACTAAAATTTGCTGCATGCGGAGGAAAAGTTACTACATGTCTTTAGAGAAAGAAATTAAAGGGGTATCAGCCACTCTTCGAACCTATAACGTATTCTTCACTCTTGAAAGTGATTGGGTAATTGATTATCTACATTGGCTCCATCTTAGTGTCATGTGCTGTATGGGGATGATCATCTAGATAAGATCCACATAAATGAATGACTACTTTGTGATTATCTAAATCTGTTTTAATCATTTATTCTCTAGCATTTTAGCATCTTAATCGCATGGTGAAGATATTTTTTTATGCAATCTTGAGGCTGAATCTGATCTATATGATGGCCCCATGAACTATCGAGCATCGTAATCGCATGGTGAAGATATTTTTTTATGAGATCTTGAGGCTGAAATTGATCTATATGATGGCCCCATAAACTATTTGCCCAAAGATAATTTTTTATTGTTAATAAATTTGCAGAAATAACCAGTGGACGTCAATCTACCCATCCGATGATATGGTTTTACGTGTATTTTGGTGCAGAAATAATATGTTGTAACAATGATTTTAGAATACCTATTTATGGATTAGGGAGCGAACAGTTGTATTTATGCATTTTAGAATACCTATTTATGCATTAGAAATAACTAGTGGAAGTGTAATATCCCGTGCTGAAAACTTTATTCTACATGGATTTCTCTTTGTATAAGACCAAGGAAGCTATTCTAGGCTCCTAGTTATCTTTTAAAAGCCTATGTGTTTCTTCTTGAAAGTTGGTTAAAGTTTACTTTGGCCATGTACTTTTTCTAGTACAGATTTGCTTTTTGATTACTGCAATTATTCATATATTGAGCAAAGACAACTTTGGATATTTTATAATATTTATTTATTTTTGTTTTTCTAGTTCTCAGGTGCTCATCACTTGGATTTGTGTGCTTCAACTGATAATGATCCCGATTGGTTATTAGAGGAAAGGATTTCAGAAATAGAGCTGATCAGAGGCTGGATATATAACTATTATTAGGAGAAGTACTCTTTCCATTGGTCCTTTAGCCACTATTTGCTGTTGTAGGAAGAATTTTAAAGATACTTTTCTCTTAATAGTAAAAATCACTAGTATCAGAATAAGCCTAAATTTCAAAAGCATAAGGAATCGTTGTAAGCAGAGGTGGTTGGTATTAGGTACCTAATTTGGCACTTGGATAAATCTCCGTCCTTCCGACAACATTAGGGAATGCACAAATATTGTTGAGCGTCAAATCAGTATAAAGTCAAAAGTTTACTTTCACTGATTTGCATGCTCATAAAAATAATTGAGCATTTCCTCATGTACCTAAGTTTCAAATGCTTGCTATTATAATTATTAAAAAGATGTGTGAGAAAATCTATGATAAAAAACAAATCAAAAGGTGGAGTGAAATGGATGAAAATAGCAATCTAAAATATATACACAGTCCTGTAAGATTTAGGGCCTACTATAACAAGTTTTGATAAGAAAGGGTTTGTCCCACAGGGAAAGTTGATCTAGAACCACAAGGGTTGTCTTAGTAGATCTCCAGATTTGAGTACAGATCTCGCAATCCTAAAGAAATGGAGTTTTGGGTTGTCACTAAACTAAAATAATCATAAAAGAAAATTATAGTTCTATGCTATAAGAAAGGGTTTAAGAAGGATGAAGATGGGTTTGAAAAATAAATTGGAAAATGATGAGAAGTAATAAATTAGGGACTAATGTTTTAGACTGAAACAGGGGTTGCTTAAGCTGGGAAAAGGCTAGACCCACATCAGTCCTTCATTTGGCTACAAACTCAAATGCAAGGAAGAAGAATCCAATTCCGTCCAGAGATGTGGACTAGTCTAAGGCTATGACTTGTCCACTGAATGGTCACAGATCATCTCCAAAGATATAGTCCAGTCAATGGATGAAATCAGAGCAATAAAAGCTATTGCAACTGCTATGTATGCATGGCTACCAGCTCATGCATCCCTAGTGTTGGTGCGCATTTTTTCTGGGTTCCTCTCGGTCCCCATTGAATCAGTGGCCCAATTCTGTTCAAGTGGACTCTAGCGATGCGGCATTTGGAATGTTAGAAATAAAATAAAAAAGGAGGATTTCTAGGAAGGTTCTTAGTTTGCTGCGATCGCCAGTTGCAGATATTTAACGATGCTGCAATACGTCAGTGATTACGCTTTAGAGCGGGTGTGGGTCACTTCTTTACTGAATCGTCCGCCTGCGAACGTCAACAGTTATGGCTCTTTCTCATAGTTTAGATAGTTTAGTTTTCTTTTTCCTCCCCGTTATTGTTGTAATTCGAATCGGTTCAGATTTTCTAATTCTATTATGAGTCTAGTGGTGTGGGTTTATTATAGTGATTTGATCTAATATTATAATTCTATTAGGAGTCTAATTATTTTAGTGTTCTAATCCTATTAGAATTTTAATTAATTTAGTGTCCTAATACTTCTAGAAGTCCAATTAATATCGGTCTCCTAATTATACTAGGAATGCAAACATGTTAATTTTAATGAAACTTTAATTAAGTCGAGCATGCTGATTGTACTAAAATTCTAAGTAAAGCAAGTATACTAGTCCTACTGCAATTCTAATTGAAGTAGAAAACTAATTTTACTAGAACTCTAATTAAAGCAATGAATTAATTTTATTAAAATTAAATTAAAACAAAAGAACTAATTTTTTTCCAGAATGATAATCAAAGCAATGAATTAATTATACTAAAACTCTAATTAAATAAAAAAAAGAATTAAATATACTGAAATCTAATAAAGGAACGAATTAACTATGCTAGAATTATCTAATTAAAATAGAGGAACTAATTTTATTAGAATTCTAATCAGAGCAATTATTCTAAGGATCTAATCAAAATAAAGCATATAAATTAATTATACTAAAAATCTAAGAAAATTATGGACTTGATTTTCTAATTCTAATTAAAGTAATAAAATAATCCTAAAAAAAAGGGTTTTGGGCCTGCTATGCTAAAGAGGATTGGCCTCGTTCTCGAGTACCCTCCATAAGCTCCCTTGGGCAAATCGGGTGGCTGAGATTAAGGATAAATTAGATTTTTTGATTATAAAATAGTATTTTTAAATTTTCGGAGTCGTTTTCGAAATTATAATTAAGAATTAAATTATGAAATAAGGATTATAGAAGACTAAATTAATGTTTGGGATTTTAGAAATATTAAACTAAGGAATTAAAAATAGAATTTAAAGTTTTAGGACTGAATTTGGGTCTGAAATCAGAAAATCAGGCCGTATGATTAAGGACTGGTTCTAGAAACTATGAATTAGAACTAGAGATTAATAATAGGACTGGAGATTAAAATTTTAGAATGGAATTAAGTCTATGGTTGGTGAATTGGGCTGTCAGATTAAGGGCTGGTTCTAAAAACTGAGAACTAGAATCAGATATTAAAATTACAGTCCGAAAAAGAGTGCTACGGTCTAAGACTGAAATAATATTAATAATTTAAAGTAAGAAAAAAAAATCCTAAGTCTAAGAACTAAGAACTACGGTCGAAAATTAAAAGTTAATTCTTACCTAAGGTCGAGGTTGCGGAGAGAAATCCCGAAGATTCGAAGCTTGAATCTCGAAATCCTGGCTATGTTCCTCTATGGGATCCTTCTCGGAGTTCTCTGATTTTGAAATCCCAAAAAATTCCGTTCTCCTAAAATTCCAGCCCCTCCCCAGGTGAATTGGAATTTTTTTTTTGATAGATTTCTCTCCAATTAAGCGCCCTGTTTTAGGCGTTTAACTGGATTACGCCGATTTATCGGTATTGAATCGCTTTGAGTCGGTCACCGACTCACTGAGAGACCGGCTGACTTGCTCACTGAGTTTCTTAGTTATAATCACGTTAGAACTAATTGCGCGCCCAGTGTGGTGTGCGCAATCTGATTAAGCGTATTTTTCGAAGTGCATAATTGAGGAAGCTTGGGTCAAGGACGGAAAGACTAGGTCGGGCGTAGGCCAATTATGTGCTAGTGATCGGGTGCTCAATCCGATCGTGTGTGCCATGTGGCGTGCATAATCGAGTCTCGAAGTGGTCTGGAAAAGGAAGTCTTGTCTGAAAAGGGATGGATTGCATGTTTGTAGTTTAGTGTGCGATCGAATTGTGCTTGTGGTTTTAGGCGCGTAATTTGGGGCTGCCCGAGTCCGGGTCGGGTTTGAAATGCGAGACTTTATTTCAGTCTGCATTTTGACTATATACTATTGTTTCAGTATATAGTCTCCCTACGTTAGGATTTGAGCTACAGAGCTATTATTTTAGCCTGTGTTCAGCCATATATTATTGTTTCAATGCATAATCCCTATGTTAGGGTTAGGGGGCTTGAGCCACAGAGCTATTGTTTTAGCCTGTGTCCAGCCATATACTATTGTTTCAGTATATAGTTCCACATTAGGGTTAGGGGTTTGAAATGCGAGACTATTGTTTTAGTCTGCATTCCGACTATATACTATTATTTTAGTATATAGTCTCCCTACGTTGTGAACTGAGCCACAGAGCTATTGTTTCAGCCTGTGTTTAGCCATATACTATTGTTTCAGTATATGATCTCACATTAGGGTCATGGGGTCTAAGCCACAGAGCTATTGTTTTAGCCTGTGCCCAACCATATACTATTGTTTCAGTATATAGTCCCACATTAGGGTTATGAGGTCAAAGGTTGACTGAATAGATGTATATATTCTGATAGGGAAAAATGTGGGTGTCTACAGATGCCCCTCTTCGGCGCGCTCTTGTGAAGTAAGAACGTATCGAAGAAGTAGACACCCCTCATTCGAGGTGTCTTCTTATTTCTTTTGGGAAATCACAAATGTAAACTAGGGATGCTGACATGACATGCTTGTCTTCCTTATCTATCAGTACAAGCTAAAATGGGGCATTCGGGGGCCCAGTGGTAGCTGTCGAAAGACATGTTCCATGCCGTGGATGCCCAGGGGCGATCCCGTCGCATATCTTGACCCGCTGTCATAGACAGTCGATGGGAGAAGTTAACATACCCTATTCTATGAGTGCAAGGGGCATCCCGTCACGTGGCGTGACCTGCTGTGAGTGACAGTCAAATGGATAGGATAATCATCATATCCTAATCTGTGAGTGCAAGGGGCATCCCGCCGCATGTCACGACCTGCTGCAAGGGGCAATCAAATAGAGGGGTATGACACAGTCAAGGTATCGAGGGGCGTCATACAAATGCCCATAAGTAAGGTCCAGGGACTAATAATATAATATCTATAATGTCGAAGGCTTTGGTAAATCATGTCAGACCGAGCGCGTCATTGCTCACACCAATACGCATCAGACATTCCTTTTCCAATAGGCGTTTGTAAGTTCTTAGATTAAATATACTCATTATTCAATTTCCCAGGGGAATGGTTGGTTTGGGCTAGTAATTGGAATGAATTTCAGTTCCTTGTTCATTATTTTTTTTTTTCTTCTTTTGGTTTTGGTTTTGGAAATAAGTGTAAAAGATTTTTGGTTTTGGAGTATAAGATTTTTGGTTTTGGAGTAACATATTTTTTGTTTGAGAAGTAAGAGATTTTTTTTTTCTTTTAGATTTCTTTTTAGAAGTAAAAGTTTTTTTTAGAAGCAAAAAGGTTTTTTTTCTTTTTTTTTTTGGTTTTAGAAGTAAGAGGTTTTTTTTTTGAAATTTGAAATTTTGGGGAATTTAAATTAAGATCAATTCGGTGGTAAGACGACAGAAAAAGTGGCTTCCGAGATGTTGCTGAGCAGATCCATCGATACGAGATTTGTGAACCCGACCGTTGGTGTGGTTGTCAAGACGACACTTGGCATGCCGGATACCCCATCTAACCTTCTCGGTGAATACTGATGATTGTCTCTTATGAGAGGACTACAGTGATTCGCGAGTCGAGAGAGATGGGTTTTAAAAAAATATTTTATTTTAATCATAGCTAACTATATTTATAAGCAGTATCGAGTAATTAAAAAGTGGGTAGTACTTACTTGGGGGCGATACTTACCTGAATTATGCATAGCTTATGTGGTCCGTGATGGGTTGTCGGGGTGATACAGCGATGGGGTTTTGGGGATTCTTCTCTTTTCTTCAGGTCCGCTGTGGCAGAGCTTGGAGGTTGCCAATGTGATGTAATGCCTTAGAGAAGTGATGTTGCGATGGGACTTGGGGATTCTCCCTTTCTTTGGCTGTGTGTTGGGTGAGTCCTGGTGGAACGTGGGGCTCAATTCGGGAGAGAGAGAGCTCTTGGCTTTAGCGATGGGACACGATCGAGCTTTCTCCCTTTTTTGTCATGTGGCGTGGCAGGTGTTGTCTAAGCTTTTTCGGGTAGTAATGTTTGCGATGGGATATTGGCTGAGCATAGTTAGCGTGGGACGCTGGTAGGATATTTGCGCGATATGTGTGTCTTATTTCTTTCTTTGGCAGATCTTGGGTTATGTGAGATCATGTCGCGACTGCGCCATGGTTAGCTTTGTCTTTGGCTTCTCACGAGATGATGTGTGGTGGCGTGATTGATTTATTGCGATGGGGCTAGATATTGAGGTGATATCATGTGTGTGCATCTTGTCATGGTGGGGTGTGGCTCCTCTCTCCTTCTTTCTCTCTGAACAACCTGTGAGGCTACGCAATGAGGCAGGAGAGTTTTGCTCAAGGTGAGTTAGAAAGATGTGAAGGCATAGATTTTATCCAAAGTCAGGCATTGCGTGCCTGGTTTAGGTCGCTCAATATGATTGCGTGCCTATTTCCCGGCGTGCGATCACGGGTTCGAAGGGCTGTTTACGTGTGTCTGAGTGTGCGTGTGATTGAGTTATGTGCTTTAATCATTGCATGTGATTAAGGCGTCACCAGGTCACGGTGCGGGCAACCTTTCGTATTGCGCGGTGTGAGGTAGTCGTTTAATAAGGTTGCGTGGTTCATGTATTACACATGATCGAAGCATCGCGTCGTTGGCGCGGGCGATAGTTTCATTGTGTGCTTCGGTTAAGGCGCGTGTTTTGGATTGTTGCGCTTGACCGAGTTAAGCGCACATGTCTAGGTGCATGATTAAGTTCGTACTCTATATAAGCGAGGGAGCCTTCATTTGTTTCTCATTCTCTAGTTTAGTCTCGAGTTTTACTTTTTATGGATATTTTATGTTCTAAAATTCGTGTTTTAACAATATCGGATGCTCTAACCGTCTGATTGAGATGTCGTTTCTTCCTGTGTTCATAATTTTGCGTGATCTTCATCCTGAGGTGATGCTTGAGGATGTCATTATTCTGAGAATGGGTGGTATTGGGAATGAGGGCACTAGTCTTCACATCGATCCCTTCTAGGGAGCGGTGAAGGCAACGTTGAGGAGGCGACGACGGAGGAGATGAAGATGACGGAAGAGGAAGGTGTTACAAGTGGAGGGATATGTTTCCCAACCAATCATTCCTGAAGCCTCCAATTGGATGCTTCAAGTATGGTGGTAATCCTTCTGAGGCCTTCCATTGGGTGTTCTGCTCCTCTCTTTGTGTTGATTTCGGGTTTCCAGTTTTCGTTTTGGGTTGTAAGTTAGGTTCTAGGTTTTTGTTTTGGATTGTATATTTCAGAAGGTATGCCTCTGATGGTACCTGTAAAATTTTTTATAAATAAAGAAGTATTAAATATTTTTGTTTATTATTTCTATTTATTTCTTTTAAACTTATATAATGGATTAGTCAGGCATATTTGGTTTGTTCGATTTAGTTTAGGATTTGATTTAGCTTTTATCCCAAGATTAGTTTATTTTATGGAATTTTGTTTAGAGGGTTTACTTGGTTCTGTTTGATTTGTTAGGGGCATTTTTTTTTGTATGGTCCTAAGCAAGTTAGGGTCTCATTTTGGAGAATTATTTTTTGCTTAAAGTTTAAGGTATTTTGTTTTAGTCTTTTTATTTAATCTGAGATGACACTTGTTAAGAGTGTGTGAATTTAGGGTTTAATTTGAGGTTTCTAGATGGAGGTTAAATGTTTGCATCCTATTGACTTATCTATTTTGTTTGGGGTTTGTGTTCCCTTGGACGGATAAGTGTTGCATGATTATTGGTTTATCTAAGTTGTCATGGATTGTGGTCTTTCAAAGGGGTATGTGTTGGGTTTTGGATTTAATTAGATTAGAAGGGTTTAAAGGTGTGACGCTTGTCATTTTGTGGTTTAGGAGGTATAGTTTATAAATGTGAGAGCTAAAGGTTTTGGGTTCTCGTTGTTTTGAATTTCTATTTCAAGTTTTAGGATTAGGAGTTTTGGGGCATTTTTGTTCGTGATTTTGGATATTTTTGTTCATTAATGTCTTTTCTTCCTTTCTCTTTTGTTTTTCGGGTATTGAACTCGAAGAATTATGATTATTAAGTGGATTATTGGGAATGAATGGGATTGGGAATGCAAGGTAGCAATCGAATTACTGCCATTCTAAGGGAAGAGGTGGAGGAGAAAAATGTGGTAGAAAGGAAACCTAAGGATAAGGCAGGGTCAGAGTTCTCGTGACCGATGCCTATTTTTCCTCGATAGGCTCTACGGATTCAGTGTTAGCTACTCCTCCTAGTTACGCTTTCTAAGGCGAGCTTCCAACGGTGGATCCTGTAGATCCTGGGTGGCTTTTCGTGAGCCACCCTTTCTTTTCTGTTGGCTCGGGGTGGGGAAAGGTTGTCATTGCCAGAATTTGTTCTGGGTGCGTCTCTCCTTCGGGCTTCTCCAAGATTTCTTATTTCCCGAATAAATCTAGACTCGGGCATTGCTTGAACGTGTAGATTTTAAGTTTCTTGTTTTAAGTTGTTTATTCAGAGGGTATGCCTCGGTGTGTTTTGTAATCATTTTTTTTATGAAGTGATTATGTTTTTATTTCATTTGTGGTAATTTCTATTTAGTAAATTTTGGTTTATTTGGTAGCTTGCTTCGACTTGTTTTGAGTGTGATGCTTATTTATTTAAATTTGGTCTGATCTTATTTATTTATTTTGATCCGGGGTGTGCTGGGAGCAGTTTGTGGTTTAGTTTAGTTTAGGTTCAAGTGCATGAATGATGGGGGGCACTTTTTTGGTCTTACTTGGAGTGTGTAGGTGATGTTGGGGCATTTCTTCATTTTTGTTTTTAATTTAGTTTGGTCTTAGTTGAAGTGTATAAACGATGTTGGGGGGCATTTTTTTTTTTTTTTTTTTCATTTTTGTCTTGGGGTGTATATGTTCTAAGTCTGAAGCGTTTTTGGATTGGCCTTGATAAGGGCGTAGTTTAGGTTGGTAATCAGTGTCAGAAGTCTCCTAATTTGGTCTTGTGACCTTGCTGTTCTGGGTACATATTTTCTGTTTCTGGGGAGTTATGCGCTTCACTGCGAGCACAAAAACTAATTCCACGCCGAAATGGGAGTGCGCATTTCGGAGGGTCGAAAGGCCAGTGTCTGGTCGTTTAACCGAGTTAAATGCATAGTATTGAGCGTAGGATTAGGGCGGTGGTCGGTCACTGTGCAAGTGACTATTGGCGTTCACGCGTGCCGGTTCGGGCGCTTGAGGTGATTACGCGCTTGGTAGGCAGTGTTAAGACCTGAAAAGTATGACTTTTCACCCCTTAACTTAGCCTTTCATTAGACCCTTAGCCATTTAATAAAGGTTTGTTAAGTGTTTTTTATAAGCAATAAACAGCAGTACAATAAGGCCATAAATTCTGCTAAGGAGCCTATTTTGACCCCAGAAGTCCCTCAGAAGAATAAGAACTGAATCCAGACCTGAGAAGAGCCTCGCGCAGCTTCCCAAAGCTTCAGAGGATTCAGAAAAATATGTTTCGCGCAGTCCTCACTACGTTCCCAAAGACTTCACGAAAAGTTCTCACGCAGTGGAATGACAGAAGAGCTTCAGAAGCCTTGAGTTGCGCAGCTCTCGCGAAGTTCAGAAGCTAAAGGTCGCGCAGTCACGCGCAGTTCAAGAAGACCCCTCTCACCCTCGCGCAGTTCGCTCAGAACAGCTGAGGACAGAGAGCTTTAGGAAAGTTGTCGCGCAGCTGCCGTGAGATATAAAGCATCAAAGGAGCTGTCGCGCAGTTCAAAAAAGCCTCAAAGCTATCGCGAGGATCCTCGCGAAGTTCCATTAAGAAGTGAACTTTTCATTCAGTTCTCGCACTGTTTAGGAAGAAAGCAGCCTCGCGAAGACAGAGTTAGCCTCGCGAAGATGTATTGTGAAATGGAATGCTCGCACAGTTCCCGCGCTATTCACAAGTAGCAATCCAACTGCGCGAAGCCCAATCCAGCGAGAGCTTAACTATCTATCTCGCGACTGCTCAAAGCATCAAGAAGCAGTAACCCCACAACGTCTGAAGTTTTAATGCTAACTCAACCACGTGAAGAACAGAGCTACCACGTGACGAGCCTGGGAAACGATGGCTACCTAGCGAAGCTTTGAACTTTAACCTTCTATCACTTCAGCAGAGGAATTTCTGGGAATTTCCAAGGATTAGGGCACGCACTCCCATGCTCAAATCTCTGTGCACGCACCCCGAGGCATCTAAGGAACAGTATTTGGCCATGTGGCATCGTTAAAATTAGGGTTTCCTAACCCTAATGCACCGCCACACCACTGCTATATAAACCCAAACTTGGTTTAGGTTTAGGGAGCCCAGACTTTATCCCTGATATGGGATCTGAGATCATTTTCTTTTCTGTTCTTCTGTAGTAGTAAGTAGTTTTCTTTTTTCTTTTTCTTTCTCTCCATAGTCCAGCACTTGCTAGCTATGCCTTCGTATGTATTTTTGAACTAGTTTAATGGATGTTTTGTAATAGGATATGTACTTTTATGGGATGTGTGCGAATGAGAGTTGCTCTGTGCAAGGCTGCTGCATTGTGATCCGCCATTGCTTTGGCTGTGATTCAAAGCAATGGAGGACTGATTCTAAGGATCCATTCAGATCCAAGTGACCTGTGTGTCTGGGCTATCATGGTCCGATACAGCCTTAGCTTCATCACAGGACCCACTAGATCTGAAATCCCCATGGCAGCCTGAGCTGGTAGCCTTGTGACCATGGTGGTGGCAGCAATATTACTATTCTGTTTTGGACTCTATGAGGAGGATAGCCTCTGGGATAGTCTGTGACCATTCAAGTGGACAGGCTATAGCCTTAGGGTGAAGCCAATCCGTAGGATCCAAGATGGATTCTTCTTCTCTACACATGTGCTTGTAGCCTTGTGGGAGATTGTACAGAGGCAGACTCCCCTATATTTGTATAGACCCGCCATCAGATGTTAGATATGATCTGGTTATGGAGATTGTAGGCTTGTGACTGGACCATTGTGGTCTCACTCAAGCAATGGACAGCTAGATCGAAGGTTGTATTCAATCCCTTACTAGTTCTATGTGTCTGGGCTAACATGGTCCTATACAGCCCTAGCCCCACACATAGAGTTTTAGAGGTTGAGGTTCCCTATGGATTCTTGAGCTTATAACCTGGATGAAGTAGTGCCTACAATGATTAACTTATTTTAGCCCATCTCTGGACTGTGGTTCCCCTATGGGATAGTCTGTGACCATTTGAGTGGACAGGTTATAGCCTTAAGGGATTGGATCATGGCACAGAGATGGGTTGGATTCTTTCTCCTCAGTGGTGATAATGTAGCCATTGGACAGGATTTCTATAACATCAGATCTGAATCTGAGTTACAAAACTCCTCTGACCTAGACCCAATAGCATACTTCTCACCCTTTTATATTTATTTTCCCACACTCCATCCATCTTCTCAACCCTTTTTGTAGTTAATTCATTAGGCTACCTTAGGATATTTAGAATAAGTGACCCTAAACTCCCTTCCTTTTAGGACTGCCAGATCTGTAGTCAGATCTGGAGGGACTACTAGAGATGGCTCCCTTAGAGCCGTAGATCACCTCTTCCTTGTGGGAGAAACTCTTACTTATCAAAACTTACTACAATGGACCCTGTATCTTGCAGGTATAGGATTTCTCAGTTGTGCTGATTCCATCCCCTGTTTTACTTTGATTTTAAATTGCTTTTACCACCAACAAATAAAGTAAGCACACTGGGAATCGCAATAAGTTTTTGGCACCGCTGCCGGGGATAAGATGATCTATTAGTAGACCCTTAGTTTTTGTATTTTTAGTATTCTTTGTAGCTGTGAATAATTGATACTGCTGATGTAATTTTGAATCTTTCTTGCAGATCTAGACAGCAACAGAGAAGGACAGTGGACTGCATTTGGAGATTAACTACCTCTGTTTGTAATTCTCTAACCTTTAAAACTCAGTCTAGTTTCTTTGAAAATTCCATAGCAGTTATTTAGTATAGTTGTAAATTTATGTTTTCTTAAATAGCTGTAAAATTGTTAGAAAATTCTTTGAGTCAAGTACAATGTGCCTGCAAGGAGTTGTCCTTGCTGGTGGTGTGTTTGTATGCTAGGTAGGAGATCTCTTAGTCCTATTTTAGAGCCTTTCAACCCTGAGCTAGAAAGGGGTAGTAGACTTAGAAGGAACAGGCACACCACAGTAGAGCCCCCAATTGAATCTGAGACAGTAGTCATGGGTGAAGAACAACCCAAAACTCTCATGGAGTTGAATGCTCCAAATGACTATAACTCTCCATTTAGCATTCAATTCCCTGATGTTCAGGGGAATTATGAAATTAAAACTTCAATCATCCAGATGCTGCCCTCTTTTCATGGGCTTAGCAAGGAAGACCCTTACAAGCACATTGACCAGTTCTTGCCCTTCTGCATTTTCTTTTTCTCCTGTTGTTTTTCATTTGGTACATTTCTCTCTTATAATAGATCTTCTTCTTTTGTCATTGCTATTTTTCTTTGTTTTGTGTCTGTTTTGCTCTATGTTATTTCCTTTTATTTTGCCATTAATAAATCTGCTGCACACCCACCTTTGAATCAGTGGGGACACTGCTCCTCATAGGTTTGGGAGTGTGGCAGGCAGATCCTGCCAATGGAATAGTTAACCTAAGTGCAGCAGAATCATGTGAGTAAGATGGAAATGGGTCATGTTCACTGGAGAATCAGAAAAATAATGAAATTTAAAATTTTTTTCCAGACTTTAGGCATTACAAACTTTTAGAATTTCACATTTTCATGATGAGATCTGTTAAAACCTGAAAAGTACCACTTTTCACCCCTTAACTTAACCTTTGATTAGACCCATAGCCACCTAATAAGACTTTGTAAAGTGTTTTATGTAGGTAATAACCAGCAGTGAAATAAGGCCAGGAATCCTGCTAAGGAGCCTGTTTTGGCACTAGAAGTCCCTCAAAAGGATGAACTCTGAATCCAGACCTGAAATGAGCCTCGCGCAGTCCAGCTGAGCTTCCCAAGACTATAACAACTTCTCGCGCAGATGATTGACTGAAGAGCCTCAGAAGCATACACTCGAGCAGCTCTCGCGAAGCTCAAGAGTAGAACACATCGCGCAGTCTCGCACAGTTCAAAGCAGACCTCTCTCAACCTCGCACAGTTCGCTAAGAATGACTAAGAAGAGAGAGCTTCCAAAGACTCCTCGCGCAGCTGTCACGCAGTCGCCGCAGGATGCAATTATCAGAAGAGAAGTCCTCGCACAGTTCTCGCGCCATTCCAGAAGAGAGCATCCTTGCGAAGGTAAAGCCACCCTCGCGAAGATCAGTTAAGACATGGAACCTCGCGTAGTTCAGAACTCATTAAAACCTCGCGAGGTAACTCGCGAAGTCCAGTGAAGAGAAGTGCTCACGAAGTTCTCGCGCTATTCAAATCTATCCTCGCGAAGATCAACCCAGCGACTGGTTGAACTCCAACCTCGCGACTGCCTGAAGCGCAAACCAAGCCAACCTCGCGATGGCTGAAGTTTCAATTTCAAATCATCCTAGCAAAGAGAAAAAGCTATCATGCGACAAGTCTGGGAAACAATGGCTACCTAGCGAAGCTCTGAACCTCAAACTTCCATCTCTTCAGCAGAGGACTTTCTGGGAATTTTTAGCGATTAGGGCACGCACTCCTATGCTCAAATCTCCATGCACGTGCCTCGAGGAATCCAAGGATCACCATTAGGCCACGTGGCACCGTTAAAATTAGGGTTTCCTAACCCTAATGCGCCGCCACACCACTGCTATAAATACCCATACTTAGCTTAGGTTTAGGGAGCTTAGACCATCCTTTCTTTCTACATCCTGGAATAGCTGGGAATACATCTCATTTCTTGGAGACTTGATCTGAGATTGTTTTGTTTTTCTTTTCATAGTTGTAAGTAGTTTTCTTTTTTCTTTTTTCCTTCTCTCCATAGTCCAGCACTTGCTGGCTATGTCTTTGTATGCAATTTGAACTAGATTAATGGAAGTTCTGTAATAGGATCTGTACTTTATGGGATTCGTGTTTGAATGTGATGCTCTGTGCAAGGCTGCTGCCTTGTGATCCGTCATTGCTTTGGCTATGATTCAAAGCAATGGAGGACTAATTCTAAGGTCCATTCAGATCCAAGTGACCTGTCTGTCTGGGCTATCATGGTCCTATACAGCCTTAGCCCCACCACAGGAGCCACTAGATCTGAAATCCCCATAGGAGCTTGAGCTGGTAGCCTGGTGAGCATGGTGGTGGCAGCGATATTCTTATTTTGTCTTGGGCTCCGTGAGGAGGATAGCCTCTGGGATAGTTTGTGATCATTCAAGTGGACAGGTTATAGCCTTAGGGTGATTCTAATCCACCGATTCAAGATGGATCCTTCTTCTTTACACCTGAGCTTGTAGAAGCCTGGTGGGAGATTGTACAGAGGCAGCCTCCCCTATATTTGTATAGATCTGCCATCAGATGTTGGATCTGATTTGGTTATAGAGATTGTAGGCTTGTGACTGGACCATTGTAGCCTCACTCAAGCAATGGACAGCTAGATCGAAGGTTGTACTCAATCGCTTGCTGGTTTTATGTGTCTGGGCTATCATGGTCCTATACAGCCTTAGCCCCACACATAGAGCTTTAGAGGTTGAGGTTTCCTATGGATTGTTGTGCTGGTAGCCTGGATGAAATAGTGCCTGCAATGATTAACTTGTTATGTTTTGACCCATCCCTGGATTGTGGTTGCCCTATGGGATAATCTGTGACCATTTGAGTGGACAGGTTATAACCTTAATGGTTGAATCATGGCAGAGTGATGGGTTGGATCCTTTCTCCTCAGTGGTAATAATGTAGCCATTGGACAGGATTTCTATAACATCAGATCTGAATCTGAGTTACAAAACTCCTCTGATCTGGGCTCAATAACATACTTCTCACCCTTTTTTATTTATTTTCCACACTCCATCCATCCTCTCAACCCTTTCTGTAGTTTTGACATTAGAATACTTAGAATAAGTGACCTTAAACTCCCCTCCTTTTAGGACTGCCAGATCTGTAGTCAGATCTGGAGGGACTACTAGAGATGGCTCCTTTGGAGCTGTAGATCACCTTTCCCTTTGGGACAAACTCTTACTTATCAAAACTTGCTACAATGGACCCTGTATCTTGCAGGTCTAGGATTTCTTAGTTGTGCTGATTCCATCCCCTGTTTTACTCTTTCTTTGATTTTCAAATGACTTTTACCACCAACCAATAAACCAAGCACACACACTGAGAAATCGCCAACAAGTTTTTGGCGCCGCTGCCGGGGATAGATGTTCAATTAGTAGACCCTTAGTTTTTGTATTCTTAGTATTCTTTGCAAATGTGAATAATTGATACTGCTGACATAATTTTGAACCTTTCTTGCAGATCTAGACTGCAGCAGTGAAGGACAGTTGGACTGCAATTGGAGCTTAGCGACCTCTGTTTGCAAACTCTCTGACTTTTAAAACTCTGTCTGTCTTTCTTAAAAATTTTCTAGCAGTATCTAGGATAGTTTTAAATGTATTCTTTGAATAGCTGTAAACTAGTTAGATAAATTTGTTAATTGTACAGATATTCTTTTGCAATGTGCCTGCAAGAAGCTTTCCTTGCTGTTGGTGTGCTTGTATGCTAGGGAGGAGATCTCTCAGCCTTACTTTAGAGCCTCTTAACCCTGAGTTAGAAAGGGGAAAGAGACTTAGAAAAGACAGGCACACCACAGGAGAGCCCCCACGTGAATCTGTAATAGCAATTATGGGTGAAGAACAACCCAGAACCCTCAAGGAGTTGAATGCTCCGGATGACTATAACTCCCCTTTTAGCATTCAATTCCCTGATGTTCAAGGGAACTATGAAATAAAAACTTCAATCATCCAGATGCTGCCCTCTTTCCATGGGTTTAGCAAGGAAGACCTTTACAAGCATATTGACTAGTTCTTGGCCTTGTGCACCACTTTTAATATCACTGGTTTGGGACCTGAGGCTACTAGGCTCAGACTCTTTCCCTTCTCTTTGAAGGATAGGGCCAGTACCTGGTTGACCACTCTTCCTAACAATAGCATTGCTTCATGGAAAGACCTGCAGACCAAGTTCCTGACCAAATTCTTCCTTGAGACCAAAACTAGCTAGTTGAGGAAGGAGATTCTTTCTTTTGCTCAATCCCCAACTAAGGATTTTAACCAGTCTTGGGATAGGTTTAAAGAGTTGCTCAACAATGCCCCCACCACAAGATCCCAGAGTGGCAGCTTGTACAAAGCTTCTACAATGGGATTGATGAGAAAAATAGAGATATGGTCGATGCCTCTTGTGGTGGATCCTACATGCACAAGACTGCTGAGGAGGCATGGGAATTGTTTGAGGTGATTAGTGAGAATACTTTTCAAAAGCCATCCCTGGCAAAAACTAGTCAGGAATCTGAGTCAATGGTGGGGCCTGCTGCTGGATGAAGAAGAAAAGTTTATGAGGTGTCTGGGAACAATGACCTGCAGCTGCAGATGGCAAACCTCTCTATGAAGTTTGACAAATTACTGACTGTGATGCAACCCAGAAGGGCTGCTCATGTGGCGGAGGCATGTCTGATATGCCAGTCCCCACAGCACACAGTGGAGGAATGTCCATCTGTAGGGCAATTTCCTGAATTAGTTTTTGAACATGCTGCTACTGCTCAATCTTATGGCCAGCAACAATCTGAGGGCTACAATAGACAACCATATGGATACCAACACCAAAATGCTGGTTACCAATGGAGAGACCACCCAAATATGAGGTGGAGGCAAGACAACTACATGCAGCCCCAGCAGATGTTGGCCTTACCACAAAGGCCACAGCAGTAGTTCAATCAAGGAAATGTCCCTAGGTCTAACTTCCAGTACCATCAGTAGCCCCATCAGCAACAAAATCAATTGGTCGTACCCCCTTTTCAACCCAGAAATACTTCTTTCGAGGACCAGGTCTTGACCTCACTGTAAAACCTGGGTTCCTTGGCTCAGACTGTGAATTCTCATGGTCAGAGCATCAAGAAGATGGAAGAGCAGATTGGCCAACTAGCGAATACCCTAGCCAAAAGAGAAGAGGGAAGGTTGCCCAGTCAACCAGTGGTTAACCCCAAGGGCTAATTTTTGATTGGTGAAGGATCCTCAAATCCTAAAGGGGATCTTTCATTGAATTGATGTTAAGAACTGTACACCATTGTATGATATGTACTTTACAGTTAGAGGAATTTGTAGTAATCTTGTTTGAATCTGAGTTTAGTGCTTTATGCCTCCTTTTATTCCTGCTCCCCTTGTTTGCTAATTTCAAGTGATTAAATGATGATGGTATTGTTTGAATGCTTTTCATGATGTGTGAATTTAATGCTTTGAGAATATGGGAATTTTTGAATGTTTTATAACGCTTATGGGTGTCCCTGGAAGAGAGCCTGTGAGAGAATCCACCCACAAAATCAAGGTCAAAAGGCTGACTAGTGGGTGTGTGAATTCTGACTCTGTTAAGCCATCGCGGGGTTCTGAAAATCTGGTTTGGTTTCCTCTCGCGCAGTTCATAAAGAAACACTTTACTTTGCTGTCGTGAGTTTTAGATATAGCTGGGTGGGCTGCCTCGCGCAATTTAAATGAACATCTAATCTCGCGACCCATTCATGCCTATCCAGCGAGCGGATATTTTCAAAGTGCGCCGAGCCTCACGATATTTAAATCCCACCCCGCGCTGCTTTTCTTTACTGCTTTCTCTTTCCTCTCCTGCCAGCGAAACCCTAGCTCCCACTCCTCTCAATCTCTCTCCTCCAGCATCCTGTCTACAGTTCATTGCTCACTTTGAAATTCTGGATTTTTGTTCTTAAAGCTTCCATCAATAGTTGCCCCACCTTAGAGCTCTTGCGGTCTACCGTGCATCAAATTGAACAGAACCCTAACTTTTAGGGTAAGACTCAGCTCTTAATCTTTCCTTTCAAAATTTTAACTGCACACTCACCAAGGAGAATCTTGATGGCTCCTAAAAGTGCACCTGTGAAGAGAGCCAGGGACCAGGCCACCGTGGAGCCTGCCCCTAAGAAAGCCAAGTCCTCTATATCACAATAAAAAGGGAAGGAGGTAGTTCCTGAGGTGGCTGCAAAAACACCTGATTACTCTACTCCCTCTGAGCTCCTCATTTCCATTCCCTTAGAGCCTGAAGCCATTTTTGATATATCTTTCTTTGAATCTGAGCCATTGTCAGCACCTGCCATTGAGTTCTTGCGCAAGGCTGGTTTGTTCCCCTTGATGCAAATGATTCCTGCACTAGCCTATCCTAGGTTAGTGCAACTCTTTTACCAGCACCTTAGGGTTAGACCAGACACACATGGGCAGCCAGGCCTCCTTGTGTTAGCTGACAATTTTGAGATCTTTTGAGTTGATTCTTTGAAGTCATGGGCATCCCTGCCATTTTTGATCCCAACTGTGGTTATGGTTCCCCTGTGAGTGACCCCATTGATACAATTGCACAGGCCATTACTAGAGGTTTGAAGGCCACAGGGGACTCCATCAGAAGAAGAGATTTGGATCCCAAACTGTTGTTCATCGATCAAGTGCTAAGGAAGAATATCTATTGCTCCGGCCATCAGCAAGAGCGGAGGACACCAATTGCTGATGCTCTCTATTCCTTCTCTCTGGGCCATGGATTTAATGCTGCATGATTGATTTTTGAGGCCATGAAAGATATGATTGTGAAGCTCGGGCTGCAAAAGAAGATCCACACTCTCCCCTATGGAAGACTCATCACCAAATTACTTCTGAGGGGAGGAAACAAGATACCAGTGGGGGAGTTATCTGCTGACCTCACTCCCACCACTTTTGCCAAAAGACAATGGGGGATCAGCAGAAGTCTGATGGATCCCCAGAAGAAGAAGAAGAAGAAGGCTCGGGTTGTTTGAGCAGGAGAGAGCTCTTGTGGCAAAGGCCACCCCCTAAGAAGGCTAAAGCCCTGCTCCAAGAAGGTGGTGCAAGCTTACATCACCTCTGTACCTGTGACAATACCTCCATCCACCACACTTGCCTCTCCATTAGTTTCTTCACCTATTCCATCTCTCCCTTTCCCTCTCTTATCTCCCTTTTCCATTCCACCTCCCACTGTGATTCGTTCCTGGGTGGAAGTGTTGAACCCCATGTGACCTCCCCTTCACCCACCTTACCTGATACCACAGCCCAGATCTTCAACATCATCTACCTTGATCACATACCTTAAAAAGAAAACCTCTCACACAACCCCTGCCTTATCTTTACCTACTTCCACCTCCCCTGTCATTCCCACAGGCACACCCCATATTGACCAACCCTTAGTCCAACCCCTCCCAACTACATCTTCACTCCATGATCTTGACTTTAACCTAGCCACCACTTCAAGGTATCAGGCCTTCATGACTACCTTGCCCACCCATGACATCCCTCTCCCAGATTCCCCACTCCCTTCACCACATCATTCCCCAGCCCTTTCAACTTCTCCCCCTACAACTTTCCATCATGCCCCCACTTCCCCTTTCCAACCTGTTCCCTCCTATCCTCATACTCCACCCCAACCAACCTCAGATACCCTTACCCATATCCTTTCCCTCATACATGACATCCAAACCCAACTCTTCAACACCACACAGACCCAAGCCCAAATGTAAACTGACATCACCAACATACAATCCACCCTTCAAGCATTGACAAACTCACCCATCCCTACACAACCTCCTACCACCCCATTGACCCAACCCCCTTCCACCTCTGACTCCATAGTTCCACCAGACCTCACCCAAATTGACTTACCTACACCCTTCACCCTCCAAGACACCATATCCCACTACTCCTTCCCCACTCTACCTATCCTACCCCCACTAATATTACCTCCACCACAATTTACCAACACTTCTACCCAAACAGACCCCATTCCCTTCCCATCCACCTTTCCCATTCAACCCTACCTATTTGCAACCCCACCCCTTTCATTTCAATCCTTCACCATTCCATTCTTCCCTTACCCAGAACCATCCACATCCACTGACCTTATTTCATTTCACTTTCCACCCATACCTTCCATTCCACCTCTTCTCCCACCCTCTCCTCAATTCACTGACCATTCAACACAGACTACCCACCACTTCTCAGACTTCATCCCTACACCACCCACTTTTTCCCCCCAGGATCAATCACCATCTACTTCTTCCACTCCATTTCTACCCATCTTACCCAGACACTCCTATTACATCCCCCCTACTTCACCCTCCTCCATGCCATGAGGGACAATGCCTATATCAAGCGGGATATTCTCAATGGCATGGCCCAACTCCGACAAGCCATCGAATACCCCTTGCTGCAGAAAATGAGTGATTTGAAGCTTCCTCACAACGAGCAGCTGAGAGATCTTTCCAAGGGATGGGAGGCAATTTTGGAGACACTCAATGCGAATAAGGCTGCGACAACTTATTATAGAATGACTACTGAGATTGAAAAAGCCAATACAGAAAGGGCAAAAAAGCACAGCAGGTTATTAGAAAGGAAACTGAACAATGCCCAAGAGATCAACCGACTCAGTAAGGAGCTTGCAAACCCCAATCTCCTGTGGGCTAACAAGAAAATTGAGATTTTGGAACAGAGGGTTGCCTTCCTACTATCCCAACCAATACAGGCCACCCCTCTCACCACACAGACCGAGGCCCCATCCTCTTCCACACAACCAGCCCATCTTCTTCCACTCCCCCCTACCCCTACACAACCTGTTCCCCCACCTCCTCCAGCCCCAACCCCCCAGTACCTCCTCCTGTTCCTACTCAAGTTCTTGCTCCTGTCTCAGTGCCTCCCCCTGTTCCCTCCCCTGCCCCCAAAAGAAAATGGACTCCTTCCAAGAAACATCCCCCTTCCAAAAGAGCCACTGCAGCCCAAAAAGGAAAACGACCAGCCCCTCCATCCCCACCTCCAAAGGTCACCAAAGCTGCTGCTGCCCTTGGATTGGATCCCACCGAGCTTTTTCCTTCTGACACAGAATCTAATTCCGCACCACCTAGGGATCCCAGTACCCAGATTACTGCTGCTGCTCCTTCATTATGCCCTGCTGAATAAACTTATCCTCAGCTAAGGAAAGTTGTTGCCAAGAGGACTACTCCCCCAACTGGCTCTCTGAAAATTAGAAAGGACAAATCTGCCCAGTCTGAGGAGGCACCACCAATAGTCCAGCCAGTGGAAGGGAAGAGCCCTGCCATTCCTACAGCAAAAGACAAAGACAAATCTTCTGTGACTCCCCCTAAGCTTGCTAAAGGGAAAAGTCCTCTCCTGCCTCAGGTGAAAGCAAAAGATAAATCCCCTGTTGTCCCTCCTGAGCCAGCACAAGCCCAATCCCCTCTTATTCCCCCTCCAACTTAGCAAGGGCAAGCCTCCAAAGGTAAGGGCCCCAAAGGAAAATCTCCCCCCAAACCCCCTAAGCCAACCGCTGATAAATCTTTCGAGATCCCTCCTGAACCAAAGAGGAGAAAAATGTGGGTCAATGCACCATCTATACCCAAAACTGCCGACCAAAGAAAGGCAGAGAGAGAACGAAAGAAGAAAGAGGAGGAGGCTTACCTTAAAGAACATGCCAAGAAGATGGGTTGGGACAAGTTTTGAACCAGATTCTGACTAGATTATACTTAGGATTTTCTCTGTTTTCTGCACTCTTTTGTTTCTGTTTTCTTGTAGTTTGTACATTTCTCTTTTTTAATAGACTTTATTCCCTTGTCATTACTATCTTGCTTTATCTGTTGTGTGTCTTCTTTCTTGTTCTGGTCTATTATGCTTTAATAACTCTGCTACACAGACACCTTTAAACCAGTGAGGACACTGCTCCTCATAGGTTTGGGGGTATGGCAGGCAGACCCTACCAATGGAATAGTTAACCTAGGTGCAGCAGACTCATCTGAGTAATATGGAAATGAACCTCTGTTCACTTAAGAATCATGAAAATAAGAAATTTAAAATTTATGCAAACTTTTGACATTATAAACTTTAATATTTCACATTTTCATGATAATATCACCAAGGAAACTTACTTATATCAGCACTCAGTGAATCATTAGAGAGAGAAAAAGGTGAGGACATACTTAAAAGTTCAAAGGAAGACCATAACCAGTGAGAATTGGGCCTATAAATTTTTTTTCTATCCTTTGAGGAGTAACCAAGGCAATTTCTTCTAGTTCTAAGGACTGGCTGAGTCATTGTGCTCACTAGAAGTTAGGTAACTCCAAGTTGAAACAACTGACAGTACTCATGAGACTTAGGAAAGGATTAAGGCCTTCTCTTGGAAAATTTGAGCCTAAAAGGACCAACCCTAAAGCATCTGCCCTTGTCCATACCCCCCTTTGAGCTTTAAATCCTGAATTTCTTCAAGATACACCTGAGTACTTGAACCTGAACCTATGAGCCTGCTTCAGCTTGCCCTCACTCTGAGAATTCAGAAGGTAAAGGAGAAAAGGTTGGAAATAGACTAGCTATGGTCAACATTAAGTGACTGGAGAAGAAACATCTCAAAAAAATTCTAGCAGTATGGTAACTGAGAACATGGTGGCATTTCTGAAATTCAAAAATAAAAAAATAAAAAGAAGAAAATTCCATAAAAAAAAAAAGAAAATAAAAATAATAATGAAGAGGAGTAAGGGAGGAACCAAGAGGAACTTTCATTGGATAATCAAAATCAAGAAGAGAAACTAATCACTTCAAATATGAAAATCTCAAAGAAGATGAAGGGAGCTAAATTCAAGAAGGTGAAGTCATGAATCACCTCTGTCACCTACTGATTTCTCAATTTTGAACCCCTTCTCAACCCTCCATTCTTTCAACCCCACTCCATAAGCCACATTACATTCCAGTTAAAAGCCCTTGTGATCCAAAGTTGAGTGAGCTGTCATGTGAAGATAAAGAGTTATCCAATCTATGGTGAGGAACTGCCAATGATGTCAGCACTTAAGAACTCTGCCTATGCTCATGCTTACAGACCCATTTGGGGGATGTAACTGCTCTTGAGCTTGTGAGAAAATGAACCCCTCAACAAAACCCTTATGAGAGTATGCCCTGCAAAGTTTTTGGGTCTGAACTTGAATACATTACGTATGACCTATAACCTAATTTTTGACCTGAGGATGGGCTCAGTGCTGGCACACAGTTGTGCAGTTTTCTGTGATTGTAAGCTAATTGGAAATGCTGAGCATTCATGAGAAGTTTATGCTATTTAAATTACTGTGCAACCAATGAATTAAATTTCTTTTATGATTACTGATTCAAGAGTAAACTAAGTCTGCCCCTTGACTGCTCACTGGATGATATTGCACTTTTGTTAACTATTTCATTGAAGAAGTTTGTGGGTGTCCTCACTGAAAACCCTCAGGAGACTTCACTCCTCCACTAGGGATCACCTAGGGGTTTAAAAGGCTTGGTACATATGCTAAATGTATCCGTGCTCCCTACGAAAGTGTCATTTAATTTTTGTAGTAGATTTAATGTAGCTTTGCTAAGGGACTAGCAAAGACAAGGTTTGGGGGTACGTTAAGACCTGAAAAGTACCACTTTTCACCCCTTAACTTAACCTTTGATTAGACCCATAGCCACCTAATAAGACCTTGTAAAGTATTTTATGTAGGTAATAACCAGCAGTGAAATAAGGCTAGGAATCCTGCTAAGGAGCCTGTTTTGGCACCAGAAGTCCCTCAGAAGGATGGACTCTGAATCCAGACCTGAAATGAGCATCGCACAGTCCAGCTGAGCTTCCCAAGACTCTACAACAACTTCTCATGCAGATGATTGACTGAAGAGCCTCAGAAGTATACACTCGCGCAGCTCTCGCGAAGCTTAAGAGTAGAACACATCGCGCAGTCTCGTGCAGTTCAAAGTAGACCTCTCTCAACCTCGCACAGTTCGCTCAGAACAACTGAGAAGAGAGAGCTTCAGAAGAGAACTCCTCGCGCAGTTCTCGTGCCATTCCAGAAGAGAGCATCCTTGGGAAGGCAAAGCCACCCTCGCGAAGATCAGTTAAGACATGGAACCTCACGTAGTTCAGAACTCATTAAAACCTCACGAGGTAACTCGTGGAGTCCAGTGAAGAGAAGTGCTCGCGCTATTCAAATCTGTCCTGGCGAAGATCAACCCAGCGACTGGTTGAACTCCAACCTCGCGACTGCCTGAAGCGCAAACCAAGCCAACCTCGCGATGGCTGAAGTTTCAATTTCAAATCATCCTAGCGAAGAGCAAAAGCTATCACGCGACAAGTCTGGGAAATAATGGCTACCTAGCGAAGCTCTGAACCTCAAACTTCCATCTCTTCAGTAGAGGACTTTCTGAGAATTTCTAGCGATTAGGGCACGCACTCCCATGCTCAAATCTCCATGCACGCACCTCGAGGCATCCAAGGATCTCCATTAGGCCATGTGGCATTGCTAAAATTAAGGTTTCCTAACCCTAATGCGCCGCCACACCACTGCTATAAATACCCATACTTAGCTTAGGTTTAAGGAGCTTAGACCATCCTTTCTTTCTACATCCTGGAATAGCTGGGAATACATCTCATTTCTTGGAGACTTGATCTGAGATTGTTTTGTTTTTCTTTTCGTAGTTGTAAGTAGTTTTTTTTTTTTTTTTTCCTTCTTTCCATAGTCCAGCACTTGCTGGCTAAGTCTTTGTATGCATTTTGAACTAGATTAATGGAAGTTCTGTAATAGGATCTGTACTTTGTGGGATTCGTGCTTGAATGTGAGATGCTTTGTGCAAGGCTGCTGCCTTGTGATCCGCCATTGCTTTCGCTGTGATTCAAAGCAATGGAGGACTGATTCTAAGGGCCATTCAGATCCAAGTGACCTGTGTGTCTGGGCTATCATGGTCCTATACAGCCTTAGCCCCACCACAGGAGCCACTAGATCTGAAATCTCCATGGGAGCTTGAGATGGTAGCCTGGTGACCATGGTGGTGGCAGCGATATTCTTATTTTGTCTTGGGCTCCGTGAGGAGGATAACCTCTGGGATAGTTTTTGACCATTCAAGTGGACAGGTTATAGCCTTAGGGTGATTCTAATCCACTGATCCAAGATGGATCCTTCTTCTTTACACCTGAGCTTGTAGAAGCCTGGTGGGGATTATCTGAGGACCTCCCTATATTTGTATAGATCCGCCATCAGATATTGAATATGATCTAGTTATAGAGATTGTAGGCTTGTGACTGGACCATTGTAGCCTCACTCAAGCAATGGACAGCTAGATCGAAGGTTGTACTCAATCGCTTGCTGGTTCTATGTGTCTGGGCTATCATGGTCCTATACAGCCTTAGCCCCACACATAGAGCTTTAGAGGTTGAGGTTCCCTATGGATTCTTGTGCTGGTAGCCTGGATGAAATAGTGCCTGCAATGATTAACTTGTTATGTTTTGACCCATCCCTGGATTGTAGTTGCCCTATGGGATAGTCTGTGACCATTTGAGTGGATAGGTTATAATCTTAAGGGTTGAATCATGGCAGAGTGATGGGTTGGATTCTTTCTCCTCAGTGGTGATAATGTAGCTATTGGACAGGATTTCTATAACATCAGATCTGAATCTGAGTTACAAAACTCCTCTGATCTGGGCTCAATAACATACTTCTCACCCTTTTTTATTTATTTTCCACACTCCATCCATCCTCTCAACCCTTTCTGTAGTTTTGACATTAGAATACTTAGAATAAGTGACCTTAAACTCTCCTCCTTTTAGGATTGCTAGATCTATAGTCAGATCTGGAGGGACTACTAGAGATGGCTCCTTTGGAGCTGTAGATCACCTTTCCTTGTGGGACAAACTCTTACTTATCAAAACTTGCTACGATGGACCATGTATCTTGCAGGTCTAGGATTTCTTAGTTGTGCTGATTCCATCCCCTGTTTTACTCTTTCTTTGATTTTCAAATGACTTTTACCACCAACCAATAAACCAAGCACACACACTGAGAAATCGCCAACAAGATCACCAAGGAAACTCACTTGTATCAGCACTTAGTGAATCATTAGAGAGAGAAAAAGGTAGGGACATACTTAAGAATTCAAAGGAAGACCATAACCAGTGAGATTTGGGCCTATACAAATTTTTTTCTTTAAGGAGTGACTAAGGCAATTTCTTCTAGCTCAAAGGACTGGCTGAGTCACTGTGCTTACTAGAAGTTAGGCAACTCCAAGTTGAAACAACTGACAACACTCATGAGACTTAGGAAAGGATCAAGGCCTTCTCTTGGACAGTTTGAGCCTAAATAGACCAACCTTAAGCAACTGCCCTTGTCCATACCCCCTTTGAGCTTTAAATCCTAAATTTCTTCAAAATGCACCTGAGTACTTGTACCTGAACCTATGAACCTGATTCAGCCTACCCTCACTCTGAGAATTCAGAAGGTAAAGGAACAAGAGTTGAAGATGGACTAGCTATGGTCAACATTAGGTGAATAAAGAAAAAGTATCTCAAAATTCTGGCAGTATGGTAACGGAGAAAATGGTGGCATTTCAGAAAAGAAAAAACAAAATAAAAAGAAGAAAAATGCATAAAAAAAAAAGAAACAAAAACAATAATGAAGAGGAGTAAGAGAGGAGTCAAGAGAAAAGTTTCATTGAGAAAATCGAAATCAAGAAGAGAAACTGATCACTTCAAATCTGAAAACCTCAAAGAAGATGAAAGGAGCTGAATTAAAGAAGGTGAAGTCATGAATCACCTCCTTCACCTACTGATTTTTCAATTTTGAACCCCATTTCAACCTTCCATTCTTTTTAACCCCACTCCATTAGCCACATTACAAGCCAGTTAAAGTCCTTGTGATCCAAAGTTGAGTGAGCTGTCATGTGGAGATAAAGAGTTATCCAATTTATGGTGAGGATCTGTCAATGATGCCAGCACTTAAGAGCTTTGCCTATGCTCATGCTTACATACCCATTTGGGGGATGTAACTGCTCTTGAGCTTGAGAGAAAATGAAACCCTCATCAGTTCTTTATGAGAGTATGCCCTGGAGAGTTTTGGGTCTGATATTGAATGCATTAAGTATGATCTACAACCTAATTTTTGATCTAGTGATGAGCTCAGTGTTGACACACATGTGAATTGTTCTTTGGTGTAAACTGATTGGAAATGCTGTGCTTTCATGAGAAGCTTATACTGTTTAAATTTCTGTGCAGCTAAGGTGTTTGAATTTCTTATAGTCTTACTGATTCAAGGGTGAACTAACTCTGTTTCTTGACTATTCACTTGATAATAATGCACTTTTGTTAACTGCCTCATTGAGAAGTTTGTGAGTGTCTTCACTAAAAACCCTCAGGAGACTTCACTCCTCTACTAGGGATCACCTAGGGGTTTAAAAGGCTTGGTACATATGCTAAATGTATCCGTGCTCCCTACGAAAGTGGCATTTAATTTCTATAGTTTATTTAATGTAGCTTTGCTAAGGGACTAGCAAAGATTAGGTTTGGGGGTGTGTTAAGACCTGAAAAGTACCACTTTTCACCCCTTAACTTAGCCTTTTATTAGACCCTTAGCCATCTAATAAAGGTTTGTTAAGTGTTTTTTGTAAGCAATAAATAGCAGTACAATAAGGCCATAAATCCTTCTAAGGAGCCTGTTTTGACCCCAGAAGTCCCTCAGAAGAATGAGAACTGAATCCAGACCTGAGAAGAGCCTCGCGCAACTTCCCGAAGCCTTAGAGGATTTAGAAAAATATGCTTCGCGCAGTGCTCGCTACGTTCCCCAAGACTTTACTAGAAGTTCTTACGTTGTGGAGTGACAGAAGAGCTTCAGAAGCCTTGAGTCATGCAGCTCTCGCGTAGTTCAGAAGTTAAAGGTCACGCAGTCTCGCGCAGTTCAAGAAGACCCCTCTCACCCTCGCACAGTTAGCTAAGAATAGCTGAGGACAGAGAGCTTCAGGAAAGTTGTCGCGTAGCTGCTGCCCAGTTGCCACGAGATACAAAGCATCAAAGGAGCTGTCGCGCAGTTCAGAAAAGCCTCAAAGCTATCGCGAGGACCCTCACGAAGTTCCATTAAGAAGTGAACTTCTCGCGCAGTTCTCATGTTGTTCAAGAAGAAAGCAGCCTCGCGAAGCCAGAGTTAGCCTCGCGAAGATCTATTATGAAATAAAATGCTCGCCCAGTTCTAGACTATTCACAAGTAGCAATCCAACTGCGCAAAGCCCAATCCAGCGAGAGCTTAACTATCTACCTCACGACTGCTCAAAGCATCAAGAAGCTGCAACCGAGCGACGTCTGAAGTTTTAATGCTAACTCAACCACGCGAAGAATAGAGCTACCACACGACGAGCCTGGGAAAAGATGGCTACCTAGCGAAGCTCTGAACTTTAACCTTCCATCGCTTCAGCAGAAGACTTTCTAAGAATTTTCAAGGATTAGGGCACGCACTCCCACGCTCAAATCTCCGTGCATGCGCCCCGAGGCATCCAAGGAACATTATTCTGCCACGTGGCATCATTAAAATTAGGGTTTCCTAACCCTAATGCGCCGCCACACCACTGCTATATAAACCCAAACTTGGTTTAGGTTTAGGGAGCTCAGACTTTATCCCAGATACGGGATCTGAGATCATTTTCTTTTCTGTTCTTCTGTAGTAGTAAGTAGTTTTCCTTTTTCTTTTTCTTTCTCTCCATAGTCCAACACTTGCTGGCTATGCCTTTGTATGTATTTTTGAACTAGTTTAATGGATGTTTTGTAATAAGATATGTACTTTTACGGGATGTGTGCGAATGAGAGTTACTCTGTGCAAGGCTGCTGCCTTGTGATCCGCCATTGCTTTGGCTATGATTCAAAGCAATGGAGGACTGATTCTAAGGATCCATTCAGATCCAAGTGACCTGTGTGTCTGGGCTATCATGGTCCGATATAGCCTTAGCCCCACCACAGGACCCACTAGATCTGAAATCCCCATGGGAGCCTGAGCTGGTAGCCTTGTGACCATGGTGGTGGCAACAATATTATTGTTCTATTTTGGACTCTATGAGGAGGATAGCCTCTGGGATAGTCTGTGACCATTCAAGTGGATAGGCAATAGCCTTAGGGTGAAGCCAATCCGTAGGGTCCAAGATGGATTCTTCTTCTCTGCACATGTACTTGTAGCCTTGTGGGAGATTGTACAGAGGCAGACTCCCCTATATTTGTATAGACCCGCCATCAGATATTAGATCTGATCTGGTTATGGAGATTGTAGGCTTGTGACTGGACCATTGTAGTCTCACTCAAGCAATGGACAGCTACATCGAAGGTTGTACTCAATCCCTTGCTTGTTCTATGTGTCTGGGCTAACATGGTCCTATACAGCCCTAGCCCCACACATAGAGCTTTAGAGGTTGAGGTTCCCTATGGATTCTTGAGCTTATAGCCTGGATGAAGTAGTGCCTACAATGATTAACTTGTTTTGGCCCATCTCTGGACTGTGGTTCCCCTACGGGATAGTTTGTGACCATTTGAGTGGACAGGTTATAGCCTTAAGGGATTGGATCATGGCACAGAGATGGGTTGGATTCTTTCTCCTCAGTGGTGATAATGTAGCCATTGGACAGGATTTCTATAACATCAGATCTGAATCTGAGTTACAAAACTCCTTTGATCTAGACCCAATAGCATACTTCTCACCCTTTTATATTTATTTTTCCACACTCCATCCATCTTCTCAACCCTTTCTCCAGTTAATTCATTAGGCTACCTTAGGATATTTAGGATAAGTGACCCTAAACTCCCTTCCTTTTAGGACTGCCAGATCTGTAGTCAGATCTGGAGGGACTACTAGTGATGGCTCCCTTGGAGCCATAGATCACCTCTTCCCTGTAGGACAAACACTTACTTATCAAAACTTGCTACAATGGACCCTGTATCTTGCAGGTCTAGGATTTCTCAGTTGTGTTGATTCCATCCCTTCTTTTACTTTGATTTTAAATTGCTTTTACCATCAACAAATAAAGTAAACACACTGGGAATCGCAATAAGTTTTTGGCGCCGCTACCGGGGATAAGATGATCTATTAGTAGACCCTTAGTTTTTGTATTTTTAGTATTCTTTGTAGCTGTGAATAATTGATACTGCTGATGTAATTTTGAATCTTTCTTGCAGATCTAGGCAATGACCTTGAGAAGGACGATGGGCGCATTTGGAGATTAGCTACCTCTGTTTGCAATTCTCTAACCTTTAAAACTCAGTCTAGTTTCTTTGAAAATTCCATAGCAGTTATTTAGTATAGTTGTAAATTTATGTTTTCTTAAAATAGCTGTAAATTTATTAGAAAATTCTTTGAGTCAAGTACAATGTGCCTGCAAGGAGTTGTCCCTGCTGGTGGTGTGTTTGTATGCTAGGTAGGAGATCTCTTAGTCCTACTTTAAAGCCTTTCAACCCTGAGCTAGAAAGGGGTAGAAGACTTAGAAGGAACAGGCACACCACAGTTGAACCCCCAATTGAATCTGAGACAATAGTCATGGGTGAAGAACAACCCAGAACTCTCAAGGAGTTGAATGCTCCAGATGACTATAACTCTCCATTTAGCATTCAATTCCCTGATGTTCAGAGAAATTATGAAATTAAAACTTCAATCATCCAGATGCTGCCCTCTTTCCATGGGCTTAGCAAGGAAGACCCTTACAAGCACATTGACCAGTTCTTGGCCTTCTGCATTTTCTTTTTCTCCTGTTGTTTTTCATTTTGTACATTTCTTTCTTATAATAGATCTTCTTCTTTTGTCATTTCTATTTTTCTTTGTCTTGTGTTTGTTTTACTCCATGTTATTTCCTTTTATTTTGCCATTAATAAATCTGCTGCACACCCACCTTTGAATCAGTGGGGACACTGCTCCTCATAAGTTTAGGGGTGTGGCAGGCAGATCTTGCCAATGGAATAGTTAACCTAAGTGCAGCAGAATCATGTGAGTAAGATGGAAATGGGTCATGTTCACTGGAGAATCAGAAAAATAATGAAATTTAAAATTTTTTCCAGACTTTAGGCATTACAAACTTTTAAAATTTTACATTTTCATGATGAGATCACCAAGGAAACTCACTTGTATCAGCACTGAGTGAGTCATTAGAGAGAGAAAAAGGTAAGGACATACTTAAGAATTCAAAGGAAGACCATAACTAGTGAGATTTGGGCCTATACAAATTTTTTTTCTTTGAGGAGTGACTAAGGCAATTTCTTCTAGCTCTAAGGACTGGTTGAGTCACTGTGCTCACTAGAAGTTAGGCAACTCCAAGTTGAAACAACTGACAGCTCTCATGAGACTTAGAAAAGGATCAAAGCCTTCTCTTGGACAGTTTGAGCCTAAATAGACCAACCTTAAGCAACTGCCCTTGTCCATACCCCCTTTGAGCTTTAAATCCTAAATTTCTTCAAAATGCACTTGAGTACTTGTACCTGAACCTATGGACCTGATTCAGCCTACCCTCACTCTGAGAATTCAGAAGGTAAAGGAACAAGAGTTGAAGATGGACTAGCTATGATCAACATTAGGTGAATAAAGAAAAAGTATCTCAAAATTCTGGCAGTATGGTAACTGAGAAAATGGTGGCATTTCAGAAAAGCAAAAACAAAATAAAAAGAAGAAAAATGCATAAAAAAAAGAAAGAAACAAAAACAATAATAAAGAGGAGTAAGAGAGGAGTCAAGAGGAAACTTTCATTGGGAAAATCGAAATCAAGAAGAGAAACTGATCACTTCAAATCTGAAAACCTCAAAGAAGATGAAAGGAGCTGAATTAAAGAAGGTGAAGTCATGAATCACCTCCTTCACCTACTGATTTCTCAATTTTGAACCCCTTTTCAACCTTCCATTCTTTTTAACCCCACTCCATAAGCCAATTAAAGCCCAGTTAAAGCCCTTGTGATCCAAAGTTGAGTGAGCTGCCATGTGGAGATAAAGAGTTATCCAATCTATGGTGAGGATCTGTCAATGATGCCAACACTTAAGAGCTTTGCCTATGCTCATGCTTACAGACCCATTTGGGAGATGTAACTGCTCTTGAGCTTGAGAGAAATGAAACCCTCATCAGTTCTTTATGAGAGTATGCCATGGAGAGTTTTGGGTCTGATATTGAATGCATTAAGTATGATCTACAACCTAATTTTTGATCTAGTGATGAGCTCAGTGCTGACACACATGTGAATTGTTCTTTGGTGTAAACTGATTGGAAATGCTGTGCTTTCATGAGAAGCTTATACTATTTAAATTTCTGTGCAGCCAAGGTGTTTGAATTTCTTATATTCTTACTGATTCAAGGGTGAACTAACTCTGTTTCTTGACTGCTCACTTGATAATAATGCACTTTTGGTAACTGTCTCATTGAGAAGTTTGTGGGTGTCTTCACTAAAAACCCTCAGGAGACTTCACTCTTCCACTAGGGATCACCTAGGGGTTTAAAAGGCTTGGTACATATGCTAAATGTATCCGTGCTCCCTACGAAAGTGGCATTTAATTTTTGTAGTTGATTTAATGTAGCTTTGCTAAGGGACTAGCAAAGATTAGGTTTGGGGGTGCGTTAAGACCTGAAAAGTATCACTTTTCACCCCTTAACTTAGCCTTTGATTAGACCCTTAGCCATCTAATAAAGGTTTGTTAAGTGTTTTTTGTAAGAAATAAATAGCAGTACAATAAGGCCATAAATCCTGCTAAGGAGCCTATTTTGACCCCAGAAGTCCCTCAGAAGAATGAGAACTGAATCCAAACCTAAGAAGAGCCTCACACAGCTTCCCAAAGCTTCAGAGGATTCAGAAAAATATGCTTTGCGCAGTCCTCGCTACGTTCCCCAAGACTTCACGAGAAGTTCTCGCGCAGTGGAGTGACAGAAGAGCTTCAGAAGCCTTGAGTCACGCAGCTCTTGCGTAGTTCAGAAGTTAAAGGTCACATAGTCTCACGCAGTTCAAGAAGACCCCTCTCTCCCTCGCACAGTTTGCTCAGAATAGCTGAGGATAGAGAGCTTCAGGAAAGTTGTCGTGCAGCTGCCGCCCAGTTCCCGTGAGATACAAAGCATCAAAGGAGCTGTCGCGCAGTTCAGAAAAGCCTCAAAGCTATTGCGAGGATCCTCACGAAGTTCCATTAAGAAGTGAACTTCTCGCGCAGTTCTCACACTGTTCAGGAAGAAAGCAGCCTCGCGAAGCCAGAGTTAGCCTCGTGAAGATCTATTGTGAAATAGAATGCTCGCGCAGTTCCCGCGCTATTCACAAGTAGCAATCCAACTGCGCGAAGCCCAATCCAGCAAGAGCTTAACTATCTACCTCGCGACTGCTCAAAGCATCAAGAAGCTGTAACCCCGTGACGTCTAAAGTTTTAATGCTAACTCAACCACGCGAAGAACAGAGCTACCACGTGACGAGCCTGGGAAACGATGGCTACCTAGCGAAGCTCTGAACTTTAACCTTCCATTGCTTCAGAAGAGGACTTTTTGGGAATTTCTAAGGATTAGGGCACGCACTCCCATGCTCAAATCTCTGTGCATGCGCCTCGAGGCATCCAAGGAACAGTATTCGGCCATGTGGCATCGTTAAAATTAGGGTTTCCTCCTAATGCGCCGCCACACCACTGCTATATAAACCTAAACTTGGTTTAGGTTTAGGGAGCTCAGACTTTATCCCTGATACGGGATCTGAGATCATTTTCTTTTCTGTTCTTCTGTAGTAGTAAGTAGTTTTCCTTTTTCTTTTTCTTTCTCTCCATAGTCCAGCACTTGCTGGCTATGCCTTTGTATGTATTTTTGAACTAGTTTAATGGATGTTTTGTAATAGGATATGTACTTTTATGGGATGTGTGCGAATGAGAGTTGCTCTGTGCAAGGCTGCTGCCTTATGATCCGCCATTGCTTTGGCTGTAATTCAAAGCAATGGAGGACTAATTCTAAGGATCCATTCAGATCCAAGTGACCTGTGTGTCTGGGCTATCATGGTCCGATACAGCCTTAGCCCCACCACAGGACCCACTAGATCTGAAATCCCCATGGGAGCCTCAGCTGGTAGCCTTGTGACCATGGTGGTGGTAGCAATATTACTATTCTGTTTTAGACTCTATGAGGAGGATAGCCTCTGGGATAGTCTGTGACCATTCAAGTGGACAAGCTATAGCCTTAGGGTGAAGCCAAACCATAAGATCCAAGATGGATTCTTCTTCTCTGCACATGTGCTTGTAGCCTTGTGGGAGATTGTACAGAGGCAGACTCCCCTATATTTGTATAGACCCGCCATCAGATGTTAGATCTGATCTGGTTATGGAGATTGTAGGCTTGTGACTGGACCATTATAGTCTCACTCAAGCAATGGACAGCTAGATCGAAGGTTGTACTCAATCCCTTACTGGTTCTATGTGTCTGGGCTAACATGGTCCTATACTGCCCTAGCCCCACACATAGAGCTTTAGAGGTTGAGGTTCCCTATGGATTCTTGAGCTTGTAGCCTAGATGAAGTAGTGCCTATAATGATTAACTTGTTTTGACCCATCTCTGGACTGCGGTTCCCCTATGGGATAGTCTGTGACCATTTGAGTGGATAGGTTATAGCCTTAAGGGATTGGATCATGGCACAGAGATGGGTTGGATTCTTTCTCCTCAATGGTGATAATGTAGCCATTGGACAGGATTTCTATAATATCATATCTGAATTTGAGTTATAAAACTCTTCTGATCTTGACCCAATAGCATACTTTTCACCCTGTTATATTTATTTTCCCACACTCCATCCATCTTCTCAACCATTTCTGTAGTTAATTCATTAGGCTACCTTAGGATATTTAGAATAAGTGACCCTAAACTCCCTTCCTTTTATGACTGCTAGATCTGTAGTCAGATCTGGAGGGACTACTAGAGATGGCTCCCTTAGAGCCGTAGATCACCTCTTCCCTGTGGGACAAACTCTTACTTATCAAAACTTGCTACAATGGACCCTGTATCTTGCAGGTCTAGGATTTCTCAGTTGTGCTGATTCCATCCCCTGTTTTACTTTGATTTTACATTTCTTTTACCACCAACAAATAAAGTATGCACACTGGGAATCGCAATAGGCAGCATGCAACCAAGCAATCTGGTTAGTTTGAGCGGGCGATGATTAATTTACGCGCTCAAAACTGATCGTTTGATCGGAATTAAGTGCAGAGATTGTGGTGCGTGGTTGGGTTGAGCACATGAGTTCATGCGCACGATTTAGGTATGTTCTATATATAGTTCAAATACTTTTATTTTCTTGTGTGATCCATTTTGGTCTTTGATTCTTGGTTTCCTTGTTTGGTTGCGCTCTAGTTTTCGTGTTTTCGTGATATCTTACGATCTGGTCATCCGTTTCAGGCGTTGTTTCTTCCATTCTCTCTAGTCTTTCGAGCTCTTTGTTCTGAGATGGAGTTTGAGGTTAGTGGTAGGCATGATCTTACTATTTCTGAGTTGGAGAGGATGATGATGGGAGAGAAAGGTGAGACCTCTGAGGCTCGGACCGATGCTATTATCGAGGGGGATGTCGGGGAGGTGGCTAGAGAGGAGTTACCAGAGACTGACTAGATGGAGGTCAGGGAGGAGGTACTCGAGATTGAGCAGGGGGTAGTTGATGATGAGAGTGAGAGGGTTTGAGGGTGAGGGAGCTGAGGACGAGACTGAGGAGCACCCGGGTGTGGAGTGCCGAGATCACAGACACTTCTTGCTGGAGGGTTTCTTCGCTCGAGGCCAGGTAGGTATCCATGAGCAAGAGTTCCTTTATTATCCTAGGCATTTAGGTTATGACATAGACTTATTATGATATGAAAACCCTTTTTAATTTATGTCGAACCTGCATTGATTATTGATTGGGTGCTCACTCATGCATCATGATCACATCTAGAGATAGGTCACATCTCTGTTTTTCTCTTCTTATCATGTTTTATGTATTTGTTATGAGTTATTATTGTGTTTGGAGCATATTTAATTTGCTTTTAGCTCTAGATCTGTTTGTCTTTCATCAAAGGTCTGTGTAGTCTTATTTTTCTACTTGTGTTTTGTTCGATAGGAGCCCTCACAGCTGGCTATCAGCTCGACGTGGACCAAGTCCCATACTTGGTATTGTGCCTTGCCGATGTTTCAACGGGTGTGGTTTGTGTCTTTTGGCTTCGGGCCGATCCTAGAGCTGGAGCCCTTTCAGGTTGATCGTGGCCTGATTGCGGTGATTCTGGAGAGGTGGAGGGAGGAGCATCAGGCGCTTCTCTTTTCAGTTGGTATGATGTTGCCGACTCCAGAGGACTGGGTCTGCATTACCGATCTTTGTTTTGACGGTGAGCTAATCACGGGGTGGATGGCAGGAGATTATCTGGAGGTGTGTGCAGAGATTTTGGGTGTACCACATAGATTGAGTGGATTGGGGTCAGGTGTAGTTCAAGGCACTTGGTTCTTTGATATGTTCACTAGTGGCTTCGTCCTTTCGAGGCATCATTCGGAGGTGAGGGTGTCTTATGAGGCACGGTGTGTGGTGTTGGCGGATAGGGAGGCCGTGGTTGAGCTGGGGTTGGGTACAGATAGGGTGCATCGAGCATTCTTGATGCACTTCCTCAGTGCAGTACTCTTTTCTTCTTCGACTCGGGGATGCGTCACCGGGTTGTTTTTGATGGTTCTCAGGGACTTGGATCGGGTCCCTACGAGGCATCACGATGATTGGAGGTTTCCTTCCCTTCCTCCAGGTGAGTCTTAGTTAATCAGTGTCATGGTGTCTTTGTTTTTTTTTGTAGTGGATATTTAATATTTATTTTTGTGTTTTCTAGTTTTGGGCGTATGATTATTTTGCTTTTCTTCATCCCGGGGTTCCATTAGAGGTGAGATTCATGTTTACGCTGATTCATGTGTGGAGGGCAGCGTTACGGGGTCATTGCTGGTCTTCTGATCTTGAGATTGCACAAGTACTTTTTGAGGACATGCATGCGGGGCAGGTATATATCATTGTATGTATATTTTGTTTCGTTTTGTTTTAGGCTCTAAGGATTCATTGATGGGTTAGCTTATTTATTTGGTTAGGTGATTTGGAGGCCATATGCGACTGAGGAGGATGTGGGTGTGCCGGTGATTCAGTCTGGCTAGCCCTTCTTTGACGTGGACATATGGGTCCATTATTTTGAGAAGGTGGAGAGGATCCACCTATCTCAGGCAGTGCGACAGCTGGAGCTCGCTCAGGGATTCCCTCCAGAGATTCACCACAGGGTGGCGAAGAGGATGACCAGCCCCTTTGGCGAGAACTTTGCGGAGAAGATGGTGCTTCAGATGGCGGATTTCAGAGCTGGGGGGACTAGGGCCATAGGGGTGCGTGATGAGGTGGATGTTTGAGAGTATAGGAGATGGTCTAGTGCACTGGGTGGTGGGCGCCTCTTCACACATCCCTTCCATGGGAGTGGCTCTTTCGCGATCGACGGGCCGGAGTCAGCATCGACATTGAGGGAGAGGCTGGCCGCATTGGAGCAGGGCCATCTCACAGCGAGCGTGCGGGTGGCGTTAGATGCTCTCCATAGGGCGATGAAGCAGATGGGGTGTGCTCCTCATCCGGATGAGGAGATGTTGCACTCCTTAGCCCTCTCGATTGCTCAGGTTAGGGGAGTGGAGGATGAGTTGGGGGCTCGGCTGGTGGAGACTCGACGGCTCCTGGTGAGTTGATTTGTTGGTCTAATTATTTATGTATTATGTGGACTTGGTCTTTCGATTATTCTAAGATGATTGTGATGTTTAGTTTTATTTTGGACATTCTGAGAGGGAGGCCGAGGTTGCTAGTCATGTGGAGATGATAGGGTTGTTATGTGATCAGCAGCAAGCCGGCCGAGAGGTGGAGGCCAGTTTGCAATCTGAGATTGATCGATTTGTAAGTGTCAATATGAACTTGGTTTTGTTAATCATTAGCATGGTGAGCTTGCCAACTGATGTGTTTATTGTTATTCATAGAGAGCCGAGCTCGCTGCTGGAGGTCTCATTCCGACGTTTGATCCATCTTCAGTTGCTTCCTCTAGTTTGGAGGATCTAGCGATGGCTCAGCTTTGGGCCAAGCTAGAGCATTGGGTAAGTTCCATTCAATCTTTTATCTCGTTTGTGTCATTGCATTAGTTTGTTGGATATTATTGTTTTCGCTTTCTTAATATTCTACTAACATTACGTGGTATTTTAGCGTCAGGTTACCGAGGATCTTCAGACGAGGGAGGTGACTGCTGCCTCTCTACACCCGGAGAGTCAGGTATAGTTTCTGGTGTGGTGTACTTCAGCTCAGGTTATTTCGTCTTATTTTTTCTGACATATCTTGTGTTGGCTTGTTTTGTTCTCTCAACAGGCTGTTCCAGACTCTGCTCCCGAGGCTCCCCCTCAGGGGTCTATCCCTATCCCTACTTAGGTATGTTTTAGTTATTATGTTCATAGTTTATTTGTCATTACAGTGCTATCTGATGTATTTGTTTGTTCTTATTGTGGCCGCCTACATTTGCTGTCCCTTCCTTGCTTCCTACTGATCCAGTGACTGCAGAGACGGTTGAGCGACTTCTAGAGGAGAGGCTAGATCTGGTATGATTCTTTTCTTTTCAAAGTTTCTCTTTTTTTTTTAATGTTCATATATATATATATATATATATATACATTGGTTTTCCTTGACTTGGTATTGTTACGCAGGTTCGTCAGCTTGAGGAGGCGCGTCTAGAGGCGATACGAGCGCCTGCCACTCTTGAGGCGAGGCAGATCCTCGAGGAGACGTAGAGTCATTATGACCTATTCGTTGAGATGATGGGTGTGTAGAAGACTCAGGCTGAGGCATTAGAGGTGGCGCGTCGGACAATGTGGGCAGAGATGCAGGTGTCCCTAGATCAGCTGCAGTATCGTCTGACGAGAAGTGAGCGGGGGGTACGTAGGCTGTCTAGTCAGCTTGATGGATTGGGGTCGAGGGCTATGGGTTCCTCGGCTGGGCAGTCTCGTTAGATGTCACGTGATCGTGTCAGGGGTGATGCTCGTGAGGATTCTATCATTCATGAGATTCTTGCTGGGTATCCTCCTCATTCACGATCGAGGCAGTCTGTTAGTCAGACGAGTGAGGGGGGTTCTGTGGTATGGCCTCGTCATCTAGAGATTTTGATGACTACAGGTGTCGGGAGTGTGTTTTCAGAGGACCAATCTGTAGACCTCTGAGCTGATGATACTGGGGACAGCGGTGCTTGTCCATCCCAGCGACAACGTAAGGAGTAGGTGTGTGTGTGTTTATTTTGTCCATTGTGTGTGCATTGTATATATATAGGGGAGATGCCCTTGGTGACAAGTGTAAAAAAAGAAGATTTTGATATATATATATATGGAGATTGGTTTAGATGTACCTGATCGGCTCCTTTCCTTTTGATTACCTTTTGCATTTGTCTTTCACTTTTTAGTTACTTTAGCGCCGTCGACCGTCGTTGGGACTTGGATGCTTCCTAAGCTGGCCCGATGATGGTTAAAGGTTGCTTTGTATTTGCGCATGTAAAGGTAACACTATCAGTAATTTTATTCTCCCCCTTGCTAGTTGTCAAGGGGGGTGAGTGTCTCAGACCAGGGCCTGGTAGTAAAAGATGGATATGTATGCTCTCTTTTTTTTCCTTTTTTTTTTTTCTTTTTTTTTTCTTATTTCTTTCTTTTTTTCCTCTTTTTTTTTCATTTTTTTTTTTAAATAAAAATAATGTAACAGGGAAAGTAAATAACTAAGATAAAAATAAATAAAAAATAAAAATGCCCCAGCGTAGGAACGTGGTAGGATTAGCAGTATAGTATCTTCTGTAGCATTCTCCGGATGGTGACTTCGTTATTTCGCATCTTCCTTGTGGACGAGTCGACACTTCTAAGGTGATTCTCCTTCTGATAAAAAAATGCCCCAGTGTCTAGATGCAATGGAGCTTTCCTGACTTTTAGATGAGCACTTTTGGGTCTATGAGCGGTCATGGGTATTTGGTGAGTTAGTTTTGAAGAAAAGGTTGATTGGTACTTTTATCGAACCAGGGGAGGTCTCTTCGATTAGGTCAGTTGAATACGAGGGTTTATCTTAGGGTGGTGGTCATCCTATCCCGTGGTTCTTGGGGAGAAGTACGATAGATATAGTGGGTGATTGCATCAGTCATCATTCATCAGTTTTCGATTTCATTCTAGGAATAACCTGCAAGGCTTTTAATTTATTGTCTGAAAAAAGTAGAAGACGAGGGGTAAGGCTCAGTGATGTGAGGAATAGTTTGTATATAATGCTTTCTAAAAGGAGTGAGTAACAATCTTTTTCTTAGAGGGATACGGGGTGCCATGATCGAGCTCTTTGTCACATTTTGATACTATCAAAATCTCACATTCTATGGTTAGCAGGAGTTTATCCTCCTCCCACCACCTTACGACGATATCTAGTAGTATAGGGACATCAGGGGTGCCCTCACAGCTTGCTTATTTACTTCTAGTAAAGTACCAGAGATGTCCTCACAGCCGGCTTATGCTTCCTTGAGCTTATTGACTTGTTCATTCGTCGTAATGCTCTCACTCGATTTTTTTGATATATGTATTTTTGAAAGCATCCTGCTAGCACAAGAATAATGAGTTTTGATTGAACTGAGCATCTTCATTTTTTTATCTCTAACGTCTCCTCCAATGGTGGGGGAAGGGAAAATGAGAATCGGGTGTTACTTATACTTTTGAAAGAGGTTAGATAGGTTACTAGTCCTTTAATCAGATTGCCTGAGTGAGAAAGTGGGCGATAAACTAAAGGTCTTAAGAATTTTATGAGAATTGATGACGTACGACCAATGAATGGGTCGTGACAACTACGGGGGTGATAAGTATAAGTATTTAACCACGAGATGTAATGATCATAGGGAGTTCTTCCCCATCTTGGTTCGCCAAGATGTATGCATTTCTAGGGTATGCGGTTGTTATAACATAAGGGCCTTCCCAGTTCGGCTTCAGTTTTCCTTTTAGATGGGCGTGCTTGGAAGGTATGATTTTCTTTAAGACTAATTCTTTGATATTAAAGGTTCATTTGAGGACTTTCTTATCATAAGCCCTAGCCACTCTCCTCTGATATACCTGAGTGTGATCAGCTACCCTTAGGCGTGTTTCATCAAGTTGCTCTAATTACGTGAGTAGGAAGATTCTCCTCTCGTCTAAGGATAGCTTATCATCGAGTTGAATCTGTAAGGATGGTAGTTGTATCTCGTATGGTAAGACTGTCTCCATCCCGTAGGTAAGGAGGTAGGGAGTTTGGCCAGTGGCCGTATGAATAGAGGTCCTATAGGCCCAGAGTGCTTCTGGTAGTCGTTTAGGCCAGTCTACTTCATTGCTTATTTCTACTATGTGTTTCAAAATTAGAATCAGCATTTTGTTCGTAGCTTCCGCTTGTTCATTTCCTTGAGGGTAGAATGGTGATGAGTGGCATAGATCGATGCCGAACTTCTTACATAATTTCTTCATCTTCTCTGCGATAAACTATAGTCCGTTGTCGGTAACGAACATTCTGGGTACTCCAAACCTGGTGATGATATTCTGAACAATAAACTTTACGAGTGTTGAAGCGGTGATTCTGACATAGGATTTAGCTTCTATCCATTTTGTGTAGTATTTAGTTGCAGTAAGTATGAATGCGTGCTTGTGAGTGTTCCCAACTATTTTTGTGAAAGGTCCAATGACATCGAAGGCCTACATCAAAAATGGCCATGGTGAAGTCATAGTGTTTAATGCAACTGATGGAGCTTTGAGAAGTGCAATATGTTCTTGGCATTGCTTGCAGAGTTGGACGTAGAGGTGGTAATCTCTAATCATTATTGGCCAGAAGTAGCCTTGTCGTGTGATTTGATCGACGAGCCTCTGTCCAACGACGTGGGCTCCGTAGGCACTGACGTGTGCTTCTCTGATGATGTATTGTCTTTCGACAGTTGTGATGCATCGTAGTAGTACTCCTTTGGTGAAGGCTTCTTTGTATAGTATTTCGTCGAGTATGCAGAATCGGGCACATCGGTTCCTTATAGTCTTCCGTTTAATCTTTGTAATGTACGGAGGGATGTGTTGATGCTTTAAGAAGTTCCAGAGTGGTTGCTTCTTTTGGTCCTGTACTTGCGGAGAGGATTGGTAATTCTCTCTTAACAGTCCATGCTACCTCGTGGGCGGGCACTGTAGCTTTTCGATGAAGAAGGTCTTGGTACTTTATCCGACGGGTATTTGAATGACCGAGGCTAGCATGGCAAGGGAGTCTGCGAGCTTGTTTTCTAATCTAGGGATGTGCATGAAAGAGATTCGTTTAAATTTCTTTACTAAATATTGAGCGGTTTCTAGGTATGCCATTAGGCTTCTTTCCTTAGTTTTCCATTCTCTTATAACTTGCGAGATTACTAGCTTAGAGTCACCGATGATTTATAACTATTTAACGCCTAATTGTAGTGGTGCTCACAATTCAGCTATGAAAGCTTCATATTCTGCGACGTTATTAGTGACAAGGAAGTTTAATTAAAATGCCTCATGTATGACCACTCCTTCTGGGCTTAGGAGGACTATCCTGATGCCTTTTCCTTTGTGATTTAGAGCACCGTAAAAATAAAGGGTCCATGAGATCTTATCCGGCTCTTCATTATGAATCATAAGTAGGTCTTCATCGGGGAAATTCGCGTGTATGGGCTCATCACCCGGGAGTGGGAGATCTGCGAGGTAATCGGGGATTGCTTATCCTTTGATCAACTTCTGTGTGATATAAGTGATATCGAATTCTTGCAATAGCATATGCCAACGAGTGATCTTTCCTAATGCTGTGGCCTTCTCAAATACGTACTTCAGAGGTTCCATTCAGGCTAGTACTAGTATCTTATGTGCTCCGAAGTAGTGCTGTAGTTTGGTTGAGGCCCACACCAATGTGAGGCAGGTCTTCTCCATCGAAGTGTATTTCCATTCGTACTCGACCATCATCCTACTAAGGTAGTAGATAGCCTTCTCTCTCTTGCCATCTTCTTCATATTGTCCTAGAATCACTCCCATTGCTTTATCATTCATTAAGAGGTATAGGATTAGGGGTCTTTCGAGAACTGGTGGCAATAGTTTTGGCGAGTTAAGGAGGCACTTTTTGATATTGTCGAAGGCTTGCTGACACTGGTCATCCCATTTGTACTCAGTTCCTCCTTTAAGTAGTCTGTAGAAAGGATTGCATCTGTCTGAATGTTGGGTGATAAATCTCATAATGAACTACAATCTTCCTATCAGGCCTCGTAACTCTTTGATATAGCTAGGAGGAGGTGGCATCTCAAGGATGGCTCTGACTTTTGCAGGGTCAACTTCGATCCCTCGCTTGCTGACTATGAAACCGAGTAATTTTTTGGAGGATTCGAGGTCTGTGCGATTTTTTAATGTTCCTTAGAATTAAGCGTTGCGCTAGTTAGTAGCTTCTTGGGTTTCTCTTCAGTGCCAAAGTTAATTTCTTCTGTAGGTTCTACAGCAGCTTGAGTTTGCTCATCAAAACGCTTGATAACCCGTACGAAGTTTGGCACCTCTTCGACGGCCGGTGTTGATTCTTCATCTTCGGTAAGCTCATATACTATAAAATTGTTACACTAAGGATTCGATTTTGCGAAAGGTAACCCTTCATCAGTATAATTTATGACTGAGAAATCTTTAGTAAGGTGAAGGCCAAGGCTATTGATCCTTTTCTCAAAGTCACGAAGTATCTCATCTGGTATGACCACTGGCTTGTTGTTTAGCTTGGACGCCTTACGTCCTCGTGCGGGAGATGGGATAGAAGCCTTAGGAGGAAAGTATCCTTGTTGGCCGCAAACTCGATCCGGAACGAAGGGTTCCCTTTCTTTTCTGAGGTCTTCTGATTTTTTCGGACTTTGTATTTTTAGATTTTTAGGATTTTCTTTTTTTTTTTTCTATTTTTTTTATTTTCGATAATAGATATGGTACAAGGTCGGTTGCCTCAAGAGGCGCCGAGAGATTTGCTTCCTCTAATTGAGGGAGCAAGACGACTGCTAGAGCCGCTCGATGGATTCTTCGAGAAATGTGTATTTATTCTGAATTTGATATTTTTTTTTGAAGTCCTCATCTAATGAGACCTTTTGAATAAGTGATGTGGGTGACAATGGTACTGACGTTCGAATTTTCTCTGTCACATTGATTGCCTCATCTTGTAAGAAGCTTTGGAGATTGTAATCAGTCGAACTATCATCCTCTGAGTTATAATGTGGTTGTTCTTCCTTTCGAGGGTGATCTCCTAAGGGATCCTTAGGGGTAGCGAGCTCTTTCCCTTGAACTTCGTAGTATGTTAGGATGAGCACATATGCTCGATAGCGAGACTGGTAATGATGAGAAATGCAGGGAGATCCCCAAGGGCATTCCCATCCTTCTAGGTTAGAATTGAGGATGATATTAAACTCGTCTTCTTGATCTGAAAATGCTTGAAGTCCTAGGTTAGCCCGCTCTGCTAGCTCGAGTGCAGGGAGGCCTATCTAGTAGTCCTTGTCATCACTTGGAGGAGGTTGCCATTCTTTCTCGAGAGATTTCAAAAATATTTGGAGTTGTGGCATGTCTGGGGATGGAGGAGTGTTTAGTTCAAGTTCCTCTTCAAACTCAACAAGGGTGATGGGGGTGTTTCCCCCTGGGTCAACTAGATGACTGTTGAGATTTTCTGCTTCTTGTGCCAGTGGCTGAGTTCGTGAGTCATCACTCGCTTCTGTCGTTACGAGGCTGGAGTCATTTGTTCTTGCCATTGCGGTGTGGCGGATCCAACTAGCGAAGCGTTCCAACATACTGGTGCATGCCCAACAACGGGGTTGGTATGGATGAGCGATACAAGGGGAGTCCCACGGACATTCCCATCCCCCAAGGCCAAGGCCGAGGTGGATGCTATCCGAGTTAAGATTTTCTTGTAAGGTATCATCTTCTTCCCATGTTAAGTGGAAGTGCTAGTCACTATCTTGCAAGGTGGCTATGTGGAAATCTTCATCGTCGGTGGATTCCCAATCTTCTACTTGCGGCTCGAGTTTAGGAGGTTCTCCCTTTCTCTCTTCTGTAAGCTCCTTAGTGTCAAACAAAGGTTTGACTCCTTCGAGCGGTTCATTAATATCGCCGTTTAGATTCATCAAATCACTGAATGATTCAGCCATTCGTTCGAATTTTACTTCTTGGGATTTAGTGAAGGACACTTCCTTTTGCTTTGGTACATTCGATTTCTTGGTGGTCCCATAGATGAAGTGATTGTATAGAGACCATTTTGGTGAGGTAGGGAACAAGTAGGCTTGCGGGCCGTCCGATTGGTAACCTAACCCTATGTGCTTGCGTATTTTCATTGGGATAATGGGTGCGACGCGACCTTGCTTGTTTTTACCAAGTTCAGTGTGGGGGATGCACTCGAGCTGATACGTGAGGTCCCAACCTTTTATCACGGTAGGATTAATGTCATAGAGTTTGGCGAGGTCTGGGCCAACCTCTCTTCTCATGAATTTTATTGACGCTTGGGGGGAGAACTAGGAGGGGTAGGGGGATGGACTTCCGCAATGGTTGTCTCATCAAGGATTCGGGCCTTCTGAATATGGCTTGTGTTCAATACAAAATCATGGGCTGTCAGAATACTTGCAGTGTAATCAGTGTCTATCTCCTGGATGGGTGCATCAACGTATATATATGGACAATAGAGTCCTCGTGTGGAAATTTGACACATTGATGGTATGTGGACGTGACAGCTTTCATTGACTCTAACCATTTTCTTCCTAAGATAATATTAGACGTACTAGCGAAATCAGAAACATGGAAAGTGATGTCTTTCGTTACAGGTCCAAGGCGAACCTTGAGTTTGATAGTTCCTTTGATGAAATGACTCAAGCCGTCATAAGCTATGAGTGATAGTGCCGAGGGCCTGACGTCCTACTTCGTGTATTCGAGCGTCTTTAATGTTGTGATAGGGCAGATATAGAGTCTTTCTCCTGTATCGACCAATGCATGGGGTACGAAGAATCTTCTGATTATGACTATAAGGTATATGGGAGCTGCGCTTCTGCAGAGTGACTCCTTAGGCATGTCTGCGTTTGTGAAAGTGAGCGCTGGGGGTTGCACCATGACTGAGGCAATTTGATGAAGCTCGTCTAATGGTGTCCTCATCCACTTGTGTGTCTTCAAGTATCCTTATCAACAATCGGTGATGGTCAGGCAATTTCTTGATGAGTTCTAGTATAGATATCTGGGCCGAAATCTTTTGAAAATACTGCAGAAGGTCATATTCTTGCCCTGGCACCAGTGCCATTTCTTTGCCCGACTGATGAGCCTTGGGTGCAAGTGGTTGGAGTGGTTGAGGTGCAAGGATTGGTGGAGGGATAATGTGAGGTGGCGGAGGCAAGTTAACTTCTCTTTCTCTCATGTTCCCTTCTGGTAGTTGTGCGTTCATGAAATCCTTATTTCGAGAGAAAGGCTAAGGTGGGTAATTGGTTCTTGATTTAAGAATCGGGCAAGTCTGTTGTTGACCAAACCCGATGTAGCTTGATGTTGATGTATTTGTGAAGTGAGTGAAATTTGAGGTCGGAGCGCGTACTTGCATGGTGTCGCTCCAAGGTGGGAGGTACTCTGTGTAATCCTCTTCTTCTAGGAAAGCAGAGACCAGTGTCTCACATGGGTTAGGATGTTCTTCTCACTCGCTTTCTTCTATGTTTAGTGAACACTCAGTCTTTACTTCGCTTTCTAGGTTCAGAGTCTTTCGGGTGACACTTTCTACCCATGCTGTAATTTGAGCTGCAATTTGAAGAACATGGTCTCCATACTTGGGCTTAGAATCAGACGATGGGAGTGGCAATAGTGGTGGCTCAGGATTTGGAGGGGTTGAAGGTTCTGGTGGGCGACTATGGAGGAATGGTCTCCGAGCCCTAAAGGAGTGGACTCGTATCTGAGTGAATTTTGGATGAGGAGGCAGGCTCGACGGGGTGATTAGGGTGATCAAGGCCGAGGGATGCGGGGGTAAAGGAACTCTCATAGGCGTAGCAAAAGTGTCGGAAAGTGGGATGCGAGTGATTAAGGTAGAGGGCTGGACGAAGGATTGATCGGGGAGATCTACGGTGGTGACCTGAGCCGGTGTTGCTTGGTTGTGGTTAGGCATGGGGTTATTAATGATCCCTAAGTTTTGTTGGGGTTGGTTATTGCTAGGGTTAGGATTCCTAAGCATTTCCCAATCGATTTGATTTTGGTCATTCATGTCATAGATTACATCTCAGAGGACCCAATAGTCTTCTAGGTTGTGTCCCGCGTATCGATGGAATGCACAGTATTTGCTATAATCTAGGTTTGTCGGCCAGGGCCGGGGTCATTCCTGCAGGAATCGGAGTAGATTTTGAGTTGTAAGGAGACGGAAAATATTGGGGATCGTATCAGGTAAAGGGGATAGTGTTCCCGCCTCGACTGGTAAGGGCCTCTAGTTGGGTAGAAGTTTTGTGGTGGGGGCACATTTGATGCGTGAGCCGGTCGATTTTGTGTCGCATTTTGGTTCTGGTAGGTGTTGGGATATTGGTTTCTATTCTGGTATTAGCCCTGATTCTGGTTATGGCCTTGGTTTTGGTTTGCATATCTCTGTTGATTAGTGCCTTGGTTTTGGTTCGTGTACCGTTGTTGATTCTGATTGTGCCTAAAGTTTCGCAATTGGAAGTTCCCGTTCTTGGAGTTTTGTCATTGGTTTACAATGGTGTTGACCTATTCGGTTCTCGAGGCTTTCTTATTATTTTTTGACTTTGATTCACTAGAAGAGCCTACTTTCGACGTGACTATGGATAGGGCGAAGTCTCTATCTTTAATGTGTCGCGTTAGTCGGGATGCTCGGGAGTGGAGTGCAGTGAAGTCAGGGCAATCACTTATGACAAGCGCGCTCTTCAACGGTTCTCCAGTATTGTCGATAATAATATCAACCAAGTCTTTCCCTTTCATTGATGTGTCGATCCTGGTAGTGGGTTTTTTCCATCTGGCGACGAAGTCAGTAAATTCTTCATCGGGCCCTTGCTTAGCCTCCATCATATCGTTGAGACTGACTGTCTCTTGGATTAAATGCTTGTATTGGTTTAGGAATTGACTGACTAATTCATTGAATATTTCTATCTTATAGAGCGGGAGTCTCGCAAACCAATCTAGAGCTTCTCCTTCTAATGAACATTAGAAATAGTGAATGAGAAGTCCTTGATTATCACGTATGGGTCGACAATCGTTACAAAAGAGGGCCAAGTGATAGTTTGGATTTCATGTGCCATTATATTTGGTAAATTTTGGTGGTTTAAATCCTATTGGTAAGTTAAATTTGACATTCCGATAAAATTTGTCGAATCCGAATGAGTGACCAGGGCGCTCCCTTTTGGCCATGTATTCGTCGAGCATTTTAGGGAGATCTTCAATTTTGATAGTGCTGTCTTTTAGGGCAACCCGTGAGCAAACCTTCTCTAGAGAGTCATCATTGAAGAATGAGTGAGCAGGTTGTCTCAATGGTGTAGTGCGGGCAGACACTGTGCTCAGGGTAGGAGGTGGCCTTTACTATCGTTCTTGGTCTTTTAAAAATTGTCATAACCTAATGGTCTCATTTGTGGCAGCAAATCCTCGAAGCAATTCCTCAGAGTCATCATCTCCTCTTTGTATTCTCTGAATATTGAGCTCTATGATTTGTTGAGCAGTAAGGTTTTGCCCAATGTTACCATCTCTTCCATTATGATTATTCCTAGTGTGTGGGGTAGAGAAGGGATTCTCTTGCTTACCTGCCATGTTAATCTCAGGTTGTCGTAGGCTGAAATTGTAAAGTGGTTCTTCTTCGTACATAGGGTTGCTATGATATCCCCACAATGGTGGGTCTCCTAGGCTCACTCTTCGTATGCCAGACATCTCGAGTCTTTGACGAAGACTCATGTATCTAAAGGGATTCGAAATGACGCGATGGAAAGTAAAACCGGAAAACAAACTAAAACTACCTATCTAAAGAAAGGAAAGAGTTCAACAAAAATGTCTCATCGCGATCACTAGTCTGTTGGTGCGTGCTTTTTCTGGATTCCTCTCGATCCCCATTGAATCAGTGGCCTAATTCTGTTCAAGTGGACTCTAATGATGCGGCGTTTGGAATGTTAGAAATAAAATAAAAAAGGGGAATTTCTAGGAAGGTCCGTAGTTTGTTGCGAACGCCAGCTGCAAATATTTAACGACGCTGTAACACGTCAGTGATCACACTTTAGAGTGGGTGTGGGCCACTTCTTTACTAAATCGTCCGCCTGCGAACGTCAGCAGTTATGGCTCTTCCTTATAGTTTAGATAGTTTAGTTTTCTTTTTCCTCCCTGTTATTGTTGTAATTCGAATCGATTCAGATTTCCTAATTCTATTGTGAGTTTAGTGGTGTGGTTTTATTATAGTGATTTGATATGATATTATAATTCTATTAGGAGTCTAATTAATTTAGTATCCTAATCCTATTAGAATTCTAATTAATTTAGTGTCCTAATATTACTAGAAGTCCAATTAATATCAGTCTCCTAATTATACTAGGAATGCAAACATGTTATTTTTAATGAAACTTTAATTAAATTGAGCATGCTAATTGTACTGAAATTCTAAGCAAAGCACGTATACTAGTCCTCCTGCAATTCTAATTGAAGTAGAAAACTAATTTTACTAGAACTCTAATTAAAGCAATGAATTAATTTTATTAAAATCTAATTAAAACAAAAGAACTTATTTTTTTCTAGAATGATAATCAAAGCAATGAATTAATTATACTAAAACTCTAATTAATTAAAAAAAAAGTATTAACTATATTGGAATCTAATAAAGCAACGAATTAACTATGCTAGAATTATCTTATTCAAAAAGAGGAACTAATTTTATTAGAATTCTAATAAGAGCAATTATTCTAAGGATCTAATCAAAATAAAGCATGTAAATTAATTATACTAAAAATCTAAGAAAATTATGGACTTGATTTTCTAATTCTAATTAAAGCAATAAAATAATTCTAAAAAAAATTTGGGCCCGCTATGCTAAGGAGGATTGGCCTCGTTCCCGAGTACTCTCCGTAAGCTTGCTTGGGCAAATCGGGTGGCTGAGATTAAGGATAAATTAGGTTTTTGGATTATAAAATAGTATTTTTAGATTTTCAGAGTCATTTTCGGGATTATAATTAAGAATTAAATTATGAAATGAGGATTATAGAAGACTAAATTAATGTTTGGGATTTTAGAAATATTAAACTAAGGAATTAAAACTAGAATTTAAAGTTTTAGGACTGAATTCGGGTCCGAAATTAGAAAATTAGGCAGTATGATTAAGGATTGGTTCTAGAAACTATAAACTTGAACCAGAGATTAATGATAGGACTGGAGATTAAAATTTTAGAACGGAATTAAGTCTATGGTTGGTGAATTGGGCCATGAGATTAAGGGTTGGTTCTAAAAACTGAGAACTAGAACCAGATATTAAAATTACGGTCCGAAAAGGGGGCTACAGTCTAAGACTAAATTTATATTAATAATTTAAACTAAGAAAAAGAAATCCTAATTCTAAGAACTAAGAACTACGGTGGGAAATTAAAAGTTAATTCTTACCTAAGGTCGAGGCTGCGGAGAGAAATCTCGAAGATTCAAAGCTTGAATCTCGAAATCATGACTATGTTCCTCTATGGGTTCGTTCTCGGAGTTCTCTGGTTTCAAAAACTTAAAAAATTTCGTTCTCCTAAAATTCCAGCCCCTCCCTGGGCGAATTGGAAAAAAATATTTTATAGGTTTTTCTCTAATTAAGCATCCTATTTCAGGCGTTTAATTGGATTACGCGCCAGTTTCTTGGTGCTTAATTGCTTTGAGTCGGTCACCGACTCAGTGATCGACCGACTGATTTACTCAGCGAGTTTCCTAGTTCTAATCACACTAGCACTAATTGTGCGCCCAGTGTGGAATGCGCAATCCGATTAAGCGTATCTTTCGAAGTGCATAATTGAGGAAGCTTAGGGGTCAAGGGCGGTAAGACTAGGTCGGGCATAGGCCAATTATGCGCCGATGATCGGGAGCTCAATCTGATCGCGCGCGCCATGTGGCGTGCGTAATCGAGTTTCGAAGTGGTCTGGGAAAGGAAGTCTGGTCTGAAAAGGGACGAATTACACGTTTGTGGTTTGGCGTACGATCGAATTGCGCACGTGGTTTTAGGCATGTAATTCGAGGCTGTCCGGGTTTGGGTCGGGTCTGAAATGTGAGATTATTATTTTAGTCTGCATTTTGACTCTATACTATTGTTTTAGTATATAGTCTCCCTATGTTGGGATCTAAGCCACAGAGCTATTATTTTAGCCTATGTTCAGTCATGTACAATTGTTTCAGTGCATAGTCCCTACGTTAGGGTTAGGAGCCTGAGCCATAGAGCTATTATTTCAGTATGTGTCTAGCCATATACTATTATTTTAGTATATGGTCCCATATTAGGGTTAGAGGTTTGAAATGCGAGACTATTATTTCAGTTTACATTCCGACTATATACTATTGTTTTAGTATATAGTCTCCCTACGTTGGGATTTGAGCCATTGAGCTATTGTTTCAGCTTGTGTTCAACCATATACTATTGTTTCAGTATATGGTCCCACATTAGGGTCATGGGGTCTGAGCCGCAGAGTTATTATTTCAGCCTGTGTCCAGTCATATACTATTGTTTCAGTATATGGTCCCGCATTAGGGTTATGAGGTCAATGGTTGACCGAATAGATTTGTATATTCCGAGAGGACAAAATAGGAGTGTCTACACATTGGTGCATTAAAACTATACAAAAATACTGATAAACAGAAGAAAAATATAGCTTCAATGAAGCTTTGAACATGGCATTTCAATGTATAAAAAGAACTTACAATGGCTGCCCTAAGAGCTGCAGTTTGTGCAGAATCCCAGGCTTTTACAACTTTTCACTCTTATTACAGCATACATACAGTCCCACTATTACAGTAGATCTTAGCCAGGAAGTGCTGAGCTAAGGAGAGAAGAAAAAGGAAGAAGATGACTTAATTCTAACCCTCATTGACTTAAGCACAGAGTACCCTAGGTCACAGCTGAAATTAGGTTAAGAGTTAGATAGTATTCCACACAAAAACTACAGCTTATGTACACTTTGCCCCAAAAATATCTTTCTCTCGCCAATAGAAAAATAAGAGAGAGAAGGCTCAGTTTGCCCCTGCTGTCGTGGCCCTTCTATGCCTCTAGATGTAGGAAACAACCTAGTACCATGGGGTGTGTGCCCTAAAAGTAGGGAAATCTCTAAAGTGCCCCTGTGCATTGAATGGGAAGTCAGGAGTCCGTGCCTCGCGAGAATAAATGGCTTGATTTCCTTCTTGAGTGGCTCATCGTGCGGATGACTTTTTTGCAGACACAGGCTCGCAAGGATTGATTTGCAATAGATAGTGCAGCTTGCGAGAATGGAGCTCGAGGTAGTTCAGGTCGCACGGATCTCACTAGGCTTACATTTGGACTTCACACGGATGATCGTCAGGCTGAAATGCGCATCTCGCGTGGCTGGTGTACAATCGTGGGATTTTTTGACGATTCTGTCATGGCGATGCGCTCGCTAACAAAAAATATAGAGTCACCACCTGGAGCTTTTGGTGTGCCGAGAAACCTAGATCATTTTTATAAGTACCGAAGTGCCACAAATATGACTCTGAATTCGGTCCACACCAAAGGTTCTTGGGTAGGGGCTTCGGTTATCGATTGGGAAGGTGTTAGGCATCCAATCAACCCGCTTAATGAGGTCTCTACTAAATGGCCAAAACAAAAATAATGTAAAAGAAAAGAAAATGGCTTCCTCTTACCCAAATGGGTCTTAAATCCTATTTGTGTCCCTCCGTTCCTATCAAAAATTCGGCGGCGTAACGACACAAATGGGAGGATGGAGGAATAATTGAGAAGGTAGAAGAATAGAGGGGAGAGCCGGAGCTCTTAGGCCCTTGTTGCATCGTTGAAGAGCCTTGCGTTGGCTTGCTTTGATGAACTTTTGAGGGCTTATATGATGGAAAATAGAGTTCTAACCTCTAAGGCTTGCTAGTAAAGAGGTAGAGAGGGAAGGTAAATGGATAGCATACACCTAAACTAGGGGATCTAAGGTGGAAAATATGGCTCAAAGGAGGTTTTGGAATTCTGGATTTTGTATGGGAATAGTGTACCAAAGGGAGAAAGATCTTCTCACTTAAGCTCTTTCTCTCTTAGGCAAATTTTCTCAACCTTTAATCCAAGGGGAAGGGGGCTCTATTTATAGGAAAAGGGTGGGTTAGGAGGCTACTTTGAGGCTAAGCAAGATTAGGAATTAGGTAATCTGGCATCTAAGATTTCTTAGGGTTTTTGGACCCTTGAAATATGTGAAGAGAAGCTCCAATAGTGGATGATAGGGTGAGGCTTTAAACCACTTAACAGGTTGCACATAGATAGTAAATGGGTGAAACAAAACTAGCAAAACATACTCTAAAGGTCAAGGTGGTCAACAAGTCAAACCCTAATCATGAATTTCGGGGCAAAAACCAGAGGTTATTGTTCATAAGCCTGGCGGGACTAATGACATATGCACAGTAAAATAGTGCATGCAAAGTGTTGGGAAATTGGCTCCCTGAGGTGGGGTCCACACTTTGAACTGACACAACTATTAGTTGTGCCAAATCCCTAAGGGGACTTTCCCAAAATTACAGTTTTACTCCTCGAGTTCAGACCGCCATATCTTTGCATACACAACCCCGATTGGGGTGATTCTTGGCCTGTTGGAAAGCTGACGACTTCTAATTTTCAATGCAATGAGATTCGATCATAGTAGAAGGCCGTAGATAGTCCCGGTGCACCACCCTTCATCTATTTCTTGGGAAAGCTAGTTTTAGGTCCGGGATGGGTTCTAAGGGTTGGGATTGGTTTCTAAGGGTTCGAGAAGGTTCCTGAGGGATATAGGATGATTACTAAGGGTTTGAAAGGGTCCTAAGGGTTTGAGAAGGTTCATAAGGGATCCATTCATGCCATCAAAAGCTTGAAAGTGCACCTCTCTCGAAATGTGTTTCGATCGGGCCTTGGGCCAAAATTTGGTGTCTACAGATGCCCCTCTTTGGTATCCGATCACTAATGATCGAATGCTAAAGAAAAGAGACATCCAAAGAGGCTCAAAGCATTACTGATGGGTCCGCTATATTCAGAATGAACTTTAAACATCAGATGAGTAACATAGTGAGAAAACGAAAGCCCTGTGTAGACACCCAAATTTGGCCCAAGGCTGAATCGAGACACATTTCGAGAGAGGCGTACTTTCGAGCTTTTGATGGCATGTATGGAACCCTTTTGAAATCTTAAGAACCCTTCCAAAACCCTAAGAATTACCTTAGATCTCTTAGGAACCTTCCTGAACCATTAGAAGCCAATCCCGACCCTTAGAACCCGTTTCAGACCTGGACTTAGTTTTCCCAAGCCACGAATGACGGATGGTGCACTGGGACCAGCTACACCCTTCTACTATGATTGAATCTCATACCATTGAAAATAGGAAGTTGCCAGCTTTCCAATGGTCCAAGAATCACCCCAATCAGAGATGTGTGCGCAAAGATATGGTGGTCCGAACCCGAGGGGCAAAGAGGTAATTTCAAGTGGCCCCCTTAGGGATTTGGCGCAACTAATAGTTGCGCTAGTTATAAGTAGGCCATCTTTCCCCATATTAAGCCTGGCACAACTAATAGTTGCGCCAATTTTAAAGGTGGGCCCCACCTTGGGGGCCAACTTCCAAGCACTGTACATGCACTATTTTACTATGCATATGCCTGGCTCAACTAATAGTTGTGCCAGGCATATGAACAATGACCTCTAATTTTCCATCGAAAATTGTGATTAGGGTTTGAGTTGTTGACCACCTGAGTCTTTGGGGTGTGTTTTGACAGCACTGTTGCACCCTTTTAAAAGCTTATTTGCAACCCTTAAGTACCTTAAAACCCCTATCCTATCATCCATCATTAGAGCTTCATTTCACACATCTCTAAGCTCTTAAGACCCTAGGAATATTTAGATGTTAGATTACCTAATGGCTAAACCCAATTAGCATCTAAACACTCCTAACCCACCCTTTGCCTATAAATAGAACCCCCCACCTCGTGGATTAGAGGTTGAGAATTTTTGCATAAGAGAGAAAGAGCTTAAGTGAGAAGATCTTTCTCCCTTTGGTGTATATTTCCCACACAAAAACCAGAATTCAAAAACCTCTTTCCCACCCTTGCCTTTTATCAAAAGCCTCTAGGTTAGATGTGTGTTCTACCCTAGTACCCTCCCTCTACCTCTTAGCTATATCCCTTAAGAGTTAGAACCCATTCTCAAGCTTTGCAAGCCATCAAAAGTTCATCAAAAGCAAGCGACGCAAGGCCCTCCTATAGTGTTATAAAGGCCTGAGGGCTCCGGCTCTCCCCTTTCTTCTCCTATCTCTTTTTAGCACTTCTCATCCTGCATTTGTGCCATTACGCCGTCGACTTTTCGGTAAGAGCGGAGGGGCAAAAATAGGATCTTAGAGCCCTTTGGGGTAAGAAGAAGCTTCTTTTACTCTTATCATTTCCTTTTTATTTTGGCCATAAATAGAGACCGCTTCAAGCGGGTTGATCAGGTGCCTAACACCTTCCCGATCGATAACCAAAGCCCCTACCCAAGAGCCTTTGGTGTGGACCGGATTCAGAGTCATATTTGGGGTAAGAAGAAGCTTCTTTTACTCTTATCATTTCCTTTTTGTTTTGGCCATAAATAGAGACCGCTTCAAGCGGGTTGATCAGGTGCCTAACACCTTCCTGATCGATAACCAAAGCCCCTACCCAAGAGCCTTTGGTGTGGACCGGATTCAGAGTCATATTTGTAGCACTTTGGTGCTTATAAAAATGATATAAGTTTCCCGGGGCACCAAAAGCTCTAGGTGGTGACTTTATATTTTTATTAGAGAGTGCATTGCCGCGACGGGATCGTAAAAAATCCCACGGTTGCACACCCTAGATGTTAGGCTAAACATTCGTTTCTCAGAGTATTCGGTCCCCAAGCGCTTAGTGACATTACTGGGCATAACCGAGGTGGAACGAGTTGTGAAAGCCCTGTGTGTCAGGCCAAACATTTGCTTCTCGAGATGATTCGAAGGTATTTGATGTTGAAGATTCATTCTGAATACAACAACTTTGCAAGTAAGAGGGGTGATCGACCACATTCAAAGATAGGCGTGAAGTAAACATACGCAAGGCTCCATAGTTTGCGTCCAATCCTACGAGGCATTTGATTTCCCCATCTGACTGTTTGTGGGTGCTCCTGCCTGAGGCAGGGTTTGAAATCTTTGGGCAAACCCATCGAGCCTGAAGTTTATTTAGCATGACTACCCGAACGGAGCGAATAGAGGTGGCAACGCTTTTTGGGGAGTACGTGCCATTTTTGAAAATGTGCCCTGGATCAACATGATCTAGAGCATCTAGCTTCAACTACCTTGATCAGGTCCAACCAAACATTGGGTATCTCCCAAAAGGGACATCCAATCATGGTCTCTGCCAATAATGATCATAAATATTATTCAACTAGGCATAATCATGCACCCATTAGGGGTGATAAGCAACAAAGGCGATAGAAGCCCCGACCTGAACCTGCCCGGGTATAATTTATGGGAACAAATAACCATCATACGGATACCCAGACCCATGGTATATACTTTACAGGGATACCGCTGCCGATACAAGTTTTAATCCTACAAAAAGTAAAGGGGAAATGAACCCTTCTAGATGCATGGTTGCACATAGTTTGATTGATGCGTAATCTCATTCTTACCAGGTTGGTTTTAACCAACGATTGACCTTTCTCAATGGAATTATCCGGACCTCAAACCCTGTAGGGCTTGTGCCAAGACCGTGCGGACCAAGAGTCCATACCTCCGAAAAGTTCGTAAAAAATTGGAAGCCTAGACTCTACGTTCATATGAATCAAAGACAGACTGCCAAGCTCAATAATTTAGCAGTGGAATCATCCTGACTGAAACATTGACCATCTAATCATGATTGACACCGTTGCTCCTACTTTGAAGTAGGATCCATGGATCTAAGGCGAACCTTAGATCTAGGATATTAGTTTTGCACAGCTGCGTTGCCGATAAAATATTGACATTTTACCGCATTGAAGACACGCATGTGCGTACTCTGTGGGGAAACACAAATATGTTGTTATCTTATGTATTTTATTTTTTTGATTTTTCTATCATTTTATGTGATGATTGTTTTTGATTTTGGAGCTGTTATTTTATGTGATTTTTTGGTATTTTTAGGCTATCATTTTATGTGATATTTTGATTTTGAAGCTGCTATTTTATGTGATTTTTTTGGTATTTTCAAGTTATCATTTTATGTGATTTTTTTGAAGCTGTTATTTTATGTGAGTTTTTTGGTATTTTAGAACTGTTATTTCATGTGAATTATTCTACCATTTATGTGAGTTCTATTATTTTTGGATTTTCTGTGGGATTTTTCAATCATTTTTTTTTGAACATCTTCACACTTTTCTATGTGGGACCGGGATGCCTATTGATCTCGATCCGCTTTTATCCTAGCACGGCTTCCCGGGCAAGTCGAATGAAGATCGAAATGCCATTTGGGAGCATGTGCATCGGCCGAGAGAACAAAACAATGAGAGGGGGGACCGGGTTATGCGCCCGATTCGTTCAAGGCCCGAAATCCGACCTGTTAATGGCTGGCGCAACTATTAGTTGTGCCAAGCCAAGAGGGGCTCCAAAATTGCCTGGCGCAACTAATAGTTGCACCAAGCCTGGCTGGGGGATCAATTTAAACAGCCCGAGTTCGGGCAATCAGGGCAATTTTAAAAAAAATTTCTCCCCTCCCTCTCTTCTAAACCAGAAACCGGCCTCCCTAGGGTTCCTTTACATTGCATCTACGTGTGCCTCATTGCCGTTCTCCGTCTTACGTTAGATTAAAGAACCCATCTTCTTCACAAGGTAACCATAAAAAACCCATCTTTCTTGATTTTTCTTGCTTTCCTTGTAAATATGATCATGATCTTGCATGTTTTTATTTTTTTTTTATAGATGATTTGCTTCTCTTGTACGCATGCTTATTGATGATGAGTTTCATTGCATGAATGATGCCCTATATTTTTTTATGGTTTTATGGATTTACATAAATCTATATATGTTTTTTTTTGTTTTGTTGTTTTTTTTTTGCAAATAAAGTAAAGGGATTTTTTTTGGTTTTTTTTGTTTTTGCAAATGAAGTAAAGTGATTTTTTTTTGGTTTTTTGTTATTTTTTTTTTGGTAAATGAAGTAAAGGGATTTTTTGGGTTTTTATTTTTTTATTTTTTGCAAATGAAGTAAAGGGATTTTTTTTAGTTTTTTGCTGTTTTTTTATTTTATTTTTACAAATGAAGTAAAGGAATTTTTTTTGGCTTTTTGTTTTTTTATTTTTGTGTGTGTACCTTGGTTTCTGAAAATGATAAAAAAGGGGTGAGCACTACTTACCTTCCTTTGCAGCGTAGCATAAAATGGTTCTTTATCACTGATATGCTCTGATGTGATTACTTTCTGTTGCCCCAAAATGTCGAGTGATGATGAATATGTTCCCGAGGAGGGCCATGAGGAGGGGCCTGAGATAGTCTACGGTCCCCTGGGGGAGCAATTTCTTTGGGTAGAGCAGAAAGTGGGCCCCTAGCTTGAAATGCAGGGCAAGGCTGCCCGAGTCGGCCTCCTTCATCAGTAGTATATTCACATTTCGAACTTTGGTATAGCAGGCAGGGTAAGAGGCAGATTTAATTTCTCTCTTTTGAGCAGCTTTGGTTTATTTCCATGATTTGATGCACTTTCCTTTGGATGCAGGACCTTCCCTCTATCGTATTTCGTGGGGAATGGCTAGATTTTCATGATTTCTACCTCTATGTCCCCCCCGTGGTGAAGTTCCTACTGGCGCAGGTGGGCTTTGGGGGGTTTCTATCTTGTCCCGCTATGAGGACCGATGCTGCGTATTTGAAAGCATTGATTGAGCGGTTTTGCCCTGAGACGATGAACTTCCATATGCCGTATGCTGAGATGGCCTTGATGCCTGTTGATTGGGCAATGATTACTGGCATTCAGGTGGGGGGCATACCGATAGCTAGTCTCATAGTGCCGAGCAAGGAGGACATTATCCGGATGATAGGGGCGTATCCCCCTCGTGGGTAGATACATGGCAATGAGGTCAAGATGACCTGGTTATCCGCACTCTATACGGTTGATGAGTTGGTGGATCTGGGGTAGCCAGATAGGGTGCTTTATATTATGCTAGAGTGGGCGATCATCTTGTCTCGCATCACCCTCCTGCTCCTGTTGGGTAAGACCTTTTTACCAATGCGAGCGATGGCCAAGTCAGCCTAGCGTTGCTGAACGTTATGGACAACTGGGGCAACGTCCATAGGTACGATTAGGACGAGGCTGGATACACAGGATTGATGTATGGCATAGCCCGGGCTGGCATCGGGGAAGCTAAATCCGTCGTTGGCTTTTAGGTGGCATTGGAGGTAACCCCTAACCTTTTGCTTTTATCAGTTTCACTTGGATGATCTTTGTATGCCACTGAGTTGCTCCCTTGTGCAATGCTTTTCTTAGGTATGGGGGTACCATCATTTTCATCCTGGGCGCCCGCTCCTCCACTCGGATGCATTCACCTACCCTCTTCTGAACAACTGGAACCATGCCTGGAGCTGTGATGTGGGCCTGAAACACCTAGAGATGGGTTTGAGGTCCCAACTCGACCTGATGGTCCCTGAGCAGGTAAAGCTCCTTTCAATTCCATTTATTTTACCTTGGAAATTCTCCCCGATTTGTTATGTTGTCTGTCTGATTGATTGGCCACCTCTTGACTTGGACAAATTCTCCATGATTCGTACCTCAACTCCATCTTCTGGGATCCGGCAACCGTAGATCCGTCGCTCCTCCTCAACAACTGCCGTGTTGTTTTCATTTATGGTGCGTGGGCGAGGGTTTACTATTTGGGGGAGCGGGTGGTGCACTAGTATCAGGGCTATCACGCCATACCCATGGACCCTCTTGCTGATGTCATGGGCCCTATTGGCAGCGTTGAGGAGCTCACCGCAACCTTCCTCAATAATGGGCTCCCCATCAATGCCCTTCTTGTGCCCGAAGATTATCACATATGGTACAAGTGCCTGCCGTATTGTTTCATCTTGCCGCGCTTCGTCCCTAGCGCTAACTTCCTTGCATTTGGCGGCCCATGCAGGCAGGTAACTCTTCTTTCTTTCTTCTCTTTTTTAGCTTAGTCTCCTTCGACCTTTATTTTTTTTTTTTCCTAAGCAGATTTTTACTTTGTTCATAGTTTGCTCAAGGGGATGACTCGGATAATGAAGGCGGGGCAGCGGCGGGTACCGCTAATTCCTCAGGGGTAGGTCCTTCAGGTGAGGGCCGTTCTGGTGCGGGTCCCTTGGGTGACGGTTCTTCTGGCGTTGGTCCGTTGGGTACCTCTCATGCTGGTGCCTCGGGTGGTGATCCGACCGTGGTCTATGGGACCTTCCGACGAGTTGATGATAGCTTTCTCTCGGGCCTTTGTGCTGATGTGGACAGGCAGGTGCGTATCTCTGTTAAAGCGGCTCGGGTCTGTCCTCCTGAGGTCATCCCAAGGATAAGCCTTCTGGCGACCTGTCTCTTTTTGCATATGTTTTGTGATTTCCCTGGTAGCTGACGTTGTACCCTTCTGAATGTAGAACTTTGATTCGGCTATGGAGTATGCGGCATATCATTGCAATATTGCGGAGCTTCGGGATGTGGAGGCAGTGAGTATTCTGCTGCTCTGCCTTTCCTATTTCCTTTGTTTTTGTCCATTAATCAGTCCTGATCTCTGATTCTCGTTATGACTTGCAGCATGCACGTGCCAAGGAGTCGCTATCTTTGTTTAGCAGGATTTCTCATGCCTGGTCATGGGTGGGAGATATGCGGACCTACCAGGGCTCCTCACGTCGGTGGAAGAAGTCAAAGAGCGCGGACAAGGATTAGGCCCTAGTTTCTTCATTCAAACATTTTGGCACTTTTGAAACAACTTTATTGGGATTTTTTGTTTGTAATAGATATTTATGGCACTTTTTTGATGATGTTTTGCTTAGATATGCTTAGTGTCTCTCTTTGATTTGCAATGTTATCTCTCTCTTACATATATCCACCTGTTCGCAGGAAGATCCTTGATGATCGCCCATAAAAAGTGGCCCTCGACGCCGCATGTCTTGGTCGGAGTTTCTCCTGCACCAAAAGTGAAGTTATTTTAATGTTAGGTGCCCTGTTAATTTCTAAGGAGCAACTGTTTTCATAAAGCATGTGAATCGGGTCAGCAGGCTAAGAAACCAACAACGGCTCCCCAAAATCCCTAAAATTCAAAAAAGGAAGGCATGGAGGTGGGATTTTGTGCTGTCAAATGCACTGGCGCAACTAATAGTTGCACTAGTTTTGGCTTGGGGAGCTGTGGGTCCTTATATACTCGGGACAGTCCAAAATCCTTCTCTTTTCTGTTTGACTTGGTCTTTTTGATTGATTCTTTTTGTTCTTATTTTCCCAAGGGTGGGTCCATCATCATACATTGATTTCTATATCCTTGAAAGATCTTTGTACGTCTATGGACCCGCTTTCCAACCCTCCCTTACACGGATGGCCCGGAACTAATTTACGCATTTCTTTGGGCTTGGGGCCCAATTTTCTTAAAAGTTGGCTTGGGAGTTTAAATGAGAGCGAGCTTGTTGAGCTTGAGTGGCTCGGCCTATCACGCCTTCCCTTCTTCCTTGATGTTCTTCCACGGTGGGACCTTCTTCATGCTGTCGCTTCATTTTGGGATGCAAATGTCCATGTATTCTGTTTTGGGAAGCGGGAGCTAACTCCAACCCTTGAGGAGCTATCCAATTTGTCTGGCCTGAAGCTTCATAGAGGCCTTGCAAGAGTAACGCCGAGGTTGGGCTACTCCAAATCTTTTCATCTCACCCTTGGCTTGAAGAAACTTGAGTATGAGAAAAGTCTCATTGGGGGGCCCACAAGGTGTTCTCTAAAATTCCTCAAAGAAATTTTCGGTGATGAAAGTCTTCAAAAATTGCCGGTTAGGAACATTTTCAACACAAAAGCCTTTTCTCTCGGACTCATCTCAGATGCCCTTTTCTTCAGTAGGGGAGAGAGCTTCTCCCTGGCTCTTTGTGATGTCTTGACTGAGTTGGTGGAGGGCCGATCAGTGATGCACCTGGTCCTTGCTGAATTATATCGATGCCTTGATGCATTTGCTCTGGGCAAGGTGGAGAGCCTTCAGGGATGTCCCTTGCTGCTTTAGGTTTGGTTAGGTGACCATCTTGCTATCTTAGGGCCCGTGCCCCGCTTTTATATTGCCTGAGGTGAGGCGACTTGATGCTTTTCGGGTAGGTGTCACTTGCTTCCGCAGGGCAATTCGTCAGCTTTGAAGCTTTAGTTGGCTAATGCCGAGCTGATTGGAGGCTTCCCTGGTTAGACCGGATCCTTCCCATAGTTCGTTCTAGAGACCATGAGGGCATCACCCTCTTAGGATTGACTGGCAGCACCTTCTACTTCCCATTCTGGGTGTTGCATCAGTTCGACTGCTCTCAGCAGGTGCCTTGCGAGGTAAAACCCCCTATGTGACTTGATCTTTTCTAGGGGGTCCTCTGAGAACATAGACTGGATTGCTGCTCTTTGGGAGATGCGTCAGTCGACGCTGATGTGTGACATGGAGTAGGGAGATTCGGTTCAGTCTTCTCCTGAGTATGAAGCCTAGCTATTGACTAAGTAGCTTGTTGTTGAGCGTCTGGATCAGGTGGAGAGTATTGACACGGGAGGCCATTGGCCGATGAAAGAGACGGTGCTCCGAGCCCGCATCGAGCTATTGGTGGATGAGAAGAGGGCCCTACATGAGCTTTTAGCATAGGAAAAAGTTAGAGCAGAGATAGTAGAGAGCGAGGTCTTTCATCTGAAAGGATCCTTGAGTGTTGCCGTTGGAGCCGCTGATACTTCTCGAAAGAGGTACAAGAGTTTGCATGGTCGTTGGTTGACCAAGCGGAATGTTTGGGAGGATGGTTTTCACGCTGAGATTAGTGCTTTGAATCGCGAGCTAGATCGTTGATCCCTTCTTGCACATATAACTTTTTTCCTAGATAAAATACGCAGAAAAGGGGCGTAAGAAACCACTTTGCAGATACACACATCTTTTTGGTATACATATTTTCTTTATCTTTTTTATTTTTTTGTATTTTGTAAAAAAAAGAAAAGGAAAGAAGGAAAGCTAGACACCACACCGGCTAATTTTTGGGATGTGGTGTAAGCGGTGCATTTGTAAAATAACAGTTATATATATTTACACAAACTTTTTTTTTTTTTTTTTTTATTGTTTTTGTGTTTTTTTTTTCTTTTCGATGCGTTACTAGTGAGGTGAAGTAACAGGTCCTATTTTGAGTATAGCCGAACCCTTTCACCATTGGACCTGAGTGAGTCTGACTTTTACCAAGGCTAGAGCGCTAATCCCTTTGGATTGATTCAAACCTTTCTCCTTACCTCGAGTCATACGTTTGACAAAGCAGTTTCACAAAGACAATTCTGGTCGGAGCCCGATTTGAACTAGTATGAGCGGCCCAGAAAAGGGGATCAGGGAGAGTAACCAAGAGGGCTCCTATTAATTATCGACCCATTCCAACAATTTTTTTTCTTTTAAAAGTCATTTACTCACAACACCCAAGGTGAGTTAGTCGTGCCCGTTTTTGCCCCCTTTTTACCCGTGGCGCCCTTTCAGGTTTTCACCACGTCCATGGGTTTAGCTTTCTTATCCCAAGCGCCTTTCAAGTTTTGACCTAGTTCGCACAAACTCGTTGTTTTTACTCGTAGAGCCCTTTCAGGTTTTCACTACGTACAACTTGCTTGGAGAGTGTATTTTTATTTTTATTTTTATTTTATATTATATATTTTTCTTTTCATTTTTTTCTCAAAAGCCACGACATAGACGTCGAATCCGTCATAGCCGGCGGGATGGGGATCTGGTGTCGTCTCACAATTCGGCTCGTGTTGACTTAATAGATACTATGACTGCTTGTGAACCTAAAAAGAGGGCTTCCTTTAGGGTGTAACTTGGCCATGGGTCAGGCTAGGATTTGAAGGTATGCTGGGCTAAATAGGGTTTTCTTGATATGTCTTCAGTTTTTCTCAGCATTCTTCTTCCTTGGGGGATTTTACTATACACGCCCACGATTCTATTTTTTCTTTTTTTCTTTATCTTACTTCAGGCAATCTCTATTTGAGGTTTTACTTTTTCGATTTTTTTGGATTTTGATGGTAACTTTACTTCCTCTCTTTTTTTATATGTATACACTTTTTCTTTTTCAAGGAAGTGGTTCATTGAAAGAAAGGCCTAGGGTCAAAATGCGGTAGCAAAGGATATAATATATTTTTTAGGGATGCTTTTTGGCTACTGTGCTTTGAATAATGGCCTTTATTGGGTGGTTCTTAAACAGTTACATATCTGTTTCACCAATACTTACCTTATCGTGATAGATTAAGAGTAGAACTATCAGACGTATCCAGCATTGATGGGCTCAGGAAGATGATCTCCGTCCATGGTGGCGAGGCGAATGGCGTATCCCGGTAGCACTTCTCAAACGACATAAGGTCCCTCTCAATTCAGTTTGAATTTCCCTCTCGGATCAGCATAGAGGGATGGGAAGATTTTCTTCAGTATAATGTCTTCTACCTTTAGATCTCGACCGTAGACACATTTATTGTAAGCGCTTGAGTATGACACAAGGCTAGGAGTCTCTTTTCTTCCAAAAAGTTCAACTAGTCAAAGCGAGATCTCTCTCTCTCTCTGCTTCGGGTAAGCCTGATTCCATGAGAATTCAGAGCGATGGTACTTCAACCTCTACCGGTAGGACGACCTTAGTTCCATACACATGGGAGAATGGTGTTGTCCCTGTAGCGGTACGGATCAATGTTCTGTAGGCCTATAAAGTGAATGGCAACATTTCGCTCCAATCTCGGTAAGTGACGACCATCTTCTCTAGGATGCGGACGACCGTCTTGTTCGCAGCTTCTACGGCTCCATTAGTTTGAGGCCGATAAGGGGACGAGCGATGGTGCTTGATCTTGTATTGCTCGCAGAAGGCCCGGATGTGCTTATTCGCAAAGTTAGTGTCATTGTCCATGATAATATCCTTGGGTACTCCAAATTGGCACACAATATTGTTTTTGAGAAATTTCTTGATGTGATTGGCCGTGATGTTGGCATATGATGCCTCTTCTACCCACTTGGTGAAGTATTCAATGGCGATGAGGATGAACCGATGTCCGTTCGATGCTTTTGGATTAATCATTCCGACGACGTCAAGGCCTCAGGTAGTAAATGGCCAAGGAGTGGTCATACAGTGAAGAATGATGGTAGGGGTGTGTATCAGACTGGAGTGTTCCTAATACTTGTAGCATTTCTAAACATGTTTGTAGAAATCTGATTCCCTAGTGGTCCAAAAGTATCCCTGCCGTAGAATTTTCTTAGCGAGCATGTGACCACTGACGTGGGCTCTGCATACTCCCTAGTGGATCTCCTTCATAATATTGGTCGCTTCACTTTCAGTAAGGCACCTGAGTAAGATGTTATTGTAGGATCGCTTATCGCTAAACGTTGAATGGTTCATTGGTCCATCTTGAATGTACCCTCAGGGAAAGTTAGTGTCTCAAGAAAATTCTTAATATCTGAGAACCAAGGTGGCTCATCATCAGGCTTGGTAGGTTCCTCAATCTGGAGGTAGAAGGTCGGCTCATTCCTTTGCTCAATCATGATTGGTTTCATTTCAGCACCAAACGGGATTTCTATCATTGACGCCAAAGTGGCTAGTGCGTCGGCGAAGCGATTCCTTATCCGGGGAACATATGAGAATGTCTCGTCTTTGAAGTAAGCTATCAGATCCTCGAGGTATTCATGGTAAGGGATCAATTTCTCATCTTTCATCTTCCCGTCACCATTCATCAAATCACCAAACACTCGGAGGTGAGTTACATTTAGATCGAGAGCCGCCTGCAAACTAGCGGCACAAGCTTCGTACTCAGCCATGTTGTTAATGCAAGGGAAGTTGAGCTTGATAGAGATGGGTACGTGGGATCCTTTCTGTGAAATTAGAATGGCGCCAACTCCCTGACCCTCAGCATTTGTTGCCCCGTTAAAGTGCATTACCCATAATTCTTCTGTTTCTTTAGTATCGTCTTCCGTCATGAACAGGATGTCCTCATCGGGGAACTTAGTTCTCAAAAGCTCATAATCTGGCAAAGGATTGTTGGCAAGATGATCGGCAAATTCCTGCTGTTAAGACCTGAAAAGTACTACTTTTCACCCCTTAACTTAATCTCTGTTAGACCTTTAATCATTTAATAAATGTGTTTTAAGTCTATTCTGTAGGTAATAAGCAGCAACTGCAAATAAAACCCTAACTATGCCAAGAAGCCTACTGTTGACCCAGAAGACCCTCAGAAGTGTAAAGGTTAAACCCAGACAAAGAATTGGCTACAACAGAGGTACAGCAAAGCAAAAACAAATCAAGGAGAATGCCTCATGCAGATGTCTCATGGCTCAATCAAATTAGAAAGAATACATCGCGCAGTTGTCGCAGCAAGGAGTACTTCGTGCCGTTCAGCCATAAATGGATGTCGTGAGGAGTAAAAGTATACTTCGCGAGGTTCTCGCGAGACTCAGTCTTAAGCGCTCGTGAACCACTCGTGCAGTCTCGCGCAGCTCAAGAGATGAGTTCTCAACCTTCGCACGATTCACTGAATAGAGAGAGAGCTCTAGGCATTCTAGCGCGCGACTGTTGCACAGTGGCCGCGGGACACATACTTTTAAGGAACTGCTTGCGCGATCCAGAAGCCCATGTACATTATTTTCTTCACGAGGATCGCCGCGGGATTCATCGGGGAATGAACTGCTCGCGCAATTCCCATGCCATTCAAATGGAAAGACCAATCCCGTGATGACCAAACCATCCCCGCGATGACCAAAGTACCAACCTCGCGACTGCAAGAGCTTCAAGTCAAAGCAACCCCGTGACACTAATTCTACCACACGGCAAGACCTATAAACCTTTTCTATCTAGCGAGGATCGGGTTCTAAACTTCTCCCTACTTTTGCAAGGGCAATCTAGGAATCTCTAGCAATTAGGGCACACACTCCAATGCTTCAATCTTCGTGCACATGCCCCGAGGCATCCAAGGGACAAGAATGGGCCACAATTGCATTGATGAAATTAGGGTTTTCCTAACCCTAATTCAGAGAGAACCAACTACTATATAAGCCTAAGCCTAGCTTAGGTTTAAGGAGTTTTTTTCTTGACTTCTATGCTTCTTCTTAAAACTGACTGTAGAATTATAGTAGGCTAAGGTTAGGGTTTAGGAGTTTTTCTTTTTCTTTTTTTCCTTCTCTCCATAGTCCAGCACTTGCTGGCTATGCCTTTTGTATGATTGGATAATATAATTTATAATGGAGTTTTGTAATAGGATCTATTGCATGTATGGGATGGTGTTTTTGTTATGAGTTGTTTTGTACAACGCTGCTGCCTTGAGATCCTCCATTGCTAAGCTGTATTGTAAGCAATGGAGTATTAGTTTTAAGGTTTTATTTAGATCCATGTGACCTGTGTGTCTAGGTTAGGCACATTGCAGGCCTTCCCCCACCACAGGATCCACTAAATCTGAATCCCCATGGGAGCTTGAGCTGGTAGCCTTGTGAACATGGTGGCGACAATAATGTTCTTGTTCTGTCTTAGACCTCTGTCAGGAGGATAGCCTCTGTGGATAGTCTGTGACCATTCAAGTGGACAAATTATAGCCCCAGGGTGAGGCCAATCCACAGATCTAAGACAGATTCTTCTTCTCTGCACTTATGCTTGTAGCCTTGTGAGAGATTGTGTAAAGAGAGACTCCCCTATATTTGTATAGACCCACCATCAGATTGCTGATCTGATTTGGCTGTAGAAATTGTAGGTTTGTGACTGGATCACTGTTGTCTTTCTAAAGCAGTGAACAACCAAGCTTAAAAGCTAGTACTCAAACTCTTGCCGGTCCTGTGTGTCCAGGCTCTTGCACTTTGTAGGCCTAGCCCCACACACAAAACTTTAGAGGTTGAGGTTCCTATGGATTCTTGAGCTTGTAGTCTGGATGAAGTAGTGCCTACAATGATAATCTTGTTCTGACCTGTGACAGCTCGGATTTCGGCACCCCGAAACCCGTGCCATCAGCACGATCATCTTGACCGTGCCCCTTAACTATGCACGGAACACTGGTATATCAAGCATAAAAAGAAGTAAGAACAACTTGCGGAATTTAAATCTAATTAGAAAGACTTTTCAAAAGACAGTTCTACCCTCATGCCCCTACATGAAGGGAGAACCAATCCGAACCATCGATGATATAATCATCACAGATGGTTCGCCCCAAAGGAATAATCCAAACTCTATACATATACATGTTTTCACAAAATAAAGGCTTGACATACCAAGCCGTACAATCTCTACTCAAAACTCCTCAAAGTAGCACAACGGAGTCCTCTAGAAGAAGTCCTCTGGAGGTGGCTCCAACTCCTCGCCCAAAGTCCAACTCACGGGATCTCTCAAAACCTCGTTGCTACTAATGGACTGCTGACGTATAGTCTATAGGGTGAGCTACATCCTAGCTCAATAGGGAACAAACACTGCTGAACATATAAGTTATAACTCACATATATTCTATGACATACTATGCATGATGTAACTATGCAGTTGTTGATAAAATAGTTAAAAGCATTCGTTCTTGTTGATTTCTTATGTTTTCATTTACTCATGAAAATGCAAAAGGCCTAAAGCAAAACTTAAACTTTCAACTTAAGTAATCCCCGAGCAATATAGCATCGAGCCCCAGATGAGCTACCCTTCATCGTCATCTATATAGAGCGGTTTTAATGTATTCACAGGAATACCATATAGTACCCAAGCCCCTTTCCCCTGGGGATCGGTGGCGGGGTTTCACTTATCTCAATCAACACCCCTGGGGTGTGCTTACTATGTACGGATAAGCCTCCGCACTGGCCTACGGTTTCGCCGCCGTATCGGTCACGGATATCCTGCCGTGTCAGTCGTGGATATCCCGCCACGTCGGTGGGGTAACCTAAGGAACCTCAAATAACAAAAATATCGGTGCCTTACATATAGTTATTCACCGTGTAAGTGTGCTATCTTATATCAGTTAGGCCCTATCAAACATGATTCAATCTGTGGATACATCCCTGGGATGTATCCATTAACTAGCATCCCACTGATGCTCTTATTTCTTTACTTCTTCATCCCACGGGATGGCTCATTCGTTACTCTTATGAATGTCACACACACACTTTTCACAATTCTTTGACGGTAAAATAATTGAATTGAAATTTATATCACTACATACATGCTCTTGTAAAATAAAGTACATGTTCAGGGTGTTCCCTACCTCAAGTCTTCACTTGTTCAATGCATCAAGGTCCCACGTGGCTCCTCGTGCACTAGCTCACACGTACCACCTATGGTACCACACAACAGGTAAAACACATCACAAGGGATGCAATAAAGAAGGTATAAGATCCTCCAAGAATCTTAAAGTCAAACCTAAAAGTCAACAAAATTTATCCCAGTCGATTAATCGAAATCCAGAATCGATTAATCGAACCTGGTTCGATTAATCGATTTCCAAAATCGATTAATCGAAGGTCAATATCGATTAATCGAAGTAATTTCGATTAATCGAAATTCTCCTTTTCGCAAAGTCCATTCTCAGTTCGAACAGTCGAATTGTCATTCGATTAATCGAATCTATTTTCGATTAATCGAAATTCTTCTTTTCGCAAAGTAAACTCACTGTTCGAACAGTCGAGTTTTCATTCGATTAATCGAATCTAGTTTCGATTAATCGAATTTCTTCTTTTCGCAAGGTACACCTCTTGACGATTTGAATTTCACAAGTCGATTAATCGATCCCAAATCGATTAATCGAAAACTCAAATCGATTAATCAATCCCATTTCGATTAGTCGATTTTCATAAATCATTTCCTCCAACCCTTGGGGTCCACGGAGGTTCGATGATTAATCGATTCTCAAATCGATTAATCGAAATCAAATCGATTAATCGAAATCAATTCGATTAATCGAAGTCGTCTTCGACCTTTCAACTTCTGGCCAATTTCGATTAATTAAACCCAATTTCGATTAATCGAAATTGTCAGATTCAGCCCCTTTTCGAGCTGTTCTTCCCAATCTTTTCCCATACTTTTTCCTCTATTTTTCTAAACCATTATCCTATGATTTAACCCACATTTAACCACAACTTAACCCCTATGATCTATGCATCTTATTTACAAGAATTTACCTTGGGTAGATCTCAAGTTGATTTCTATCGATAGTTGGAAGGCTAGGGTTTCTAGCTTTGGCTCTAACGGATCCTTTGCGTCGAATCCGGCCTCCTTAATGCTTGACTCTTCTTCCAAACAGTTGCAATAACTCTTCTCTCACTTCTCTCTCTCTTCTTTACTCTCCTTCAACAACCCAAAAACATACATTTAGGGTTATTAAACCCTTTTATATCTCTCCTAGTTTGTGTGTTAAGCACATGCACCTCAATAGGTGTATGTGACTTTAGATTTTCAACACACACCACATTGTTACACAACCCATCACATCACGTTCACTCATCACACTCTACGCTAACTATCGAACTCCTAGTTGGTCAAACCTAAGACCAATCGGACACGGATCCCGAGGTCATAGTTTAACGTGATTTTCTTTGGGCTATTACATCCTCCCCACCTTGGGAATTTTCGTCCTCGAAAATCACCCAAGGTTTATCGCTCTCTAGGTCTTTCGCTCTCCCCACACTCTCAGGTGAGGTAGTCTAATTTAGTCAGACGTACTCAAGTAGTCACACCTTCCCATATATTAGCAAGGAGTAAAATTGTATCAACAAAACAAAAAACAATTACACACAAAAAAAAAAAAAAAACTGAATTTCTATTAATATGGGAAAATTTTACAAGGCGCCACATGAGTTGGCGTACAAGATATACATCTATACAAAACATGACTGATACAAAAATATAACTAAAACTCAAGCAGGCCCCTCGCTAGGCTGGTCCGGTGCTGCAGTGACTGGTGGGTCTGCAGGAGCTGGCTCTGGCTGCGGCTGCGGCGTCTGGGTCGGCGGAGTAGATGCGGATGTGGAAGGAGCCGCGTCAGTGGTGGGATGGAAGACGGGTCCTCGATGGAAGGCGGTGCGTCCGGCCGTCCACTCTTCTTCGCGGGCCAACATATCCATGTAGGTGTGGGGGTAGATGAACTGGAGGGTGTGAAACATGAGGAAATCAATCCTCCTGTTCATCCTCTCGTTATTCGCTTCCATTCTGGCCAGCACGTCCTCTATGGTAGGACCGGATGGAGCGGCGCGCCGGCGGTAGGATGAGGCGGGAGTCGCGGGCGCGGAATGGGTAGGTGGTGTCGGTGAGGCTGCTGTGTGAGAGGTGGCCCTCTCCATGGATGGCTCGGCTGGGATGGGGTGTGCCCCACCCTCAAGTGGGTCCTGCTGAGGTGGTGGGGGTGGTGGCGGTGGCCTGCTCTTCTTCTTGGCACTCTTTGGGGCGGGAGCGGGACCCGGAGCTGGTAGGGTCCGCTTCAATAGGTTGTAGCTACGGGTCCATGAAGACTTGGTGAACGTCTTCACGCGATCCGTAGCCCTCACCTCGTGAGGTGAGATAGTGTAGGAGGGATCGTTGGAGTAGCACTCCAACATGCTTCCGAGCATGGCATCTTCTCCTTGGGCCGCATGTTGCCCTTCATCAGCTTAGTCTTGATGTACCGCATCCCCTCAAGGATGACCTTGGTAGCATCAAACCATCGGCCACAGAAGGCCGCGTAAAGTGCATGTTGCACTTTGTCGACACGCTCAGTGTCGTGGCGCATCGGGTAAAGGTTGCATTTGATTATGGAGTCGAGCATCCACATGTAGGGTGGAAGATCAACCCTCTTGATGGAAATGCCCGACCCCTTCTTGCCATTTGTCATGAGGGTCATGACTTCCTCAAATCGGGGGTCTTCCACAAAGGGTGGAAATAGGGTAGTCTCGGGGGTGAACTCGAGGTAGCACTCGAGCACCTCGTGAATGTGACGCCGAGTGATCGTGTAGAGACGACCCTCGATCTTGGTGACGATGCAGTCGTCGGTAGGGCCATGGGTTAGCCCTTGGTAGAATAATCTCACCAATCTAGGGTAGTAGGAACCCCGGATTGGTTTGAGAAGATTGCCGAGACCGGCATTGTTTATGTAGTTTTGCGCCCATTGGGTCTCGCCCGGTACATCGGGATCGGTGAAAAGGGTAGGGTCAATGGTGTATTCGACCTCAAAGGTCTTGGCAGCCCACCACTCGTTTGGTTGCTCCACGTTGGTGGGTGGTGGTGGCATGGGGGTGGATTCGCGGGAAGACTCGCGCGTAGATGCGCTCGTCGAACCGGAGGTGGTCTCCGATTCCGACGGTGTCGGAGTCCTCACCGGCGATGGGGTAGGTGGTGGTGGTGCGGCGTTCTTACGCCTAACCGGCAACTTAGAGGTTGCCTTTTTCGAAGATAAACGGGTCTTAGGCGGCATTTTGACAAAACTAGGGCTTTATCTAATTGAAATGGAAGAGAAAAATATAAATCTAGGGTTTTACCGTAGGTGTTGATGTGAAAATGGTGTTAATCGCCGGAGAAAAACAAGCCTTAGGGCACCGGCTCGTCGGAGAAGATGAAGAAGGGGAAACGCCAAATCCAAAGCAAGAAGGAACTTTTCGAATGGGGAATAAAATCCCTAATCTCATATATATAGCCCGCGGCTCGATTAATCGAAATTCCATTTCGATTAATCGAAATTCAAAACTAGGTTAAGCCGCGTAAAATCGATTAGTCGATTTCCCAAATCGATTAATCGAAAATAAAATTCGATTAATCGAAAATATTTCGATTAATCGAAATCGTGTTTGTTTAAAAAATTAAAATTTTGAGCTCACTGGCGCGTGCCAGTCGATTAATCGAAATTCATTTCGATTAATCGAAATCTCAAAATCGATTAATCGAACTTAGTTTCGATTAATCGAAATCGTGCAAAAACTTCAAAAATTTTCCAAAATTTCTTAAGTATTCGATTAATCGAAATCCCATTTCGATTAATCGAAATTCCCTTCTATGCATTTTCTAACTCAACTTTTCATTTCCAGTCACTGGCACATGCCAGTCGACTAATCGAACAAGATCGATTAATCGAAATTCCAAATCGATTAATCGATTTGAAATTCGATGTCGATTTTGCCCAATTCTGCAAATTTCAATCTCTTGTTTCTTTTACTATTTTGACAATTCATGACAGATTGGATCAAAATTTCCATTGAAATACAAGTATAGTGGAGATTTCACAACACGTTTGTGGTTTACATTGCATTCTCACGTCGTTGGAAACAAGGCTGGGTATTGTTCTTTCATATCGGCCTCTCGTTCCCAAGTAGCCTCTTCTTTAGGATGATTGTTCCATCGAACAAGCACTAAGGGAATTACTTTAGTGCGCAGTACTTGTTCTTTCCGATCCAAGATCTCCACTGGTTCCTCTATCATGCTCATGTCCTCACACATCTCTATAGGTTGCTTCCCTAACACATGAGACGGATCATTCACGTACTACGAGCATCGATATGGAAGACATTATGTACTCGATCGAATAGCGGTGGTAAACTAATGCGATATGCAACTTCACCTATTCGTCCCAAAATTTCAAATGGTCCAACATAACGTGGACTTAACTTCCCCCTCTTGCCAAATCGCATTACACCTTTCATAGGTGACACCTTCACAAACACATGCTCGCCCACTTTGTAGTCAACACTAGTCCGCTTCATATCGGCGTAACTTTTCTGTCTACTCTGTGCTGTCTTCAACCTTTCTCTGATAATTCGGACAACGGTGGCGTTGTCTTCAAGCAGTTTTGGTCCTAATACAAATTTCTCACCTGTTTCTTCCCAATTGAGGGGTGACTTGCATCGTCGTCCATATAGAGCTTCATATGGTGCCATGCCAATGCTCGTTATTATATCGAACTTCGAGCATCGGTAGATACTCATCCCAAAGATCCTTGCATATCAAGCATGCAAGCTCTGAGCATGTCTTCTATCACTTGATTCACCCGCTCTGTCTGCCCATCAGTTTGAGGATGGAAAGCTGAACTAAAGTCTAGTCGAGTTCCCATTCCTTCTTGAAATTTCTTCCAAAACTTGGACGTATATAGTGGATCACGATCTGAAATGATGCTGCTTGGAATCCCGTGTAATCTTACAATCTCCTTCATGTATAATTCTGCCAGTCTTCCTGCAGTATATGTGGTATTATACGGCAAAAAGTGCGCTGATTTGGTCAATCGGTCTATGACGACCCAAATGGCATTGTGTCTCTTGGCAGTACGGGGTAATCCAACAATGAAATCCATTGAGATCGATTCCCACTTCCATTCTGGTATTGGTAAAGGTTGCAATAGTCCCGCAGGATGTCTATGATCAACCTTCACTTGCTGACAAGTCAAACATCGTGACACATACTCGGCCACGTCTTGTTTCAGTCCTCTCCACCAGTAATTCTTTTTCAAATCTTGGTACATTTTGGTGCTACCAGGGTGGATAGCATAATTTGACTTATGAGCTTCATCAAGAATTGTTCGTCTTAGATCGGCATTGTCCGGGATGCATAGACGGCCTTTAAACAACAAAGAACCATCTTCTTTTACTGAGAAGTCCGAACTGATGCCTTCACTCACGTCTTGACGAATCTTTGTTAATGCTGGATCTTTCATCTGTAGCTCGTGGATATGTTCAAATATCAACTCTTTCTTGAGATGTTAGCCAAAAGGATCCAGTGTCCTTTGACACAATGTTCGCATCAAAGCATGCCAGGTCTTCCAATAGTATCCATCGTTGCATACCCAAAATCAATGAAGCTAAGCGAAATGAGAACCCTTTCGACTCAATGCATCGGCTACTACATTCGCCTTTGCTCGGATGGTATTGTATAGAGCAATCGTAGTCCTTGAGGAATTCCATCCATCTATTGCTGTCTCATATTGAGCTCCTTCGTAAACAGATATCGGAGGCTCTTATGATCGAGTGAAAATTTCAAATGTCTCACCATACAAGTAGTGTCTCCAAATTTTCAAAAATGATCTGCCGAGTTCCAAGTCATGAGTGGGTAATTTTTCTCGTGTTCTTTCAGCTGTCTTGATCCGTAAGCTATCACCTTCTTGTGTTGGTTGAGCACACAACCAAGGCCATTGTATGTCAACACCCAGATCCTCCATTTGCTCAAGGAATTGCCAACACTGGGGCTGAAGTGAGTCTCGTTTTGAGTTCTTGAAAACTCTTCTCGCATGCCTCACTCCACTCAAACCTTGAATCTTTATCACTTTGTGAGAGGTCGATATCTTTGAAAACCCCTCAAGCGAAACGTCGATAATAGCGCTAAGCCCGTAAAACTTGGACATCACACCTTGTCTTTGGTTGCTCCCATTTAACTACTGCTTCTATCTTTGCTGGATCTACCGTGACGCCGTGTTTCGAGACGACATGTCCCAAAAAGCTAACTTCTTCCAACCAAAACTCACACTTACTGAGTTTGGCGTATAATTGGTGTTCACGTAGCGTTTGTAGAGCAATCCTCAAGTGTTCTTCGTGTTCTGTCTTGGATTTGGAGTATATCAGTATATCATCAACAAATACTACAACGCAGGAGTCCAAGTGTGGTTTAAACACTCGGTTCATCAGATCCATAAACGACGCTGGAGCATTCGTTAACCCAAACGGCATCACAAGGAATTCATAGTGTCCATACCGTGTCCGGAAAATTTGTCTTGAATGTCCTCGACTTTGACTAGAATCGATGATACCGGATCTTAGGTCGATCTTGGAAAATACCTTGCTCCTTGCGGTTGGTCGAATAGATCGTCAATTCTAGGCAAAGGGTAGCGGTTCTTCAGAAGTTTGTTCAATTGTCGATAGTCAATGCATAGTCGCATTGACCCATCTTTCTTCTTGACAAATAAGACCGGTGCTCCCCATGGAGACACGCTCGGTCTAACAAACCCCTTGTCCATTAGTTCTTGTAGTTGTTCCTTCAACTCCTTTAACTCAGCGGGAGCCATTCTATAAGGCTCTTTCGAAATAGGCTCCGTTCCTGGTGCTAAGTCCATGTCGAATTCTCCTTCTCTTCGGAGGTAATCCGGCAATTCTTCCGAAACACGATGAAGTCTCGCACAATTGCTATCTCAGAAATGACGTTCTTTTCCTCCTTGTCCTCCTTTAAGAAAGCTAAGTATCCACTGCATCCCTTTCTGATCATTTTCTCGGCCCTTACTGTTGAGATCAGTGGCACATATGACGACCTCACTCCTTGAAACCGAAATGATCTTCTTGTGTTGGGTCTGAAAATGACTACCTTGTTCTTGCAATCAATGGTCGCACAATCTTGCGTAACCGGTCCATGCCAAGGATCACATCAAACCCTTGCATGTCTAACAGTACCAACTTTGCTTCCAATTCATGCACTTCTAAGTCTTGAACTGCTACGACGATGGATTTGCAAGCTAACTCCGTGTCTACTAACTCTCCAGTCGGAATAGACACAGATAGGACGAAATCCAACGCTCGAACGATCTTCATCTTCTTAGCAAAACGTGGAGTGACGAATGAGTGGGTAGACCGGGTCTATCAACACTTTTCGGCGTCATGTCTAAATACACTTCCCTTTCATACATAGTTAAAGTACCTATAATATATATATACACATACAAATTTACACATCAAAATGCACTCTCGGTTTATATTAAAAGAACCTACACTATTCTAATGCATGCACCTTTTTCCATCTAAAATTCTTTATGAAACGGAAATTTTTTTTTTTTTTTCTTTAATAAAATAAAATTTCTCACCTTGATGACGCCGTGCACATTCCTCGCTTCTGAAAGGATCGCATAGGCTCTCCCCTAACAATCGGCTTCCTTGCTTGAATGGGTCGTGGTGTCAGAATCAAGCCGCCGTCTTGCCCTTGTCCGTCTGGGCAATCCTTGATCATGTGGCCCACCTTGCCACATCGGAAACAACCTCTAGTTCGATTCTGGTCTATAGTCCTATGCTTTGCCACACCGCAGCCTCTCGAGGTGCGGAAGATACGATACGAGAACCTGTGTGATAGTGGCACGATGAGACATGGCAGGGCTCTCATAGCGAATAGGTCTCCCGACGCAAGTAATGGGTGTTGTGGTTCTTTGTTGTTGCGGTCTTCCAAAACCTCCCTGAAGCTCGGTCTCGACTCGACCCACGAACCTCGGCTTTTTATTCACGGTTCAGTAGTTCCCCATCCTTAGTGTCAAGTCCTCTGTTGCTCTCTCTGTCCTATATCTATTCGTGTTCTCCTCTTCTACAACCAATGCTTTGCTCATGACCTCTTCATAGGTCCTCGGTTGAAATGGAGCTACGCCTCCCTAACCTCAGCTTCAAACCTTGTGAAACCTTTTGGACTTCATCACTTGAAGATGTAATCCGAGAAAACGGCAAGTCAGAAACTCTACCCCGTATTCTCTCACGGTCATTCTCCTTGTACTAAGCGCAAAAATTGTATCTCTAATTGGTTCCTCACCACTTCGGAAATATTGTTTGTTGAACTCCTCAACAAATTCCTCCCAAGTCCAAGGCAACTCTGGGTCTCCCAGCCCGAGTCCTTATCACGGACTTCCACCAAGGCCAGCCTCCCCATCCAACATGTAAGCTGCCCATCTTACACTCTCATCTTCCGTGCAAGTTAGCACGCTAAAACTTTCTCCATTTCCATCGGCCAATTCTCGGGCCATTGTATACTTTGCAGAAAATGAAGGAGGTCTCATCCTTCTAAACTCAGTAAAGATGAGGCACAGCAACGCAGTCCTGAGTGGTGTAGGTGGCTGCTGTTCTCTTGTCGCATGAGCTGCAAAGGATGCTGCTTGTTGTGCCATGGCAGCTGCCATAGTCTCCATAGTGTGCATCATCCTTTGTCGTTCCTCTCTATCTTCTTGCCTTTCTCTCAATCTTTCTTGCTCTCTTAGATCTTGATCCTGATGATCTCGATCCTCTTCCTCACGATGTTCGCTACTATACGCTCGGGGCCTCAAGTACCTCCTAAAGGCACTCTGTTGGTAGGAGAGATGTAACCATCTCCACTACGTAAACTCCTTTGATGGCCTCCCCTTGGTCGGCCTCTCCCTCTAGCTGACATTTGCGGCTGCATTTGAAACTAAGGTTTCGTTAGCAGAAGCCCCTATGATCTGACGAAAGAATCCTTATCAGAATTGCTAAAAGAAAATAGCTTTGATACCAACTGTGACAGCCCGGATTTCGGCACCCCGAAACCCGTGCCATCAGCACGATCATCTTGACCGTGCCCCTTAACTATGCACGGAACACTGGTATATCAAGCATAAAAAGAAGTAAGAACAACTTGCGGAATTTAAATCTAATTAGAAAGACTTTTCAAAAGACAGTTCTACCCTCATGCCCCTACATGAAGGGAGAACCGATCCGAACCATCGATGATATAATCATCACAGATGGTTCGCCCCAAAGGAATAATCCAAACTCTATACATATACATGTTTTCACAAAATAAAGGCTTGACATACCAAGCCGTACAATCTCTACTCAAAACTCCTCAAAGTAGCACAACGGAGTCCTCTAGAAGAAGTCCTCTGGAGGTGGCTCCAACTCCTCGCCAAAGCAAGTCCGACTCAGGGATCTGCCTCAAAACCTCGGCTGCTACTAATGGACTCTGACGATAGTCTATAGGGTGAGCTACATCCTAGCTCAATAGGGAACAAACAACTGTTGAACATATAGTTATAACTCACATATATTCTATGACATACTATGCATGATGTAACTATGGGTTGTTGATAAAATAGTTAAAAGCATTAGTTCTTTTTGATTTCTTATGTTTTCATTTACTCATGAAAATGCCGAAAAGGCCTAAAGCAAAACTTAAACTTTCAACTTAAGTAATCCCCGAGCAATATAGCATCGAGCCCCGATGAGCTACCCTTCATCGTCATCTATATAGATAGCTTTAATGTATTCCCCGAATACCATATAGTACCCAAGCCCCTTTCCTCGGGATCGGTGGCGGGTTTCACTTATCTCAATCAACACCCACAGGGTGTGCTTACTATCTGGATAAGCCTCGCGGCCCTACGGTTTTCGCTACCAGTATCGGTCACGGATATCTGCCGTGTCGATCGTGGATATCCCGCCAGCGTCGGTGGGGTAACCTAAGGAACCTCAAATAACAAAAATATCTGCCTTACATATAGTTATTCACCGTAAGTGTGCTATCTTATATGTTAGGCCCTATCAAACATGATTCAATCTGTGGATACATCCACAGGATGTATCCATTAACTCATCACACCGATGCTCTTATTTCTTTACTTCTTCATCCACAGGGATGGCTCATTCGTTTACTCTTATGAATGTCACACACACACTTTTCACAATTCTTTGAGCAGTAAAAATAATTGAATTGAAATTTATATCACTACATACATGCTCTTGTAAAATAAAGTACATGTTAGAGGTGTTCCCTACCTCAAGTCTTCACTTGTTCAATGCATCAAGGTCCCACGTGGCTCCTCGTGCACTAGCTCACACGTACCACCTATGGTACCACACAACAGGTAAAACACATCACAAGGGATGCAATAAAGAAGGTATAAGATCCTCCAAGAATCTTAAAGTCAAACCTAAAAGTCAACAAAATTTATCCCAGTCGATTAATCGAATTAATCGAATCGAACCGGTTCGATTAATCGATTTCCAAAATCGATTAATCGAAGGTCAATATCGATTAATCGAAGTAATTTCGATTAATCGAAATTCTCCTTTTCGCAAAGTCCATTCTCAGTTCGAACAGTCGAATTGTCATTCGATTAATCGAATCTGTTTTCGATTAATCGAAATTCTTCTTTTCGCAAAAGTAAACTCACGTTGACGAGAGTTTCGCTCGATTAATCGAATCAGTTTCGATTAATCAAATTCTTCTTCAAAGTACAGTCGAGCGATTGAGTTTCATTCGATTAATCGAATCTAGTTTGGATTAACCGAATTCCTTCTTTTCGCAAGGTACCCTTACTGTTCGAACAGTTGATTTTCACAAGTCGATTAATCGATCCCAAATCGATTAATCGAAAACTCAAATCGATTAATCAAATCCCATTTCGATTAGTCGGTTTTTTCATAAATCATTTCCCCCTTCCTTTGGGGTCCGCTGGAGGTTCCCAGTCGATTAATCGATTCTCAAATCGTTTAATCGAGATCCAAATTCGATTAATCGAAATCCAATACGATTAATCGAAGTCGTGGTCTTCTGACCTTTCAACTTCCTGGCCAATTTCGATTAATCGAACCCAATTTCGATTAATCGAAATTGTCGATTCACTTTTCGAGTCGTTTCTTCCCAATCTTTTCCCATACTTTTTCCTCTATTTTTCTAAACCATTATCCTATGATTTAACCCACATTTAACCACAACTTAACCCCTATGATCTATGCATCTTATTTACAAGAATTTACCTTGGGTAGATCTCAAGTTGATTTCTATCGATAGCTGGAAGGCTAGGGTTTCTAGCTTTGGCTCTAACGGATCCTTTGCGTCGATTCCGCCCTCCTTAATGCTTGTCCCTTCTTCCAAACACCTGCAATAACTCTTCTCTCACTTCTCTCTCTCTTCTTTACTCTCCTTCAACAACCCAAAAACATACATTTAGGGTTATTAAACCCTTTTATATCTCTCCTAGTTTGTGTGTTAAGCACATGCACCTCAATAGGTGTATGTTACTCTACACACTCTATCTCTCCACTCTTCTTTTGGTTCACACATCACATCCGTTCATCATCTCACTTTAAGTTCATCTTTGAACTATCCTAGTTGGTCAAACCTAAGACCAATCGGACACGGATCCCGAGGTCATAGTTTAACGTGATTTTCTTTGGGCTATTACATGACCCATCTCTGAATTGTGGTTCCCCTATTGGATAGTCTGTGACCATTTAAGTGGACAGGTTATAGCCATAAGGGATTGGATTATGGCACAGGGGTGAGTTGGATCCTTTCTCCTCTTTGGTGATAATGTAGCCATTGGACAGGATTTTTATAGCAGTAGATCTGAGTCTGAGTTATAAGACCCATCAGATCTGTACTGAAAAACATACTTCTCACCCTTTTATATTTATTTTCTCACACTCCACCCTCTTTCTTAACCCTTTTTTTAGTTTAGACATTAAGTTACCTTAGGATTTAGATTATAGTGACCTTAAATCCCCTTCCATTTAGGATTGCCAGATCTGTAGTCAGATCTGGAGAGCCTACTAAAGATTGCTCCCTTGGAGCTCTAGATCAACCTTAGACAATAAAAGTTGCCAGCGTGCAGTCTGTCTGATGAGGGCTGGCTTTTCCAATAAGTATTTCAGCAAATCCATTCGGGTTTAAAGTAAAATGGCTTGAGATAGCAAGTAATGGCGGAGCCTCTGAGTGGCCCATACAAGAGCTAGGCATGTTTTCTCCAGATGAGAATAGGGCATCTCGTAATCAGTAAACATTTTACTGAGATAGTAGATGGCCTGGTCTCTTCTTCTCGTCTCGTCATGCTGCCCTAAGACACATCCCATCGAAACTTTTGTCGTGGAGAGATACATCAAGAGTGGTCTCCCTAGCTCGGGTGATACCAACATAGGTGGGTTAAGGAGGTAACTTTTAATTTTATCGAATGCTATCAGACAATCATCGTTCCATTTAACGGGCGAGTTCTTCCTTAGTAGCTTGAAGATAGGTGTACAAATAGGCGTTAGCTGTGCAATGAATCGACTGATATATTGTATTCTGCCCAAGAATCCTCTAACTTCTTTCTCAGTAGATGGTGGTGGCATTTTTGTGATAGCTTTGACTTTGATTGGGTTGACCTCAGTCCCTCTCCTACTGATAATGAATCCCAACAGTTTCCCTGACATGGTGCCAAATGCGCACTTCTGTGGATTCAGACGTAACCTGTACTTTCTTAGTCTTTCAAATAGCTTCTGAAGGTTTACCAAGTGATCGCTTATCTCTGGTGTCTTGGCTATCATATCATCGACGTACACTTCAATTTCTCGATGCATCATTTCGTGAAACAGTGCGGTCATAGCTCTTTGGTATGTTGCATCGATGTTTTTTAGCCCATATGGCATGACTCTGTAGCAAAAGGTTCACCAAGGAGTGATGAACACAGTCTTCTCTCGATCCGCCTCTGCCATCTTAATCTGATTATATCCTGAGAATCCGTCTATAAAGGAAAGTATCCTTGCTTAGCAGTGTTATTGACCAAGATGTCGATGTGCGGCAATGGGAAATTGTCCTTCAGGCTTGCCCTGTTCAAATTATGGAAATCAATACACATGCAGACCTTTCCATCCTTCTTTGACACAGGCACGATATTGGCTAGCCACTGTGGGCACTTAGATACCATGAGAAACCTCGCGTCATACTGCTTGATGACCTCGTCTTTGACTTTCAACATTCACTCGGGTCAGAGACGTCTCAGCTTCTGCTTAACCGGCTTCATATCAGGGTAGAGAGGCAACTCATGTTCGATCAAATCGGTGTCCAGACTAGGCATGTCCTCGTATGACCAGGTAAAAACATCTTGGTATGACCGAAGGAAATCGATCATGCTTTTTCTTTCTTTGGGAGACAGCGACGTTGTGATTTTGATAACTCGGGGAATCTCCTCAGTCCCTAGATTAACGTCCTCAGTTTCCTCGATAATTGGGGTAGGGCCATGCTCAAATTCGGAAAACTGGTCAAGGAGCTCATTGGGGAGCTCCTCCAAAGGGGATATCCTCTTCCAGACTCATAACTCCTACCTCTTCTTGTATTTCTACAGGAAAGGGGTCGATTTTACGTGGGACTGGTATTTCGATTAAGGCATCTTTTTGCGAGATTTTATCTAGAATTTTAAATGACAATATTTTTAGACTTTGTATTTTTTTAATGTTTTTGAGATTTTGTATTTTTTCAATATTTTTGAGGTTTTATATGTCTTCGGAGATGGACCCTTGGCAGCGCGAGTCTATGTATATACAAGGTATTGTCTGCCAAGGGCTTACCTCACTTTTTATAGGTTATTTTTTTATATAAGAAACGAGTGCTAAATATTAGGCCACTCCTCACTTCTAGAGTTTGGGGCAAAGATGCCCAGTTGCATACCTGAGGGATTATTCCTTTACCTGATTGGATGGAGGGGGCTGACTGATATGACTCATTGGAGTCAGCTTCCATCATATTGATCCCCATTTCATTTGAGATGATGTCATCAAATGTTAAAACCGTTTTATGGTGATTTACCACAGGGGGAGTTTGTTGAGGTACTGGTCGTCGTTCCTCAAAGAGGGATAACGCGGCCAAATCTATCTCTAGGCTGGGAAGGGTAATGTGGGGATTGGTGGGGTGAACTGGTGCTATAGGCATGTGTGGGGTTAATTGGGTTTCCCCATTCCGGTCAATCTTCACGACCCCGACACTTATGAATGAATTTCTGATATGAGGCCTGGCCGAGGTTTCTCCTCTATGTGGATCCCCCTAGCTTTTGCAGCTGCCGTCGCTCGAGGTTTCTCCTTAACCTCTCTTACTTCTTATGTGGGCTTATAACGAAGCTCGAATCTGACTTTCTGCCCTCCTTTAGCTGTGACGGGCTCCCTTCTACCTTGTAATCTGGGCCCAAGAACCCTTCCTTTCTAATAGCCCCACTTTTGGAACATTTCCACTGCCGCTACCATTCCACCCCCGGTTCTTGGCATGATGCCCTCAATGAGCTCCAAAAGTATTGTTGATACCACGTATTCAAAACTATGGAGGTCGGTATCTTCCTCAGTATGTAGCACGTCCATTACTTTAGGATTATCAATGCTATGGGTGGCCTTGTCTTTGTCGTCATGCCCTTCACCAATGATGGTGATCACCTTCTACCCATATATGAATTTTAATTTTTGATGGAGGGTAGAAGGTATCGCCCCAACCTCATGCAACCAGGGGCTTCCTATTAGCAGATTAAATAAAGATTTGATATCGATCACTTGGAAAGGTATGGAAAAGGTCATGGGTCCGATGACTAACTCAAGGTTGACCTCTCCCATTATTTCCCTTCTTGTGTTATCAAAATCCCGAGCACTTGTTCTTGTCGACCTCAGCATACAGGGGTCCACACCGATTTTGGTGGCAATCCGTAATGGGCACACATTAAGAGCCGACCCGTTATCTATTAGAACTAAGGGAATTATCATGTTATCGGATTTGATAGTAATATTGAGAGATTTAGCATGATTGTTTCCCTCCTCTGGCAGATCTGTGTCCGAAAATAAAATGGCATTGGGAGCCATTACTTGTCCAATTATTTGCCCAACTTCATCTGGGCTCACCTGCTGGGATACATGGGCATTCTTTAATGCTCCCATTAAAGCTTGATAATGGAGTGGGGACGTCATTAATAGATCTCAGACAGTGATATGGGCTGACATTCTTCTTAGTTGGGTCTCAAGGATGTGCTCCCGGCTCATCTTTTCAAACGAGTGGATGGCACTGTCTTTCTTTCCCTCCAACCGTGCTGGTGCTGCTACTGTTGTCATTGCTACCTCAGGCTATTTTGAGATCTTTCCCAATCTAGTAATGAAGTCCACGACCACTTCTCTGCTGCTGCTGCCAGCATTAGCATTGGTCTGTTCATAGCTCAGCGGGACCTAATTAGGATCATAGGTTGGCCCCGTGATCTGGAATGGTAGGGCTGCTGGCTCTTGACGTACATGCGCTAATGGCTTGGGCAAGGTAGGTAAGACTTGGTTTACCTCAGTGAAGGATGGGTGGGTGGCAAAATTGGGCCAGGTAGGGGTGGTGAGGTTTAACGTTGGTTGCACCGGGGGTAATGGGGTGGGCGTAGGCCATTGGTAGCTAATGGTTGCGGGTGGATTGGGGGTTTGATGGGCCATTAGGTAATTGATGGGGGTGGTGGAGTTTGCAGGTGATTGAACCGGGGGTAATGGGGTGGGCGTAGGCCATGGATAACTTACGGGTGCGGGTGGGGGATTGGGGGACCTAATGGCTTATTGGGTAATTTAAGGGGGTGGTGGAATATGGTTGATATGCATTTATTTGTACGTAGTTAATGGTGGTGGGAGGTGGAAAATATGCCCTAAGATCTAGGGTTTCGATCTACTATGTAGGGGTGGGGAAGTAATCTGCCAGATTTAGGGGTTTAATCACCCCAACAGTTCCTTCTCCAAGATTTCTCTACCTTGGTGCCACAAACATTTCTTGATTACAAATGAAGTCTGACGGATCAAACTTAAATTCTTCTTCAAATTCCTCTACCATCCCTATAGTGGGTATGGGACCCGCTATTCCGGTAGGGTGTGGTGATAAAGGCACTTGATGGATATTCGCATGCTAGTTTGTTTGGGTGGGTGCAGGAGGAATGATCTTCCCAGCATCAATTAAGTCTTGGATCGTGTGCTTCAATGGGAAGCAGTGATCAATTAGGTGACCCGAACCCTGATGGAAATTATAATGAGTATTGGGGTAAAAATTATATGGAATCAGGCTGGGAGGAGGTCGTGGTTGGAGAATAGTTATTAAACCCTTTTCAATTAATAATGGCAAAAGTACACTCAGGGATTGCCCCAAGGGCATAAAGACTCGATCATAACAGGCTCTCCTCTCTGGGGTCATTTTCATTCTGAACCCATTCTCGGCTCTCTGTACTAGCCCTGTCCTGACGGGAGCTGGTTGCGCTGCTTTAAACTAAAAGGGGGCTGCATGGTTATTGGGCCTGGTATTGGTTACATTCTACACTTCTGCCCCCGTTCTTCTGTCATTTCTTTGCTCCGCAAACCTCCTAACCACGCTGGGTCCCCCTGATGCATTTTTACTCAACAGCCCTTCCCTAATGGCTTCCTCATAGTGGTTGGCGTTCCTTACCAAGTCAGCAAAACTAGACTGCTATTAGTATACAAAAAATTTGAGATCACTGGCAAGGTATTTTTCGAGATCATTTCTATCTGCTCGTCGTCAAGTATTCTATTTCTTACTTGAGCTGCCAATGCTCTCCAATGCCCTAAGTAATCGCTGAAGGTCTCATTGGGGTTCTGCTTCAATCGAGCTAGATCTAACTTGCGTGGCTCAATGTCCATATTGTAGACATATTACTCCTGGAATAAGTGGGTCAAATCTTTCCACGTTTTACAAGAGACGTGAACCATCTTAAAGTTGGGTCAGTTAAACTTTTCTGGAACACGTTGATGAGGAGTCGTTCATCTTTGTCGTATTAGCACATATCCCCATAGTAGGACTTAAGGTGCACAATAGGGTTGCCTGTGCCGTTATATTTATCAAAGACCAGCATTTTAAATTTGGAGGGTAGGGAGACCTTGGCTAATAGGCATAAATCCGTGAAGTCTGTGGCATGGATTTCAGCACTACCCATCTTCTGTAATTGCTTCTAGATTTTATCTAACTGTTCTTTCAGCTGTTCCGACTCCTTGGACATGGGGGCCATCTTCTCAAGTATTAGCCTGGACTCACTTTGGGCTGTCAAGGGTGGGGTAATTACAAGTGGAGGATTGGCATTGGTCACTGCCTCGACATAGGTCCCACTGTTTTTTATCTCGTCCTCCTCATACTACTGGTCTACATAAGGTGCAACGAGGATGAGATTTTCAAGTTGATGTATAGACTGGGTGGGATTGGACTGGATGTGGGTTGGGTGAGCCCCTTGAATGTAAGGGAAGTGTTGTGGGGTGATGGGGTGAGTGGTAGTTTGGTTTAGGGGTGAGGCCATTGGACATGGGGGAAGGTTTGGAGATGGTCTTGGGGTATGGGGCCATGAGAAAACTGGGTTTGGGTTATGGCATGGGTTTGACCAGGGTGTAAAGGTTGGGGGTGGGTGAAATGTTGGGGGTATTGTGGAAGGTAAGAGTGTGGGGCCTGGGCTTGGGCCATGAAGCCTTGGGAGGTTTGGGCCATAAGGCCTTGGTTAGGTTGGGCTTGGGTAAATGGTAAGGGATTTGGTGGGTCTTGGCCCATTAGGCCTTGATGGGTATAGCCCATTGGGCTTTGGAGGGTTTGGGCCATGGGCCATTGGTGGGTTTGGGCCATGGGCCCTTGGTGGATTTGGGTTAGGCCCATTGGGTTTTGAGGTGTATGGGCCATGGTGCTTTGGTGGGCTTGGGCCATGGGCCATTGGTGGGTGTAGGCCTAATGGGTCTGGGCCACGGGCCCTTGGGTCTGGGTTTGGGCTTGGGGTATGTGGGTTTGACTCGTTGGGTTTTGGACAGTATGGGCCATGGGCCCTTGGTGGGTTTGGGAAATGGACCCTTGGTATGTGTGAGTGGTTGGGTTTTAGGCCAATGGGCCTTGGGGCGTGTGGGAAATGGGGGTTTGGATGGTATGGATGATGGGGGTCATGGAGAAGTGAGGCATGGAGATTGGCTAGGGTATGGGATGGGTTCATGGATATGGGGTGTGGAGGAGAGGAGACATTTTGGGAAGCCTTCCATATGGAGTAGGCTTGGAACATTTCCTTCATCATGGTCATGGAAGGAGGGTCGGATGGAGATGGTGGATTTAAGGGGTGATGAGATGTAAATGGGGTGAATGTAGTGGGTAAATTGGGCATGGTCCCGATAAAATCAGGCACGACCCGGGTAATGGATGGGACATGAGATGTATTGGAGGGATGAAGTGGGGCATTGGCAAAGGGGGATGGGTTGGGAATGTTTAGGGATGATGAAGGGTAAAGTGTGGGTGTTTGGGAAAAATCGGGCATGACCCCGGTAAAAATGGGCATGACTCGGGTGATTGGGGGATGTGTGGGGGGTTGGATAAGGCGAAAGCGATATAGGTGAATGAGGGTGGATCAGGCCTATAGGGGGAAGATGGGAAATGGGGCATGGATGTGGATGGGGAATGTGTAGGATTTGGCATGGAAGTGGATGGAATGTGGGATGGATTTGGCATGGTTATGGGATGGAAAATGGGCATGGTTTAGGCAAAAGATGGAGAGTGGGGGGGTTGATTTTTGATATTCTGGGAAGTGGTGGTTGGGAAAATGGGGGTACCGAAGGACCCAGTAATTCTAAAGGGTGATTGGGTGAGGGGATGGTGGAAAAAACTTCTCCCGAATGGGAGTGGGTTGGAGATTGTGGCAGGGATGAGTCTGGATTGGCATAAGCCGGGTCCACTACTCACAATATTGTTCAGTATCGGGTCGGCTACGGGTGATCGGTGCCGAAATGTGTCTATATTTCGCACCTTAATCCCTACACTTAGCTGTTCGATGAAAGCATCTGATGGTTGTTGTGAGGTTTTAATGATTACAGGTGTTTTTGATCGTTGGATCGTTAAAGAGCATAAAAGAGGGTAATTAAAGGCTACACAAGGGCTATGGACAAAAAGGTCAAAAGAAGCATCGAAATCCATAAAGAAACTCAACATCTACTAAGGGAATGAAGATTCCACCCCTATGTGTCAATCGATTGACAGGAAAAGACAAGTTTGCCCTCTCTTATCTCAAATTCAAAGTCAATCAATTGAGATTTTATTCTCAATCGATTGAGGCTACTAGGGATAGGGTTTGCCCGGCCTTATAAAAAGAAGCTACAAATTTTTGTGAAGCAACTTTTTGCTTTTAATCATTTTTTAATATTATTTTGGGGGAACTATTTTGGGCTCTTCTTCTTAGTCGATTGTATTAGGTTCTTTTTAATTCTCTTTTATCATTGTGAGAGCATAGATTGTACCGAGGAACAAAAGCATTGTAAGAAAATTTTGTGATAAATAAAAGAGCATTGTTAAAATGATGTCTTCAGATTTACAACGGGTTTATATACCGAGGATGAGCGGCTAAAGTCATTTTCTCAAGGAGGAAGCGAACCGGAGATAAGTAACTGGTCTATTATTGTTTCTACAATTTCATGGTTTTGTCATTGAATCATTCTGTTATAAGTGTGTGCTTGGTTGAATATTATCAAGTCTTCGTTTACAGTCATTGATCGTGATTATCAACGACCGTAAAAGAAGCACTCCATCTAGATCTGTTCCTGTAGGCCGATCGAGGCTGCGAAATGATTGATTTATCATTGTCGTGACTTAGGATTTTGAGATATGCTATCCTTTTTACATGACTCATACCGCAATGATAAGCTGAGTCATAGTTTTTAGATAGGGTATGCTGGATCCGTAGTTGCGTTCTTCTCGATTCATTTGTTTTTCCAATAAATGATGGTGTTTTGACTTAAAATGAATTTGTGAGATTGAATGGTAGAAAAGTTACGAATCGATGGTTAGCTAACTCCTTGATCAATTCATAAACTGTCATTTTTCTTCTTTATCATAATTTGTTCCAGCCTAGATTGATTAGTTTTCTTTTATTGCATTGAAAATCGTGTGGTACTTGTGTGGTAAATTAAATTTCTCCATTGGTACTTCCTTGGGTGTTTTAAAGTCTCTGAAAGGATTAGATAAATTTCACATTTCCTTGTGGGTTCGACAATCCTGTTCTTATCGTGTTACAATAGATCTTGTGCACTTGCAAGGGTTAAACTTAAAATCGACCAAGTTTTTGGCGCCGTTATCGGGGGATCGGCGAAATTTTGATTAATTCGGAAAGAGATTTTGTGTGAAATTATTTGACAGACAATCGATTGAGACATTTTTCCCAATCGATTGACTGTATTCTTTATTCGTGATAAGTTGCTTTGTCAATCGATTGACACGAAAGAGTCAATTGATCGACTGTTTTGATTGTCAAAAAAAAAAATAATAATAATAAATAAATAAATAAATATAAAAATTTTTAGTCTGAATATTTGGGTGTTTTAGATTGTGAAATCTGAAATTTGGTGCTCAAAGGTTGATTTTTGATTTTTGAACTTTAAAATTTGCAAGTTGAATTTTGAAATATAATTTTAAAATTTAAGTTTAATTTTCTTGTCTGAATTTTGATTTTTGAATTTTAAAAATTGGTATTTTAATTTTTGATTTGCAAAATCTTCTTTCCCTTATTTTCTTCTCTTTTTGATAAGTTTTTGTGGAATTCTTTTAGGAAGTAGAGGATTTTTAGGATCTCTTGTTTAGGAAGTATAGGAATCTTTTATTCTTTTCTTTCTTTTTCTCCTTTAGGTAAGATTTCTATAGGATTTTGTAGGATTGTCTTTTGGTTTTAAAATTTAAAATTTTTTATTTTTTGTTTTTGAAATTCAAATCTTGATTTTGATTTTCAACCTTTTAATTTTAAAATTTTAATTTCAAATTTTGATTTTTGAAATTTGAAATTTAAAATTTAAAATATTGATTTTCAAATTTAATTTTGATTTTTGAAATTAGAATTTGAAAAAAAAAAAAAATAATAAAATTTAAAAAAAAAAAAAATTTCTTTTCTTTTGATACTGGTTACTGTTCATCATAGAAATCAATCGATTGACATTTCTCTGTCAATCGATTGAAGCTGGAATATTATTCACTCTGAAAATTGGTGGAAGTGTTTCAATCGATTGACATTTCTCTGTCAATCGATTGACCTGACCACTGCTACTTGCCTTTTAAGCTGAAAAATCTGTGCTGACTTAGTTTGACTTTTGAATATCAATCGATTGAGACCACTGCTTCAATCGATTGACTGATAAAGTCCTTGTTGGGAAATTTTATTGTGTTCATTACTTCAATCAATTGAAGTTGATACTTGTGGTTTGTTGTGAAATCATCAACCCTTTTTGTGAGTGTTGGTGCATGAGCTTTACTTGTTCTCATCACCCACATCTGCAACCGTTTAATCTTGAGATCGAACGATCTTGTAGAGAGAATCGCAAAATCTAAAGGAATCAGTATCATCATACTGAGATTATGGCAGATCAAAGGAACGGGGACAATCAGAATATTAGTAATAGAAATAATGGGAACGATAATCATGATGAGGGCCCAAGAATATTGGAATATTATAATGATCCTAGTTTTTACGAGGATCAAGATAGTATCATGCATGCCCCCATCCCAGGGAACCAATATGAATTCAAATCCCCAATGATTCAAATGTTACCAATTTATCATTGCAGTGTGGAAAATATTCCGAGTGCATAATGTCACTGACGAGATAGCTAAGCTACAACTCTTTCCTTTCTCTTTAAGAGATAAGGCAAAAACTTGGTTCTACTTCTTAGAACCACAATCTATTCAGAGTTGGGCAGAGTTACACCGTCAATTCCTAAAAAAATATTTTCCCATGACCAAAACCATCGAGTTGCGTAAGAAGATCCAATTCTTTTCCCAACAACCTACAGAAACACTTCATGAATGTTGGGAACGCTTTAAGGAATTGATTAAGAGTTGTCCAAATCATCAACTGCCAAGGTGGCAACAGGTCCAAAGTTTTTACAATGGACTAATTCCAGAAGAGAGACGCATGGTTGATGCATCTTGTGGAGGATCGTGTGCCACGAAGGAGGCAGATGAATTGTTGGCATCGTTTGAAAAGTTGTATCAAACCTCAATACAAAATGCGACTTCAAGGCGAACTAATGTGGATGTGGCAGCTAAATCCTATGTGTTAACCAGAGATGGATTATTTGATGTCAATAACAACACCTCAGATCTTTCAACAAAAGTTGACATGTTGTCCAAACAAATGAACATGCTGTTAGCTGCAACTAAGCAAGCTAAAAGTCACAGCAACCCCACCGCTTGTTCAATCTGTGACCACCCAGGTCACATGGCGAATGATTGTCCAACTACCTTGTCATTCTTCCCTGATGAACCTAGTCCTCAAGAGCAGGTAAATCTGACTCAATCATATCAGCGACAGGGTAGGAACATGTACTCAAACACCTACAATCTGGAATGAAAAAATCACCCCAACTTAGGATGGGGAGGATCAAACCAAACTGGACAGGTGAACCAGTAGTACAGATCCAACGTAATGAGTGGACAGCAGAACTTTCGTCCACAACAAAATTCTAATTTCCAACATAATTCTCCTTATTATCATCCAAATTCTGAATACCAAAAAAATAAGAATTTCAATAAGAATTTTAGTCAATCTCAGACCACCGCTTCGAAAGATTCTGATTTGGAAGAAAAGATTATGCGAAATATGCAAGCTTTTCAACAGATGATGATAGACTAATTTAGCCAATTGATAAATCAGTTGAGTCAATAAGAGGAAGGTAGGCTTCCTAGCCAACCCATCAACAATCCTCGAGGCCAAGCATCATCTGATGATCGGCCATCAAGCAGTCAATAGTTGAAAGCTGTTATGGTGCTGAGAAGTGGGAGAGTAGTTGATAATCAGGTGGAGATGCCAGTAGAACAGCACAAGGAAGAAGAAAAAGAAGTAACAAAAGGCAAAGGCCTAGATAAAGGAAAAGAGAAAGAAGGTTCTCAAATTGTCCAACTAGTTCTTGAAGAAGAACCAGAAAATGAATCCCGTTCCTATACCCCAAAGGCACCATTCCCAGAGTGCTTAACACCTCCATCTAGAATGGGGAAGGGAGTTTTAAAAATGGAAGAAATCTTCGAAACATTCAAACAAGTGAAGATAAATCTCCCATTACTTGAAACAATCAAGAAAGTCCTTAAGTATGCAAAATTTTTTAAATATCTATGCACTCGAAAAAGAAAAACACTTACTCATGTTTCAAAGAAAGTGTTCCTGATAAATCAAGTCAGTTCGATACTACAATTGGATGCCCCACGAAAACTTAAGGACCATGGAGTCCCAACTGTTCCATGTGTCATTGGTGAGCAACCAATTGGAAAGGCGTTACTGGATTTGGGGGCAAGTGTCAATCTGATCCCCTACTCAAAGGTAATAGAAATTAGGACCGAAGAATTATTGAAGCCCATAGCGGTTACTGCGCAACAGCGATAGGTCGAAGAAGACCTAGGGGTATTATCGAGGATGTTTTGGTTGGAATAGACAAATTTATTTTTCCAGTAGACTTTGTTATGTTGAACATGGAACCTCCAGTTAAATCCATCAATCAAGTCCCAATCATTCTTGGGCATCTGTTTCTCGTGACCGCAAATGCTTGCATCAATTGTCGAACAAGAGTCATGGATGTTTCCTTTGGAAACATGAAAGTTAGAATCAATATCTTTCATACAATAAATCATTTTCCCAATGAGGATGAGGTTGACTGCTTCTACATCGATCAGGTGGACGAAGTAGTGGATGAAGCTTTACCATCAATGCTTACCAAAGAAGAATTCGAAACTACTTTGTTAGTCATCTATGAGGAGCCAGGATCTGCGCAGAGACAGTCAGAAGAGAAGAGGACGATTTCATCAACTAAAGGTGATACGTCATGTAAAAATGAGACTACGGTGGAACCATTACTTGTTGAGGTGAAGGATGAGCTGACTCCATCAATCGAGCAGCCACCAACCGTCGAGTTAAAGCAGCTGCCTGAATCACTCAAGTATGCTTTTCTGGGACCTAAGGAAATGCTTTCGGTAATTATCTGATCGACATTATTGGAAAAACAAGAGAATGAATTGTTAAAAGTGCTCAAAAATCATAAAAAGGCCATCGGATGAACCTTAGCCGATCTAAAAGGGATTGACCCATCGGTATGTATGCACAGAATACATCTGGAAGATTGGTGCCCACTCGCGAAAGGCGACTTAATCCAAACATGCAAGAAGTCATTTTAAAGGAAATCATTAAACTACTTGATGCTGGAATCATCTATCCAATCTCTGATAGTGAATGGGTAAGTCTAGTTCAAATTGTTCCGAAAAAGTTTGGAATCATTGTGAAAGAAACTACTGAAGGAGAATTGGTGCCCACTCGCGAAACTATTGGGTGGTGTATGTGCATTGATTATCGAAAATTGAACACGGCTACCAGAAAAGATCATTTTCCCCTGCCATTCATTGATCAAATTCTCGAGAAGTTAGCTGGGCAGGAGTTTTACTGTTTTCTCGATGGATATTCGGGCTACAATCAAGTACCTGTGTTTCTTGTAGATCAAGAGAAGACAACGTTCACGTGTCCATACGGAACGTTTGCATATCGAAGAATATCGTTCGGCTTGTGTAATGCACCTGCCACTTTTCAAAGATGTATGCTGGCCATATTCTCGGATATGATTGACAAATTCATCGAAGTCTTCATGGATGACTTTTCTATTTTCAGAAACACCTTTGAACTGTGTTTGCATCACCTTTCACAGGTATTACAACGATGTGTCGAATCCAAACTTGTTCTTAGCTGGGAGAAAAGCCATTTCATGGTGCAACAAGGAATTGTGTTAGGACATGTCCTTTCAAAGAAAGAAATCGAAGTTGACAAGGCAAAAGTCGACTTAATTGCTAATTTGCCTCCACCAAGAAATGTTTGTCAAATTCAATCATTTTTAGGTCATTTTGGATTTTACCGACGATTAATCAAAGATTTTAGCAAGGTAGCTAAACCATTGTGCACCTTTCTTAGAAAAGATGTTCTTTTTGACTTCGATGAGGATTGCATGAAAGCATTCCTGAAATTGCGTGAGCTTTTATCAAATGCACCAATAATCCAACCACCGGATTATTCTCTACCTTTTGAACTCATGTGCGATGCATCTGATTATGCAATTGGAGCAGTCTTAGGACAAAGGGTAAACAAAATGCCTCATGTAATCTATTACGCTAGTAAGACGCTAATTGATGCCCAACTGAATTACACCACCACCGAGAAGGAATTGCTCGCTGTGGTGTATGCTTTGGATAAATTCCGCTCCTATTTGCTTGGATCGAAAATAGTGATCTTTTCAGACCATTTGGCATTGAAATATCTGCTAGCGAAGAAGGACACCAAACCAAGGTTGATCCAATGGATCTAACTTCTCCAAGAGTTCAATTTTGAGATCAAAGATAAAAAGGGGGTAAAAAATGTTTGGCTGATCATTTGCCAAGAATTTTGCCTGAAGAATCATCGATATCTGAGACTATCCGTGATACTTTCTCAGATGAACAATTGATGGCAATAGATGTACCAGCTACAAAAGTTCCTTGGTTCGCTAATATCGTGAATTATCTGGCCACTGGCAGAATCCCTACTCAATGGGGTAAAAATGATAAAAATCTATTTTTCTCACAAATAAAATATTATTTTTGGGATGAGCCACAATTGTTCAAATTTTGTTCAGATCAGGTTATCAGAAGATGTGTGCCCGAAGAAGAAAAATTGAGTGTTATTTACTTTTGCCATGCTGGGGCCTGTGGAGGCCATTTCGGAGGACACAAGACCGCACACAAGATTCTTCAAAGCGGATTCTATTGGCCCTCCATCTTTCGGGACACTGCCAAATTTTATAAAGAATGTCAAAGATGTCAATAGCTTGGAAATATTTCAAGATGAAATATGATGCCACTAAACTTGATTCTGATTGTTGCAATTTTCGATGTATGGGGGACCGACTTTATGGGTCCTTTTCCCCCAATCGTTCGGGTATTCATATACTCTAGTAGTTGTTGACTATGTTTCCAAATGGATAGAAGCTGTGGCAACCCGCTCGACTGACCACAAGGTCATGGTCAAATTTTTGAAAGAAAATGTCTTTAACAGATTCAGGATTCCACGAGCAATCATTAGTGATGGCGATTCTCACTTCTGCAACAGTCATTTGCCACTTTAATGAAGAAATATGGTGTTACCCACAAGGTATAAATGCCGTATCACCCGCAGACTAGTGGTCAGGTGGAAGCATCCAATCGGGAAATTAAAAGAGTTTTAGAGAAGACGGTACGACCGGACAGAAGAGATTCGTTGAATCGCCTATCTGATGCTCTTTGGGCATATCGCACGGCATTCAAGACCCCGATTGGAATGTCACGATTTCAGATTGTCTATGGGAAGGCATGTCACCTTCCAGTGGAATTGGAGCATAAGGCATTCTGGGCCATAAAAAGATTTACTTTCGACATAAAAGAGGCAGGGTCCAATCGACTCCTCCAGCTGAACGAATTAGAAGAACTACGCTACGATGCGTATGAGAATTCAAAGATATATAAGGAATGATATAAAAAGTTACACGATCAATCAATTTTGCGGAAGGAGTTTCACATTGGGTAAAAAGTTTGGCTGTTCAACTCCAGGCTTAAGCTTCATCCAGGGTAATTGAAATCACGGTGGGAAGGACCATTTCAGGTTGTCTCCACTACCGTGCATGGTGCGATCAAAATTAAAAGCCTTACGGACAATCAAATTCTCAAAGTCAATGGGCAACACTCAAACCAATGGTTGAGCCAATGACCCAGATGAGGATTGAGGCAACAGACCCCAGTGACCCAGAATATTGAACAATGAAGTGGTCGAGCTGTCGACATTTAAACTCAGCGCTTCCTGAGAGGCAACCCAGTGTGTTTTCTTATTTGGTTGTGCTTTTATTTAAGGAAGAGTCCTTTTCAATCGATTGACATTCTTTACTCAATCGATTGACACTTACCATGTCAATCGATTGATGTTCATCATCATCATCAACTCCTTCCCTTCGTTTGTCAATCGATTGAGAGTCCAGTTTCAATTGATTGACATCACATTGAATTTATGGCCAGTTTTCGAAGATTGGAGCGTCAATCGACACATCTTGTCGTTGCAGCTAACTTAAGGGTCATGTCTATGTCAATCGATTGAGACCAACCTATCAATCGATTGACTTGATTGCCTATTTACTCCGTCTATTTCTGAGGCACCTAACCGGTGCGACTTTTCACAAAAAGGTTATTCTCAATCGATTGACATCACTGTGTCAATCGATTGACTTTAAGAATGGATGAGTGGAGTGTACCACGCCGCTTCCGCATGCCTAGTGTCTTTTCAACTTCTCACGACGTGGTGGAGGCCAACCGATTCAATCGATTAAAGATCCATCCTCAATCGATTGACGTACATAATATATAATGGGGACACCCGTGGTTCCCTTCATCTCAATTCACCTCCAATCCGAGCCGAGCATCCACATTCTTATTCTCCTCGTCCGATCGAAATGGCAGCGCCTGACCCACAATGTACAGTCCACCTCGTCCTGCCAACAATCCTATGTGCATTCCCAATGATGAGTATGTCGATCGCTAGTTTCAAACAAAGAATTTCTTCAATCTCACCAAATACCGTCGCATTGAGGAATGCGTCCGTTCGATCGAATTCATTGAAGCTCTGTACTTAGAAATGCTGCTCGCCCCTCCATCCATTGATGTCTCTCTGCATATCATTCTCCTGTTTTACCAAAAAATGGAGTGGGTACTTGCCCCACTCTTGCCAACGGGATTGCCATTCATTAGACTTGAGATCGATAATTGGCGATATAAGCTGCATGCGGCCGATCTCGCACGGGCTTTCAACTTCTTTGTGGTTCGCCCATTGAACCACCACATCAATCCGGCTATTGATCGTAGTCAGAACGACATGATCAACGATATGTGTGGAGGATGCTGCGGGTCCGGTTTGGCCACTAGAAGAACCGTCCTACCAATGGATATCCGGTTTTGGGACATTGTTATGTCAAACAATCTATTACCACATGGTACGAAGAGCGAGAGGACGAAGAATAGGGTAATGGCACTATATGCGGCACACACGAATATGTTGTTTGATGCGCCCGATTTAATTCTAGAGGAGATGTATCGGTGTCACCAGGACATCGCTACCACCACTGCACCGAAGAAGCCAGAGGCTATCCTTCTTCACTTCCCACACTACGTGATGCATCTCTTGGACCAACTTGGGTGTCCGATTTAGGATGATGAAGAGATGGGTGATATGCAATTTTATCACTACGGCACGGATGTCTGGGATAAGAGCATCAAAGCTATTCTACGTGTGATGCCACTTCCAATTGAAGTCGATGAAATACCTCCCCCTCCCCGACCAAACCCTGCACAACGCCAATGTGGCGGCATTAGATGGCCTCGTCTTGAAGAGGTCCTCAATTTTAACGCCGAGGTAGCAGTCGCTCGCCTCGAGGCACGGATGGATGGGTTGAGTACCACTATGGGAGGTCTTGGTCGACGATCACGGTTTCATACTTCACTCCTCATGCGGATGGCCCGGGAATCGTTCCCTGGGCATGCCGACAGATTCATCGCAGGAGCGCGAGCGGCGATGGATGAGGAAGGAGACCCGGAATATGATGATGATGATGTTTAGTGTGTTTTATGTTTGTGTCAGTGTTTTAGTATTTGTTTTGGTTAGTTTATGGTGTTTTTAGTTTTGTTTTTAGGTAGAAACAATGGTAGTTTGTTTAGTTGGTCTTTTAGTTAATGATGGGATAAATGGTGTAATCAAATCGTTTCAATCAATGCAATCGGAGTGTTTTTAGCATGGTATATTTTTCTGTGTATTCTCGGATTGATGCATTTGTAAATCAGTCAATCGATTGAGATGCCTCTCTCAATCGATTGAGCATTAAGTCCTCAAATTCTCAGAAATTAAACTTCAATAGCCGATCCATTGAGGGACAATTCTCAATCGATTGACTCCTTCGCAGGCAGAACTGTCTCATCTGTCAGAAACAAAAGATTTCTTTTGTTTCTGAAAAAGGAATGTTTGAACCGTGCACGCACTGACACCTTTGGCATCTAGTGTCAATCGATTGACAATAAAATGTCAATCGATTGACTGAGGTATATTTTCGGCATAATACCTCTTCCATTCCGAAATTTGATATTTGAGTCCCTCTTAGAGCCGTTAATTTAGAAAATTCCTTCGAGTCCGGATGTTAGAAGTTTTTCTCTATTTAAAGGCCTGTTTTAGGTTAGTTCTTTAGTCAAATTTTTATTCCTTCTCCCCAAGTTTTAGTGATTGCTTCCATTCGGTATCGTACCCGATCTACTATGAGGAAATTGATGGAATCAGTGCAAAAGCGTGCACGCTACCACTCTCCACGACCACCACTCGATTTGTCGAATCATGAGATCATCAATCTTGACAATGAATCAACTATAGAAGTCAAATCGAGTTTTACTCGTTCCGACGAGGCTGTCGACGACCCATCAAAGAACTTGATTCCAACCTACTTGTGGGCGGAATTTAATCCGCCCCCGCCTCTTGTACCGCCGCCTTCCACCCCACCACCATCTCCGCACCATGCACTTATTCCACCACCACGCGAGGGAGGGATCACCAAGGAGATGTGGAATTATGCATTCCCGAAACCAAAGGAAGGAAGTTCTACCATGGATGACTAAAGGATTAGGACTGTTAGTCGTAGAGTCTAGCTTAGATTATTTTAATATTTTTAAGGTTATTTATTATTATTATTTTTTCATGTTTTAGATTAGGTTCGGTTTAGTTTTGTCTTAGGTTAGGTTATTTTATTTCCATTTTCAATAAGTGTAATAATTTGCATACATTTATTACAATTTTATTTTAGTACCTATTTGTTTTTAATTTTTTATCGCAATACCTTTCACTTGGTTAGCTTTCTTGGTCCTCGATTGCATTTAACAGGTTTGGGGGGGTCTTCCATTCTTTTCAAAAATCAAAGCCAATGAGGACATTGGACAGTTCAGGTTTGGGGGGGGGGGTATATTCGATTAATTTTCTATTATTATTAAAAAAAAAAAAAAAAAAAGTTTTTCGGATCTTAAAAGTATATCAGTCAATCGATTGAGACTATTGTCTCAATCGATCGACTGATAAGCCTATTAGAAATTTGTAATAGTCAATCGATTGACTAATGACAATTAAACTTATGAATCTCAAATTTTATTCATAATCTTAAATTATTGATGACCAAAATTTCTTTAAAAATTGTTGTCATGCCATGATCGTTTTACAAATGCTCATAGAGTTTAAAATTGAATACTGATGTTCATGATCTAAGCCTGAAAAATTTTGTACCATCAGCTGCTTTAATTCCAAATTTGAGAATTAAGTATATGACGCGGAATCCTAAGATCTCAAAGAAAGACTAAAACCTAGTGAGCTTTGAAACTTTGTCCTCGTTTTTTATGAGTGCTGAAATAAATTTGGAGTATCTTTGAATCTCTTGCTTAATTTGTTGAAATCTCGTATACTCTATCTCTTTGATTTGTTGATTTCACGTGTGTTATACCATTATACTAGAAATCATTGTGTAAAAACTCAAGACAAATAGGCATCATTACCATCGTGAAAGGAAATGATCTAAGGTCATTATTGGCTCGTTTGTGCCCAAAATGTCCCACCTTATACTGATTTATCTTGTTGCACCCCTTTGAGCCTTGACTGAAAATTGTATCCTAAATATTCCTTGTTAAGCTGTATTGACCATACCCCACACCAATTTGAAAAAGCCTTATCCTCTAATCTCTGAGAAATTAGAAAAGAGAGATGAGAGTAAAATGGAAAATAGAGAGTCATGGCAATAGTAATGTAAGGAGTACATGGCAGAAAAACATAAAGGAGGAGAGAAAAAGAAAATTCATCTTGGTACAAGAGGTAGAAAAATACGTGAAAGTGGCATTAAAAAGAAAAGAAAGAGAAAAGTGTGATAAAGAGGAAAAGGTTCTGAAAAATCAAAGAAAGAAAGAGTGCAAAGTTAGAGAATCAAATATGTTTCTTTTTCAGATTTCTCAGAGAACTTTGAATCCAATTTTCCCTTTATTTCATAACTTTCACCCGAGCCCCATTACAACCTTAGAAAAGACCTTTTTGATCCAATCATTAGTGGTATATGCCTTGCGGAGAGTGTTTATACAAATGCCTATGGTGTTTGGTATATGCATGTTTAAAATACAAATATCTGTTTCGATGAGATTTCTTTCTAAATTCTTTGGTACATCATCTTTCTTATAACTTGTAAGATTTTCCGAAATTGTGTTGTAATTCTATCTCACATATGAGTAAAAAATTAAATCATTCATCAGGAGCGATTTCATTCTGAGTGTATACCCATGGTAAGGATTGAGTCTAGACATGTGATCTAAAGGTTCTTAGTTTAAACTCATTCTCAGATAAAAGAATTTTTGTAGTGATAAGAGCATAACACTTTGAGGCATAAATCATGAGCACTGTAAAACAATGGATTAAATTGAATGAGCACTAATAAAATGAACATGGTCAGAAGCATCTTGAAGGATTTTTCATTGCATTTAATTACTTAAGGGCATGACTAAAAATTCTGAAATTCATTGGTTATGAAGTTTGTAGGTGTCTTTGCTGAAAACCTTCAGGAGACATAACTCCTCCACTAGGGATCACCTAGGGGTTTAAAGGCTTGTTGTATAGGCTAAATGCAATCGTGTTCCCTACAAAAGTGACATTTAATTTTTAGGATGTTAGTCTTATTTGCTTTAACATATTTATCATTTTCTTTGCTCGAGGACTAGCAAAGTGTAGGTTTGGGGGTGTGATCGATACTGAAATGTGACTATATTTCACACCTTAATCCCTACACTTAGTTGTCCGATGAAAGCATCTGATGGTTGTTGTGAGGTTTTAATAATTACAGATGTTTCTGATCGTTGGATCGTTAAAGAGCATAAAAGAGGGTAATTAAAGGCTACACAAGGGATATGGATAAAAAGGTCAAAAGAAGCATCGAAATCTATGAAGAAACTCAACATCCACTAAGGGAATGAAGATTCCACCCCTATGTGTCAATCGATTGACACTTAAATGTCAATCGATTGACAAGAGAAGACAAGTTTGCCCTCTCTTATCTCGAATTCAAAGTCAATCGATTGAGATTTTATTCTCAATCGATTGAGGCTACTAGGGATAGGGTTTGCTCGGCCTTATAAAAAGAAGCTACGAATTTTTGTGAAGCAGCTTTTTGCTTTTAATCATTTTTTAATATTATTTTGGGGGAACTATTTTGGGCTCTTCTTCTTCTCAGAAGATTGTATTAGGTTCTTTTTAATTCTCTTTTATAATTGTGAGAGCATAGATTGTACCGAGGAACAAAAGCATTGTAAGGAGATTTTGTGATAAATAAAAGAGCATTGTTAAAATGATGTCTTCGGATCTACAACGGGTTTGTATATCGAGGATGAGCGGCTAAAGTCATTTGCTCAAGGAGGAAGCGAATCGGAGATAATTAACTGTTCTATTATTGTTTCTACAATTTTATGGGTTTGTCATTGAATCATTCTATTATAAGTGTGTGCTTGGTTGAATATTATCGAGTCTTCGTTTACAGTCATTGATCATGGTTATCAACGACCGTAAAAGAAGCACTCCATCTAGATCTGTTCCTGCAGGCCGATCTAGGCTGCGGAATGATTTATTTATCATTGTCGTGACTTAGAATTTTGAGATATGCTATCCTTTTTACATGACTCATACAGCAATGATAGACTGAGTCATAGTTTTTAGATATGGTATGCCGGATCCATAGTTGCGTTCTTCTCGATTCATTTGTTTTCCTAATAAATGATGGTGTTTTGACTTAAAATGAATTTGTGAGATTGAATGGTAGAAAAGTTACGAATTGATGGTTAGCTAACTCCTTGATCAATTCATAAACTGTCATTTTTCTTTTTTATCATAATTTGTTCCGGCCTAGATTGATTAGTTTTCTTTTATTGTATTGAAAATTGTGTGGTACTTTTGTGGTAAATTGAATTTCTCCCTTGGTACTTCCTTGGGTGTTTTAAAGTCTCTAAAAGGATTAGATAAATTTCACATTTTCCTGTGGGTTTGACACCCCTGTTCTTAACGTGCTACAATAGATCTTCTGCACTTGCAAGGGTTAAACTTAAAATCGACCAACGGGTGCCTTGGATAAGGCCCAAAGAATTTCCTCCTTCTCCTACGGGATGATGGAGGGTAAGATGATGTCGTTATGCCGACACCATAAAGACTCAGTTTTTAGGTTTTCTGATTTTTAATATTTTTTTTTTGGGAAGAATTTTTTTGTAAAAAAAAAGGTTTCAAGGCTTTGGAATTCCCTTCTCGGGTGGCTTTCGTACCCTAATTTAGGACTCGCAGTGACGATTCCGAAACACTTCAGAAGAATCAAAGGAAGACCCTTGATCTATTGAAGGCACGAAAATCGAGGCAAATAACTCGATCCCCCAAAATAAGTAAAAAAGAAGTTACCTTCTTTTGACCGAGGGGGGGGGCGTATTGGGTGTCGGAGATGGCAGGGCCAAATCAGAGGCACTAAGACACTAATCAGGGGACTCGGGATGTGGAAAAGGCCACAGATCCGAACTGCAGTAGCTCAGAACTACACTAGCGTAACTAATACATGCGCCAGGTCAAAAATGCTAGATTTAAAGCGCATTTTGCATTGGCGTAACTAATACTGTTGGGGCATTTTGCATTGGCGCAACTAATAGTTGCGCCGGAGCAATTTGGCTCTCCAGTTTGTTTGACAGCAGCAACTTTAGCTCGGAATTGGTCTTCAAACTGGTTTTTTGTGGAAGCTGGGCTTCCGAGAATTGACTGATTTTTAGTGAATCACTCTCTCCTCATCGAACCTAAGGATTTGAGTCCGGTATAACTCGCTAGTGTGCTCCCCAAAGGATTTTAAGCTTGAAGGAATAGGTGACCCACCCGATATACCTCCGGCGCAAGCGCCTTCTCAGATACTAGGTGGGCTGGGACTTTTCTGGATCATCACCACTAGGGGCTGCCGTCATACAAAGACCCGGGTGATTATATGTGTGCCTAAACTCAACCCTTTAAAAATCTATCCCGTAAAAATAAATTGATTAAGTTTCCTATCTTGGTTAAATTTTAATTTTTTTTAAAGCATTATTTTTTATGAAAGTTTTCTTTAGTTCAAAGATTGGGGGTGATGATCCTATGCTGCCACTACGGGCCGGCGTCCACTATTGGAATATCTTGCACAAGTAGGCCCGCCAAATGGCTAAGGCACTTTAAATGATGGAGATTTAAAAAAATTAAAAGACAATGTGCAAGTATGCCTGCCGATCGGCTAAGGCACTAAAATAACAGAAAAGTAAAAAAAATTAAAAGACAATGCGCATGTAGGCCCGCCAATCGGCTAAGGCTCGTAAATGACGTAAAAGTAGTGGTAAGTAAAATAACTTAATCGAAGGGGTGAGTAAAAATAAAATTAAAAACAAAAATAAAAAGGTTAATAAAATCAAAAATAAAAAGGTCAAGTTCAAGGGGAAGCTCTACAAGCTACTCCCCAATAGAGTCACCATCTATGCAACCGTGAGATTTTTTGATGATCCCGTAGTGGCTATGCGCTCGCTAATAAAAAATATAGAGTCGCCACCCGGAGCTTTTGGTGTCCCGGGAAACCTAGATCATTTTTATAAGCACCGAAGTGCCACAAATATGACTCTGAATCCGGTCCACACCAAAGGTTCATGGGTAGGGGCTTCGGTTATCGATTGGGAAGGTGTTAGGCACCCAATCAACCGGCTTAATGTGGTCACTACTAATAGCTAAAATAAAAATAATGTAAAAAAAAAAAAATGGCTTCTTCTTGCCCAAATGGGTCTTAAATCTTATATGTGCCCCTCCGTTCCTATCGAAAATTCGACGGCGTAACGGCACAAATGGGAGGATAGAGGAATGACTGAGAAGGAAGAGGAATAGAGGGGAGAGCCAGAGCTCTCGGGCCCTTGTTGCACCGTTGAAGAGCCTTACGTTGGCTTGCTTTGATGAGCTTTTGAGGGCTTATATGGTGAAAAATAGAATTCTAACCTCTAAGGCTTGCTAGCTAAGAGGTAGAGAGGGAAGGTAAATGGGTAGCATACACCTAAACTAGGGGCTCTAAGGTAGAAAATATGGCTCAAAGGAGGTTTTGGAATTTTGAATTTTGTATGGGAATAGTGCACCAAAGGGAGAAAGATCTTCTCACTTGAGCTCTTTCTCTCGTAGGAAAATTTTCTCAACCTTTAATCCAAGGGGAGGGGGGCTCTATTTATAGGAAAAGGGTGGGTTAGGAGGCTACTTAGAGGCTAAGCAAGATTAGAAATTAGGTAATCTGACATTTAAGGTTTCCTAGGGTTTTTAGAGGCTTGAAATATGTGAAGAGATGCTCCAATGGTGGATGATAGGGTGAGGCTTTATACCACTTAAGGGGTTGCACATAGATAGTAAATAAGTACAACAGAACTAGCAAAACACACCCCAAAGGTCAAGGTGGTCAACAAGTCAAACCCCAATCATAAATTTCAGAGTAAAAACCAGAGGTTACTGTTCATAAGCCTGGCGCAACTATTAGTTGCGCCAGATATATGCACAGTAAAATAGTGCATGCACGGTGCTGGGAAGTTGGCTCCCCGAGGTGGGATTCACACTTTGAAGTGGCACAACTATTAGTTGCGCCAAATCCCTAAGGGGACTTTTCCCAAAATTACAGTTTTGCTCCTTAGGTTCGACCGCCATATCTTTGCATACATAGTCTCGATTGGGGTGATTCTTGGCCCGTTAGAAAGCTAACGACTTCTACTTTTCAATGGTATGAGATTCGATTGTAGTAGAAAGCCATAGATAGTCCTGGTATACCACCCTTCATCCATTGCTCGGGAAAGCTAGTTTTAGGTCTGGGATGGGTTCTAAGGGTTGAGATTGGTTTCAAAGGGTTTGAGAAGGTTCCTAAGGGATCTAGGGTGATTCTTAAGGGTTTGGAAGGGTTTCTAAGGGTTCAGAAAGGTTCCTAAGGGATCCATTCATGCCATCAAAAGCTCAGAAGTGAGCCTCTTTTGAAATGTGTTTCAATCAGGCCTTAGGCCAAATTTGGGTGTCTACAGCTGGCTTGGTCTTTGAAGTGCGCAAGGTCTGTGCGAGCACTTCACAAGGGGATTTTTTGAAGGTGTTTTTACGCATGAGCTGTGCGAGTAGCTACAATCTGGCATTCATGAATCTCCCAAGAGCTACGTGAGATAATTGTTTGTGGCTATGATCCTCGCGAGGACTTTGTGAGACAAGTTTATGAAGCTACACCTATGCGAGAACTTCATGCACGGATGATGTATTGGGATATCTGAACCTCGCAAGAACTTCGCAAGGACCTTTTTTGAAGCTGTATTCCTTGCGAGATCTATGCGAGGTAAATTTCTGAGGCCCTTTCTTTAGTGAGTTGCACGAGGTCTGTACGAGATCTTTACGTGTTGTAGACTGGAGCTTCATGAGATCCTCGCGAGGTGACTTTCCAGGCAATTTGAACTGTGCGAGGGCTCCTCTTTGCTTCTCTGTTGCTGTGCACATCCTGCAGTAGCAGTCTCCTATGCTTGGGTCTATCTTCCTTTCAACTATTGGGCTTCCAAGATCCCTTTTGGCAATCAAAATTGATTGCCATGGTGTGTACCGCCATGGTGTGTACCACCATGGTGTATCCTCTGTTCTTCCATCAGCTATAGCCCTAGGTTTTAATTCTTCTCTTCTTGGCCTCAAAATGGGTAAACTGTGGGACTAAGCTGCATTTATTTTCTTACTATAAAAACATGCTCAGAAGAAATTAGATGGCTCCAAGGTATAGTAAAGGCTAGGTTAAGAGGTGAAAAATGGTATGTTTCAGTGCTTAACACACCTTCAAACCTAATCTTTTCTAGTCCTCAAGCAAAGGGAAAATTAAACAACTACTCTAAAACATTAAATGCCACTTTCGTAGGGAGCACAGATACATTTAGCTCATGCACCAAGCCTTTTAAACCCCTAGGTGATCCCTAGTGGAGGAGTGAAGTCTCCTGAGGGTTTTCAGTGAAGGTACCCACAAACTTCTCAATGAACATAGTTAAACAAAGTGCAAATAGTGGCTAATCAGATTATAAATAATAAAGTTTCATTCCACCCTTGCTCTATCAAAATTAAAGGAGTTCCAAAATAGTATATGCAAATAATTTAACATCTCAGTCATGCATGCATACTCATCACATCCAATCAGCTGACACCAAGAAAACAATATGTGTAAAACAGTACTAAGCTTACCAGTAAATCAAAATTTAGGTTCAAACAATGCCCCAATGATTTCAATCTTAGACCCAATGCTTACCAGGGCTGTCTCTCACAAATGAATTTAAGGGTGTATTATTTCACACAAGCTCAAGAGTAGTTACAGACCTCAAATAGGCCTGCAAGCATGAACATAGGCATTGCTTCTAATTCTTGACATCCTTAAATCACTTTTCACCATAGATTAGACACTTCCTCATCTCCACATGATAGCTCACTTCACTTTGGGTCAACAAGGTCTTTTACAAGGGTTGTAATGTGGCTTATGGTTGAGATTTTCAAAGAATGGAATGGCTAAAAAGGAATCAAACTGAGGAATTAGCAAGGTAGGAGGTGATTCATGACTTTACTTCCTTCATTTCAGCTCAACTTCATCTTTCTTTTATGATTTTCAGATTCAAAGTGGCTAGCTTCTTCTCTTCTTTTCAATTTTCAGATGAAATTCTTCTCTTGACTTCTCTTTATTTTATTTTATATATATTCTTATTTCTATGAAATGCCACACTATCCCACAGATACACTGCTGTTCACATGTTGCTTCTCTCCTTCATTCACCAAATGTTGAACCCAACTTATCTACCTTCATCTCCTTCTCCTTTACCTTTTGAATTCTCAGAGTGAGGGTAGGGTTGAATTAGGTCTACAGGTTTAGGTACAAGTACTCTGGTGTATCTTGAAGAAAAATTGATTTGAAAGCTCAAATAGTGTATGCAAAAGGCAGTTGACTAGGTTGGAATTTTTCAGGCTCAAACTGTCCAAATGGAGGCCTTAGATCACATCCTCAGTGTCATGAGTACTATCAAATAGTTTTAACTTGGGGGTTCCTAACTTCTAGTGCAAAAGGGGTGTAATCAGTCAGTTCTTAGAGCTGAAAAAGTTGCCATAGACACTCCTCAAAAGAAAAATTATTTGTATGGCCCAAATCTCACTAGGTATGGTCTTCAACTGTACTCAAGGGGTATGTCTTCACCTTTTTCTCTCCTTACTAGTTCACTAAGTACAATTTATAGAAAATTCCCTGATGGTCTCCTCATAGAAGTATTAAATTTTAAATGATTTTAGTGTTAAAAAGTTAGCACAGTGTTTAAATTTCCTCATTTTCAACATTGCTTAGGTGGACTTCACTATATTTATTCCTCAATCAAAACTGTTGCACGTAGGTTAACTACTTCATTGGCCTACCATGCCATACCCCCAAACCAAAATTAAACAATGTCCTCACTGTTTCAGAAATAATACATGTAAGAGCAGCAGGGTGAATAAGGATTTGGAAAATAAAAATTAAAATGAAACAACGAAACAAAATGCGACGTGGCTCACAACGAGAAATTTCATTAATAAGAACTATATACAATAGTGACAAAACAAAAAAAAAAAATGAAGTGTATAGACTTGACAAGAGCACATGACTGAGACTATACAGGGACATAAAAAATAGAACCTAAGTAGAAACTTAACTAAAACAAATCCTAAAGCTAATCTGAATCTAAGTCTGAACTTAATACAAATGGTGGAGTCCAGTCATATTTCGCTTCATATTCGCTTCATATTTCGCTTCTCCTTCTTGACAGTGGTGGCTTGGTCAGCCCCAACCTTGGTCCTTTTAGCAATTTGTTTCTTAGGCTTGGTGCTGCCTTTCTTTGGGGAGGGCTCCTTTATAGATACTCCTTTTGGCTCTTGAGGGGTCATGAATGACATGGAGAGGGCGTCTACTAGCCTTCCCAACTGCTCTGCCCTGGTTTTCTGCTCCTGGAACATCCTCAAAGCATTCATCACCATTTTCCAAAGCCTCCAATGCTCCTTAGCACTATCCTCCTTGAGCTGGGCCATCTCAGCTAGCAAAGGCTGCTTCACCATGGTATTGAGCTCAGCCACTCCTCTCCTCACATCTCTCTTGAGATAACAATTTATAGCCATAGCTCTGGTGAGGGTATAAAATGGGGGCATGGGAATGAAAGATGCAGGGAAAATTGCCATTTCAGTAGGGTCATCTATGTGAGGGTAGGGAGTGGATGAGGATGATCGGATAGATGATGGAGATGGAATGGTGGTTGCCAGCTCCTCCTCACTGGGTCTAGGGCTCTCAATGGACCAGATTAGGGCCGGGTTGGGGTTCAATCCGGCCCTAATCTACCTAGGTTGGGTTCCCAATTTTTTCAGCCCGGGCTACGATGCCCTCAGCCCAAGCCAGGCTTGGGTGTTTTTTAGGGATTTTTTTCAACTATTTTATTTTTTAATAAAATTTGATTATGCTAGGTTTTTAGGCTATTTTTTCTAATAAAATTGGGTTGGGTTATTTTTGTTTCTAATAAAAGTTTGAAGAAGATTAAAAATTTAATTAAATAATTATATTACCATTATAGAGGCTCAGGTACATGATTTTATTCAAATATTTTATTTTAATTTGTTGCATAATGGTTATAACAGACAATGGTTGCATGAAAATCTATTAACAAGCCTTCCAAGTTGTGTAGCTAAAAAGCTATGCAACGGTTGCTTGAAAATAAATTAAGTAATCCAATTTGTCCAACCAAAAAATATATGCATAAGGTTATTGCGCTTTTGACTTAAATGCCCCAAGTTTAAACTGTTCAATGGTTTAATACACTACAAAAAATAAGACTATTAGCGGTAGTTTTTAGCTCCAATAAACTACCGCTATTAATAAAAAACCTATTAAGACTATTAGCGGCAAGGGTATTAGCGGTAGTTTTTTGTTAATAATGGCAATTTTTGGCTGCCACTAATAGTCTTGTTTTTTGTCGTGATCTCTGGGCATTTAAGTAAATTATATTTAACTATATAAAAAAAATTATAATTTTAAAAAGATAAGTATATATATATATATATCCGGGCTAGATGTTGCAACACTAAACCCAAGCCCGACCCGGGTTTATCTAGGTTGTAACATGCTTAGCCCGATCTGGATACCGGGCCTGGTTTGCTTAATAAAAAATACCACTTTTTTTGGGCCGAGTGCGAGCCAAAATCGGGGCTGGCCCGACCCATTGAGAGCCCTACTGGGGTTAGTTTGAGTGTAGGTGGAGGTGAAGATGGGTAAAATGGGTAGCTCTTCCTCCTCACTATCAGTTTGGATAGAGGTAGAGGTGAAGGTTAATGGTGGGAGGGGCAGCTCCTCTACCTCATGATTAGTCTGTGTGGACGTAGAGGCTAGGGTTGGGTGAATCAGAATCAGCTCCACAGGCTCAGTGTTTGTCTGTGTTACAGCAGCTGTAGTTTGCGCAGTAGGAAGGGTCTGAGGTGAATTTGGAAGGGGGGTGGGCACAAGTATGGGTATATGTGTAGGTGGTTGGGTTGGTGGGGTAAAGGTGAGGAGGGTTGAATGGATGGATTGTAGGCTAGTTTGAAGGGTGGCCTAATTTTGGGTTTTGGCTAATAGTTGGGTTTGCAGCGAGGAGAGAAGGGAAAGTACCTGAGGTAAAGGGTTTGGAATAGCTGGGATTGTAGGTGTTGTGGTTCTAATTGGTTTGAAGGGGGAAGTTGGGGCATGGGAAAATTGGGTAGGTTGAGGTGAATCTGGAAGAGGTGTGTACTCATACCTGATGTCCTCCACAATGGAGTCCATCATGGCTGAGAACGCCTCGGATGTGAATAGGTCATGGTCATGGGTTGGGGAAAATTGAATGGAATGGTCAAGGAGATCAAAGGTGTCAGGTTTTATGATTCTAGAGGTGGTGGGTGGTTCAATGTCAGTGGCCATAGGCTCACTGTCATCATAAGTGAAAGGTGAGGGTGGGTCTGGTGATAATGGGGGTATGTCAGTGATTGGAGGGATTGTAGTGGTGCCAGGTATAATGTAGGATGTAGTTGGGAGGTCTGGTATAGAGGTGGTTTCTGGGGTTGGAAGAGGGACTGGTATGGGCACAGCTGGGGTAGGTTCAGTGGGTTGAGTGGGTTTTTGTTGGGTTCTTTTTATGTATTTTCTTTTTATGGTTGGAGTGGGCAGGTTAAAGGAAAAAATTGATTGAGTTGGAGCAGGCATGGGGTTGGTAGTGGTGGGTGGTAAAGATGAAATGATGGGTATGGGGGCATGAATAGACAGTGGAGGTTGCTGAACTAAGTTGGCAGCAGGTGGAGGATCCAAAGTGGATGCTGTAGTAGTGGCAGCAACAACTCTTACTTCTACTTCTTGAATGGTTGGTGCTGCCTAAGACCTCTTCTCTTTGCTCTTCTTCATCAGGGACATGCTGATTGTCCACATTCTTTTTCCAAATTCTACTGGGGCTAAGGTCTTAGTTGGTTCTCCCACTTTCCATTGGTAGCCACCCTTTTTGAGCAAGGCGATCATTAGCCTGCTGTATGGCAGTGCATGGGGCTTCTACTTCTTCTGTACTTTTAGATGGATGTCCATCATCCCCTCAAAAATCAGCTGGGCTGCATTGAAGCAATGCCCCTGAGAGGAGTAGATAGCATCAACAATTGGTGCCCTTCTCTCCTGTTGGTGCCCAGAGCAAAAAATGTTGTTCTTCAGAACTTTATCCATAAAAAGCAGATTGGATCCAAGTCTCTCCTCCTAATAGAGTCTCTTGATGCCTTCTTCCCTCGTGTAATTTTCTCAGCAATTTTAGAAGTGGGGGCAGTCTGAGTTGCCTCAAAGGTACACTCTGGGTTATAGGCATCTGGTATGCCTAGAGCTAGGGCTATCTCGGATGTGCCCACAATCATCTCAAAGTCATCAATTAATATTAATAGCACAGGGTGTCCCTTATCAGATTTCTTCACCCTGATGTTCTAATAGAATAATTGAACTAACCTAGGGTACACCAGTTCATTGAGATGTTTCAGTAGGGGCACCAAGGATACCTTCTCAAAGAATGCCCTGTCAAAGGTAGTCTTAGGCTCTAGTATGCTGACAACAACAAAATCAATGGGAGTTGTCAGTGGGTTAAACTCAGGGACAACCTTCTCACCCTTCTTTTACTTCTTTGACTTTTTAGGGCTAGTAGTAACAGTCCTGGCCCTCTTCTTTGGTGCAGCCCTTCTCTTAGGGTTCTCAGCTAGGGGTACTGGGGCATCAAAGGCATCCATTGCAGAGGATTCAACAATCCTCATAGATTTTCTAGTGGCAGCTGGAATGGCAATAGGTGGAGGGTTCAACAGAGCATCTAGGTCTTCCAGAAATGGAGATTTATTGACCGTTTGACAAAATCCTAAGTTATAGCTCGTGAAGGTTAAAACCTAGGTAGGTACAGCTCAACTGATGTTTATCAACAACTAATTCATCCCAAAATTTGAACTACTACCCAGAATAATACACTGACAAAGAAGCTGTGTAAAAAGTTTAGAACTTACCCCTAGACCTAGGGTTTCAAAATTACAGCTTCATAGTGGATCAATCTGCGCTTTGCCAGGTACAAAATGTGCAGCTTGTGATGCTGAACAAATTGCAACGGTTACAAGATGAGTGGTGGAGCAACACTGGTATTGGGGGGAGAGATGATGAGAGGTCTGCCAACAGCGGGTTCGCGAGCTCTGGTAGAAGATGGGTTGAAAGAGCCAAGCGAGGGCTTTATAGTAGGGGCAGCCCGAGCTTCGTGAGGATCTCACGTGGATCTCGCGAGGACCATTTAAATGAAACCCATCCTCACGGGTAGAGATAATTTTGTAATGAAACTCGCGTAGTTAACATTGATCTGCGTCACATGTTATTTTGGTGAACAAGGGGGCTCGCGAGGCTCTCGTGAAGATGAGTCAAACAGAAATGAGCCTCGCGAGCGTGACAAGGCTTGGAGTCAACCTCACAAGCAGTTCAGTGCATGAAAAGTGACTGCTCACGTAGTTCATAATGAGCTGCACGATAGGCAACTTTAGAAAAATTAAGACCTTGCGAGGCTATCGCTAGGCTCTAATTTCAGGCAATGCTGCTTGCCAGGTTCATTTTTCCTTGTCAAGTTCAATGCATTTCTGTCACAGCCCCATATCTCCAAATCAATTTAGGCACGTGCCCCCCCTTCATGATTCATGACTCATGCACATAGTTTCGTGCTTAGTGCACATAGATTTCTAAAAACACAGATCATATCAGCAGACCATAAATAAAGCACAGGAACCACATTGCACCACCAATTCACAGATGCAGATGCACAAACCACAATAAATGAAGACTCACAGGACTAGATTCAGATTCTCTAAACACAGGAAAATTCACACAAAATATGATAGCACACAAAAATAAACTAAAAACAATAAATGACAGAATTTTAACAACACACATGACAGTTATTTTATAAAGTGTACATGGCTGTGGATCACTCATGAGTGGGAGGTTCTTGAAGATACATGGCTACAAAGGACTCCATGGAATTTTCTACATATAACTTGAGTCTCTGACCATTCACCTTCATGATCCTCCCAGAAGTGGGGTCATTATCTCCACAGCCCCAGATGGGAATGCATGAAGAACATTAAAAGGACCATCCCATCTGGTTCTTAACTTTACTGGGAAAAATTTATGCTTGGAGTTGAACAGTCATACCTTAGCACCATCCTTAAAGTCTATTCTCAAAAGACTCTTGTCAAAGAATTCCTTAGCTTTCTCCTTATAGATCCTTGAGTTGGCATAAGCATCTAATCTCAGCTCCTTCGACTCAGATAGCTACAGCTCCCTGTGTACACCAGCAGATGTTAGATCCATGTTTAAACTCTTAATGGCCCAAAAGGCCTTGTGCTCTAACTCTATTGGCAGATGACAAGCTTTGCCATAGACTATTCGAAATGGGGACACTCCAATTGGGGTCTTTAGGCAGTCCTATAGGCCCACAATACATCAGTCAGTTTCACAACCCAATCCTTCTTATCAGTCTTCATTGTCTTCTCTAGGATGTGCTTGATTTCCCTATTAGAAATCTCCACTTGCCCACTGGTCTGTGGGTGATACGGAGTAGCAATCCTATGGGTAACAACATACTTCTTAGGCAAGCTCTCAAAGTTTCTGTTACAGAAATAGCTGCCCCCATCACTGGTGATGGCTCTAGGGGTGCCAAATCTGGAGAAAATATTTCAGAACTACTTTGTGGTCATTGGTCCTTGTGGCAGCTACTTCCACCCATTTGGAAACATAATCCACAGCCACAAGGATGAAATTATAACCATTGGAAGGAGGAAAGGGCCCCATAAAGTCTATTCCCCAAATGTCAAATAGCTCCACAATAAGGATGGGCTACAATGGCATTAAATTTCTCTTGGAAATGCCACCCATCCTTTGACATCTGACACAGGCCTGACAGTGTGTATGGGCATCCTTGAAAAAGGAAGGCAAATAAAATCCACACTGCAACACCTTAGCTGCTATCTTTTTCCCACTGAAGTGACCCCCACAGGTATTTTCATGGCGCATGCTAAGAATACTGGGGATGTCATTATCAGGGATACACTTCCTAATGATCTGGTCTGTACAATATTTGTATAGGCAGGGATCCTCCTAGAAAAAATACTTGACTTGTGAGAAGAACAAGTCTTTATCCATCTTGGACCAATGGGAAGGGATCATGCCTACAACAAGATAATTGATTATATTCGCAAACCATGGGACAATAGCCTGGATGGTAATAGTTGCTCATCAGGAAAAACATCTCTAACAGGTGTAGCAGCACATTCATGCAATAAAATCCTAGACAGGTGATCAACCACCACATTTTCTACTCCCTTCTTGTCTTTGATTTCAATATCAAACTCCTACAGTAGGAGGATCCATCTAATCAACTTAGGTTTGGCATATTTCTTGGCTAAAAGGTACTTGAGGGCAGAGTGGTCTGTAAATATAATAATTTTAGACCCAAGTAGCTAAGATCTAAATTTCTCCACAGAAAAGACAACTGTCAGAAGCTATTTCTCAGTTGTGGTGTAATTAAGTTGAGCTTTTGCCAATGTCATGCTGGCATAATATACCACACATGGTAACTTATCCTTTCTCTATCCTAGGACAGCACATACAGCCAAGTCTGATGCATCACAATAAGTTCAAATGGGAGAGAGCAGTTTGGGGCTTGGATCACAGGGGCAGAGGTTAAGCCTTTTTTCAAGACCTCAAATGCTTCAAGGCACTCAACATCAACATTGAATTGTACATCTTGATAGAGCAAGTGGCGCAAAGGTTCAACAATTTTGCTGAAGTCCTTGATGAACCTCCTGTAAAATCCTGCATGACCCAAGAAAGACCTGATCTATTTGACAATTTTTGGTGGGGGGCACGTGTGAGATTAAGTCAACTTTGGCTCTATCAACCTCAATGCCTCTATGGGAGGGACACCACATGGCCCAATACAATACCTTGTGTTACCATGAAATTGCTTTTTTCCCAGCTCAAGACCAGGTTAGTCTCTTCACATCTTTGAAGAACCAGGCTGAGGTGTTGTAAACACTGACTAAAACTATCCCCAAACACAGAAAAATCATCTATAAATATTTCCAAAAACTTGTCAATCATGTCCAAGAAAATAGCATGCACGCACCTGTGGAATGTGGTTGGGGCATTGTACAATCCAAATGGCATTCTTCTATAAGAAAAAGTGCCGAATGGACTAGTAAATGTAGTCTTTTCCTAGTCTTGAGGATACACAGGTATCTGATTATAACCTAAGTATCCATCAAGAAGGCAGTAGTATGCTTTCCCAGACAATTTATCTAAAATCTTGTCAATGAAGGGCAATGGGAAGTGGTCTTTTCTGGTTATAGAATTGAGCTTCCTATAATCAATGCAAACTCTCCAACTAGTGGTCTCCCTGGTAGGCATCAACTCCTCAGAATCAGATGTGGCAACTGTTATACCAGACTTTTTGGGGACCACCTGAATAGGTGACACCCATTCTGAATCTGAAATGGGGCATATGACTCCAACATCTAACAATTTTGCCACTTCCTTTAAGGCCACCTCTTGCATATGAGGATTCAGTTTCCTCAGCATTTCCCTTGAGGGTTTGGAACCCTCTTCTAGATGTATCTTGTGCATGCAAACTGATGGATCAATCCCCCTAAATCTGTTATTGTTCAGCCTATTGCTTTCTTGTGTCTCCTAAGCACCCACAATAATTCCTTTTCTTGCTCACTAGTAAGAAAGGAAGAGATGATCACAAGAAGTTTGTTGTCCTGCCCCAAAAAGGCATATTTTAATATGTATGACAACTGTTTAAGCTCCATATCAGGTGGACTCTCTATAGAATGCAACAAAGGTGCCTTGGAGGTTTGAGGAAGGGGCATCAATATGAGTTTCCAGATGGAATGCTGCACTAGGCCCATTGAAGACTATTGTGTTGTTGTCTTCATTACTGCAAGTTTGGGCCTCCTCCTGAACCTCAGTCCACACACTTTCAAAATCATTAAAAACTTTATCCCAATCCAGCAGATTGGATAAATTCTCCTCAACTAGGTCCTCTAGTACATCCACTGTAAAGCAGTCCTCATTATCCAGCTGAGGTTGCTTTACAGGATTGTACACATTTAATTTGACCTTCATATTTCTAAAGGTAACCACCATCACCCCAGACCTGCATTGAATGCAAGCATTGGCAGTGGCCGAAAATGGCCTGCCCAAAATGACAGGGATAGGGGTGCTGCTTTTTGAAGGTTTCATATCCAAGACCAAAAAATCAGCCGGGTAAAAGAACTTGTCCAACCACCACACATCCTCAACCACACCTATAGGCCTCTTCTTAGACCTGTTAGCCAGCTGGGGCACAATAAGAGCTAGTTTCAGCTCCCCCAAACCTAGCTGCTCATATACTGAATATGGCCGCAGGTTTACACTGGCCCTAAAGTCTAAGAGAGCCCTGAAAATGGTGTGGTCTCCAGTAATACATAGGATTGTAGGTACCCCTGGGTCTTGCAATTTTGCTGGTGTGGCAATAGACACCATAGATTTCACATTTTTCGGCTGCAAAGACCTTCTTGGACAGCTGGACTCTTACTTTTCTCTTTTATGTGCACAGGTTTTTAAGGAACTTGGCATAGACAGACTTATTTTATGACATCAAAAGGAGATAAATTGATCTTAACTTGCTTGAAAGTTTCCATAATTTCCTCCAATTTGGCATTCCCTTTATCGAAAAGGGAAGGACCTATGAGTGCATGAGGAAATGGCAGCTGCGGTACTGCTGGTACCTCAGCTTCATGCCTAGCCACATCATCAAATTGTTTTTTGTTTTTTTCTCTGCTCAATTTTTTCTTTTTATTGGGGCTCAACTACAACCCCTTTATTTTGTTCCTGCTGGTCCCTAGCAGGGGGTGAGTTCATTTCTTCCTCTTCACTCACATTTTCCTCTTCTACACTCTTATTTGTCTCCTTTTCCTCCCTACTTACCAGATTATCAACCACCCTACCACTCCTAAGGGTAGTGATTGCCTTAGCCTCTTCATGAATTGAGGAGCCCTCACCAATCATAAAATGACCCTTGGGATTGGCCAAGGGTTGACTTGGCAGCCTGCCCTCCTCTCTTCTGGCCAAAGAATTGGAAATTTGGCCAAGTGGGTCCTCTACTTTATGTATGCTTTGACTGTAAGAGTTCATTGTCTATGATAGAGACCCCAAGTTTTGCAATGATGACAAAACCTGTTCTTCAAAAGAGGGGGCTCTAGGCTGGGATAGTCGCTGTTGAGTTTTAAAAAGTACCACTTTTCACCCCTTAACTTGGCCTTTGATGGACCTCTGATCTACTTAATAATAATTCTGAAAGTGCATTTTGTAGATAACAGTAACACCATAGCTTGAAGCTGCAATCCAACATTTTCAAGCCAAGAAGAAGGAATTACAAGCTAAGTTGTGAGACTAGTGGATTTTTAGAAGATGCACCATGGTGGTTCACACCATTGTTGGCTTTTATTTCAGATGCTTGCTGCTATTTTATTTAAAAATAATGGAGAAGACAATTCAAGAGTGAAGAGATGGAAATGGGGTTAGCACAATAGTCTAAAATAAACACAGACCTGCAAGATATAGGGCTATTGTAGCAAGTTTTACGAAGAGTTTGTCCCATAGGGATGATTGATCTTTAATCTCAAAGGGTTATTTTAGTAGGCCCTCCAGATCTGGCTACAGGTCTGACAATCTTAAAAAGGGAGTTTAAGTGTCAACTAATCTACTAAAAACACAAAGTACAGTCCTAAACTATAGAAAGGGTTTGAAGAAGGGTGATGATGGTTGTGTGAAAAATAAAGATAAAATTGTGAGAAGTAGGCAACTATGAGTAAAATAGCTATGCAACTCAGATCTAGGGCTGATTCTGTAGGAATTCTCTGAAGGCTACTAGCACATCAGCAAGGTAAAAGAATCCAAAGTAACCATGTACTCTAGACTCCTTTTAAGGCAATAACCTGCCCACTTAAATGGTCACAGACTATCTAATAGAGGAGGTTCAAGCACTTGAAGGGGTTGATCCTAAGGCTATAACCTGTCCACTTAAATGGTCACAGACTATCCAAGAGATTTCCTCCCAGCAAGGGGTTGAATCAGAATAGGAATACTATTGCAGACACTATGTTTGCAAGGTTACAAGCAAATGCATCCATAGGAGCAATCAATCCCTAAAATTAGGTGAAAACCATCTCAAATCAAGGACCTAAAGGGGCTCTAGACTTAGCTGATCATTGCTATAAAAGGCCTGCAATGATCCAGCTCACAAGTCTGCAATCTCTGCAACCAAATCAGATCTACAATTTGATGATGGCATTGTAAACAGATGGCTATTTAGTTTTGCATAATCTCTCATAAGGCTAACTAGCTCATGTGCAGAGAAGAAGAATCCATCTCAGATTTGTGACTTAGACCCCTCTTAAGGCTATAATCTGTCCACTTAAATGGTCAGACTATCCAAGGGAGAGGGTTCAATCATAGAGGCCCGAGACAGAGCAATAAATGTACTGTTACTACCATTGTTGCAAGGCGAAATAGCTCGAACAACAATGGGATCATCAGATCTATAGGTATCTATGTCTAGATCCAATAGATTTCTATGCAAGGAAAACATTGATACTATAGAACTAATTAAAGCAATAAAAATGACAAAATTGTAAAAGAACCTTACAATCTTTGCCCTCGAAGGCAACTGCCTGTGTAATACTCCAAATCAGCTCCCAATGTTTAAAATAATACCCATTGCAAAACTAAATTAATCTCAACTGATTATAAGAGAGTTAGCCAGCAAGTGCTGAACTAAGAAAGAAGTAAAATACAAATGGAAGAGATGATCTAACCCTAACCCTAATCTGCTTGAGCTCATAGTGGACTGACGTTGAAGGAAAGATGGAAAAATTAAACTAAGTTATAGCTTAAATACTCAGTCACTAATGCCTTGGCCAATAGGGGAGAAAACCCTAATTTTTCTATAGACGTGGCTTGGTTACAACCCTTAGATGCCTCGAGATGTGTGGGATTAGATTAAGGCCTCAGGATGTGTGCCCTAGCAATGTAGAAATCCCCAAAAGGTCCCTGAGCTTGGAATGAGAAGTAGAATCCCAAGCTTTGCACAGCTGCTTTGATTCTGTAGTGCAGTCGCGTGGCTCTGGAGTGTGCTCACGAGGTTACTTTTGCACTGAAGTGTACTACTCACACAGATGGCGTATGGCTTGTTATGTAGCTACTTCGCTTCTTGAGGTGCGCGAGATCTGCACGCTGAATTTTCTGAAGTTCGTTCATGATGCAGCTGTGCGACGTGTTGAAACAAGACAATATTAAATTGCGCGATGCACTGAAAGAGGCTACGAATGAATCACACTTGAACTGTGTGAGAGCTTCACGTGCAGATGCTTTACGGCCTATGCCCCACAAAATCCACGTGAGGAGACTTTTGAAGCTCTCTCTTGTCCTCTTCGCGAGGTGCTGCGCAAGAAGTATTTGTGCTGCTGGCTCCACATCTTGTGAGGTTGACTCTAGCCTATTTGAGGTGCGCGATAGTGCTTTCTGCTTGACTTGCAGCTACGCGAGGCTTAATCTCTGGCTTTCTGCTGCATTGCCTATTCTGTTGCAGCACCTTCTTCTGTTCAACTCTTCATTCCTCTCCTTTGTCAGACTTCTGGGGCCCACTCATACATCTAAAATAGTCACCATGGTGCGTACCACCATGGTGTTTCTTCAGTTCTTCATTGGGCTTCACAGTCTACTTCAAAACTTCTCTGTTTGGCCTCTAAAGCATGACATTTGTACTAACAACTGCAATGTTATTCTAACTACAAAACACACTAAAAAGGTAATTATTAAATGGCTTTAAGGAATAGTAAAGGCTAGGTTAAGAGGTAAAAAATGGTATTTTTTAATACTTAACACACCCCCAAACCTAATCTTTGCAGTCCTCAAGCAAAGCAAAAATTAAACATTTACTCTAAAAAATTTAGATGCCACTTTCATAGGGAGCATGGATGCATTTAGCTTATGCATCAAACCTTTTAAACCCCTAGGTGATCCCTAGTGGTGGAGTGAAGTCTCCTGAGGGTGAAGATACCCACAAACTTCTCAATAAAACAATTAACAAAAGTGGAGACAATATTAAGTCAGTTTTCAATAAATAGTGTAAATCCACCCTTGATTTTTCAAAATGTGAGTAGTTTTACACACATGAAATGCATAGACAATTTAACATGAAAACTCTTACATGCATGTACATCATTCCCAATCAGCTTACAACAAGAAAAACATAAGTAGGTGTATGTCAGTACTAAGCTTACCAATAAGTCAAAAATTATATTTAAATAATGCCCAATACATTCAATGTCAGACCCAATGCTTACCAGGGCAGTCTCTCACAATTGAGTTTGAGGGTTTTCATTTACACAAGCTCAAGAGCAGTTACAGACCCCAAATGGGTCTGCAAGCATGAGCATAGGCAAGGCATCTAATTTATGGCATCATTAACTATTTCTCACCATAGATTACATAACTCCTCATCCCCACATGACAACTCATTCCAATTAGGATCAACAAAGTCATATGACCGGGTTGTATTGTGGCTCATGAGTGAAGGTTACAAAGAATGGAAGGGTAAAAAGATTGCAAAAGTGAGAAATCAGTAGGTGAAGGAGGTGATTCATGACTTCACCTTCTTTAATTCAGCCTAGTCCATCTTCTTTGACATTTTTCATATTTGAACTCGCCAAGTTCTTCTCTTCTTTTTACTTTTTCCAATGAAATTTCCCCTTGACTCCTCTCTTCTTTTTCATTATTTTTTTATTATTTTTTTTTTTTGTTTTTGTTTTTCTTTTGGATACATTTTTATTTTCTTTCTATTTTTTATTTTTCTGAAATGCCACCATCCTCCCAGCTGCTACATTGTTGTTCTTCATATTGTGTTTCTTCTCTATTCACCAAATGTTGACCCTAGCTTGTCCATCTTCAACTTCTTCTCCTTTACCTTCTAAATTCTCAGAGTGAGGGTAGGGTTGAATCAGGTCTACAGGTTTAGGTGCAAGTACTCTAATGTATTTTGGAGAAAACTATAATTTAAAGCTCAAAAGGTGTATGCACAAGGGTAGTTTTAAAGGGTTTGATTTTTAGGCTCAAACTGTTCAAGAGAAGGCCTTGATCCTTTACTAAATGTCATGAGTTCTGTCAGCTATTTCAATTTGGGGATGCCTAACTTCTAGTGAGAAAATGAACTCAGCTAGTCCTTAGAGCAAAAAGAATTGCTAAAGGCACTCAAATAGAAAAAATTTTGTAGGCCCAAATCTCACTAGGTATGGTCTTCCATTGAACTCATGGGCATGTCCTTACCTTTTTCTCTCTTTAATGGTTCACTAAGTGCTGATAAAAATTGAGTTTTCTTGGTGTTCACCTAATGAAAATATTAAATTTAAAAAAATTTTAATGCCAAAAGGTTTGCAAAATTTTTAAATTTTCTCATTTTTTGAGTTTCTTAGGCGAGCTTAACTCTATTTCTATCTTACTCACTTAAGTCTGCTGCACTTAGGATAACTACTTCATTGGCATACCTTGTCATACCCCCAAACCTATGAGGAACAGTGTCCTCACTATTTCAGAGATAAAGCACAAGGGCAGCAGGGTACAAAAAAAAAATACACAAGTAAAATAAAGACAGTACAACAGAATGAGAATCAATCAAAACACAAACAAGAGATATAAAAAAAAAATTTCATTCATAAAATAGCAATATATACAATGCAACTGACATTAAGTACAAAAGTTCCTAGAAATAAAAGAAATCCTAACTAACTACATTTACAAGGCTTCATCAGCTGAATCTATATCTATATGTTCTTGAGCAGCTTTTCCTTTTTCTTTCTTGAGAGTAGCAGCTGTGGACTTTAATCTTTTAGCAGTGACCTCCGTTGCTTTGTGCTGCTTCTTCGCTTGGGAGTGGGTTCAGGCATTGAAGAAGGTTCTCTGATCTTGACTCCAGGTGCTGAAGCTTTAGGTGGAGGATCATTTGAAATGGGGATAGGATTGGCTACTGAGGTTGCAGGAGGAGGTGCTGATGCAGTGTAGAGAGAGGCTACTGCAGTGGCTATGTCTTTGTCTGCAATAGAAGATAGGGTCTGCTGCAGTGATGCAACAATCCTAAAATAATCATCAGCTCTCTCTTCAGCAATTCTGAGGGCCAATTAAAGGTTCTTCATATTTTCTTCTAGCCCAGCTGCTCAATACTGCTCCTTTTGGTAAAGCTGCAGGGTATGTACAAAGACCTTCTTTATCTACTTTTTCTCTATCTTGTGATCCAGCTTGAGCCTCTTGATTTGATAGAAAAATGGCTGCTTGATGGCTGTATTTATATTAGTCATCCCCTTGATCACATCCCTCCTGATATAGGGATTTTGACTCATGGCTCTGAGGAGGGTTGAGAAAGGAGGTATGAAAAATGAGGAGGCAGGTAGGATAGATTGATCAGCAGGGGTAGGAGGGTCAGCCAGAGAATGTGATGGTGTAGATGAGGATGATGGGATGAATGGAGGAAGGGAAATAGGGGATGCCAGCTCCTCCTCTAGGGGGTCTGTTTCGGTATGGATAGAGGATATGGTAGGCAAAGTTGGTAGGTCTATCTCCATTGGGTCAGTTTGGGTGTAAGCAAAGGTGGTGGGTATTGGTGGGTCTATTTGGGTAGATGAAGATTTGTAGGTAGGTGGTGGGGATAAAGGGGGTAGTTTTGGTTCAGTCTGGATGGCTGTAAAGGAGAATGCAGGTTGAGGGCCTTCATGGTCTGTGTAGCAGTAACTGATGATACTGCTAAGGTTAAGGTTGTTGGAGAGATGGGGGTGGTGTAGGTATATGGGTAGGTGTAGGGATAAGTGGCTGTTGGGATTATGGGGTTAATGTTAACAAAGTGGCTTGGATGGTTTGCAGGCTGATTTGAATGGTGGCCTGGTTTTGGGTGTTGGTTAAGAGTTGGGTTTGTAGGGCAGTGAGTAGGGTAAGGATTTGAGGTAGGGACTCACGTGTGGCTGATATTGATGGCTGGGAGGTGGAAATAGGTTGAAAAGGGGAGGTAGGGGCATGTTGGAATTGGGTGAGCTGTAGGGAGAGGGGTGTACTCATACTTGATGTCACCCATGATGGATTCCATCATTGCAGAGTACCCCTCAGTTTGAAAGGCTTTTTGGTCATGTGAATGGTCAAATGGTTCAAATGTGGTATGTTGGATGCGGTTAGGTTAGTCAATGGGTGCAGATGTGTCAAAGGGATGAAGCTGATCTGTTATGGAAATGTGGGGGATGTCAGTGAACAAAGGTTCATTGGCATCATAGTGGAGTGGAGAGGGTGGTGCTGGTGAGGATGGATGTAACACAATGGGTATGGGGTCTGGTATGGAGTATGTTTCTAGGATTGGAATAGGCTGGGAGATTGTGATAGTTTCAATGGGTTGAGTGATTGTGGTTGCAGTGGTTGTTTTGGATTAGGGTGTCTTGGTATATTTCTTTTTAATGGTTGGGGTTGATAGGGTAAATGGGAAAATGGGTTCAGTGATGGAGGTTGGCTCAAGGATGGATGATGTGACAGTGGAAGGTTGTGAAGAGGGAATGATCGATAAAGAGGTAGGTATAGGAGCAGGTAAAGACTGTGGAGGGAGTTGTGTTGGTATGATGGTTGTGGGTGTAGAATCTGGGAGTGGGTGTGAGACAGGAGCTGGCATGGGAATGGAAGTAAATGTGGAGGGTGTGGGTGAGGGTATTGATGGTGGAATGGGATGTGATGGAAGTGGGAGGAGAGGGATGGCTTGGCTGACAGCTGCAGGGGCAGGGGCAGCTAATGAAATGGCTGCTGATGTAGCAGCAGAGGTGACTACTGCAGTGACCGAGCTAGCAGCTACTGCTTCCTGAACTGTGGGTGCTGCTGCCCTCTTCTCTTTCTTCTTATTTTCTATCATGGTCATGCTGATTCTCCACTGCTTCTGCCCACATTTTATAGGGGCAAGGTCATTGTCTCCTCCATCTGGAATTGGTAGCCCCCTTGCTTCAGCAGAGCAGTGATCAGTCTGCAATAAGGCAGGGCACGGGGCTTCTACTTTTTCTGCACCTTCTCATGTATGTCCTTCATCCCCTCAAATATGATCTGGGCAGCATCAATATAATACCCCAAGGAGAGGGAATAAAGGGCATCATCTATGGGTGTCCTCTCTTGTTGGTGCTCAATGCAGAAAATATTTTTCCTCAAAACTCCATCCATAAACAGTAGGCTTGGCTCCAAGTCTCTTTCTCTGAAAGAAACCCCTGATGTTGTAATCCCTCCTGTAATCTCCTTTGCGATCTCTGGAATGGTGGCAGTCAGAGGTGTTCACTCAGGGTTGTAGGTGGCTGGTATACCTAAGATTGCTGCTATCCCAACTGGATTTACCAGCATTTCAAAGTCATCTATCAAACTCAGCAACACAGGGTTTCCATCATCACATGTCTTAACCCTGATGTTCTGATAGAACAACTGCACTAGCCTAAGAAAAACTAACTGCAATGGGGGCCTGAGCAAGGGTAACAGGGAGGCCTTGGTTAAGAATTCCGTGGATGCAGCAGCTAAGGGTTCTTCCTTAAAAATTGCCTTATCAAAGGTAGTCTCAGGCTCCAATTTAATGGAAGCCACGAAATCAGGAGTTGTTAGTGGGTTGGTGTCTGGGACAACCTCCTTACCTTTCTTTTACTTTTTCCTAGATTTCTTAGGGCTTGAGGAAACAGGGGGGGTGGTCTCTGGCCCTCTTCTTAGGTGCTGATTTTTCCTTGAGAACAGGGGCATCAGAGGCAGCAGCAAACCCAGTGGCCTCCACAGTGGATGCCTCTGCAATCCTTATAGATTTCCTTGTGGCCATGGGTTGGTCAGTTGAGGGAGGGTTCACCAAGGCTGCTAGACTTTCTATGAATTGGGATTTCTTAGCCATTTTACACAGACTCCTAAATTTTTGGTCTTGAAACACAAATCTAAGGCAACTCATAGTCCACTGAGGGTATTTTACACAAAATCCTCCCCAAGAAATAACTTAATCTTAGGCAATAGCAGACCAATCAAGCAAAATAAGAGATTGAGAACACTTACCTCGAAATAGCTAGGGTTTCAGTTTAAACGCTGCACAGTAGATCAAAATGGTAGGAGTAGAGTGAATATGCTTGAGTAGAATGGGCAATAAAGGAGAAAGAAGGGAAAGGAGAGCTTGGAGGTGCGCACTAGAAGTTAGGGCAGAGAGGTAGAAGAAATGAAAAATACTCAGTCACGAAGTATAAATGGGTGAAACCCGTGCCTCCCGCAGCTAATGTAAGGATGGAACATATCTCGCATAGCTGAAGTGAAACCTCACGACAAGTACATTTGCAGAGAAGAAGAGGCCTTGCGAGGTTCAACTCCATTCATTCTTTAGATGTTTCGCTCGCGAGGCTCTCGCGAAGATGCAAATTTCATAATAGAGCCTCGCGAGCACCCTCTATTTGCTTGAATTATGGCTCGTGGAGCTTAGTTAGCCACGCGAGAAAGCCAAAATTGCTCACGAGGGTGAAATGTAAGCCACTGAGCTTTGCAACAAAGCTAAATCCAGTACCTCTCAGTGCTTGCTCACTGGCATGTGCATCTAAACTATCATGCACCCTGTCATTATGCATCAGCACCAAATTTCTTCACACCTCATCTATTTCACCTCTAATAAGCTCATGCCCATTGCATACATATATGCATAGTACAAATCCTAGAAATCAAATGACTTTAAATCATAGCAGGTTCATGCACAAACCCCAGTCAGAAGCATACTCATCAAATTAGATTCAAATTTTCTAAACACTAACACAATCACACATACTATTACAGCACATCAAAAACAAACCAAAGACAGTACATGACAGATTTTTAGAAGAAAACACAAAAATTCAAACAACTATGGTACATAATTTACAGAGTTGTGGATCACTTTGCAGTGGGAGGCTCTTGAAGGTGAATGGTGGCAAGTGTCTCAACAGATTTTTCAACACAAGGTTAAGCATCTGCCCATTCACTTTCATGATTTTCCCAGACTTGGGATCCATGATATCCACAGCCCCAGATGGGGATGCATGAATCACAGTATAAGGGCCATCCCATCTGGTTCTCAATTTCTCTGGGAATAATTTTAGCCTGGAGTTAAATAGTCATACCTTTACACCATGATCAAAGTCTCTTCTCAGCAGGCCCTTGTCAAAGAATGCCTTAGCCTTTTCCTTGTAGATCTTTGAGTTCGTATAAACATCTAGTCTCAGCTCTTCTAGCTCTGACAGTTGTAGCATCCTGTGAACACCAACAATAGTTAGATCCATATTTAATGTTTTAATGGCCCAAAACACCCTGTGCTCTAACTCTACTGGCAGATGGCAAGCCTTGCCATAGACCAGTCTGAAAGGGGACATTCCTATTGGGTCTTATAGGCAGTCCTATAAGCCCACAGTGCATCAGAAAGCTTAACAGCCCAGTGCTTCCTATCTGACCTCACTGTTTTCTCTAGGATATGCTTGATTTTCCTGTTGGAAATCTCTACCTGCCCACTGGTCTGTGGGTGGTAAGGTGTAGCAATCCTATGTGTAACAGAGTACTTCTTGAGCAAGTTCTTAAAGTGCCTATTACAAAAGTGGCTGCCCCCATCACTGATGATGGCTCTGGGAGTTCCAAATCTTGAGAAAATATTTTCCTTCACAAACTTGAGGACTATTTTATGGTCATTGGTCCTTGTGGCAGTTGCTTCCACTCATTTGGAAGCATAGTCTATAGCCACTAAGATAAATGTATAACCAAAAGAAGGAGGGAAAGTTCCCATAAAATCAGTGCCCTAAACAACAAACAGTTCTACAACTAAGATGGGTTGCAATGGCATGAAATTTCTTTTTGACGGGCTACCCATCTTCTAACATCTAACAGTCTTTGCAATGTGCATGAGCATCCTTGAATAAGGAAGGCCAATAAAATCCACATTGCAAAATTTTATCTGCTGTTTTGCTCCCACTGAAGTGACCCCCACAGGCACTTTCATGGCACATGCTTAGAATACTGGGGGAGTCACACGCAGGGACACTTCCTGATTATTTGGTTTGCACAATACTTGAATAGGCAAGGATCATCCCAGACAAAGTACTTGTGAAAAGAACTAGTCTTTATCCATTTTAGACCAATGGGAAGGGATCCTACCAATAGCCAAGTAGTTTATAATGTTGGCAAACCATGGAACAATAGCCTGAATAGCAAACAGCTGCTCATCAGGAAACACATCTCTAATAGGTGTAGCACATTTTTCAAGCAAAATTTTAGATAGGTGGTCAGCCACCACATTCTCCACTCCCTTTTATCTTTGATCTCAAGATCAAACTTCTACAGCAGGAGGATCCATCTTATCAGCTTAGGTTTAGCATCTTTTTTGGCCAATAGGTATTTGAGGGCTGAGTGATCTGTAAACATAACAATTTTAGACCCAAGCAAGTAGGGTATAAACTTGTCCACAGTAAAAACAACAGCTAGTAGCTCCTTCTCAATTGTGGTATAGTTGAGCTGAGCCTTTGCTAATATTTTGCTGGCATAGTATATCACTATTGGCAGCTTGTCTTTTCTCTATCCTAGGATAGTACCTATTGCCAAATCTGATGCATCACACATCAGCTCAAAAGGAAGGGAGTAATCAGGGGGCTTGGATTACAGGAGCAGAGGTGAGGTACTTTTTCATGGTCTCAAAAGCCTCAAGGCACTCAGCAGAAAAATTAAATTACACATCCTAGCACAGTAGGTGGCACAGTGGTTTTACAATTCTGCTGAAGTCCTTAATAAATCTCCTATAAAATCTTGTATGTCCTAAAAATGAACTAATTTGTTTGACAGTTTTGGGTGGGGGAAGGTGTGAGATCAAGTCAATTTTAGCTTTATTAACCACTATACATGGCCTAACACAATTCCTTGTGTTACCATGAAGTGGCTCTTTTCTCAGCTTAAGACTAAATTGGTCTCTTCACACCTTTATAAAACAAGGTTGAGGTGACTTAAGTATTGACTAAGGCTATCCCCAAAGATTAAAAAATTATCCATAAGTATTTCTAAGAACTTGTCAATCATATATGAGAAAATGGCATCCTCCTATCTACATGCACCTCTGAAATATAGCAGGAGCATTACATAGTCCAAAAGGCATCCTCCTATAAGCAAAGGTGCCAAAGTGACATGTGAATGTGGTTTTCTCTTGATCTTGAGGATACACAGGTATTTGATTATAACCTGCGTATCCATCAAAGAATCAATAAAATGCTTTTCCTGCAAGCTTGTCTGGAATTTGGTCAATGAAGGGAAGAGGGAGGTGGTCTTTTCTGATTTTGGAGTTGAGTTTTTTGTAATCTATGCAAACTCTCCAGCCAGTGGTCTCCCTGGCTAGCATCAACTCCCCAGAATCTGAAGTAACAACTATTATGCCTGACTTTTTGGGGACCATTTGAATAGGTGACACCCATTCTGAATCTAAAATGAGGTAAATTATCCCTGCATCTAACAGTTTTACTATCTCTTTTAAAACCACCTCCTGCATATGAGGATTTAGCTTCCTTTGTATTTTCTTAGAGGGTTTAGAACCTTCTTCTAAGTATATTTTATGTATACACATAGATGGATCAATGCCACCAAGATCAGTAATTGTCCAACCAATTACCTTTTTGTGCTTTCTCAACACACACAATAATTCGTCTTCTTGCTCACTAGTGAGAGAGGAAGAGATAATCATAGAAAGTTTGTTATTCTACCCTAAAAAGACATATTTTAATATATTTGGCAGCTATTTTAGCTCCAGATCTGGTGGACTATCAATGATTGGCAACAAGCGTGCCTTGGAGGTTTGAGGTAGGGGCAGCAATGTAGGTTTCCAATTGAAATGCTACACTAGGCCCACTGAAGACTCTTGGGTGTTGTTGTCTTCATTATAGTACTGTGGGGCTTCCTCCTCTATAACCTTAGTCCACACGCTCTCCAAATCAGAAAAAATATTATCCTAATCCAGCAGCTGGGATAGATTCTCCTCCACAAGGTCATCTAGTACATCAACTACAAAACAGTCCTCATTGTCCAGCTGAGACTGTCTTGTAACATTATACACATTTAGCTCAACCTTCATATTCTCGAAGGTGACCTCCATGACCCAAGACATGCATTGAATATAGGCATTGGCAGTGGCCAAGAATGACCTATCTAAGATCATAGGAATGGGGGTTTTACTTTTGCAGGGTTCCATATCCAAGACTAAAAAATCAGCAGGATAAAAGAACTTGTCTACCCATACCAAAACATCCTCAACCACACTCATAGGCCTCCTCTCAGACCTATCATCCATTTGGAGTACAATTGGAGTTGGTTTCAGCTCCCCCAAACCTAACTGCTCATACACAGTAAATGGCAGCAAGTTCACACTGGCTCCTAGGTCTAGAAGAGCCCTACCAATGGGGTGGTCACCAATAACACAGGGGATAGTAGGTAATCTTGAGTCTTGTAACTTTTCAGGTGTGGCAATTGAAAGCACATAATTCACATTTTCAGTTACAAAAACCTTCTTAGCTAAATGGACTCTTGCTTTCCTCTTTTGAGTACAAAGGTCCTTTAAGAATTTAACATAGGTAGGGATCTGCTTAATAGCATCAAACAAGGGTAAATTTATCTTAACCTGCCTGAAGGTCTCCATCATTTCCTCCATTTGGGCATTCCCTTTATCAAAAGGGGAAGGTCCATCAAGTGCATGAGGAAATGGCAGCTGAGGTACTGCTGGTACCTCAGCTGCATGCCTAGCTATATCATGATCAAATTTTTATTTTTTTCTTTTTTCTTCATTTATTTTTTCATGTTAGGGCTCAACAACAGCCCCCTTATTTTATCCCTACTGCTCCACAGCAGGGGATGTATTCAAATCTTCTTCTACACTCACATATTTTTCTTTTTCATTCTCCATGGTCTCCTTAGCTGCCCTGCCCACTTGATTGTCAGCCACCCTGCCACTCCTCAGGGTAGTGATTGCATTAGCCTCCTCATGAGTAGAGGAGTCTTCTCTAATCATGTACTGCCCTTTAGGGTTGGTCAAGGGTTGACTAGGCAACCTGCCCTCCTCTCTCTTGTTCAAAGCATTATAGATTTGACGTAGCTGGTTCTCTTTTTTTTTAATGCTTCGCCCATGAGAGTTCACAGTTTGTGCCAAGTTTCCCAGATTTTGTATTGATGCCAACATTTTCTCTTCAAAAGAAGAGGATATGGGTTGTGATGGGGGCAAAATCAACTGATTTGGCTGTGCGGCAGGCAGCTGAAAATTCTACCTAGGTACATATCCCTGGTTGAATTGGTGCTGTGTTCTGTATGGTACTGCCAACTGTTGTTGTTGGGGCTATTGATATGTGTCTTGTCTCCACCTCAGATTGGGGTGGTTTCTCCAGGTGTACCTAGCAAGTTGCTGCCCATATGCCTGTGCAGCATTGGCATGTTCCATAATCAATTCAGGGAACTGATTGGCTGATAGACATGCTCGAAGTGAACGTGTGGGAAATTGGCATATCAGACATGCCTTTTCCACTTGTGTAGCCACTCTAGGTTGCATCACATCCATCAATTTATCAAATTTTAAGCTCATGTTGTCCACCTTCTTTTCTAATTCACTCTGCACCTTGACCTCATACATGCTACCTTTAGAGGTGGATTCTTTCATCATTTTAGCTAGAGTCTGACTGTCATTGCGGGACAGTGACTCCTGCTGCATGAAATTCTCACTTATAATGTCAAGAAATTCTCATGCCTCGTCAGCTGTCTTGTGGAGGTAAGTACCCCCACAAGAGGCATCCACCATGTCCCTACTTTTGGGATCAATTCCTTGGTAGAAGACTTGTACAAGCTGCCACAGCGGAATTGGGTGGTGGGGACATTGTTTTAATATTTCTTAAAACCTTTCTCATGCTCCATGAAATCTTCAATTGAGGATTGAGTAAATGAAAGTATGCTTGTCCTCATCTGACTAGTTTTATTCGTAGGAAAGAATTTTATCAAAAATTGGCTTTGGATATCATTCCATGTCTGTATGCTATTGGCTGGGAGCTTGGAGAGCCAAGTGCTGGCTTTATCCTTAGGGAAGAAGGAAAAAGCATAACTTTGGTGGCTTCTGATCCCAAGCCAATAATGTTAAATGTGGTGCAAAGCGCCAAAAACTCATCGATGTGCTTGTAAGGATCTTCCTTACTAAGCCCATGGAAAGATGACAGCATGTTGATGGTGGAGGGCTTAATCTCATAATTTTTCTCTACTGAAGAAAATTAAATGTAGAAGGGGGATGTATATGCCCCAGGTGCAGTATATTCCTTCAGTGTCCTCTACCTCTCAGCCATCACAGCTAGCACAATTTTAATAACAGGGGCTGGTGTGGTGTTTCTCAGTCTAAGGATCCTTTCTACCTTAGGATTTGGAGGTTCTAATTCAGGGTTAAGGGACCATCTACCAAGCATACACACACAGAACAATAGGTAAAGAAAACACTCACAAGCCACTTAAATAATTTGCAAATAAAAATTACGGCTAAACAAAATTTACAACTAAACTACTGTCAGGGAATTCAACAGAAATGGAACTGAGTTTTAGGGTAAAAGAAATACAAACAAAAGCTAGCTAAGCTTCAGCTGTAGCTCTAGCTTTTCCCTTCTGCTGCTGTCCAAATCTGTAAAAAACTCTAATAAAAATCAGTAGTACTTTTATTCAATTAAAGACACTACTACAAATGAATTTAGTAAACAAAAAGCAAAAACTCAGGTCTACTAATAGATCAAAGATCCCCGGCAGCGGCGCGAAAAACCTGTTGGTTTTTATTTTAGATGCTTGCTACTATTTTATTTAAAAACATTAGAGAAGACAAATCGAGAGTGAAGAGATTGAAATGGGGTTAGCATAGCAGTCTAAAATAAACACAGACCTGCAAGATCCAGGGTTGTTGAAGCAAGTTTTAAGAAGTAAGAGTTTGTCCCATAGGGATGATTGATCTTTAACCCCAAAGGGTTATTTTAGTAGGCCCTCCAGATCTGGCTACAGATCTGGCAATCCTAAAAAGGGAGTTTAAGTGTCACAACTAATCTACTAAAAACACAAAGTACAACCCTAAACTATAGAAAGGTTTGAAGAAGGGTGATGATGGTTATGCAAAAAATAAAGATAAAATTGTGAGAAGTAGGCAGCTATGAGTAAATTAACTATGCAACTTAGATTTAGGGCTGATTCTACAGGAATCCTTTTGAAGGCTACCAGCACATCAGCAAGGTAAAACAATCCAAAGTAACCCTGCAATCTAGACTCCTCTTAAGGCTATAACCTGTCCACTTAAATGGTCATAGACTATCCAATAGAGGAGGCTCAATCACTTGAAGGGATTGATCCTAAGGCTATAACCTATCCACTTAAATGGTCACAGACTATCCAAGAGATTTCCTCCCAACAATGGGTTGAATCAGAATAGGAATACTATTGTAGACACTATGTTTGCAAGGCTACAGGCACATGCATCCGTAGGAGCAATCAATCCTTAAAATTCGGTGAAAACCACCTCAAATCAAGGACCAAAAGGGGCTCTAGACCCAGCTGATCATTCCTATAAAAGGCCTGCAATGATCCAGCTCACAAGTCTACAATCTCTGCAACCAAATCAGATCTATAATTTGATGATGGTATTGCAAACAGAGGGCAGTTTGGTTTTGCACAATCTCTCACAAGGCTAACCAGCTCATGTGCAGAGAAGTAGAATTCATCTAAGATATGTTATTTAGACCCCTCTTAAGGCTATAATCTGTCCACTTAAATGGTCACAGACTATCCAAGGGAGAGAGTTCAATCACAAAGGCCTAAGACGGAGCAATAAGCCTACTATTACCACCATTGTCGCAAGGAAAAACAGCTCGAACAACAATGGGATCATCAGATCTATAGGTATCTATGTCTAGATCCAACAGATTTCTATGCAAGGAAAACACAGATACTACAGAACTAATTAAAGTAATAAAAATGACAAAATTGTAAAAGAATCTTACAGTCTTTGCCCTCGGAGGCAACAGCCTATGTAAAACCCCAAATCAGCTCCCAATGTTCCAAACAATACCCATTGCAAAAATAAATTAATCTCAATTGATTACAAGAGAGTTATCCAGCAAGTGTTGGACTAAGAAAGAAGTAAAATACAAATGGAAGAGATGATCTAGCCCTAACCCTAATATGGTTGAGCTCATAGCCGATTGAGGTTGAAAGAAAGATGGAAAAACTAAACTAAGTTTTAGCTTAAATACTCAGTCACTAATGCCTTCGCCAATAGGGGAGAAAACACTAATTTTTCTATAGACGTGGCTTGGTTATAGCCCTTAGATGCCTCGGGATTTGTGGGATTAGATTAGGGCCTTGGGATGCGTTCCCTAGCAATGTGGAAATCCCCAAAAGGACCTTGAGCTTGGAATGAGAAGTAGAGTCCCGAGCTTCATGCTACTGCTTTGATTCTGTAGAGCAGTCGTGTGGCTCTGGAGTGTGCTCGTGAGGTTACTTTTACATTAAAGTGTACTGCTCGCGCAGATGGTGTATGGCTTGTCGCGCAGCTGCTTCACTGCTTGAGGTGTGCGAGATTTGCACGCTGAATTTTTTGAAGCTCGTTCGTGATGTAGCTGTGCGACGCTTTGAAATGAGATAATATTGAACTACGTGATGCACTGAAAGAGGCTGTAGATGAATCACGCTTGAAATGTATGAGAGCTTCACGCGCAGATGCTTTACGGCCTATGCCCCGTGAGATCTGTGCAGGAGATTTTTGAAGCTCTCTCTCCTGTCCACTTCGCGAGGTGTTGCGCGAGAAGTATTTACGCTGCTGGCTTCACATCTCCTGAGGTTGACTCTAGGCTATTTGAGCTGTGTAACAGTGCTTTCTACTTGGCTTGCAGTTGTGTGAGGCTTAATCTCTGGCTTTCTGCTGCATTGCCTGTTATGCTATAACACCTTCTTCTATTTAGCTCTTCATTCCTCTCCTCTATCAGACTTCTAGGAACCACTCATGCATCCAAAATAGCCACCATGGTGTTTCTTCAGTTCTTCATTGGGCTTCACAGTCTGCTTCAAAACTTTTCTGTTTGACCTCCAAAGCATAACAGTTGTACTAATAGCTGCAATATTATTCTAACTATAAAACATACAAAAAAGGCAATTATTAAATGGCTTCAAGGAATATTAAAGGCAAGGTTAAGAGGTGAAAAATGGTATTTTTCAATACTTAACACATTGGAACAATTTTGGCATGCTTTGGGACCTCTGAGGGCCTGTTGAGGGTGAGAAGTGGATTCAAAGTCTTGAAAAGCTGCTGCAGTGGGTTAAATAGAATAGCATGCCAAGTGGCACAGTAGAGAGCTCAATGAAGATTCAAGCCATACCTGCTGCACCAACCTACCATGCCACCTAAAGGCAATACACTATAGCAGCTGCAATACTAAAGTTAAAACAACACATACATGTTGTCTAGCAGCTAAGGTTGAGTCCCATATGATGAAGGCCTGAAGCAACAGTTGCTGCCCTGATGCAGCTCGAGCAGCTCAAAGGTAGCTAAACTTTATGGCTATCGCTAGATGGAAAGCAGCTACAACAAAGAACCTAGCGAGTAGCTTAAAGCTGCAAATTATCATCTCACGTGGTTCCCATTAACATCGCGAGCTGCAGTGTGAAGTACTTGAGAAGCTCACGCGTGGTTCTTTCATCCCCGCGAGCACTGAAAGAAATTCCCATTTGATCCTCACGAACCAGCATTTCCCTGAACCTGTCAAGCTACAATAAGAACTCGCATAGTTCTTTGAGCCACTCGACCAGTTGAAGAGCATTAATATCTCTGCGCAGCTCTATTCTATCCTCGTGAGCCTACAACCTGAATAAAAAAGGAACTCGCACAGTTCCATTACATCTTCGCGAGCAGCATTACGCTCTTGCCTTTCAGCTGCACGAGATCCTAGTGAGCTACACCACCTGGAGCTTGATCTATATGAGCTGCACTATTCAAAACCATTCTAACTTTGTGGGCCTTCTTCAGCATTCACTTCAGCTACGTAAGATCCTAGCGAGAGCCTAGCGAGCTACACCACCTGGAGCTTGATCTACATGAGCTGCATTATTCAAAACCATTCTAACTTCATGGGCCTTCTTCAGCATGCACTTTAGCAGCGTGACATCCTAGCGAGAGCCTCGCAAGAGGCTTAAAAGTAGCATTCTAGCCACGCGAGGCTCGGGTTCATAACTTCTCAGCCCACTGTAGGGGCATTGTGGGGATTTCACAGCTTCTAGGGCACACCTCCCAAGGTGCCCAACTATCCCACACATCTTGAGGCAATCCAAGGGCCACCAATGAAGCCACGACATTAGGTCCAAACATCCTTATTTCAGATTGGCCAAGGCACTTTAGGGTTTGGTGGATTGCATATAAATAGACCTGTTATCTTTCTTGTAAAACAACCAAGAATAGCCTGAGGTCATTGAGGGTTAGGGTTTAGTTTCCCTTTTCCTTTTCTATTTTCTTCTTGCCTTAGCATAGCAGTAATGATGGGCTAAGTTTCTTTGTAACAACTTAGTTTATTTCAGTTTTTATAATTGGTTATGTATAAGCTCAGTGAGCTGTCTTGGAATTTGAGTAGGCTGTTGCCTTGAGGGCACTCATTGTAAGTCTCTTTTAATCAATGAAATGTCATGCTTTTAATATTCATTAGATCTATGTTTTTCTATGCTTTTTATATGATTTTTATGGGTTTGATGCTCCCATAGTTGTTTGAGCTTGTAGCCTTGTAACCATGGTGGCTGTAGTAGTTTTTATGTTATATCTCCAATTTTTGTATAGATTAATCTCTGGGATAATCTGTGACCATTCAAGTTGATAGATCATAACCCTAAGATAGATATGGACCACAGGTTAGAGCTGGATTCATTTCCCTTGCCTCTGTGCTTGTACCCAAAAGAGGGGCAGCTGCAGATCCAACAACTCCTCTGTTTTGCAAAGTTGTTTTCAGTATTTAAATTTGAGAATTTTGTAGAGATAGAAGACTTGAGAGGTGGGTCATTGCAGGCCTTTTTGTAGCAATGCCCAACTGATTCTAAGTCCCCAACCAGCTTGGGATATCTTATGGTTTCCGCCGGATTCTCTAGGATTGTTTGATCCTATGGATGCATGAGCTTGTAGCCCTGCAAACATAGTATCTGCAATGGTGTTCATGTTCTGATGTAATCCATTGATTGGATGAAGTCCCTGGGATATGTTGTAACCATTGTAGTGGACACCATATAGCTCTAAGATCAGTTCAAATCTCTGGGTTAGGTTAGATTATTCTACCTTGCACTTGTGCTTGTAGCCAAGTGAAGGAATGTTACAATTTCATTTCTAGATCTGAATTGTAATACTGATATTCCCATAGTTGTCTACTTCTTCATCATTTTTACTTTATTTTTTCATACTAAATCATCCTTCTTCTTCCTCTTCTTTTAGCTATAGTTTTTATTTCTATTTTTAGTTTTTTTTTATTTTTATTTTTGTGACACCTAAAATTCCTCTCTTTACCTTGCTTTCTAGCTTAGGTTTAGAGTTGCCAGACCTGTAGTCAGATTTGGTGTTACTAAACAACCATTGAGGTTTCAGATCATCACTCTCCGTGGGACAAACTCTTACTTCGTAAAACATGCTACAACAAGCCCTGAATTCTTGCAAGATTGTGAGTTTGGTTTTGTGCTTGTGTTCATCCATTTTTTATTTTATTTTGCTTTGCTTTTACTATCATTTTATGTGATTCCTTCCCTCATAGTTTAATAATAATAACAATACAAACTAAAATCTATCAATAAGTTTTTGGCGCCGCTGCCAGGGAGTTTTGATCTAAGTATAGTAAACTGAATTTAGTTTTTATTCTTTGTAGTTGTAGTGTTTGAATAAATTATAGCTGTAGTTTTTCTGTGATTTTTTGTGTTTTTCTTCTTTAGTTTCTGTTTTTAGACTTTTTGGTGTCTTAGAAATGTTTGAATAAATTGCAACTGTAATCTCTTAAATTTGCATTTAATTTTTGTTATTGCATGTGTAGTGTTTGAATTAATTCTTGCGGATGTTTTTGATTTTTGCAGGCTTGGGACAGTAGCAGATAGGAGAGTTTAGCTGCAGCTGGAGCATTCCTCCATCAGTTTGCATATTTATCTCCCCTATTTTTGGTTCATTTCTACTATCTTTTCATTTCTGCAGTCTTAAATTTCAACAATTGTCTTTAGTTTTTAGTATTTTTTTTAATCTATCTGTTGTGAGGTCCTTGTTTTTGTTGTGTGTGTGTTGTATGCTGGGAAGAAGGTCTCCCGATCCCGAGCTTGAACCTTTGAATCCTGAGATTGAGAGAGTCTTGAGCCCTAGGCCAACAGCACACACCCCTATTGAAAAATTAGTAACAACTGAGATGGGAGAGCATCCTAGACCCCTTAGGGAGTACAATGTACCAGGGGCATACTCATCCCCCTCTTGCATTTAACTCCCTAATGTTGTGATTAATTATGAGATCAAAGCCTCAACCATCCAAATGTTATCAAGTTTCCATGGGCTGAGCAAGGAAGACCCTTATCAGCATATAGATCAATTTCTTTCCTTATGCACTACCTTCAATATTAATGGTCTTGGAGAGGAAGCCACCAAATTGAGGCTTTTTCCTTTTTCCCTAAAGGATAAAGCTAGAACTTGGCTCACCTTGCTCCCACCAAACAACATATAGTCTTGGAATGATCTTCAATGCCAATTCTTGGCTAAATTTTTCCCAATCGGTAAAACAAGTAAGTTGAGGAGGAGCATTATCTCTTTTGCTCAGTCCCCAACTGAACAAATGGATGAGGCTTGGGATAGATTTAAAGCATTGTTAAGGCAATGCCGACACTACCAGATCCCTAGGTGGCAGCTTGTTCAAAGCTTCTACCAGGGGTTAGATGCCAAAAGCAAATCTATGATTGATGCATCGAGTGGTGGCACATACCTTAGCAAGACTGATGTAGAGACATGGGATCTATTTGAGGTTCATGGGATCTATTTGAGGTTATAAGTGAAAATTCTCTCCAGCAGGAGGCTCTGTCACGATTTAACATTGAGCCACCTGCTAGAGGTGCTAAAGAACCCTCGTCTTCTAGGAAATTGTATGAAGTAAATGTGTATAATGACATGGAGAGAAAAGTGGACCAATTGTCGAATAAGTTTGATAAAGTCTTGAGTGTGTTGTAGCCCCATGTGGCTGGACAGGTTGGAGTAGCATGCACCGTATGCCACTCACCCACACACTCCTAACTTCATTGTCCCGCTGGTGGTCCTTTTCCTTAATTTTTAAATGAGCAAGCCAATGCTATCCAGTCATATGGACAACAGCTTGCTGGGTACACTTGGAGGAACCACTCAAACCTGAGGTGGAGACAAGTTGATTCACCTCATACCCAATAGCAGCAGTCCTTGCCCTAAAATTCTAACCAGCAGTCCTACCATGGTCCTGCACTAGGGCAGCAATTTTCTCATCAGTCCTCCTTTGAGGAGCAGGTTTTGACTTCATTGCAAAAACTTTGCTCCATTTCACAAATTATGGATTCCCACACACAAAGCATCAGAAAAATTGAGGACCAGCTTGGTCATATCTCAAATGCTTTGATGAGAAGGGATGAGGGTCCGACTCTCAAGCCAATCTGTGAACAACCCAAGAGGGGCACACTTGATTGCTGATGTCTCTTCAAGTCATGAAGAAACTAGAGTTGTCATTGCCCCAAGGAATGGGAAAGAGGTGGAAAACCAAAACTGTGTTTATGCCAAGAAGTTATGCCCCATTTCCCCAAGCTTGGATGGAGGACATAGGGGATGTTTGACAGTTGCTGTATTGGAGGAATGAGCTAAAATTTTTAGAAGTATAGACTGAGGAGGCCCCCACCTATGTGTTGAAAAATTTAATTATCCTAGGCTGCTCAGTAGGGCAAGTACAAAGTCCTTTTGGGACACTTGCCTTACTATCCTTCCCTCAGCCTGTGCTTGACTATTCACCTGATGCGGAGCTGGAGCTGCTCCCTACATCTTTCATGCAACTGCAAGTTTGTGAGCTGGAAGAACTAAGGTTTGATGCCTATGCATCTGCAAAGGTATGACTTTGAACTTCGAAATTATAGTTCTTTCCTTCTAAAATTAAGGTCCAAATGGGTGATCAATTCAGTGTCATTAATGTACCCCCATCCGGACTGATGTGATATATTATGTCTGATCTGATTTTGTATGAATCCTGCTTTCTATTGTATGCTATTCATGTGAATATTCTTTGCCATCATTTAGATTCATACTGAGATCATGTTTAGATAGTTGTATTTAGGATTTTATTATTTTAGGTGTTTAGTTTAGTTAATGTTTTGTCTATACCTGCTATTTTAGTGTAATTTCTAAGATTTATAGTTGCTGTTTTTAGGATTTAGTGTAGTTATTTTGTTTCCGTAGTAGACATCTTGTGCATATTCTCTTTTTCTCCTTTTTAGTTTAATTTTTCGCATCTTTTAGTTCAGTTTTATCTTTAATTTTTTGTTGTAGTTTAGTTCAATTTTCTGTTATGAATCCTGTTGTCCCTATACATGTTGAATGAAACAATGCGGACACTGTTTAACTTAGGTTTGGGGGTCTGGCAGGATATGACAGCCAATAGAATAGTTAATTGTAGCGCAAAAAATGTTGGTGTAATTGAGATAAATAAAGTCAATTCTCACCTAATCAGGTAGAAAGAGGAAAATTTAAAAATGTTGCAGACACTTTAAAACTGAAAATTTTAAAAATTTAGCACCCCCATGAAGCTAACATTAAGAAATTTTTTCAGTTAGTACTTAGTAAACTAGAGAGGAGAGAAAGAGGTGAAAATATACCCCATGAGTTAATTTGAGGACCATACCTAGTGAGATTTTGCCCTATCAAATTTATTTTGAAGAGTGTTTTTGGCATTTTTTCTGCTCTAAGGACTAATTGACTCAATGCTTTGTCGCTAGAAGTTAGGCACCTCCAAATTGAAACTGATTGATAGCCCTCATGACACTAAGGAAATGATTTAAGGCCTTCATTTGGACAATTTGAGCCTGAAATTCCAACTTTTTAAAATTGCCCTGGTGTATATACTCTTTGAGCCTTTAAATCCTATTTTTCTTTAATAGACATCGGAGTAGTTGCACCTTAACCTCATGACCTAATTCAACCTTACCCTGACTCTACGATTTTAGAAGGTAAAGGAGAAGAAGTTAAAGATAGGTACGTGGGTTCAACATTTGGTGGAAGAATAAGAGAAACAGTCTATAAACAATAATGTAGCACTGGTATGTGTGTGTCATTCATAAAAAATATATATATATATAAAATAAAAAGAGAAAAAAAAGAAAGAGAAGTCAAGAGAAGAACATCATCTGAAAATTGAAAAGAAGAGGAGAAGCTAGCCACTTTGAATCTGAAAAATATCAAGGAAGATGAAGTTGTGCTTTAATGAAGGTTGTGAAGTCGTGAATCACCTCCTGACCTTGCTGATTTCTCAAATTTGAATCATCTCTTTTCCCCCTATTCTTTGAAAACCTCACCCATAAGCCACATTACAACCCACTGAAAAGACCTTATTGATCCAAAGTGAAATGAGCTGTTATGTGGAGATGGGAGATGTCTAATCGATGGTGAAAATACTTGAGGATGTCAGAACTTAGATGCAATGCCTATGCTCATGCTTGCAGGACTATTTAGAGTTTGTGACTGATCTTGAGCTGATGAGAATGTGAACACCCTGGATTTTCATTATTGAGAGATAGCCCTGGTGAGGATTGGGTCTAAATTTTAATTTCATTAGGGTAGTATCCAAACCTGATTTTTGAATCAAAGGTTAGCTTAGTGCTGATTTGTGCACATTAAATTTCTGATGCAAATTGATTGGTGGTGATGCACATACATGTTGATTTGAGTTTTAACTGACTGCATTACAACAGTAGTTTCCTCTGATTTTTAAAGAATGGGTGTGGAATTGATGCTTTATTCACTAGAATCTGCTTTGTCATTGACTGCACTCTACTTAACTGTTTTAATAGTGAAGTTTGTAAAAATCTTCACTGAAAACCCTCAGGAGACTTCACTCCTCCACTAGGGATCACTTAGGGGTTTAAAAGGCTTGATGCATATACTAAATGCATTCGTGCTCCCTAAGAAACTGGCATTTACTATTTTGAATAACTGTTTTTAATTTTGCCTTTGCTCGAGGGCTAGCAAAGATTAGGTTTGGGGGTGTGTTGAGCTCTGAAAAGTACCACTTTTCACCACTTAACCTGGCCTTTGATGGACCTCTGAGCTAGTTAATAATGATTTTAAAAGTGTGTTTTGTAGATAACAGCAAAACCATAGCTTTAAGCTGCAATCCAACATTTTCAAGCCAAGAAGAAGGAATTACAAGCTAAGTTGTGAGACTAGTGGATTTTTAGAAGATGCACCATGGTGGTTCACACCATTGGGATAATTTTGGCATGCTTTAGGACCTCTGAGGGCCTGTTGAGGGTGAGAAGTGGATCTAAAGTCTTGAAAAGCTGCTGCAGTGGGTAAAATAGTACAGCAAGCCAAGTGGCACAACAAATAGCTTAATGAAGATTCAAGCCAGACTTGCTGCACCAACCTACCATGCCACTTAAAGGCCATGCGCTATAGCAGCTGCAATACTAAAGTTAAAACAGCACATACATGATATCTTGTAGCTAAGGTTGAGTCTCATATGATGAAGGCCTGAAGCAATAGTTCCTTCCCTGATGCAGCTTGAGCAGCTCAAAGGTAGCTGAACTTTATGGCTATCGCGTAGATGGAAAGCAGCTGCAGCAAAGAACCTAGCGAGCAGCTTAAAGCTGCAAATTATCATCTCGCATGGTTCCCATGAACCTTGTGAGCTGCAGTGTGAAGTACTCGAGAAGCTCTTGCGTGGTTCTTTCATCCCCGTGAGCACTAAAAGCAACTCCCATTTGATCCTCGCGAGCCAACATTTCCCTGAACCTGTCAAGTTGCATTAAGAACTCGCACATTTCTTTGAGCCACACAACCACTTGAAGAGCATTGAGATCTTCGTGCAGCTCTATTCTATCCTAACTAGCCTGCAACCTGAATAAAAAAGGAACTCCCGCAGTTCCATTACATCTTCACGAGAAGCATTAAGCTGTTGCCTTTCACCTGCGCGAGATCCTAGCGAGCTACACCACCTGGAGCTTGATCTACGTGAGCTACATTATTCAAAACCATTCTAACCTCGTGGGCCTTCTTCAACGTGCACTTCAGCTGTGCGAGATCCTAGTGAGTAGAGCTTGATCTATGCGAGCTAGATTATTTAAAACCATTCTAACTTCGTGGGCCTTCATCAGCATGCACTTTAGCTGCGCGACATCCTAGCGAGAACCTTGCGATAGGCTTAAAAGCAGCATTCTAGCCACGCGAGGCTCGGGTTCATAACTTCTTAGCTCACTGTAGGGGCATTGTGGGGATTTCACAGCTTCTAGGTCACACCTCCTAAGGTGCCTAGCTGTCCCACACATCTCAAGGCAATCCAAGGGCCACCAATGAAGCCACGACATCAGCTCCAAACATCCTTATTTCAGATTGGCCAAGGCATTTTAGGGTTTGGTGGATTACATATAAATAGAACTGTTTCTTTCTTGTAAAATAGCCAGGAATAGCCTGAGCTCATTTAGGGTTAGGGGTAGTTTCCCTTTTCCTTTTCTATTTTCTTCTTACCTTAACACAGCAGTAATGCTAGGCTAAGTTTCTTTGTAACAGCTTAGTTTATTTCAGTTTTTTCAATTGGTTTTGTATAAGCTCAGTGAGCTGTCTTGGGATTTGAGCAGGCTGCTACCTTGAGGGCACTCATTGTAAGTCTCTTTTAATCAATGAAATGACATACTTTTAATATTCATTAGATCTTTATTTTTCTATACTTTTTATATGAATTTTTATGGGTTTGATGCTCACATGATTGCTTGAGCTTGTAGCCTTATAACAATGGTGGCAATAGTAGTTTTTATGTTCTATCTCTAATTTCTGTATAGATTAATCTCTGAGATGATTTGTGACCATTCAAGTGGATTGATCATAACCCTAAGATAGATCTGGACCATAAGTTAGAGCTGGATTCTTTTTCCCTGCCTTTGTGCTTGTAGCTAAAGGAGGGACAACTGCAGATCTAGCTCCTCTATTTTGCAATGCTATTTTCAGTATTTAGATTTGAGAATTTTATAGAGATTGTAGACTTGAGAGCTGGGTCATTGCAGGTTTTTTTCGTAGTAATGACCAGCTGATTCTAAGTCCCTAACCAGCCCGAGATATCTTATGGTTTCCACCTGATTTTCTAGGACTATTTGATCTTATGGATGCATGAGCTTGTAGCCTTGCAAACATAGTGTCTGGAATGGTGTTCATGTTCTAATTTAATCCATTGACTGGATGAAGTCCTTGGGATATGTTGTGACCATTGTACTAGATAGCATATAGCTCTAAGATCAGTTCAAATCTCTAGGTTAGGTTAGATTATTGTACCTTGCACTTGTGCTTATAACCAAGTGAAGGAATGATGCAGTTTCATTTCTAGATCTGAGTTGTAATACTGATATTCCCATAGCTGTCTACTTCTCAATCATTTTTACTTTATTTTCTCACACTATATCATCCTTCTTCTTCCCCTTCTTTTAGCTGTAGTTTTTATTTCTGTTTTTAGTTTTATTTTATTTTCTTTTTGCGATACCTAAACTTCCTCTCTTTACCTTGCTTTCTAGCTTAGGTTTAGAGTTGCCATATCTGTAGTTAGAATTAGAGTTACTACACAACCCTTGAGGTTTCAGATCATCACTCTTCGTGGGATAAACTCTTACTTCGTAAAACTTGCTACAACAGACCAAGGATTCTTGCAGGACTGTGAGTTTGGTTGTGTGCTTGTGTTCATCCAATTTTTATTTTATTTTATTTTGTTTTTGCCATTAGTTTATGTGATTACTTCCCTCATAGTTTAATAATAAAAAGAACACAAACTAAAATCTATCAACAATTCTAGGTGCATAGCCTTAGTTATATTGTTGTTGTGGTCTATATGGTAATGCCAACTGCTGGTGCTGGGGTTGCTAATAATTGTCTTGTCTCCACCTCAAATTAGGGTGCTTTCTCTATTGATACCCAGCAGGTTACTGCCCATATGATTGGGCATCATGGGCATGTTCTATGACTAATTAAGCGTATTGACCTGCTGATGGACAGTCCTCAAGTAGTTTTGTGGGTGACTGACATATCAGACATGCCTCTTACACTTGTGTAGTCAATCTAGGCTACACCACACCCATTAATTTATCAAATTTCATGGTTAGGCTGTCTACCTTTCTTTCCAGGTCACTGGGCACACTGACTCATACATCCTTCCTCTAGAAGTGACTTCTTTCCCCATTTTAGCAAGAGTCTCAATATCATTTATGGACAGAGTCTCCTGCTGCATGGAATTTTCACTGATGACCTCAAACAGTTCCCAAGCCTCATTAGCTGTCTTGCGGAGGTAAGTGCTCCCACATGAGGCATTCACCATATCCCTGCTCTTGGAATCAATTCCTTGGTAGAAGCTCTGGATAAGCTGCCACTCAGAAATTTGGTGGTGGGGATATTGCTTTAATAGCTCTTTAAACCTTTCCCATGCTTGATCAAAATCCTCAATTAGGGATTGAGCAAAGGAATTTATGCTCCTCCTCATTCGCTAGTTTTAGACATAGGGAAAATTTTAGCCAAAAACTGACATTACAGATCATTCCATGATTGTATGTTGTTGGCTGGGAGGCATCAACTCTAGTTTTGGAGTTAAGCTTCCTATAATCAATGTAAACTCTCCAACCAGTGGTCTTCCTGGTAGGCATCAACTCACTAGAATCGGATATGACAACTGTTATACCAGACTTTTTGGGGACCACCTGAATAGGTGTACCCATTCTGAATCTGAAATGGGGTAAATGACCCCAACATCTAACAGTTTTACCACCTCCTTTAAGACCACCTCTTGCATATGAGGATTTAGTTTCCTCTGTATTTCCCTTGAGGGTTTGGAACCCTCTTCTAGATGTATCTTATGCATGCAAACTGATGGAGCAATCTCCTCTAAATCTGCTATTGTCCAGCCTATTGCTTTCTTGTGTCTCCTAAGCACCCACAATAATTCCTCTTCCTACTCACTAGTAAGAGAGGAAGAGATGATCACAGGAAGTTTGTTGTCCTGCCCCAAAAAGGGATATTTTAATGTGTCTGGTAATTGTTTGAGCTCCAGATTAGGTGGATAGAAGCAAACAAACCTGCCTTGGAGGTTTGAGGTAGGGGCAGCAATATGGGTTTCCAGATGGAATGCTGCACTAGGCCCATTGAAAACTCTATTGTCTTGATGTCTTCATTACTGCAATTTTGGGCCTCCTCCTGAATCTCAGTCCACACACTTTTAAAATCATCAAAAACTTTATCCCAATCCAGCAGATTGGATAAATTCTCCTCAACTAGGTCCTCTAATACATCCACTACAAGGCAGTCCTCATTGTCCAACTGATGTTTTTTTGTAGTATTGTACATATTTAATTTGACCTTCATGTTCCCAAAGATAACCTCCATCACCCCAGACCTGCATTGAATGCAGGCATTGGCAGTGGCCAAAAATGGCCTGCCCAAAATGATAGGGATAGGATTGCTGCTTTTTAAAGGTTCCATATCCAAGATAAAAAAATATGTCGAGTAAAAGAACTTGTCCACCCCCACCAGCACATCCTCAACCACACCCATAGGCCTCCTCTCAGACCTGTTAGCCAGTTGGAGCACAATAGGAGTTGGTTTCAGCTCCCCCAAACCTAGCTGCTCATATACTGAATATGGCAGCAGGTTTACATTGGCTCCCAAGCCTAAGAGAGTCCTGCTAATGGTGTGGTCTCTAATAATATAGGGGATTGTAGGTACCCCTGGGTCTTACAATTTTGATGGTGTGGTAATAAACAACACAGATGTCACATTTTCAGCTGTAAAGACCTTCTTGGACAGATGGACTCTTGCTTTTCTCTTTTGTGTGCACACGTCTTTAAGGAACTTGGCATAAGCAAGGACTTGTTTTATGATATCAAACATAGGTAAATTGATCTTAACTTGTTTGAAAGTCTTTATCATTCTTTCTAATTTGGCATTCCCCTTATCAAAAGGGGAAGGACCTTTAAGTGTATGAGGAAATGGTAACTGTGGTATTGCTGGTACCTCAGCTGCATGCCTAGCCATATCATCATAATTTTTTTTTTCTTTGCTCATTTTTTCTTTTTATTGGGGCTCAACTACAACCCCCTTATTTTGTTCCTATTGGTCCCCAGCAGGGGGTGAGTTCATTTCTTCCTCTTCACTCACATTTTTCCCTTCTACACTCTCATTTGTCTCATTTTCCTCCCTGCCTACCTAATTATCAACCACCCTACCACTCCTAAGGGTAGTGATTGCCTTAGCCTCCTTATGAGTTGACGAGCCCTCACCAATCATAAACTGACACTTAAGATTGGCCAAGGGTTGACTTGGCAGCCTGTCCTCCTCTCTCCTGGCCAAAGCATTGAAATTTTGGCCAAGCTGGTCCTCTATTTTATTTATACTTTGACTGTGAGAGTTCACAGTCTGTGTTAGGATCCCAAGTTTTGCAATGATGATAAAATCTGTTCTTCGAAAGAGGGGGCTCTAGGCTGGGGTGGTGGCAATGCCAATTGGTTAGGCTATGGGCTGACTGCTGGAAAGTTTGTCTAAGTGCATAGCCCTGTTTATATAATTGTTGTAGTCTACATGGTAATGCCAACTGCTGGTGCTGAGGTTGCTGATAATTATCTTGTCTCTACCTCAAATTGGGGTGGTTTCTCCATTGATACCCAGCAAGTTGTTACCTATATGATTATGCAACATGGGTATGTTCTATGACCGAGTTAGGGTATTGACCTGCTGATGGACAATCCTCAAGTAGGTATATGGGTGACTAGCATATTAGACATGCCTCTTCCACTTGTGCAGTCAGTCTAGGCAACACCAAACCCATAAATTTTTCAAATTTCATGGTCAGGTTGTCCACCTTTCTTTCCAAGTCACTGGGCACACTGACTTCATACATCCTTCCTCTAGAAGTGACTTCTTTCCCCATTTTTGCAAGAGTCTCAATATCATTTCTGGACAGAGTCTCCTACTGTATGGAATTTTCACTGATGACCTCAAACAGTTCCCAAGCCTCATCAGCTGTCTTGTGGAGGTAAGTGCCCCCACATTAAGCATCAACCATATCCCTGCTCTTAGAATCAATTCCTTAGTAGAAGCTCTGGACAAGCTGCCACTCAGGAATTTGGTGGTGGGGACATTGCTTTAATAGCTCTTTAAACCTTTCCCATGCTTGATGGAAATCCTCAGTTGGGGATTGAGCAAAGGAAATTATGCTCTTTCTCAACTGGCTGGTTTTAGACATAGGGAAAAATTTAGCCAAAAAGTGGCATTGGAGATTATTCCATGATTGTATGCTGTTGGCTGGGAGCATGGAGAGCTAAGTTTTGGCTCTGTCCTTTAGTGAAAAAGGAAAGAGCCCCAGTTTGGTGGCTTCTTCTCCCAAGCCAGTAATATTGAATGTGGTGCATAAGGCAAGGAACTCATCAATATGCTTATAGGGGTCCTCTTTACTTAGCCCATGAAATGAAGGCAACATTTGGATGATTGATGATTTGATCTCATAATTTCCTTGAACAGCAGAGAATTGAATGTAAAAAGGGGATGTATATACCCCTGGTGCATTTAATTCATTCAAGGTTCTTTATTGTTCACCCATCTCAGCTGACTCAGTATTATCAGGAGGGGTTTGTGTGGTCAACCTAGGTCTAAGGGCCCTCTCTATCTCAGGATTTGGAGGTTCTAAGTCAGGGTTAAGGGACCTCCTACCCAACATGCACACACAAATAACAAGTAATACAAATCCTTACAGCACACTTAAAGAATAAGAACACAAGAAGAGAAATTACAGCTAACTATACTACTGAAAATACATTTCAACATAAATAGAACTGAAGTAGGGGAGGAAAGAAATGCAAACTAAGGCCAGCAAAGCTCCAGCTGTAGCTCTAACTTCTCCCTTTTTCTGTTGTTCCAGATCTATAAAAATCAATAAAAATTTAGTAGTACTTTTATTCTAAAATAGGCACTGCTACAAAGAATTTTTAACCATAAAATTTAAAACTCAAATCTACTAATTAGATCAAAGATTCTCCGACAGCGGTGACAAAAAGTTGTTTTATTTTTCAGATGCTTGCTGTTATGATTATTAAAAAGATGTGTGAGAAAATATATGATAAAAAACAAATCAAAAGGTGGAGTGAAATGGAGGAAAATAGCAATCTAAAATATACACACAATCCTACAAGATCCAGGGTCTGTTGTAGCAAGGTTTGATAAGAAAGGGCTTGCCCCATAGGAAAAGTTTATCTAGAACCACAAGGGTTGTCTTAGTAGATCTTCATATCTGAGTATAGATCTGGCAATCCTAAAGAAAGGGAGTTTTGGGTTGTCACTAAACTAAAATAAACATTAAAGAAAATTACAGATCTATGCTAAAAGAAAGGGTTTAAGAAGGTAGAAGATGGGTTTGGAAAATTAACTGGAAAATGATGAGAAGTAATAAATCAGGGACAAGTATTTCGGACTGAAAGAGGGGTTGCTTAAGCTGGGAAAAGGCCAGATCCACCTCAGTCCTTTATTTGGCTACAAGCTCAAATACAAGAAGAATCCAATTCCTTCTAAAGATGTGGACTAGTCTAAGACTATGATCTGTCCACTGAATGCTCACAGATCATCCCCAAAGATATAGTCCAGTCAAGGGGTGAAAACAGAGCAATAAAAGTTATTGCAACTGCTATGTATGCATGGCAAAAAGCTCATCCATCCATAGGTGCATTAAAACTATACAAAACTACTGATAAACAGAAGGAAAATATAGCTTCAATGAAGCTTTGAACATGGCATTTCAATATATAAAAAGAACTTACGATGGCTGCTCTCAGAGCTGCAGTTTGTGCAGAATCCCAGGCTTTTACAACTTTTCACAATCTTATTACAGCATACATACAGTCCCACTATTATAGTAGATCTTAGCCATCAAGTGTTGAGCTAAGGAGAGAAGAAAAAGGAAGAAGATGACCTAATCCTAACCGTCAATGACCTAAGCCTAGAGTACCCAAGCTCACAGCCAAAATTAGGTTAAGAGTTAGATAGTCCACACAAAAACTACAGCTTCTATACACTTTGCCCCAAAATTATCTTTCTCTGGTCAATAGAAATATAGGATAGAGAATGCTCAGTTTGCCCCTGCTGTCATGGCCCTTCTATGCCTCGAGATGTGGGAAATAGCCTGACACCTTGGGGTGTGTGCCCTAGAAGTAGGGAAATCTCCAAAGTGCCCCTATGCATTGAATGGGAAATTAGGAACCTGTGCCTCACAAGGATAAATGGCTTGATTTGCTTCTTACGTGGCTTGTTGCGCGGATGACTTTTCTGTAGACACAAGATCGCGAGGATTGATTTGCAATAGATAGTGCAGCTCGCTAGAATGGATCTCCAAGTAGTTCGAGTCGTGCGGATCTCGCTTGGCTAACATTTGAACTTCGTGCAGATGATCGCCAAATTGAAATGCGCATCTCGCGTGGCTGGCTTGGTCTATGCGAGATCTTTATGTGTTGCAGACTGGAACTTCGTGTGATCCTCGCGAGGTGACTTTCCATGCAATTTGAACTACGCAAGGCCTCCTCTTTGCTTCTCTGCTGCCGTGCACATCCTGTTATAGCAGTCTCCTTTGCTTGGGTCCATCTTCCTTTCAACTGTTGGGCTTCCAAGATCCCTTTCGGTAATAAAAAATGATCACCATGGTGTGTACCACCATGGTGTATCCTCTATTCTTCCATCAGCTGCAGCCCTAGGCTTTAAATCTTCTCTTCTTGGCCTCAAAATGGGTAAACTGTGGTACTAAGCTGCATTTATTTTCTTACTACAAAAATATGCTTAGAAGATAATTATTAGATGGCTCCAAGGTGTAGGAAAGGCTAGGTTAAAAGGTGAAAAATGGTATTTTTCAATGCTTAACAGCTTCTCGAGAACTGCTCGAGCTTGTAAATCTGGAGCTCTCTTTGTTTTAGTTGCTCGAGAACTGCTTGAGCTAATAATTTACTGTAGGACTGAAGTGCTCGAGATCTGCTCGAGCTCAATTTGCTGGGAGCTTAACTGCTCAAGAGCTGCTAGAGCTTATATTTCTAACTGCCTGCTACTATGCACAGCCTATTGCATCACTCCTCACTGCTTGGGTCCATCATTCTTTTCTCTGTTGGACTTCTAGGACCCTCAGGCATGATAAATGGCCCCTATGGTGTGGACCACCATGGTGCACTCTCTGTTCTTCCGTCAGCTTCAAGACTTGACTTCAAAATGCGCTCTTCTTGGCCTCCATTATGTGGACTGTTGCACTAAGTTGTGATTTATTTCTAACGACAAAAACATACTTAAATGACAATTAGATGGCTCACAAGTGTAGTAAAGGCTAGGTTAGGAGCTGAAAATTTGAAATTTTCAGTGATTAACACCCAGCTACAGATATTCTGGAGATCATTGAAAGAGGAATGGCAGCCACCGCCAAGTGACGACGAATATTATTGGATAGACCTCCCTGCATTCAAGTTGGCAGAGCAAAACCTCCCAGGCATATCAAATGAAGAAGATGGATCAAGTATCGACCACAACGATTTCGCCCCCGATTCGGAAGGATGGGAATGCCCTTGGGGATATCCTTGCATCTCTCAGCCATACTAGCCTCACTGTCGGTCGTGCATATTCATCATATCATACTACGAAGTCCAAGGGAGAGAGCTCACAAGTTCAGAGAACCACCAGTTGATCCCACCCGAAGAAGACAAGCTTCAGCAAGAAGAACATCTCCAACCTAGTTCTGAGGACGAGAGCTCACAAGACTACAACATCTAAACTCTCTTCGAAGACAAAGCGAATAACATGATGGAACAAGCCAGAACATCAACCAGACCATCGCTTTCATCACTCATCCAGAAGATCACGCTCGACAAATGTTACAAAAAAAATGTCAAATTCAGAACGAGTCCACACCATCCAAAGACTTGCACGAATGACTCCAACAGCCATCACACTTCCCCAACTAGGAGAAGCATCCCCTTCGATTCCTCTCCAGGAAGTCGACCTTGTACCATACTTATTATCGAAAATACAAAAAATAGATAATTTTAAAGCCCCTAAAAATCTAGAAATAGAAAACTCGAAAAAATTAGAAAACCTTGGAAAAGAGAGGGAGCCCTTCATCTCAGACCTATTCAGCGACCAACAAAGAGACTCTTCTCTTAAGGCTACAAGTAGCGGTCACGTCGACGGAGTCAAGGAAGAACCAACTGATATACTTGCACAGAGATGCACCACCACCTTCGATGTCGTGGAGTCGCACCTTGAGTCTGCTCGACGCAACCCTACTACTCTCCCCTCACGAAAGCACAGGGCATCCCGACGCGACAACAAGTCCGTCATCATACCTGAAGAGATCCTTTACAATTTCAAGAGGAGAATGAATAGCCTCGACCTACACCTCACTAAGGACATCAAAATTATCAATTACACCAATGAAGGGTTACCTCTCGCAAAATTGACCCCAAGAGTGTAGAGATTTTGCAGTTTATGAGCTAATAGATGATGAAGGACAAACCACTGAGAAGACACAGGTCTTCCAACAGATCATCAAATGCTTTGACGAGTAGACTCAAGCCGCTGCCGAGCCCACAGAGGAAATCAACTTCGGCACCGAGGATAAGCCCAAGAAGCCACTAATCGGTGCAACGCTTAGCCCCATGGAACGACAATAGATTATCCAAGTCCTTTAAGACTACCTCAGCTCTTTTTCATAATCCTACGAAGACATGCCTAGTCTGGACCCGAGCTTAGAAAAACATCATCTGGTCTTGAAACCCGATGCGAAACCCGTCAAGTAGAAACTTAAGAGAATGTACCCGCAGATAGCACTACAAGTCAAAGAGGAAGTCGACAAGCTACACAAGGCAAAATTCATTCGAGTCATCCTATATCCCAAGTGAGTCACGAATATAGTACCTATCACTAAGAAAGATGACAGAGTATGGTGTGCATCGACTTCCAAAATCTCAACCAGGCATGCCCAAAAGATGACTCCCCACTCCCACACATCGACACTCTGATCGATAACACTGTCGAACATGAGATGTTGTCCTTCATGGATGCTTTCTCTGAATCTAGTAAGATTCAATTAACAAAATCAGACCAAGAAAAGACTTCCTTCACTACGCCATGGGGAACTTACTGCTACGTCATCATACCTTTCGGGCTCAAGAATACAAGAGCCACGTATCAACTTGCCATGATGGCTATCTTTCATGACATGATACACAAATGTGTAGAAGTCTACGTCAATGATATACTGGTGAAGTCTCAATCATGAGCGGGACATGCCGAAGCCCTTTGACTCATACTACAATGATCCAAAAAGTATCAACTGAAGATGAGCCCAAAGAAATACGTGTTCGGAGTAACCTTCGGAAAATTACTAGGATTCATAATTAGCAAACAGGGAATCGAAGTTGATCCAGTCAAAATAAAAACCATTCTCGAGATGCCACCTCCCAGCAACATTAAGGAACTATGAGGTCCGATAGGAAGACTGCAATTCATTAGGAGGTTTATCTCTCAGCACTCAGACCGATGCGATCCTTTCAACAAAGTACTTAAAGGAGGAGCCGAGCACATATGGGATGACGTATGCCAGCAAGCCTTCAACAACGTCAAGAAATACCTCCTCAACCCTCTAATATTTTCACCGCCAGTTTTCAAAAGACCCCTGATCCTCTATGTCTCAGCCCATGAGAAAGCAATGGGGGTAATCCTAGGCCAACACGACGAAGATGGAAAGAAGGAGAAGGCCATCTACTACCTCAGCAGGACAAAGGTCAAGTATGAATAAAAATATACTACAATGGAGAAGACTTGCCTAACACTAGTATGGGCTTGAACGAAACTACGGCACTACTTCAGAGCACATAAGATAATGATTCTAACATGCATGGATCCTCTAAAGTACATTTCGAGAAGCCTGTTACATCCAGAAAAATCGCTCGCTGGCATATGCTACTACAAGAGTTTGACATCACCTACTTCACACAAAAGTCAGTCAAAGGGCAGGCAATTTCCGATTACCTCATAAATCTTCCACTCCTGAGCAGCGACCTAGTAAGCACAAACTTCCCTGATAAAGGCTTACTCTCGATTAACAACGAAGAGCCCGACAAGACCTCGTGGACCTTATACTTCGGCAAAGCTCTCAGCCACAAAGGGAAAGGCATTGGATAGTCCTACAAAGTCTGAAAGGAGTTGTTATACTAAAAGTCTTTCAACTTGATTTTCCAATCACCAACAATGTCATAGACTATGAAGCCTTCATTGCCAGACTACGAGCAACACTCCAACTAGGTGTCAAACAGTTGAAGACAATCGATGACTCCAAGCTGGTGATAATTGGAGAATGGAAGACCAAAGAGAGAAGACAGATGGCATACCTAGAAACAGCTCAATTTCTTATAAAGAAGTTTGAGAGGATCTCCTTTATGCATATCCCGAGATTAGAGAACAAGCTGGCAGACTCCCTCGCCACACTAGCCTCGGTCATATAGATATCGATCGGACAAAGTACCAAGTTCTTCTTCATCAAAAAATTGACCATGCAGCACATGAGGTGGCGTGGAGAGAAAAACCTTAATTACCAGTCCTCTCGAAGACCATAAAACAAGAAGATACATCCACCACGAAAAGTCCTAAGAAGGAAGCAACTACCTTCACCACCTTCAGATTCAAGAAGTCACCCACCGATGATGGACAACCGTGGTACTTCAATAAATGGAACTTCTTGAAATACCGACACGTCCCTCCTTATGCTATGAAGATTGAACGCAAGACCATAAGAAATTGATGTCCTAGGTTCTGCATCATGGGCGAGATACTATACAAAGAAGCCTTCACTAGAGGAGTACTATTGCAATGTGTTACAACAGTCGAAGGATAATACATCATCCAGAAAGTACACGCTAGTGCCTATGGCACCCACGCTGCTAGACAGAGAGTCACAGACTAAATCATATGACAAGGCTACTACTAGGCAACAATGACAAGAGATTGTCACCTATACGTTCAATGCTGCAAACAATGTCAAGAACATGCTACGCTCATTAAAGCCCCATCATTTTCATTGAATGCCATAACCTCGCCATGGCTATTTTCAATGTGGGCCTTTCATAGACACCATAGGGAACACTCACAAGCATGCATTCATCGTCACTGTGATCGAATACTACATCAAGTGGCAGAAGTCGAGTCATATGTCAGAATCACTGCTTCAACGCTCATAAAGTTTATTGTTCGGAACATTATCACAAGGTTTGGAGTCCCCAAAATGTTCGTCATAGACAATGGACCACAATTCATCACAAAGAAGATGAAGAAGTTGTGCAAGAAATACGGCATCGATCTACACCATTCGTCACCATTCTATCCCTAAGAAAATGGGCAAGCGAAGGTCACGAACAAAACCCTGATCCGAATTCTAAAATGAACAGTGGAGACAAGCAATGGAGCTGACTGGCCTGATCAACTACCTAAAGAACTTTGGGCTTACAGAACTTCTATTCGTACATCCACGGGCTAAACTCGTTATCTCCTCACCTATGGGATGGAGACAGTTTTACCATATAAAATACAAGTACCATCCCTGCGTATCCAATTCGATGATCAGTTATCCATAGACAAGACGAGAGTTGCCCTACTCACTGAGCTAGAGCAACTCGATGAGGCACGTCCAAGGGCAGCTGATCACGCACAAGTGTACCAAATGAGAGTGGCCCTACGATAAGAAAGTCTTCGAGCGAACCTTCGAAATTGGAGAGTTAGTCTTGAAGAAAATCATGCCTTCTAAGCATGCTCATCCCAAAGGAAAACTGAAGCCGAATTGGGAAGGACCCTATGTTATAATAGCCGCATACCCTGAAAATCAATACAAGCTGGTAAACCAAGATGGGGAGGAACTTTCTAACCCGTGGAATGCCATGTACCTCAAAAAATACTACCCTTAGCACCATGATCGTCATGTCCCACAGTCGGACATAGTTACTTATAATTACCACCCTCGTAGTAATCATGACCCATTGTTGGTTTTTGATTTTGTGCCTATGTTCTTATTAATGAAAATGATAAAGAATGTATGACAACAATGAAAAATAAGCAAAAATAAAAAGGGGATAGAATGGATTGAACATAGCAGCAAAATAAACACACAGTCCTCTAAGATTCAGGGCTGTTATAGCAAGTTTTGATAAGAGTTTGTCCCATAGGGAGTGATGATCTAAACACAATAGTGGAATAGTAAATCTCCGGATCTGCTACAGATTTGGTAACTCTAAACTAAAACTAGAAAGCAAGGTAAAGAGAGGATGTTTTTGGGTTGTCACAAACTAAACTAAAAACATAAATAAAAACTAGATCTAAAGAAAGGGGGTGAAAGAGAATAAAGATGGGTTGGTAAAATAAATAAAAACTGTAGAGAAGTAGACAGCTATGGGCTAATCTTCACTGCAAAATAGATCAAGAGTTGGGTCTGTAGCAGTCCTTCAATTGGCTACAAGACATGAACTGATCTTAGGGCTATATTCAGTCCACTTAAATTGTCACAAAATATCCCAAGGATTTCATCCAATCAAGGGGTTAAAGTTAAAACAGGAAAACTATTGCAGACATTATGTTTGTAAGACTGTAAGCTCATGCATCCATAAGAGCAAACAATCCATGAAAATCTAGTGAGAACCACAAGAACTCATAGATTGAAAGAAGCTTTAAAACTAGCTGGTCATTACTACAAATAGGCTTGCAAGGACCCAGCTCTCAAGTCTGCAATCTCTGCAAAACCCCTGATCTATTCACTAAAAATAGTATTGTAAAACAAAGGAGGAGCTGGATCTACTGCAGTCCCTCACTTGGCTACAAAGGAGGAGCTGGATCTATCCATTTAAATGGTCACAGGGTATCCCAGGGATTAAATCAATTACAAAGGTTAGAGATAGAACAGGAATATCACTGCAGCCACTATGTTTGCAAGGCTATAAGCTCATGTATCCATATGTGCAAACAACCCATAAAAATCTAAATGAAAAACATAAGATGAATATAGATTGAAAGAAGCATTAAAAATGGCTTTGCATTGCATGAAAAGAGCTTACAATGACTTGGCCTCAAGGCAACAGCCTCTGCAGAACTCCAAGACTGCTCACAGTTGTAGACACCCCTATTTTGCCCTCTCGGAATATAAAAATCTGTTCGGTCAACCTTTGACAGCGCCCATGACTTTTCAGAAAGGACTTACCTTCTTTGGAAGTTTCACAACCCTAATGTGGGGACCATGCATTGAAACAATAGTATATGGCTAAACGTAGGCTGAAACAATAGCTCTGTGGCTTAGGTCCCATGACCCTAACGTGGGAACCATGCACTGAAATAATAGTGCATGGCTGAATACAGGCTGAAATAATAGCTCTGTGGCTCAGATCCCGACGTAGGGAGACTATATATTGAAATAATAGTATATAGTCGAAATGCAGACTGAAATAATAGTCTGACATTTTAGACCCCCTAACCCTAAATTGGGAACCATGCACTGAAATAATAGTACATGGCTGAACACAGGCTGAAATAATAGCTCTGTGGCTCAGATCCCAATGTGGGGAGACTATATACTGAAATAATAGTATATAGTTGAAATGCAGGCTAAAATAATAGTCTGACATTTCAGACCCGACCTAGACTCGGACAACCCCAAATTACGTGCTTAAAACCATGTGCGCAATTTGATTGCACGCAAACCCCCAAATGTGCAATCAGTCCCTCTCAGACCAAACTTCCTTTCCCAGACCACCTCAAGACTCGATCACGCGCTCCACATAGCACGCACGATTGGATTGAGCGCCCCACCGCCGGCGCGCAATTTGCCTATGCCCGACCTATTCCCACCGTCCTTGACCCCCCAAGATTCCATGATTAGGCGCTTCGAATGAAATGCTTAATCTGATTGCGCACTCCAAACAAGGTGCGCAATTAGTTCTAACATGATTAGAACTAGGAAACTCGGCTGAACCAGTCAGTCGATCGCTCACTGAGTCAGTGACCGACTCAAAGCGATTAAGGAACGGAAAACCAGTGCACAATTTAGTTAAATGCTTGGAACAGGGCATTTAATTAAGAAAAGACCTATAAAAGTCTTTTTTTAATTCGACCCAAAGGGGGGCACAGGGAGGACGCAAAAAATACATAGAGAGCAGAGCGAATAAGAGAGAAATAGAGCAATGACTGTGGGATTCGAGTTTCAAGTCCTTCACACCCGAGCTTCGAATTTTGAGATTCCTCTCTGTAGTCTCGGCCTTAGGTAAAAATCTAGTTTTTAGTTCTCGACATTAGTTTTTAGTTCTCAAATTTAGTTTTTTTAGTTTTAAATATTAGCATTGAATTTTCAATCTTAGACCGTAGCACCCCTTTTTTCTTAGAGTGTAATTTCAATATCTGGTTCTAGTTCTTAGTTTCTAGAACCAGTCCTTAATCTTACGGCCTAATCGCCGACCCTAAACCTTAATTTTATTCTGAAATCTTAATCTCCAGTCCTATTATTAATCTTTAGTTTTAGTTCTTAGTTTCTAGAACCAGTCCTTAATCATACGGTCTGATTTTCTGATTTCGGTCTCGAATTCTGTCCTTAGATTTTTAAATTCTAGTTTTTTTTAATTTCTCAATTTAAGATTTTTAAAATCCCAATTTATAATTAAGTTTTCTCAACTTCTAGTTTCATAATTTAATTCATAATTACAATTCAAAATTGACTTTAAAAATCTAAAAAATACTATATTATAATCCAAAATTCAATTTGTTTTAATCTCAGCCACCCGATTTGCCCAAGGGAGCTTATGGAGGGTACTCGGGAATGAGGCCAACCCTCCTTAGCATAGCGGGACCAAAACCCCTTTTTTAGAATTTCAGTAAAGTTGGGTCCTTTATTTTCATTAGAATTCTAGTAAAATTAGTCCATTTATTTGAATTAGAGTTTTAATACAATTAGTATAATTGCGTTAATTAGAATTTTAATGCAATTAGTATAATTGCCTTAATTAGAAATTCAATACAATTAGTAGAATTGCTTTAATTAGAACTTCAATAAAATTAGTATAATTGCTTTAATTAGAATTTCAATACAATTAGTATAATTGCTTTAATTCGAATTTTAGTAAAAGTAGTATACTTGCTCCAATTAGAATTTCAGTACAATTAGTATGCTTGATTTGATTAGAGTTTCATTAGAATTGTCATATTTGCATTCCTAGTGCAATTAGGAGACTGATATTAATTAGACTCCTAGTGAGATTAGGAAACTTAAATCAATTAGACTCCTAGTAAGATTAGGAGACTTAATTAATTTGACTCCTAATAGGAGTAGGAGACTTAATTAATTAGACTTTCAATAAGATCGAAATATAAAAATCAATTAGACTCACAGTAGAATTAGGACACCTAATCACAGTAGAATTCTCGTAAAGGTAGGACACTCAGAAGTAATTAGACTCTTAATTAATTAGACTTCTGATAAAATTAGAACACTTAAATCAAGTAGACTTATACTAGGATTAGCATAGTAAATTAACTCACCACAATAAATTCACATAGTTAGATTCATAGTAGAATTAGAAAACATAAACCAAATAGAATTATAGGAATAATAAGGAAAGAAGAGAAAACTAAACTATCTAAAGTACAAGAAGAGTCAGTGCCGTTGACGTTGGCAGGCCGACGATTTAGTAAAGAAGTCACCCACACCCGCTCCAAAGCGTGATCATTGACGTGTTACAGCATCGTTAAATATCTGTAGCTGGCGATCACAACAAACTAGGAATCTTCCTAGAAACCCCCTTTATTTTCAACAATCACAACACTGTATTGCCAGAGTCCGCTCAGGACAGAATTGGGCCACTAATTCACAGGGACCGAAAGGAACCCAGAAAAAGTGCGCACCAACAGACTAGCGATCGTGATGGGACACTTTTGCGAAACTCTTTCTTTCTTAGATAATTAGTTTTTTATTTTATTTTCCTACTTTTTGTTTCCATCGCATCATCTCGAATTTCCTTGAATATATGAGTCTTTGCCAAAGACTCGAGATGTCCAGTATATGAAGAGTGAGTTTAGGAGACCCGTCATTGTGGGGATACCATGACAACCCTGTATATGTGGAAGAATCGCCTCATGATTCCAGCCTATGACAACCTGAGATTAATATGGCTGGTGATCAGGAAAATCCCTTTTCTACCCCACATACCGTTAATAACTACAAGGGGAGAGATAGTAACACTGGAAAAAATATCACTGCTCAACAAATTATAAAACTCAATGTTCAAAGAATACAAAGAGGAGATGATGACGCCAAGGAATTACTTCGAGGACTGGCTGTTGCATATGAGACCATTAGGGCACGATAATATTCAGAAGAACAAGAATGACAAGAAAGGCCGCCTCCTACCCCAGCACAGTGTCAGCCCACGCCTCACCATTGAGATAACCTACTCACACATTCTTCAATGATGATTCTCCAGACAAGGTTTGCTTGCGAGTTGCTCTAAAGGACATCACCATCAAGATCGAAGATCTCCCCAAGATGCTCGATGAATATATGGCCAAGAGAGAACACCCTGGTCACTCATTCAGATTCAAAAATTTTTGTCGAGATGTTGAATTTAACTTACCAACGGGGTTCAAACCGCGAAAATTCACCAAGTACAATGGCACTGGAAATCTAAACCATCACTTGGCCCTCTTTTGCAATGACTATTGACCGATACGCGATAATTAAGGACTTCTCATCCACTATTTCCAATGCTCATTAGAAGAAGAAGCTCTAGATTAGTTTGTAGGACTCCCACTGTATAAGATTGATACATTCGACGATTGAGTCGGTCAATTCCTAGACCAATACAAGCACTTGATCCAAGAGACAGTCAGTCTCAGTGACCTAATGGTGATAAAGCAAGGACCCAATGAAGAGTTTGCTGACTTCGTCGCCAGATGGAGGAAACTCGCTGCTAGGACTGTCATTTCAATGAAAGAGAGACTCAGTTGACATTATCATCGATAATGTTAGAGAACCGTTAAAGAGCGCGCTTGTCATAAGTGATTGCCCCTACTTCACTGAACTCCACTCTCGGGCATCCCGACTAGCACAACACATCAAAGGTGGAGACCTCACCCTATCCATAGTCATGTCGAGAGTAGGCTCTTCCAGTGAGTCAAAGTAGAAAAATAACAAGAAAGTCGTGGGAACTGAGCAGGTTAACACCGTTGTAAACCAAGGGCAGAACTCCAGAAACGAAAACTTCTAACCGAGAAATTTCAAGCAAAATCAAAATCAACAACGGTACATAAACCTAAATCAAGGCGCGAATCAACAAAGATATGCAAACCAGAACCAAGGTCAGAACCAGAATCAGGGCCAATACCAGAATAGAAACCAATATCCCAACACCTACCAGAACTAGAATTCCATGCATAATCAACCAACCCACACGCAGAATTATAATAACGTACCCCCACTACAAAACTTGAGCCCAACTAGAGGCCCCTATCAGCCGAGGCGGGAACACTGTCCCCCTTTACCTGATACAATTTCCAACATCTTTCATCTCCTCAACACTCAGAATCTCCTCTGATTCTCGCAGGAAAGACCCCGACCATGGTCGACAAATCTAGACTATAACAAGTACTATGCATTTCATCGGTATGCAGGACACAATTTAGAGGACTGCTGGGTCCTCCGGGGATATAATCTATGATATGAATGACCACAACCAAATTGACTGGGAAGCGCTTAGGAATCCTAACCCTAACAATAGTCAACCCCAATAGAACTTAGGAATCATTAATAATCATATGCCCAACCACAACCAAGGAACACCAGCCCAAGTCACCACCGTGGATCTCCCCGTTCAACCCTCCTTCTAGCCCTCCACCTTAATCACTCGCATCCAACCTTCCAACACTTTTTCCATCCCTATGAGAGTTCCTTCGCCCTCACACCCCTCAGCTTTGATCACTCGAATCGCCTGCCGAGCCCGCCTCCTTACCCAAAATTCACTCAGATATGAGTCCACTCCTTTAGGGCCTGAAGACCATTCCTCCATAGTCCCCCACTAGAACCTTGAACTCCTCCAAATCCTCAGCTACCACCATTATCGCTCCCCTCGTCCAATTCAGATCCAAGTATGAAGATCATGTTCTTCAAACTCCGACCTAAATCATCGCATGGGTAGACAATGTCACCCGAAAGACCCCAAGCCAAGAAGACGAAACGAGGACTGAGTGTTCACTAAATATAGAGGAGAGTGAATAGGAAGGACATCCTGACCCATGCGAAGCACTGGTCTCTGCTTTCCTAGAAGAAGAGGATTACACACAGTATCTCCCACCTTGGAGTGACACAACGCAAGTATGCACTTCGTCTCCAAATTTCACTCACTTCACAGATACATCAATGCCAAGTAACACTGGGTTCGGTCAACAACTAACTTGCCCGATTTTTAAGTCAGGAACCAACTATCCACCTCCGCCTTTCCCTTGAAATAAGGATTTTATGAACGCACAACCACCAGAAGGGAACATGAGAGAAAGAGAAGTTAACTTGCCTCCCCCACCTCACGTTATCCCTCCACCAATCCCTGCACCTCAACCACTCCAACCACCCACACTGAAAGCTCATCGGCTAGGCAAAGAAATTGCACTTGAGCTAAGACAAGAATATGACCTTCTGTGACATCTCCAAAAGATCTCGACCCAGATATCGATACTAGAACTCATCAAGAAATTGCCTGACCATCACCAACTGCTAATAAGGACACTTGAATACATGAAAGTGGACAAGGACACAACATTAGATGAGCTACATCAATCACCTCGGTCATAGCGCAACCTCTGGCACTCACTTTCACGAACGTAGACATGCCTAAAGAGTCACTGCAGGGAAGTTCAACTCCCATACACCTTACGATCATAATTAGTGGATTCTCCGTACCCCATGCGTTGGTCGATACAAGAGCAAGACTCAATATCTACCCTATCACAACATTAAAAATGCTCGAGTACATGGAGCAAGATGTCAGACCCTCAATACTATCTCTTATAGCTTATGACGAATCACATCGTTTTGTCAAAGAAACTATCAAACTCCAAGTTTGCCTTGGACCTGTAACAAAAGACATCACTTTTCATGTTTCTGATTCCTCCAGTACTTATAATCCTATCTTAGGAAGAAAATGGTTAGTGTCGATGAAGGCCATCACATCCAGATACCACTAGTGCATCAAATTCTAATATGAGGACTCCATTGTCTGTATATATGCTGATGCACCCCTCCAGGAGATGAAAACTGATTACGCGATAAGTATTCCGACAGCCCATGATTTCGTGTTGAACACGGGCCACATTCAGAAGACCTGAATCCCCAATGAAGCAACCGTTGCAGAAGTCCGTCCCCCTACCCCTCCTAGCTCTCCCCCAACACGTCAATAAAATTAATGAGAAGAGAGGTTGGCCCAGACCTCGCCAAACTCTATGACATCAACCAAGCCGCGACAAAAGGTTGGGACCTTATGTATCAACTCGAGTACATCCCCCACACCGAGCTCAGTAAAAACAAGCAAGGTCGTGTAGGGCCTATCGTCCCAAGGAAAATATGTAAACACATAGGGTTGGGTTACCAATCGGACGACTCACAAGCCGACTTGTTCCCTACCTAGCCAAAATAGTCTCTATATGACCACTTCGTCTATGGGACCACTGAGAAAGCAGATGTACCAAGACGTGAGGAAGTGTCCTTCACTAAATCCTAAGAAATAGAGATCGAACGAATGGCTAAAGCATTCAATGATTTAACGAATCTAAAAGACGATATTGATAAACCACTCGAGGGAATCAAACCCTTATTTGACACTGAGGAGTTTACAAAAGGGAGAAAGGAAGAATCTCTAGAACTTGAGCAGTAAGAGATTGCAAATCCACCAATGACAAAGATTTTCACATAGCAGCCTTGCAAGATGGTGACGAGTACTTACAGTTAACATGGGAAGAGGATGACACCCCATAAGAATATCTTAGCTCGCATAACATCCGCCTCGGCCTTGGCCTTGAAGAAAGGGAATGCCCCTGGGACTCCCCTTGTATCGCTCACCCATACCACCCCCGCTGTAGGGCATGTACCAGCATATTAAAATATTTCGCTAGCTGGATCTGACATTCTACAATGGTAGGATCGAATGACGTCGACCTTGTAATGGCAGAAGCAAGTAATGACCCGCCAACTCTGCCACCGACACAGGAAGAAGAAGATTCCAACAGTCATCTGGTTGACACAAAAGAGAACGCTCACATCACTCTTATCGAGTTTGAAGAGGAGCTCGAACTAGATACTCCTCCATCCCCAAATGTGCCATAACTCCAAATATTTTAGAAATCTCTCGAGGAAGAATGACAGCCTCCACCGAGTGATGATGAAGACTACTGGATAGACCTCCCTGCACTCAAGTTAGCAGAGCATGCCAACCAAGGACTTCAGGTATTGTCAAATCAAGAAGACGAGTTCGATACCAGCCTTGACTCCGACTTGGAAGCGTGGGAATGCCCTTGGGGATCTCCCTGTATTTCTCACCATTTCCAGCCTCGCTGTCGAGCATGCGTATTCATCCTAACATACTATGAAGTTCAAGGGAAAGAGCTCACTATTCCTGAGGATCCCTTAGGAGGTCACCCTTGACAAGAAGAGCAATCGTATTATGACTCAGAAGATGATAGTTTGACCGGTTACGATCTCCAGAGCTTCTTCAAAGAAGAGGCAGCTAATGTGATAGAGGAAATCTGAACGTCAATACCGCTATCACCGGCATAGCTTATACAAAAGGTCTCATCATATGAGGATTCAAAAAAAAATGCCAAATTCAGAACAAGTTCGCATTTCTTGAAGAATCGCCCGAACGGCTCCAACAGCCGTCTCGCTCCCTTAATTAGAGGAAGCAACTCTCTCGGCGCCTCTTGAGGCGACCGACCTTGTACCATATCTACTATCAAAAATAAAAAAATAGAAAAAGTAGAAAACCTTAAAAATCCATAAATACAAAATCTAAAAAAATTAGAAAACCTCATAAAAGAAAGGGAACCCGTCATCCCGAGTCAATTTTATGACCAACAAGGAGACTTTTCTCCTAAACTTGTATCCCATCTCCCGCACAAAGACGCAAAGCATCCAGGCTAAACAAGAAGCCAGTGATCATACCGAACGAGATACTCCACGACTTTGAGAAAAGGATCAATAGCCTTGACCTTCACCTTACCAAAGATCTCTCAATCATAAATTGTGTCGATGAAGGGTTACCTTTCACAAAATCAAATCCCTAGTGTAGCAATTTTATAGTATATGAGCTTACCGAGGATGAAGGAGGAACACTAATCACCAAGGTAACACAAGACTTCCAATAGGTTATCAAGCATTTCAATGAGCAAACCCAAGCTGTCGCAGAACCTACAGAAGAAATCAACTTTGGCACTGAAGAGAAGCCCAAGAAGCTACTAATTAGCACAACGCTCAACTCCAAGGAACGTCAGCACATCGTACAAGTCCTACAAGGACACCTCGACTGTTTTGCATGGTCTTTTGAGGATATGCCTACTTTAGACCCAAGTTTAGTAGAACATCGCCTTGTCTTGGTACCAGATGCAAAGCCTGTTAAACAGAAACTCTGAAGGATGCACCCACAAACAACCCTTCAAGTTAAAGAGGAAGTTGACAAATTACACAAAGCCAAATTCATTCAAGTCGTCCTCTACCCCAAGTGGGTCGCCAACATAGTACTTGTGGGTAAGAAAGATGGTAGGGTACGGGTTTGCATTGACTTCTGAAACCTCAATCAGGCATGCCCAAAAGATGACTTCCTACTTTCGCACATTGACACTCTAGTCGACAACATCGTTGGACATGAGATGCTATCCCTTATGGACGGTTTCTCTGGGTATAATTAGATCAAATTAGCATAGTCCAACTAAGAGAAGACTTCTTTCACCACACCATGAGAAACTTACTGCTATGTCGTCACACCTTTCGGGGTCAAGAACGCAAGAGCCACCTACCAACGCGCCATGATGACTATTTTTCACGACATGAAGCATAAATGTGTAGAAGTCTACATTGATGACATATTAGTGAAGTCCCAAAGCGGGCAGGACATGTTTAAGCACTCTGACTGGTGCTACAAAGAGCTAAGAAATATCAGTTAAAAATGAACCTAAAGAAATGCATCTTTAGAGTCACCCCCGGAAAACTACTCGATTTCATAGTCAGCAAGTGAGGGATCGAAGTTGACCCTGCAAAAGTCAGAGCCATCCTTGAGATGCCACCTTCCAGTAATATCAAAGAATTACGAGGCCTAATAGGAAGATTGCAATTCTTCAGGAGATTTATCTCCCAACATTCAGATAGATGTGATCCTTTCTACAGACTACTTAAAGGAGGAACTGAGTATAAATGGGATGACCAGTGTCAGCAAACCTTCGACAATATCAAAAAGTACCTCCTTAACTTGCCAATACTACCTAGTTCTCGGAAGACCTCTAATTCTCTACCTCTCAGCGAACAATAAAGCAATGGGAGTAATCTTGGGACAATATGAAGAAGACGGTAAGAGAGAGAAGGCTATCTACTACCTTAGTAGCACGATGGTTGAGTACGAATGAAAATATACTTCAATGGAAAAGACTTGCCTCACATTGGTGTGGGCCTCAACCAAATTACAACACTACTTCAGAGCACATAAGATACTAGTACTAGCCCGAATGGACCTTTGAAGTATGTATTCGAGAAGTCCACAATATCAGGAAAGATCACTCACTTGCATATGCTATTGCAAGAATTTGACATTACTTACGTCACGCAAAAGTCGATCAAAGAAAAAGCAATCACCGATTACCTCACGGATCTCCCACTCCCGAGCAATGAGCCCATACACACGGATTTTCCCAATGAAGACCTATTCACAATTCATAACGAAGAGCCTGATAAGACGTCATGGACCCTTTATTTCGATGGTCCTCTAAATCACAAAGGAAAAGGCATCGGGATAGTCCTACTAACACCAGAAGGAGTTGTCATACCTAAGGCTTTTCAATTAGACTTCCCTGTCACTAATAATGTCGCAGAATATGAAGCTTTCATAGCTGGACTACGAGTAGCACTATAATTAGGTGTTAAAAAGTTGAAAACCATCGGTGATTCCAAGCTCGTAATCTCACAAGTTATAAGAGAATGGAAAACTAAGGAAAGGACGCTGATAGCATATCTAGAAACCGCTCAATATTTGATAAATAAATTTGAAAGAATCTCTTTCACGCACATCCCTAGATTAGAAGGTGAGCTTGCGGACTCCCTTGCCACGTTTGCCTCGGTCATCCAAATATCCATCGGATAAAATACCAACACCTTCTTCATTGAAAAGCTGACAGTACCCGCTCACGAGATAGCATGGACCGTTAAGAGAGAATTATCAATCCTCCCCACGAGCATGGGACCAAATGAAGCAATCACTCCAAAAAATCACGTCAAAGTAGGAACCGAGGTTGCTATGTTCAGATTTGAAAAACCACCAACCGACAACGGATAGCCATTGTATTTTGACATCTGAAACTTCCTGAAGCATCGACACGTCCCTCCATACGCCATGAGGATCGAACGGAAGACTATAAGGAACTGATACACCCAATTCTGCATACTCGATGAAATATTATACAAAGAAGCCTTCACAAAAGGAGTACTGCTACGATGCACACAACCGTCGAAGGATAATACATTATCTAAGAAGCACACACCAGTGCCTTGATGCCCACGCCGATAGACAAAGACTCACCAACCAAATCATATGACAAGGCTACTTCTGGCCGACAATGATAAGAGATTGCCACCTCTATGTCCAATTCTGCAAACAATGCCAAGAACACGCCACACTCATTAAAGCTCCATCAGTTGCATTGAACACTATGACCTTGTCATGGCCATTTTCAATGTGGGCTTTCGATGTCATCGAACCTTTCACAGACACAGTTGGGAACACTCACAAGCACGTGTTCATACTTATAGTAACCAAATACTACACCAAATGGGCAGAAGCTGAATTCTACTTCAGAATCACCGCTTCGACACTCGTGAGGTTTATTGTTCGGAATATCATCACTAGGTTTGGAGTACTCAGGATGTTTTTCACCGACAATGGACCACAGTTCATCGCAGAGAAGATGAAGATGTTATGCAAGAAGTTCTACATCGATCTATGCCACTCATCACCATTTTACCCACAAGAAAATATACAAGCAGAACCTACAAACAAAATGCTTATTTGAATTCTGAAATGCATAGTAGAGGCAAGCAATGGAACTGACTGGCCTGAAAGACTACCAAAAGCACTCTGGGCCTATAGGACCTCTATTCGTACGACCCCTGGTCAAACTCCCTACCTCCTTACCTACGAGATGGAGGCAGTCTTACCTTATGAGATATAAGTACTATCCTTATGGATTCAACTCGATGATGAGCTATCCTTAGACAAGAGGAGAATTTCCCTACTCACGCAACTAGAGCAACTTGATGAGACACGACTAAGGGTAGTTGATCACGCTCAGGTATATCAGAGGAGAGTGGTCAGGGCTTATGATAAGAAAGTCCTCGAACGAACCTTTAATATTGGAGAATTAGTCTTAAAGAAAATCATGCCTTCCAAGCATGCCCATCCGAAAGGAAAACTGAAACCGAACTGGAAAGGCCATTACGTTATAATAGCCACATACCCTGGGAATGCATAGAAGCTGGTGAACCAAGATGGGGAAGAACTCCCTAGCCCTTGGAACACCATGTACCTTAGAAAATACTACCCTTAGCCCTGTGATCATCACATCACATTGTTAAATACTTATACTTATCACCCCCATAGTTGTCACGACCCATTCATTGGTCGTACGTCATCAATTCTCCTTAAAACCTCCAATTTATCGCCCACTTTCTTATTCGGGCAATCTGATCAAAGGACTAGTCGCATACCTATCCTCTTTCTAATATGTTAGGTTCAATCAAAACTCATTATTGTTGTGCCAGCAGGATGCTTTCAATATATATATATATATATATAAAATTGAGTGAGCATTACAACGAATGAACAAGTCAATGAGCTAAGGGAAGCATAAGCAGGCCGTGAGGATATCTCTGGTAACTCTATTAGAAATGTATAAGCAAGCTACGAGGACCTCCCTGATGTCCCCATACTACTAAATATCGTCGTAAGGCAACAGGAGGAGGACAAACTCCTGCTAACCATAGAATGTGAGATTTTAATGGTACCGAAAAATGACGAAGAGCTTAATCATAGCACCCCGTGTCTCCTCTGAGAAGAAGATTGTTACTCATCCCTTTTGGAAAGTGTGAGATACAAACTACTCCCCACATCACTGAGCCTTACCCCTCTTCTACTTTTTATTTCTTCGGGTGATAAATCGAAAGCCCTTCAGGATACTCCTAAGAATGAAACTGAAAATCGATGAATGATGACTGATGCAAGCACCTACTATACCTACCGTAGTTCTCCCTGATAACCATGGATAGGATGACCACCACCCAAAGGTAGAACCCTGTATACAACTGACATAATCAAAATAACCTCTCCTAGTTCGATAACAGTATTGATAAACTTTTCTTCAAAACTAACTCACCAAATACCCATGACTTCTTATAGACCCAAAGTGCTCATCCAAAGCCCTGAAAAGCTCCATTGCATCTAGACACTAGGGAATTTTTTTTTGTTAGAAGGAGAATCACCTTAGAAGCACCGACTCGTCCATAAAGAAGGTGCGGAATAATGAAGTTACCATCCAAAGAATGCTACCAAAGATACTATACTGCAGATCCTACCACGCTCCTACACTGGGGCATTTTTATTTTTATTTTATTTATTTAATTTAGTTATTTGCTTTCCCTGTTGCATTATTTTTATTTCTTAAAAAAAAGTGATACAAAAAAGAGAAAATAGAAAAGAAAAAAAAAGAGAAAAAAGAAAAAAAGAAAAAAAGAAAAAAAAAAGAGTATATATCCGTCTTACTACCAGACCTTGGTCTGACCCTTGACAACTAGCAAGGGGGAGAATAAAATTATTGATAGCCTTGCCCTTACATGTGCAGATACAAAGCAACCTTCAACTACCACCGGGCCAGCTCAGGGAGCATCCATGTCCCGATGACGACTGACGACACTAAAAGCAAAATATAGATGCAAGAGGTAACAAAAAGAAAGGGAGCCAATCAGGTACATCTAAACTAAAAATCTCTGTATATATATATCAAAATTTTCTTTTTACATCTGTCACAGGGGGAATATCCCCTACATATACAATGAACACGGAAAAAAAATTACACATGCACCCCTACTCCCTACGCCGTAGCTGGGATGTTCGATCACCGTTGTCCCCAATATCATCAGCCCGGAGGTCCGTAGACTGGTCCTTTGAAAATACAATCCCGGCACTCAGAGTCGGCGAAACCTCTAGACGACGGAGCCTCGCTACTGACCCCCCTCACTCGCTTGACAAACAGACCGCCTCGATCGAGAATGAGGAGGATACCCAGTAAGAAACTCCTGAATAATCGAATCCTCATAAACATAATCCCTGACACAAGCACGTGTTGTACGACGAGGCTACCCGGCCAAGGAACCCGTAGCCCTCGACTCTGATCCAGCAAGTTGACTAACCATCCCGCGCACTCCCCGCTCACTCCTCTAAAAACAATACTACAGCTAATCTAGGGTCACCTACATCTCTGCCCGCATTGTTCGGCACGCTACCTCCAACGCCTTAGTCTAAGTCGTCTGTGCAACCATCATCTCGATGAACAGATCCTCATGGCTCTGTGTCTCCCCAAGGATCCGTCTCGCCTCAAGAGTGGCACACGCTAGTGCCGCCTTTAGACGCGCCTCCTCAAGCTCACATACCTGTGTTGCCACATCGAGTCAAAGAAAGCCTATATATATATATACGAACACTTGTAAGAAAATTTTTTAGAAAAGAAGACAATCATACCAGATCCACCCTCTCCCCTAGAAGGCGCTCGTCCGTCGCAGCAGTCACTGGATTAGCAGGCGCCACGGAAGGAACAGCAAATGTGGGCGGTTACAACGAGAACAAACAAATACATCAAATTAACACTATGATGACGAATAAACTATAAATGCATCAACTAAAACATACCTGAGAAGGAATAGGAGCAGACCCCTGCGGGGGAGCCTAAGGAGCAGAGTTCGGAATAGCCTGCATAAAAACCAAACAAGCCAACACAAGATATGTCAGAATAAAATAAAATGAAATAACCTAAACTGAATTTCACTAAACCAGAAACTATACCTAACTCTCGAGGCATAGAGAGGCAGCAGCCGCCTCCCTCATCTGAAAATCCTCGGCAACCTGACGCTAAAATACCATATGATATTAGTAAACTATTAAGAAAGTGAAACAATAATACCCAACGAACTACTACAATCATACAGACAGGTAAGAAGATTGAAGAAACTTACCCAGTGATCTAGCTCGGCTAGATGCTAAGCCATCGCTAGATCCTCCCGATTGGAAGAGGCAACTGAAAAAGGAACGAATGCCTAAGCAGAAGCCCCTGCGACGAAATGATTTGCCCTCTGCAAACATCCACAAATGCACCATCACTAATCAGAATCCACAAAATACTAACCATTAATAAACCAAGGAAGACACTTACCAATCGATCAAATAACTCGATTCCATTCGCCGCATGACCAACTAATTTTGGCGACCGTGACCCAAAAGAAAACAAGATGCCTCCACTATATCAGAACGACCACAAAATCGAGTCAACATAATATATAAACAACTCTACCAATGAGCTAACTTACTAAGAGTCGTCGTGTCTCCGCAAGCTGAACCCTCACCTCATCCTCCGCTCCCCTAGCCTGAGCAACCAAGGAGGCGAGGGAGCATAGCATCTCCTCATCAGGACGAGGAGCGCACCCCGTCTGCTCCATTGCCCTGTGAAAGGCATCCAATGCCCCCCCACACAGTCACCGTGAGATGGCCCTGCTCTAACACAGCTAATCTCTCCCTCAATCTCGGCGCGGACTTAGGCTTGCTGAAGGCAAAAGAACCACTCCCATGGAAGAGACGTGTGAAGAGGCGCCCACCACCCAATGCCCCGAACCATCTCACAAACTTACACATCCACCTCATCACGCGCCCCTATCACCCTGGTCCCCCCAGCTTTAAAATTAGCCATCTGAAGTTCCATCCTCTCTGTAAAGTTCCGGCCAGGAGGGCCAGCCATCCTCTCCGAAGGGACTCCCTGAGCGAGTCCCCACTGCCGGACCACTCGAGATAGGTGGATCCTCTCCACCTTCTCAAAACAATGGACTCATATGTTCATATCGAAGAAAGGCTGGCCAGATTGAATCACTAGCTCACGGGCATCCTCCTTGACCGCGTACGGCCTCCAAATCACCTACAACCAAGTAAGCCAGCCAACCCATCAATGAAGACTTAGAGCCTAAAATCCCAAAACAAAATGAAATAAAATATGTACACAATGATATATACCTACTCTCATGGATGTCCTCGAAAAGACCACGTGCGGTTTGAAGATTCGAAGACCAACGATGACGACCCAACGTTGTCCTCCACACATGCATCCGCGAAAACGTGTATGTAATCTCCGTCAGGGCCCATGGACGAGGAAAGGCAAAGTGATCATATGCCCAAAACTAGAAAGCAAAAAGAGAGAAATGCTGAATAGCTGCTACGAAAAAAAAAAATCGAAGACACTAGAACACTGATTAACCAAAACTCACTTGGAGGAAAGGAAGGAAGCCTCCGATCGTCGCGATACCTCGCCCTCAACGATAAAACTGCTCATAGAGATGCGCCAATGTGGCCGCACCCTAAGCATAGGTAGGGACCCTATCCAAGTCCCCGAGAATCATAAAAATTAACCCCGTGACGCATCCCTTAGTCAAAGAAGAGAAGAGTATTGAACAAAGGAAATGCATCAAGAACGCTCGAAGCACCCTATCCGCAGCCAACCTCGGCTCAACCACGAGCTCCCAACCTGCCATCACCATGCAATGCACCTCATAAGATGTCCTCAGCTCTGAATGATGCCACAGAGGGACGAAGCCACTGGCAAATGTGTCAAAGACCTAAGTGACTTGAACTACCCCTGGCCTCAACCCACTAGATCTATATGGTACGCCCAAAATCTCCTGCCATCTATCCTGTGATCGGCTCACCCTTAAAACAAAGACCAATGATGCAGGCCCAGTCCTCTGGAGTAGGCAGCAACATACCAACTAGAAAGAGAAGCGCCTGATGCTTGTCCCTACACCTCTCCAGAATCGCCGTAATCAGACCACGATCGACCTGAAAGGGCTCTAGCTCTAGGATCGGCCCAAGGCCCAAAGCCGAAAGACACCAATCGCGCCCGCTGGAACTCTGATAGGGCACGATACCAAGTGTGAGACTCAGTCCATGCCGAGCTGATAGCCAGCTGCGAGGGCTCCTACTGAACGAAACATAAGCAAAAAAAATAATAGATAAGACTAACACACGTACCTATGATGAAAGACAAGCAAACCTAGAGCTAGAGGTAAGTAAAGTATATTAAGACCTACAAAGATGGTTCATAACAAGCACCCAAAACATGATAAGAACAATAAAACAGAAACATGACCTATCGTTAAATGCGGTCATGATGCATGAGTGAGCACACAATCGATAATCAATGCAGGTTCGACATGAATTAAAAGGTTTCTAGATCTTAGTAAGTCTATGTCATGACCTAAATTCCTAGAAAAGCGAAGGAACTCTTGCTCATGGGTACCTACCTGGCCTCGAGCGAAGAAATCCTCCAGTGGGAAGTGTGTGCAAGCCCGACGCTCCTCACCCTCACCCTGGCGCTCCTCATCCCCAACTCTCTCAGCCTCATCCTCACCTCTCTCGCCCTCGCCCTCAGGCATGCCCTGATCAATCTCAGGTACCTCCTCCCTGACCACCACTTGGTCACCCTCTGGTACCTCCTCTCTAGCTATCTCCTTGACATCCTCCTCCACGACAATAGCACCGGCCCGAGCCTCGGAGGTCTCGCCTATCTCCCCCATCATCAACCCCTCCGACTCAGAGGCAGTAACGTTGTGTCTACCGCTACCCTTAGACTCCATCCTAGAAGAACAAGCATGAAAAACTAGAAAGAATGGAAGAAACGACGCTGAAACGGATGACCGAATCGCAAGATATCGCAAAAACACGAAAACTAGAGCGCAAAGAAACAAGGAAACGAAGAATAGAAGACAAAAATGGATAGCGCGAGAAAAATGAAAAATTTTGAAGTATACATAGAGCGTAACCAAATCATGCGCATAAACTAACGCGCTCAATAGAATTGCACACCATACTCCCCTCGCTTAATCCAGATCAGACGCTTATCCTCGAACGCGTAAACAGATCATCACCCGCTCAAAATAACCCAGCGCATAGGTTGCGCACTGCTTACCAGACGCTTAATCTCCCCGAGCGCCTGCACTGTGGCGCGTGAATGCCAAAGGTCACCTGTACAGTGACTAGGCGTCGCCCTGATCCCGCGCCACTTGAAATGCATTCAATTCGGTTAAACGGTATAGCACTGACGCGTAATCATCCTCCGAACCCCTAAAGCGCGCACGCCTATTTCGATGCACAATTTGGTTATGCGCCCATAGTGAGGCGCGTAATTCCCCGAAAAAATATATATGCCCAAAACAGTAGGCCCAAAGGCTAAAATTAAGAGATTTTCAACACTAATTACCAACCTAAATTACGCCCTTGCTAAGACCAATCTGAAAACACTCCTAACTTAGAAAATATACACTCCAAAAAATCGAAAAAAAATGCCCCCAACATCACTTACGCACTTGAACTTAGACCAAACTAAGCTAAACCAAAAATGTCTCCAACACACCCTAAAACAAAAATAATAAATAAACCGAATCAAACCAAACTCAAAGAAATATATAATGAATAAACATCACACTCAAAATAAATAAAGTAAGCTATAAAGAAAACCAAACAAAAAATTACTAAATAACCACATATGGAATTAAAAACATAATCACTTCATAAATAGATAAAATAATTACAAAATACACCGAGGGCATACCCTCTGAATATACAACTTAAAATGAGAAATTTAAAATCCGCACATTCAGGCAATGCCTGAATCCGGATTTATTAGGGAAACAAGAAATCTTGGAGAAGCCCGAAGGAGTACACCCTGAACAAATATTGACAATGACAACCTTTCCACACCCCAAGCCGACAGAAAAGAAAGAGTGGCACACGGAAAGCCACCCAGGACCTGTGGGATCCACCTTTGGGAGCTTACCTTGGAAAGCATAACAAGGAGGAGCAACAAACACTGAATCCGCAGAGCCTACCGAGGAAAAATAGGAGTCGGTCACGAGAACTCTGACCCCGCCTTATCCTTGGGTTTCCTTTCTACCACATTTTTCTCTTCCATCTCCTCTCCCAATGGGGTGACACTTCGAGTTGGATTGATAGCACCAATCCTAGCATCACCCCAGATTTCCAATCCCATCCATTCCCAATAATTCACTTAATAATCATAATTCTTCACATTCAATACTCAAGATACAAAATAGAAAGGAAGAAAAGACATTAATGAACAAGAAAATGCCCCAGATCACAAGCAAAAAATATGCCCCAAAACTTTTAATCCTAAACTTGAAATAAAATTCAAAATAACCCCAAGCCTTTGGCTCACACTTATAAAAACTATACCTTCTAAACCACAAAGTGACAAGTGTCACATTTTTAAATCCGTCCAATCTAAGTAAATCTAAACCAAACACTACCCCCTGAAAGACCACAATCCATGACTAACCTAGATAAACCAATAATCACACAATACTTATCCCTAGGAAAACAAATCTGCCCCAAGTCTAGATAAATCAATAGGATTAAAACACCCAACAACCATCTAGAACTCTTAAAAACTCACACATTTTTAACAGGGGTCATCCCAAATCAAACCTAAGAGCAAAATAAAAAAATCCAAAAATCTAGACAAAAAAAAAAAACTCTCTAAAATGAGACCTTGACTTGTTTAGACCACACAAAAAAAAGAAAGAGAAAAATGCCTCCGACGTATAAAATCAACCCCCTAAATGGAACTCAATAACACAAATTAATTCCAAAATAAACCTTGAACAAACCTAGAGTAAATTTGAAACCCTAAGGTCAAGTCAAATCCTAAAATAAATTCTAAACTAAATCAAACAAATCAAATAGGCCTAACTAATCCAATAAAAAGCGAACAGGCACATAACCAAAAAAATAGAATCTTCATTAAAAAAATATTTTTACACAATATCACCGAGGGCTTACCTCCTGAATATACAACCCTAAACGAAAACCTAGAACCTAATTTACAACCCAAAACAAAAGCTAGAGACCTGAAATGGACACAAAGTGCACGACTTAGAGTGTCCAATCGGACGCTTCAGGAAGGATTTGTTGGGAAACACATCCCTCCACTCGTAACACCTTCTCTTCCGCCATCTTCACTTCCTCTGCCGCCTCCTCCTCAACATTGCCTTCAATGCTCTCTAAAAGGGATCAATGTGAAGACTAGCCTCCTCTTTCCCAACACCGCCCATTTCCAGAATAATGCTGCCCCGAGCATCACCTCAGGACGAAGATCACGCAAAATCACAAACATGAGAAGAAACGACATCTCAATCAGACGGATAGATTACCCAATATCACTGAAACATGGATTTAAGAGCATAAGAGATTCAAAAAAAGTAAAACTCAAGATTAAACCAAGAGATACAAAACAAATGAAGACTCCCTCGCTCATACAGAGTACGGCCTTAATCACGCGCCAGGACACGTGCACTAAATTCAGTAATGCGCAGAGCATACTGTGGGCGAGATAACTCACACTCTCTGACCAGAGCGCGCAATAAAACGATCACCCACACAGACGGTGCGACACTCCGGTCACGTGCCCACTATAGACAACGCAATCCGAAAGGTCACCCACACAGTGACCTGGTGACGTTTGAATTATGCGCTTATGAAACCGTGGGTGATCCAATCACACATTGACATCTAGATGCGCGAATACCCCTTCAAACTTATAATTGCACGCCCTAAAATAGGCTCGCAATTTGATCAAACGCCCAGTACCTGGCACGCAATACCCAAATTCACCCACCCTTACGCCTTTTATCACACCTCAGTCAATATTATTCTCCCATATCCCATTGCATAGCCTTACAGGAAACATTGACCCCATCACGCATGTCCCATTGTAATACATAAGATACACACATACAATGCCATCCTAATACATAAGCTCACTGTCCTAAATCAGCTATGCCACCACGCATCCCATTGTGAAAAGCTAAAAGCAAACCTTCCGAAAACTCAGGCACATGATCAAAGCCAAAAGACGAGTCCAATCACGGCACGACCACAATGTGATCTCATACAACCCAACATCAGCCAAAGAAAGGATCGCGCAAATATCCCATCAACGCCCCCATCGTAAACATTACTACCCGAAACATCTGGACACAACCCCGCCACTCATTCATATGTCCCTTCGTGATGCAACTACGAATTGATCTCATCATGAACATGTCTTGTCGCGAACATCTCACCAAGCACTAGAAATCTCGCACGCGAATTTCCCAGCCAAAGCCCCAGCATATCCCATCACGACATCACCACCCGAAACATCCAGATATAGCCCCGATACACACGCACAAATATGCCTCACCACGCCTGCAATCACCGAGACTCATCCCCAGTACACCCCCATAAATGAAAGACCTAACCAATGTCCCATCACAAAAATAAGCCAAACCTTCCAAATTCCATCATGAATCTCACCCCCTAAGACCTTTCACCATACTGGCAACAGCCAGACCTCACTATAGCATTAATGAAGCAAGAGGAAACCTTCTAAGGACACCCATCGCATCACTACACCACAATCGAGTCCTATCACAACATCACTAGCCGAAAAGCTCATATAGCACCTGCCACGCCATATGACGAAAAGGGAGAAAGCGCAATAATGCCCCATCACTAGAGCAAAGAGCCCTCTTCCCGAATTTCTCACTACGTAATAGTCATCAAACACCACTACAGCAAAAATGCATGAAGATTTGGGATTCCTCCCATGTCTCATCACATCCAACCAATGCCAAGTCCCATAGCAAAAATCCCGTCAGAATCCCCACGTCCCACTGGACTCGTACCCAGCATAATCGAAGAAAGGAAAAATCACTGACGTCTCATCGTGACATTGCCTCCCTAAGATGTTTCATGACATTAGCAACCGCCAAGCCCTGCCACAGCAAACATTAAGAAGAAGAGAGAAGAAATCTTCTAAAAGGTCCCATCGCAGTATCACTGCAGCAACCCGTCACAAGCTACACACAATTCAGGTAAGTATCACCCCCAGGTAAGTACTACCCTCTTCTCTTTTCTCAATATTTCTTCTAAAAATATAGTTAGCTATGATTAAGTCAAAATATTTTCAAAACTCATCTCTCTCGATTTGCGAATCACTATAGTACTCCCATAAGAGACAATTATCAGTATTTATCGAGAAGGTTAGATGGACTATTCGGCATTCCAAGTGTTGTCTTGACAACCACATAAATGGTCGGGCCCATAAATCCCATACCGGTGGATCTACTCAGTGACATCTCGGAAGCCACGTTTTCTACTGTTTTACCACCAAATTGATCTTAAGTTAAAAATCCCAAAAATTTTAAAAAAAAAAACTCTTACTACTTACTTCCAAAATTAAAAAAATAATAATAATAAACAATAAAAAAGGAAAACCAAAATAAAAAGAAATAAAGAGACTTTACCTATCAAATTTTACTTTAATTACCAGCCCAAACCGGCCATTCCCCTGGGAAACCAAGCAATGAGTATATTTAATCTAAGAACTTTCAAACGCCTATTGGAAAAGGAATGTCTGACGAGCATTGGTGTGAGCAATGATGCGCCCGATCTGACACGGCTTACGAAAGCCTTTGACATTATATGATTTTATTATCGGTCCCTGGACCTTATTGATGGACATTTGTATGACGGCCCCCAATACCTCGACTACGTCATATCCCTCTGTTTGACTGCCCCTTGCAGCAGGTCACGACATGCGGCAGGATACCCCTTGCACCCACATATTAGGATATGGTGATTCTCCTTTCCGTTTGAATGTCACTCGCAGTAGGTCGCACCACACAATGGGATGCCCCTTGCACCCGCAGATTAGAATACGCTAACTTATCCTGTCAACTGTCTATGACAGCGGGTCGCATTACGTGATGAGATCACTTGCATCCATGACATGGAATACCCCTTTCAACAGCTACCACTGGGCGCCTGAATGCTCTATTTTAACTTGCACTAATGGATAAGAAAGCCAAGCATGTCATGTCAGTATCCCCAGTTCACATTTGTGATTTCCCAAGAGGAACAAGAAGACACCTCGAATGAGGGGTGTCTACTTCTTCGATGCGTTCTTACTCTGCAAGATTGCGCCGAAGAGGGGCATTTGTAGACACCCCCATTTTTCCCTCTCTGAATATACAAATGTTTGGTCAACTATTATTCACTGAAAAGTGCCAGTTTTCACCTCTTAACCTAGCCTTTTCTGGACCTTGAAGCTTATTAATATTCATGTTTTAAGTTTGTTTTGTAGTTAGCAATAATCTTTACAGCTTAATATAAAATCCATGCTTATTGGCCTAAAGAAGAGGAGGAATACACGCAAAGGTGATAGCTAAGCCAAAGCCTAATAGAACACCCTAGTAGTACTCACCATGGTGACTCATTCGTTGGTTATTATTAACCCAAAAGTCTAGCAGATGGAAGAAGTTAGCTAAGAATGGAGGAAACTCCAAACAACAGCAAATGCAATGCATCAGAGTGTCAAAAGAATCATTTCACAGAGTTGAGGAGCCCCCTCGAGAAGCTAAAGATGAAATGGAAGTTGTCCTTGCACATATAAGATGCACAGTCAAGAGGAGAGCTCTAAAACCATCGCGAAGATCTCGCGGACTAAAAGCCTCAGGAATTGTGGTCGCGAAGCTCTCGCAGAGATCAAGCAGTAACATAGCCACAAGAAGAACATAGCAAGCCCATATATACACTGAGCAAAATGTCACCTCGCGGAGTTCTTGCATGACCCTAGAAGAGAGAGACGCCTAGAATTCTCCTCGTGCAGATCTCGCGCACCCTGGAGCTGTATCAAGTACTACGCGAGCGCAGGAGCATAACAGCGTGAGTACTCAGTGAGAAAGAGCTTCTGAAACTCTACTACGCGAGAAGTCTAGGCACTCCAGATCATCTCTATGACAGCGATGCAGCGCTAAGGAACTACGCGATAAACTGAAGATTGACTGCACGAGTAAGCACTACTCACCAACTAAAAGCTACTCTGCAAAGGCTCTGCAATTGCACAAATGAACTAATGCAGATGCCAGCCCTGTGAAGCTTGGGCTCTCCACTTCTCAGTTTTAACTGAAGGACTTTTTGGGAATTTCCTAAGGCTAGGGCACACTTCCCAAGGTGTAAATTTTAAGGCGCATATCTTCAGGAATCCAAGGGTTGGAACAGTGCCACATCTGCTAAAAAAATTAGGGTTAATCTCTTCAGAGCCAAAGCCTTATGGACAGAGTATATAAGCTATACTTAGAGTTTATTATTTTCATCTTTCTTTCATCCTTTGTCGGCTGCGACCTCCAGCGGGCTAGGGTTAGGGTTTGATTAAATATTACATAATTGCTAACCCCCAATTAGCACCTAAGTAGCCTCCTAACCTACCATTTTCCTATAAATAGAGCCCCCTCCCGTTGGGTTAAAGGGTTGAGAAAATTACCTAAGAGAGAAAGAGCTTAAAGTGAGAAGATCCTTCTCCCTTTGGTGCACCATTGCTCATACAAATTTTAGAATTGATAAACCTCCTTCCAAGCCTTACCTTTTATAAAAAGCCTCTAGTTAAGTGTGTGCTATACATTTGGCTTCCTTCTTTGCCTCTTAGCTAGCAAGCCTTAGAGGTTAGAACCCCTTTTTCCACCATTCAAGCCTTCAAAGGCTCATCAAAGCAAGCCAACACAAGGCTCCTCAACGGTGCAACAAGGGCCCGAGAGCTCCGGCTCTCCCTTCTATTCCTCTACCTTCTTGGTCATTCCTCCATCCTCCCATTTGTGTCATTATACCGTCGAATTTTTGGTAGGAACGGAGGGGCAAAAATAGGATTTTAAGCCCCTTTGGGCAAGAGGAAGTCTTTTTCTTTTCTTTTATATTATTTTTATTTTGGCCATAAGTAGAGACCACATTAAGTGAGTTGATTGGGTGCCTAACCCCTTCCCAATCGATAACCGAAGCCCCTACCCAAGAACTTTTGGTGTTGACCGGATTCAGAGTCATATTTGTGACACTTTGGTGCTTATAAAAATGATCTAGGTTTTTCGGGACACCAAAAGCTCTTGGTGGCGACTCTATATTTTTGTTAGCGAGCGCATCGCCATGACGGGATCATAAAAAATCTCACGATTGCACATCAGCTCGACAGGTTCAATGTCTTCAGAATATAGCTCGATGGGATGCTTCAGAACTGTTCGAGTGGTTAAATGGCTTTAGAATACAGCTCCAAAGGTCTAGACAGGATGCTTCCAAACTGCTCGAGTGGTTAAATGGCCTTAGAATACAGCTTGACAGGCTCTCGACAAGATGCGTCAAGCTTATGAACTACTCGAGAGTGTGGTTTCTGCTTCTCAGCTGGTTTGTCTAGTCTGATGCTACACTCCTTTAAGTTTGGGCCCCACTTTTCTCTCATTGCAAGAGTTCTAGAGGTTTAAGGCATATCAAATTACCCATTGGTGGGGGGCCACCATAGTTCAATCTCTGTTTTTCCATCACCTCCAATGCTTGACTTTATTTCTTCTCTTCTTGGCACTTATTACATGAGTTCTTATTACATGAGTTGCTGCACTTTGCGTCATATTATTGCTAAGTATAAAAACATAACTAAAAATCAATTATTAAATAGCTCAAAGGTCTATCAAAGGCTAGGTTAGGAGGTGGAAAGTGGCATAATTCAGAGACTAACACACCGTCGACCTAGTCTTTGCTAGTCCTCCAGCAAAGGGAAAATAAAATAGTTAATCTAAAAATTAAAATGTCACTTTCGTAGGGAGCACAGATGCATTTAGTTTATGCATCAAGCCTTTTAAATCCCTAAGTGATCCCTATTGGCGGAGTGAAGTCTCCTGAGGGTTTTCAGTGAAGATACCCACAAACTTCATAATAAAACAGTTAAGCATAGTGCAACGAATGACAAAATAGATTTCAATAAATAAAACTTCATTCCACACCCATTCTTTTAAGTTTAGAGGATTTTAAAACAGTAATACAAATAATTTAACATTCAAATCAGCATGTATTTTCATCACAACCAATCAGCTTACATCAAGAGTATAAAGTGTGTGAAAATCAGTACTAGGTTCACCATTAATTCAAAAATCAGGTTTGAACATTGCCCACTAAGTTTAAATTTCAGACCCAATCCTTTCTAGGGCTATCACTCATAAATGAAGCTCAAGGGTGTTCACATTCACATCAACTCAATATCAGTTGCAGACCTCAAATAGGCCTGCAAGCATGAGCATAGGCATTATTCTAATTCCTGACATCCTCATAGTCTTTTCACCATAGATTATATATCCCCTTGTCTCCACATGACAACTCACTTCACCTTGGATCAATAAGGTCTTTTAGTTGGGTTGTAATATGGCTTATGGTTGAGGTTTAAAAAGAATAGAAGGGGTAGAAATGATTCAAAATTGAGAAATTAGCAAGGGGAGGAGGTGGTTCATGACTTCACCTTCGTCATTTCATCATAGCTTTATCTTTATTTGTGTTTTTTAGATCCGAAGTGGCCAACTTCTTCTCTTCTTTTCATTTTTTTTCAGATGAAATACTTCTTTTGGCTTCTCTTTCTTTCTCTCTTGTTTTTTTTTTTTTAATTTTTAATTTTTCTATTTTTTTATGAAATGCCACAATTATACAATTGGCACATTGCTATTTATAACTTTTTTCTCTTCTCCTTCTACCAAATGTTGAACCCCTCTCACCTGTCTTCAACATCTTCTCCTTTACTTTCTAAAATCATAGAGTGAGGGTAAGGCTGAATCAGGTCATGAGTCTTTGGTTCAAGTACTCTGGTGTTTGTTAAAGAAAAATGAATTTAAAGGCTCAAAGAGTGTATGCAATAGGCTAGTTCAATGGGTAGAAATTTTAGGCTCAAACTGTCCAAATGAAGGCCTTAAATCATCTCCTCGGTGTCATAAGTACTATCTAACAGTTTCAATTTGGGGAGCCTAAGTCTAGTGAAAGGATGATGAGTTAGTCATTCCTTAGAGCAGAAAAAATTTCCAAAGACACTCTTTAAAAGAAATTGATAGGCCCAAATTTCACTGGTTATGGTCTTCAATTTAACTCATGGGATATATGCTCATCTTTTTCTCTTCTCTCTGGTTCACTAAGTACTGCTTGTAAAACAAAACAAAAAAAATATCTTTATGTTAACTTCATGGAAGTGTTAAATTTTTTAAGATTTTCAGCTCTAAAATGTTTGCAAAAGTTTTAATTTCCTCTTTCTAACATGGTTAGGTAGGAATTGATTTTATTTATCTAAATTTAATCTAGCACTGCCTCACTAAAATTAACTATTTTATTGGCCTACCACCCTGCCATACCCCCAAACCTAAGATAAATTTTGTCCTCAATGTTTGAAGAAAAATGTATAGGGGCAGCAAGATTTTGTAAAAGAAAAATAAATTACAGCAGAAAATAAAGAGAAAATTGAACTAAAAGATTGCAAAAAATAAAGAGAAACATTACACTAAGGAAGAGAAAATGTTATATACAATGAGAAGACACAACAATGACACAAACTCCTAAAACAGAAAACTATATAAAACAATAGTTCTACCTAACTACAAACAACAGTTATAATGAAAACTGCAGTAAATAAACTAAAAAATAGCAGTTATACTAAGACTTCTAAAATAGTTAATTCCTACACACAAGTTCCTAAAAAGGATCTGAGTATGAATCTAAATTAATATCAAAGATATTAACTGTCTGGTGCGAAGTGATGGAGTTTGAAGGAGTAGCACAGGAATGGAATGAGAGAATGAGTTCACTAAGGCTTTAGAAGCTCGGGTGCCCAAGCTTCGAGAGGCTTGTGCTTCAAAAAAAAAATAGCTCGATAGGATCTCGAGCAGATTACATTTATGCAATTGAGCCTGTCGAATTGGGTATTTGCTTTAGGTGATTGTCTCGAGAGGATGGAGTGAAACATGGGAACCTCTCGAGATTAGTCAATTCATGTACAAAATGAACTCGAGAGGATGCCTAAAGGCAGCTGATCCTCTCGAGTATGCAAAATGGGCTTAGTTAACCCTAGTGATGACACACTCTTATGCAATACAACCCACTGATCCCTATGCTTGACAGGTCCATTCACAGCAACACTCAACAGCATATCATCAACACTAATGGCATACATTTTAATTAAGATTCATCAAAGTCAGATCAAAAAAAACAAAAAAACAAAAAAACAAAGCACAGTATTTACAGACTTTAAAAACATTAACAACAGCTATGTTACATATGTTACACAGGTCGAGATCAAATAACAGGGGGGGTTTGAAAGTGGATGGTCTTGGAGGCTCCACAACATGTTCAACACAGAGACTGAGCCTCTAACCATTAACCTTCATGTCCCTTCCCAAAATTAAGGTTCATGATCCCAACAGTCCTAGTTGGGGTTGCATGTATGACAGAAAATGAGGCATCCCATCTGGAATTCAATTTAGTTGGACAGAACTGTAATGCAGAAGTTAAAAAAAATCATACCTTTGCAGATGCACAGGCATCAAACCTCAATTCTTCCAGCTCACAAATTGCAGTTGCATGAGAGATGTAAGGAGCTACTCCAGCTCCTTATCAGGTGGACAATTAATAGAGGGCAGAGGGAGGGGGCCTCCTTAGTCGAAAATTCTTCCACATTAGCGCACACCTCAACCAATGTCCAGCAGTTTGGGCACGGTGTATTCCACCATCTCTTCAATGATAGCAACTACTTAACAGTGCTCATTTCTTCCATCCTAGCCTCCCCCTTGTAAAAAGGAAAAGGCCCTTTAAAAGCATGAGGAAATGGCAGATGAGGTACTGCTAGTTCTCATCTGCTGCCTTCTTTTTTTTTCTTTATTCAACACCTGCTGCTCTAAAACAGGCACTTAGTCTTATCCTTCTACACTCCTTTTAGCATAAAAAATATCTTGGTTTGCCACCATCTTACCAGTCCTCAAGGAATTGATGGACATAGCTTCCTCATGGGTTGAAGAAGCTTCACCAATCATGTATTGGCCTTTTGGATTAGTCACTATTTGGCTTGGGAGCTTGCCCTCATCCCTTCTTGTCAGAGCATTAGAAATTTGACCCAACTGCTCTTCTATCTTTTTGATGCTCTGACTGTGGGAGTTCATAGTCTGTGAGAGTGAGCTAAGGTTTTGCAATGATGACAAAACCTGCTCCTCAAAAGAGGGGCTCTAGATTGTGATAGGGGTAATGATAATTGACTTGGCTGGGGGGACTGATATGGGAATTTCTCCAGAGGGTGCTGCTGGTTGGGTCTGTAGGGCAGTGCCAGTTGCTGCTGGGGTTGAGGTAAATTATCTTGTCTCCAGCTCAAGTTAGGGTGGTTCCTCCAAGGAAACCTAGCAGGTTACTGTTCATATGATTGGACAACATTGGCATGCTCATTTACAAATTTAGGATACTGACCAGCAGATGGACAGTCGAGAAGTGAGTGTATGGGTGAGTGGCATATCAGGCATGCCTCTCCAACCTGTGCAACTATGCAGGGTTGCAACACACTCAACACTTTTTCAAAATTTTTAGACAAACTGTCCACTTTCCTCTCTAGGTTATTGTATATATTTAATTCATACAATTTCCTTGTGGAAGTGGGTTCTTTTGTAACTCTAGCATCTGGCTCAATGTCATTTCTTGATAGAGACTATTGCTGCATGGAGTTTTCACTTATCACATCAAATAATTCCCAGACTTCCTCATCAATTTTACTGAGATATGTACCACCACATGATGCATCAATCATGGATCTACTTTTAGCATCTATCCCCTAGTAGAAGCTTTGCACAAGCTGCTATTTGAGGATCTGGTAGTGTGGGCATTACCTCAACAATTCTTTAAATCTATCCCAAGCTTCATCAAAGTTTTCAGTTGGGAATTGAGTAAAAGAGATAATACTCTTCCTCAATTGATTGGTTTTACTAACTGGAAAAAATTTAGCCAAGAATTGGCATTGTAGTGCATTCCAAGATGTAATGTTGTTTGCTGGGAGCATGGTAAGCCAAGTTCTAGCCTTATCTTTCAATGAGAAAGGAAAAAAGACAGCTTGGTGGCTTCATCTCCCAGACCAGTAATTTTAAATGTGGTGCATAAGGAAAGAAACTCATCAATGTGCATGTAAGGGTCCTCATTACTTAACCCATGAAAAGATGGCAATATTTGGATGGTTTGAGGCTTGATCTCATAATTACCCTCGGCAGTAGGGAACTGAATACTGGAGGATGAATATTCCCCTGGTGCATAGTAGTCCCTAAGGGGTCTGGGTTGCTCTCCCATCTCAAATGTTTCTAGATTTTCAGTAGGGGTGGGTGATGTGTGCCTAGGTCTAAGGACTCTTTATATACCAGGATTTAAAGTTTCAAGCTCAGGATGAAGGGACCTTCTACCCAGCATACAACACACAACAAGTAAAAAGCTATCTTACAGCACACTAAAAAAATACTAAAACACTACAACACACTACTGCTAAAATCAAAGAATGCAAAACTAAAAAGACAACAGGGGTGAGAGAGATGTAAACTAAGGTAGGGTTGCTCCAGCTATAGCTATTCTCTCCTATGTACTGGTGCTCCAGATCTGCAAAAATCAAGAATTATAGCAGTAATTTATTCAAACACAAAATAGACAATAGCATGTTTAAAACAGAGAATAGAGAAAGGAATGCAAAAATCCTAAGACTACAGCTGTAATTTATTCAAACACTACAAAGGTACAAAAAGATCTAAAATAGAAAATAAAAAATTAAAATTAAAATCAAACAAAAACTACAGTTGTACTTCATTCAAATACTACAACTATAATAAATCTAAACAAAGACTCAGATTTACTACTTAGATCAAAACTCCCCGGCAGCGGCGCAAAAAACTTGTTAGTTTTTTATTTTGTCCATATGTTCTTATTAATGAAAATGATAAAGAATGTATGACAGTAATGAAAAATAGCCAAAAATAAAAAGGGGATAGAATGGATCGAACACAACAGCAAAACAAACACACAGTCCGACAAGATCCAGGGCTATTGTAGCAAGTTTTGATAAGTAAGAGTTTGTCCCACAAGGAGTGATGATCTAGACACAATAGTAAAATAGTAAATCTCCAGATCTACTACAGATCTGGGAACTCTAAACCTAAACTAGAAAGCAAGGTAAAGGGAGGGTGTTTTTGAGTTGTCACAAACTAAACTAAAAACAGAAATAAAAACTAGATCTAAAGAAAAGAGAATGAAAATGGTTTGATAAAATAAATAAATACTATGGAGAAATAAACAACTATGGGCTAATCTTTACTACAATATAGATCAAGAGTTGGGTCTGCAGCAGTCCTTCACTTGGCTAGAAGCACAAGTGCAATGTAGAAGAATCCAGCCTAACCCAGAGACATGAGCTGATCATAGGGCTATATTTTGTCCACTTAAATGGTCACATAATATCCTAAGGATTTCATCCAATCAAGGGGTTAAAGTTAAAATAGGAAAACTATTGCAGACACTATGCTTGTAAGGCTACAAGCTCATGCTTCCATAGGAGCAAACAATCCATGAAAATCTAGTGAAAATCATAAGAACTCATAGATGGAAAGAAGCTTTAAAATCAGCTACTCATTGCTACAAAGAGGCTTGTAATGACCTAGCTCTCAAGTCTGCAATCTCTGTAAGACCTCAGATCTATTCACTGAAAATAGTATTGTAAAACAAAGGAGGAGCTGGATCTACAGCAGTCCCTCACTTGGCTACAAGCACAAATGCAAGGAAAAAGAATCCAGCTCAACCCTGTGATCTGGACTAATCCTAGGGTTATATTCTACCCACTTAAATGGTCACAGGGTATCCCAGGGATTAACCCAATTATAGAGGTTAGAGATAGAACAAGAATATCACTGCAACCACTATTCTTGTAAGGCTACAAGCTCATGCATCCATAGGTGCAAACAATCCATAAAAATCTAAATGAAAAACTTAAAATGAATACAGATTGAAAAAAGCATTAAAAATGACTTTGCATTGCATGAAAAGAGCTTTCAATGACTTGCCCTCAAGGCAATAGTCTCTGCAGAACTCCAAGACTGCTCATAGTGTTATTACAAAACCAATTACAGATCTGAAATAGTTCTAGCTGCTACGGAGCATTAACCTAACATGGCTGCTGAGCTAAGAAAGAAAAAGGAAAAATAAAAGGAAAAGGAAACTCTAACCCTTAAAATGAGCTCAAGCCAATCATGGCTGCCTTTACAAAATAGATTTCATCTATTTATACAATCCATAAAGCAAGAAAGTGCTTTGGCCAATCAAAGAAAAGGAAAAATCAACATTAGGAGCTGTTGTCGTGGCTCATTCTCAGCCAAGTGTTGCCCTAGATCGTGAGGAAAAGCATAGAAGACTTGGACAGGTGTCCCATGTGTGCAGAAGTTTCAAAAATGCCCCTGAAGTTTGTATATAGATGCTGGAACCCAAGCTTCGAGTGGTTGCACCTTCAAAATGTGAATCTCGAGTGGTTGACGAGTGGATAGAGCTTCAGGCATGTATTCTCGAGTAGATCTCAAGTAGATTGAGGCTTCAAGCATGTATTCTCGAGCAAATCTCGAGTGGATAGAGCTTCAAACAGCTTTATCTATCTATTCTCAAGCAGATCTCGAGTGGCTAAAGGTCTTCAGGCATCTCAGCTCGACAGGATGCTTCAGAACTGCTCGAGTGGTTAAATGTCTTTAGAATATAGCTCGACAAGCTCACGACAGGATGCTAGAAAACTGCTTGAGTGGTTAAATGGCCTCAGAATACAGCTCGACAGGTCTCAACAGGATGCTTCAGGTTTATGAGGTACTCACGAGTGTGGTTTCTGCTTCTCAACTACTTTCTCTAGTCTGTTGCTGCACTCCTTTAAGTGTGGGCCCCCTTTTCTCTCATTGCAAAACTTTTAGAGGTCTAAGGCATGCTGAATAACCCATTGGTGGGGGACCACCATGGTTCAATCTCTATTTTTCCATGAGCTCCAATGCTTGACTTTATTTCTTCTCTTCTGGGCACTTATTACATGAGTTGCTTCATTATGCTGCATATTATTGCTAACTACAAAAACATAACTAAAAATCAATTATTAAATAACTCAAAGGTCTATCAAAGGCTAGGTTAGGAGTTGGAAAGTAGCATAATTCAGAGATTAACACCCATTCACTAGTCCTAAGTCATTATTTCCAAAAATGCATAGGTAACACATTGCCCACCTTCTTACTCGGGTGATCTGATCAAAAGGACTAGTGGAATACTCAACCCCTTCTAAAAGGCATAGGTAATACCTGACTCTCACCCCTTCCCCTGCCATTGGAGGAGACGTTAGAACACAGAAAATGAAGATGTTAAGCTCAATCAAAACTCACTATTCTTGTGTTAGCATGCTGCTTTCAAAATACTGAGATGACAGAAGGATACTTGAGTGAGAGCAATACGATGGGTGAACAAGTCAATGAGCCCAAGGAAGCATAAGCAACCTGTGAGGACATTCCTGGTAGCCCTACCAGGAGAGTATAAGCAAACTACGAGGGTCTCTCTGGTGCTCCAACACTACTAGATATCGTCATAAGTTGGAGGGAGGAGCTCAATCATGACACCGCATACCACCCGAGAGAAAGACAGTTGCCTACCTCTTTTTAAGTTGTTAAGTAGAAGGTTGTCCCCACATTACTGAACCATACCCCTCTTTCACCCTTAATTTTACTTTCGGACTATGAGTTAGAACCTTTTCGAGGATATCCCTAGGAATAAAGTCGAAAACTTGTGAATGATGACTGATGCAATCCCCCGCTACCTACCACTCACCTCACCCTAGCCAAGACTATGTGATATGACGACCACTGTTAAAGGTAAAAATCCAACACATGACTGATATAACCAAACACGCTCTTCCCAATACGGCAAAGTATCATCAAAAGATTTTCTTCGAGACTGACTCCTTAAATGCGCTCATCGCTCTACATACTCACCCAAGAAAGTTTCATTGCGACTCGAAACTGGGGCATTTTTATTTTGGAAGAAGGAATCACCTCCAGCCTCCTGCTCGATGCAAAACAACAAGGTCATCGCTCAAGGAAGACTGCCAAAGCTACTTACATTGCCTACCCTATCAAGCTCCTAGTCTAGAGCATTTTTTTTTTAGTTTTAGAATTTTCTTTTAGTACTTTGCTTTCTATGTTGCATTATTTTCCTTTCCTTGTAATGAAAAATAGTAGACAAAAAAAAATGATGATACAATGATCCTTCTTTGCTACCAGACCCCAGACTGAGATACCTCCTCCCTTAACAAATAGCAAGGGGGAAAATAAAATTACTGATAAACTTTATTTTCCTGTGCACACACAAGTAACCTTCAACTATTACTAGGCCAACTAGAGGAGCATCCACATCCCAATAACGGATGACGATGCCTACGCAGACAACTAAAGCATGGAAAATAAAGGAAAAGCATAAACAGGTATGCCTAGACTAAAAATCTCTATATATAAAATTTTTTTTTTTTACACAAGTCACCAGGGGCATACCCCCTATATATACAATTAACACAGTGCCATACTCCCTTTGCTGGTGATGGGACAACCGATCACCACTGTCCCTGATATCATCGACTTGGGGTTCAGGAGTCGGATCCAGCAAAACTTCCATCCAAGCCCCCAGAGTATGTGGGCATGTCCTGGTAGGGGAGCGCCCGACAACAGAACGTCCATCTCTCGTTTGACTGACAGCTCGCCTAGATCGCGAGCGTGAAGGACCCTCGATAAGTAGCTCCTGGATAATGGAGTCCTCATGGACATAGTCCCTGACACGCTCATGTGTCGTACGATGGGGCTAGCCAACTAGGTAACCAGTATCCATCGACTCCGACTGGGCGAGACGACCGACCATCCCATGCACCCCTACTCACTTCTCGATAATCGGTATTGCAGTCGATCTATCGTAGCCAACATCTCTGCCCACACTGTCTGATGGGCAACCTCTATCGGCTCCATCTGGGTTCCCTGCATGATAAACACGTCAACGAGAAAGTCCTCACGGCTATGCGTATATGAGGGAACCTGCCTCGCCTCTGGAACGTACGTGCCCGCACTGTCTTCAGAAGTGACTCTTCGAGCTAACGAGCCTGCATGGCAACACAAAACAAAGAACCATGCTTACCAACAAGGAAGGAAAGGCTGAAAAGAGAAGAGAAGCATACCAGGTCTGCCCACTCTCGAAGTAGGCGCTCAACAGTGGCGGCAGTCTCGAGTCAGATGGTGGTGTCGACTTAGGCGGAGCATCGGACGTAGGCCCCTACAACATAAACAAAATGCATCAGAAAAGGCATATAAATAAAAACTAAGAACAAAACTATAGTAACTCAACATACTTGAGTGGGACGAGGAGTGGACTCCTGGGGAGGAGCCTTGGGAGCAAAGTCAGGAACGGCCTGCACAAGACAAAACAAAATAAACACAAAATCATTAGATAAAACAAATTAACCAAACAGATAATCAACGTGCAAACTAAAATGCATATTCATACTATACCTGACTCTCTGAGCACAGTGAAGCAGTTGTAGCCTCCCCGTCTAGAGATCCTCGATAAGTGCACTACAAACATTCCAACCCAATGTCAAACACGTAAAATGTGGGATATGATAAGACAAAATAGCTCAAGAAAACAAGACATACCCAATGCTCTAACTCGACACGGAGCTGAGCGATCATCGGGTCCTCCCAACTCGAGGAAGCCACTAAAGACGAATCAAAAGCTGGAGCAGATACCCCAACAGTGGAAATCTCCGCCCTCTAAAAATATAACAGATAACAAACACCTTAGGAACAATAGAATCAATTACACTAATGATCAACGAAATCAATATAGATACTCACCAGTCTGTCAATCTCCGAACACAACCTGGCCTCCACCTCGCGACCAGCTTGTTGCTGCCCCCTGGAGCAGCCCAATAAGCTATGCCCGTCAAGCAATCTTGTCCTACTCGCCTCCTAAAATATACGTAAACATATTATCCAACTAAGATTAGACAGAGCAAACACAACTGAAGAAAAATGGATCAAATTGACCAGAGCATGATGAGTCGCCTCCAGTTGACCCCTCAGCCGATCCTCTACAGCTTTGGCATCAGCGATAGAGGCTACCGATGATCGCAAAATCTCCTCATCAGGACTAGGGGCACTCCCCATCCCCTCTTGTGTAAGATGTAGGGCCTCTAACGCTTTAAAAACTCTAGGGCTCAGCTGACCCCGCTCCAGCTCAGCTACCCTCTCCCTCAACGCTCCAGAAGAATTAGACCCGCTGATACTGAAGGAACTCTTCCCCTGAAAAGGGAACTAAGTAAAGAATCAGCCACGAAGATCCTCAAACCAACTCGTATAGGCACGAGCATCTGCCTCCTCCCGCGCTCCAATAACCTCAATCCCCCCAGACCAAAAATCTAAATACTGATCTGGCATCTTCTTCTCAAAGAAGCGGCCAGGGGGACCAGTCTCTTTCTTTGACACCCGCAGAAGAAGTTCTGAAGGGATTCCTCAGGGGAGTCCCAACTACCAAGCCACCTGAGAGAGGTGGATCCGCTCCACAATCTCAAAGCAGGGAACGCACATCTCTCGCCTAAAGAGGGGCCAACCAGACTGTATAACAGCCTGATCAGCACCCTCCCCATCCTCACAGTGTCTCTAAATAACCTATTACCTTGAAACAAGCCAGATAAAAGTGTCAATAAAATCCAAACTACATAATAAGACAACACTAACCAAAAAATAAACAAAGTGCACACACACCTGACTGATGTACATATCCTCGAATAACCACCTCGCAGTCTGGAGAGCCATAGTCCTTCGACGGTCTCCCATCAACGTCTGCCATAGGTACATACGCGGGAATGTAGGAAGGATCGCAGGACGAAGGAATAGGAAATGGTCGTACGCCCAGAACTGTATGAAACCACACAAAATGATATCAGTAAAATACCTAAAAGAAGGAAGTCAAATACAAGGACTTACAAAATGTTTTTTGAAACCTCACTTGTAGAAAGGGAATAAAGTGGCCTTTAATAGCTACTCCCCTCGCCCAACGAAACAACTGACTGTAGAGGTGGGCTAGCGTGGTTGCGCCCCACTCATATGTGGACACTAGCTCCAAGTCCACAAGCAGCGGCAAAAATAATCCAGTGATACACCCCTTGGTGGAAGACGAAAACAAAACTCCTCCAAAAAAATGCATCAGGAAAGCCCTTATGATGCGATTCACCTCTACCCCTGCCTCCAATATGGGAGCCCAAGACTCTATCACCCAATAACGCCTCTCATACGCCACTGCAGACTCAAGGTGACACCTCAAAGGTGAGAACCCCACCCCAAAAGTATTAAGAAACCAGGTGGTCTAAATCAATCCTGGCCTGAACCTACTAGAATCATACTAGATCCCGAAACACTTGATGCTTGCCGCCTAATAGTCAAACAACATCTGTCCAGTTTCAAGCTCACCCTCGAACCTCACCCTAGTGACGCGAACTCAGTCCTCAGGGGTCAACAACATCATCCCCATAGGGAAGAGTAATGCCTGATGCTCCTCCCTCCACCTCTCAACTATGGCACTGACCAAACCGACGTCAGGACGAAAAGGTCTGAGCCCTAGGATGGGACTGAAACCAAAACCCATAAGTCTCTCCTGCTGAAATGTAGGGAGAGCCTGGTACCATGCATGGGACCTGGCCCACGCGGAGCTGATGCATAGGGAAATGGGCTCCTAAACATATAACAAAAAAATAAAACAAATGTAAGAAATATGACACAACTAACTATGGCTAGGTGATGATAGTAAAACATGAGAACAAAATCTACACTAACTAGTAAACAGGACATGTAAAACATGAGAGAAACATAACAAAACATGACCTAAAACTATATGCAAACATGATGCAGGTTCTGTGTAAAAGTAAAAGAGGTTTTCGAACACTTACCTGATTCGATGGCGTCGGCTAATGGAATCTATATCGGACGTTCGGCCCGAGGCGGATCAGCACCCTTAGCGATGGGAGGAACCACACCCTCACCACCAGGAGGAACCTCATCCCCCTCAACTGTCGCAACCACCTCGACAGCAACCACCACTCCCCCTCTGGCAAGAATATCTGGGGTACCCTCACCCTCCAACATTCACCCCAACTCCGAGATAGTAATACCACTCTCAGGCTCCATCTCACAAGAAAGCGCTCAAAAAATAAAGAAAACAAGTGTAAAGTCTCAAAAAAGTATTGACCTTTGAACAATTCATCTTGATGTGCGTCCCCGACTGATCACGCACCTGACAAGGTAAAAATATTAAGGTGAGTAAGTTAGATTAGATTTTTTGTGAGAAAGAATGATGTTAGAAAGTTTATGGACCATTAGATGAAATAATGCACACTGAGGTTCGGTGTATTGTATTAACACTCAAGTTCATTGCTTTTAAGTAAAAAAGTTAAATGATAAGAGAATTTATTTCTCTTGCTTAGGTTATTGAGAAGAGAGAGAAGGAAGTTGAGCTTTGAGTTGTGTGTATGCGTGCAAGATCTAAACCTGCGTGTGAAATTAAGGATATGGGATCGAAGAGAATCCCCAAATTCAACTGTAAAGACCCGTATTTTGAACCCGAGTTAGACTGACCCTATGTGTGTATTCGGCTCGGCAACCGACGTCACCATTTGTTTTGGATTTTTATCTAGATGTGATTGTGCGGACATATGTTAATTTAGAGCCCATTTGGACCCTCGTGCGAAAGTTGTGCACCGACCTCGGTGTAGCTGCTCAACACCGGACTTGAGTTTTAAAATTAGACGTGTATAATACATAAGATGTGTGTGTGTGTTTTACTTTGTGAGCAATCCTATTATAAGAAGGAATTGCATTCCCGTATTATACTAGGTTTTGTTAAGAGAGGATAGTTACCCAACCGTGTGAAACTCTGTCTTCTCTCTTCTTCAATCATCGTAGGAGATCGGTTTAGAAAACCTCCTTCTCTAGAACCCTCTTTGTTGAAGGCACTTAAACCTTAGAAAGAACTTGAATCAACCTTGGATTCGTAGTTGGCTATTGGGAGAGGTTGAGATCATTGGGGGCGTGTTGGAGTTGTCTCTGTGAACTCGTGGGATCGATCGCGGCGCGAATCATTGAGGAAACCCGTCGGTTTCGTTCCGAAGCTCCATTCGCATGACTCATTTCTAATCTAGGAATCCTTAGATTAAAGGTACGTTTTAATTAAACTTTTTGATTAAATCATTAGATTAGCCATGGGTTTTCCTTTGGGATGTATGGGTTTCGATTCGGGTCAAAACCGGTAAATCGTCATCAGAGCTCGCTCGAACGAGCTATTATCATCGCTCGAGCGAGGTATCAACGAACTCCGATATTGCCTTAGTATTTTAGTCATAACGTTTTATCCCGAACTCTGATTGAGACGATTCTTTTTGCGTTGGAAAGCTAATAGAAAAATCTACAACTTTCATGTTTTGACCAACTCATGGATCAATCGTCCTTATGGTCAAACATATATGAGAATGTTACATCAAATCGCTCGAGCGAGCTATTATCATCGCTCGAGCGAGATATTATCGAACTTCGACATTGCCTTGGTATTTTAGTCATAACTTTTTGTCCCGAACTCCGATTGAGACGATTCATTTTGCATTGGAAAGCTAATAGAAAAATATATAACTTTTATGTTTTGACCAACTCATGAATCAATCGTCTTGATAGTCAAAAATATATGAGAATGTTACGTCAAATTCTAGGATTGGCGCAACTTGCCTGTTTTGACTTGTTTTTGAGGAAATGCTTAAATAGGTCTATATTATTAGTAATTAGAGTTTATCTTAATGCATGAACGTATATTGTGATGTAGATTGAGGGCGAGAGGCCATCAATAGGACCTTGCTTGACTTCGCATAACTCCGAGTTTTAGGTAGGAGAATCTCATCTTTACAGTATTTTATTTTAATTCGCATAGATATTTTGAATTAAAATCTTTAAACTTGCATATGCCATTGAAATCACATCTGTAAACTGAAATTGATATGAATGACTGAAAATCTAAATCTACCTGAATCACAAACTAATCGCTTAAGCTCAAAATCTGAAATCAAGAACCTGAACTATGTATAAGAGACTTGCATCTGATTTATATTAGTATCTGCATTTGTTTTATGATTGACCTGAACGACCCCTCAAAAATTCCTGAACAATTTCCTGGCACAAGTTTCCCTCATTATGTAGGGGCTTGTTGCATCCTGAAAAAGGGTTCATGAACGACGATGGTAGGTAGGGGTTCCCATCGGCTATATTCCTACTCTCGAGATATAGTTTACTCGGGAGGTATTTTAAGTTGAGGATTAAGTCATGAATTACTGAACTTTGCATATAGAAGTTAGAGAAACTAAGACACTGAAACACTGCATATGTTCTTAAAACTGTTTTCACACATTTAGAAATAAATCTTACATATGATTTCTGCACCTAAATTTAGTTTATTATCTGCTTATATGTTTGACAAGCTATATTCCGATATTTGTTTTAAAACCATATTAGTTAAAGTAAAATGCCGTAGATGTCTTTCTTCTACTGAGCTTTGTTGGTTACCTCACTCCGACTATACGTCACAGGTTCAGGTACTGACGTGGCTATTCAGGGCTGTGAGACTGATCCTGACTACGTGCCTGAGGAAGAGCTTGAGGTTCCTCCTGAGGAGTTTTTCCCAGTATGGAACTTACTGATTTTCTTATTTGTGGTGAGAGTTAGACTTGAATTTGTGGGCCCATTTTAGTTGGATACCATAGTTTTATATTTGACGTTGATTTCTGTTATGAGCCATGTTTCGATGATGGTCGGCCATCATCGGTGGTTCTTTACTTTTAATTGCTTCCGCATTTATTTTAGCTATGGATATTTATTACGCTTTACTCTGATATGTGCCCTATTTGTCCGGCTTATCGTTTATTCGATAGGTTGGCGAACCGGCCTTTCCTATACGAGGATTGGAAAAGTCGAATTAAATCACGATTGATGGTTTTAGATTCTCTAAGGACCCATGAGAACCAACCGTGACCCGATACAGTTTGCATCAGAGTCATGTCGTTAGGTCAAGAATCACTAATCTTGTTTGTGATTGTCTTTACAATCAATGTTGGTGATGTTGTGGTGTTCACAATGACGGTCGATGGCCCCAAGATTTAGAGGCGAGGCGGAGGTAGGGCAGTGCCTTTAGAGGACATTCCTGAAGGTGTCGGTACATCAAGGGGAGTTGCCTTCGCATCCGGTTCTAATGCAGTCCCTATAGGAGCCGGAGTTGATAGAGGTCAGGGTGAAAGAATGGAACAAGTGTTGGAAAGTCTGGCCACCAACATTGCTCAGCGCGCATCTGTGGCTCGTGATTCTTTGCATTCGCCCAAACGAGCTGATTACCGACAACAACAACAATCATCAGGATTTGCCGAATTCAGGAGGATGAGACCTCCAAATTTTTCTGGACAGACCGACCCGATGGAAGCTGAAGGTTGGTTGGATGAGATGGAAAAGATCTTCGAGGTGCTTCAGTGCACCGATGTCGAGAAGGTTAGATGGGCAACCTTCAAACTGGATGGACAGGCTGGACCATGGTGGAAGTCCGTGGCTAGACACCGGGAGCAGGAGTTTCCCAATACTCCTTGGACATGGGCTGAGTTTATCGAAGCGTTCAACGATCAGTACTTTCCCAAGATCGTTAGGCATCAGATGGAAGTTCAGTTCATCGAGCTGAAGCAGGGGACAATGTCAGTGCGTGAGTATGGAGATGAGTTCACGCGACTTTCAAGGTTTGCACCTCAACATGTGGCCACCGATATGATGAAGGCCAGAAATTTTCAGCTGGGTCTTAGGCCGAGTATACAGGAGAGCGTGGCTATGTGGGAAATGGAAACATATGGAGGAGTACTGTCAAAGGCCCTCATAGGAGAGGAAGAAATTCAAAAGCGGTTTTTGAGAAGCAGTCAGCCGAATAAGGACAGGGTTGTATAAGGGCAGTCAGGTACTTATGAAAATAAGAGGGCCAAGTTTACAAAGCCGCCAGTGAACCTTACTCAACCTGCATTTTCTAGACCAACATTTTCTTCTGGACCGACCCCTTATCAGAGATTGGCAGCATCATCACCTGTGCAATCCGTATGACCAGCGGGTTCTAATGCTAGTGGAGCTTCAGTGGCACAGGGATCCTCTCGTGCACCATCTTTTGTTTCGGTCACTATGTGCCTAAGGTGCGGAAAACCACACAAGACCGAGGATTGTAGGAGGAACACTGGAGCGTGTTTTCGGTGTGGCACAATTGGACACATGGTTAAGGATTGTCCTCAGGAGGACAAGGGAAGAACTAGTTTGGCTTCTACTCAAAGATCGACCCGACCTACTGTTCAAGGTCGAGCTTATGCTGTGATGGCTCAAGAAGCCGAAACATCGAACGACGTGATCCAAGGTATTATTAAAAGTTGAGATGTCTTCTTATTTTATGTGTTATATATAATTGCTTGATATTTAATAAATTTTGTCAATAAGTTATGGATGAACACACATGCTTAGAAACTTTTAATTGAAACACTTGTTTAAACTAAGGTACCCTTTTTATGCATCGGGGGAGCGATGTAAGCAAAACCGAAGCGCGAGTGTTTATAGACCCTGGGTCTACACATTCTTTTGTTACTCCATTGTTCGCTGAGAAGTTGGGAATCATTCCCAAGGCCCTTGATTTCATCTTGGCAGTGTCAATTCCTACGGGCAACTCAGTGAGCACCGATACCATGTGTCAATCAGTGATTGTGATGATCGAAGACCACGAGACAGTGGCTGATTTGATCATTTTGAGCATGGAAGGGTTCAACGTGATACTAGGGATGGATTGATTATCTACTTACCATGCGAGCGTGGATTGTCTTCGAAAGATTGTAGCATTCCGCCCGCCGAAGAGAAAATCTTTTCGATTTTGCGGAGTCAAATCTTGTGTGATACCGTTTATCTCTGCCATTCGAAAGCGCCGTATGATGAGGAAGCGGGTGTTGTGGTTATCGGCCTACTTGCAAGATCATAAGGAGGAGAAGAAAAATATTGCGGATATTACGATTGCTTGCAGTATTCAAATGTTTTCACGAAGATCTCTGGGATTACCACGGCGGGGAGATTGAGTTTGCAATTGAGTTAGCGCTCTTGAACCGATGATCAAAAGCTCCGTGTCGAATGGCGCTGCGAAATTGAAAGAGTTGAAGGAGCGACGAGGAACTGCTAGATAAGGGCTTTATTAGACCGAGTGTGTCACCACCTGGGAGCACCGGTTCTATTTGTAAAGAAGAAAGACGGTTCAATGCGGCTTTGCATCGATTACACGCCACTAAATAAGTTGACAATTAAGAACCGTTATCCACTTCCAAGAATTGATGATCCGTCGATCGCCATAAGGAGCAAGGTTCTTCTCAAGATCGACTTGAGGTCAGCTACCATCGGTTGAAAGTTAAGTCTCGAAGACATTCGAAGGCGAGAACCCGATATGGGCACTCTACGAGTTCTTGGTCATGCCATTTGGGTTGACAAACGCGTCATTTATGGACTTGATGAACCGGATATTCAAGTCACATTTGGACAAGTCTGTAGTAGTTTTTGTAGATGACATCCTCATCTATTCAAAGACGCGAGAAGAACATGAGCAACATCTGTGAGTGGCTCTACAAACCCTTAGAGACCATCAATTATATGCAAAACTTAGTAAGTGTGAGTTTTGGCTTGAGCAAGTCAGTTTCCTAGGCCATGTTATCTCTGAGACCGGTATTACAGTTGACCCAGCAAAGATTGAGTCAGTGATGAATTGGGAACAGCCAAAGACCGTTACGGAGGTTCGTAGTTTCCTCGGTTTGGCAGGATACTACAGAAGGTTTGTGGAGGGCTTCTCCAAGATATCAGGTCCTCTTACACAACTTACGAAGAAGAATACTAAATTTGATTGGACAGAGTAGTGTGAGCAAAGTTTTTAGGAACTCAAGAAACGATTGACTACTGTGCCAGTACTTGCTATACCATCGTAGCGGGGAGGCTTTGCGGATATGTTGATGCATCATATGGGGGTTTAGGGTACTTAACGTAATGAGAGTCATTGCTTATGGGTCTAGACTAAAAGACCATGAGAAGAATTACCCGACGCATGATCTTGAGTTTGTGATGATTTTTGCTCTGAAGATCTGGAGGCATTACCTTTATGGGGAGACCTTCGATATATTCACCGATCATAAGAGCCTCAAGTATCTCTTCTCACAGAAGGAGTTGAATATGAGACAGCGTCGATGGATAGAGTTCTTGAAAGATTATGATTATACCATCCAGTACCACCCCGGGAAAGCAAACGTAGTGGCAGATGCGTTAAGTTGAAAGTTCTCTGCTCAGTTATCACATCTCACCGCAAGGGTGCGAAGATGGCATCTATTGGAAGATATGACTCTAAGTAGCATGAGATTTGACGTAAAAGGTTCAGGTGCGTTAATGGCTACACAGGTGATTCGTTCCACCCTCTATGAGAACATTCGCAGACTTCAGATGACGGATGATGAACTTATGGCTATCAGACGGGATGTGATTGGGGGAAGCAAAATAGATTTTTCTATCAAAGATGATGACACTTTGTTATTTAGAAATCGGGTATGCGTACCAACTAGTACTGAGCTTCGGGACACTATTTTGGAAGAGACTCATAAGTCTATGTACGCTATTCACCCTGGCAGTACCAAGATGTACCAGGACTTAAAGAAAAGCTTCTGGTGGAGAGGTTTAAAGAAAGATGTCGTTGTGTATGTCTCGAGATGTCTTGTGTGTCAGCAAGTAAAGGTGGATCATCGAAATCCGGCAGGACTATTGCAACCACTACCGATACCTGAGTGGAAATAGGAGGCCATTTCTATGGGCTTTATTTTGGGATTGCCAAGAACATTAAGAAAATACAATGTCATCTGGGTCATTGTGGATCGATTGACTAAGTCCGCACACTTCCTTCCTTATAATACGTCGTATACCGCCAACAAGCTTGCAAAATTATACATCAAGGAGATAGTTAGGTTGCATGGTATACCTCGATGTCAAGATCAGACCCGATGTACACATCTCGCTTGTAGCGATTTCAAGAAGGAATGGGCTCTAGTTCGATTACGATCAAAGATTCCATCCTCAGACCGATGGGCAGACTGAGAGGGTGAATCAGATTATAGAAGATATGTTACGTGCTTGCATGCTGGATTTTCAGGGGTCATGGGACCAACATTTACCGTTGATCGAGTTCGCCTACAATAAAGCTTACTGTGCTAGCATTGGCATGGCACCCTCTGAGCTTTGTATGGACGACGGTGTAGGCCTCCGCTTAATTGGGAAGAAGTGGGTGAGAAACTCATTTTAGGTCTCGAGATCGTGGAGAATACAACCGAGACAGCTCGGTTAATCTGTGAGAGACTACGCATTGCTCAAAGTCGTCAGAAGAGCTACCGATCCGAAAAGAAACCATGTTGAGTTTAAGGTGGGAGATAACGTATTTGTCAAAATCTCTCCTACAAAAGGCGTGATGCGTTTTGGGAAGCGTGGGAAGCTGAGTCTGCGCTATGTTGGGCCTTTCGAGGTATTGGGCCGAGTCGGCGAGGTTGCCTATCGAGTAGCCTTGCCACTGCAGCTATCGAAAATGCACAACGTGTTTCATGTGTCCATGTTACGAAGATATGTTAAGGACCCGACACACGTATTGGACTACCAGCCCATTGAGCTCCAAGAAGACCTATCCTTGGTTGAGGAACCGTCTGAATCTTGGATCGTAAAGAACAAATCTTACGGACAAAGAGCATTCCCTTAGTACTCGTGAAGTGGCGGAACCATTCTTCAGAGGAAGCCACATGGGAGCGTGAAGCGGAGATTCGCGAGCAATTTCCACAACTTTTCAAGTGAAGGTATATTGTAAACTATAGTTATGTAAGAAAACCATACGTACCTTTAAATTCTTGAATTTGCTTCTTTAAAAAAAAAAAAAAAAAGGGTGAGAATTTTTTCAAAATCTTCAATGTTAAATTGGTTTATAACATCGATGCTTTACATATATATCTATGACGATCACACAATAAAATCTTAAATGTCATATTTATTCATTCTCGGTTAGAACCGTATGTCTGTTGGAACCCGTGTCATCAGTTAGAACATGTTACCAGGCACGTGATCATGCTTTTGAATAAGTGTTCGATTCTGACATCTGAAATTTCTGCTCAAATAATTACCAAAAGGGTGAGGTAGGTGTGTGTGCTAGGTTTGTGTCATGGTGAAGTATATTTCCAGGCACGTGACACTTGGGAAGGTATGCAACCATGTACGGATGCAATCCTCTATGGCAGTATGGGATGCCACACGCAGTACATCCAGGTTACTACGGATCCCGACCCTTGAAAGCGTGCTTAGTGAAGCCTACCGCATCGCGACCAAAGTTCTTTGACTTTAGACTGTTTCGATTTTGCTTTATACTGGTGTTAGGATAAGGACTTATCGCAGTTTGGTTTAGCTATCCGTACATTTTCGAGGATGAAAATTCCTAAGGAGGGTAGAATGTAAAGACCTGTATTTTGAACTCGAGTTAGATCGACTTGTGTGTATTCGCTTCTAAAACCGACGCCACCATTTGTTTTGGATTTTTATCTAGATGTGATTGTAAAGTGACAGATTTTAATTTAGAGCCCATTTGGACCTCGTGCAAAAGTTGTGCACCGACCTTATGTAGCCGCCAACACCGGACTTGAGTTTTAAAATTAGAAGTGTATAATACATAAGATGTGTGTGTGTGTTTTACTTTGTGAGCAATCCTATTATAAGAAGGAATTGCATTCCCGTATTATACTAGGTTTTGTTAAGAGAGGATAGTTATCCAACCGTGTGAAACTCCGTCTTCTCTCTTCTTCAATCATCGTAGGAGATCGGTTTAGAAAACCTCCTTCTCTAGAACCCTCTTTGTTGAAAGCACTTAAACCTTAGAAAGAACTTGAATCAACCTTGGATTCGTAGTTGGCTATTGGGAGAGGTTGAGATCATTGGGGGCGTGTTGGAGTTGTCTCTGTGAACTCATGGGATCGATCGCGGCGCGAATCGTTGAGGAAACCCGTTGGTTTCGTTCCGAAGCTCCATTCGCGTGACTCATTTCTAATCTAGGAATCCTTAGATTAAAGGTACGTTTTAATTAAACTTTTTGATTAAATCATTAGATTAGCCATGGGTTTTGCTTTGGGATGTATGGGTTTCGATTCGGGTGAAAACCAGTGAAATCGCGTCGCTGTAGCTCGCTCGAACGAGCTATTATCATCGCTCGAGCGATGTATCACCGAACTCCGACATTGCCTTAGTATTTTAGTCATAACGTTTTATCCCGAACTCCGATTGAGACGTTTCTTTTTGCGTTGGAAAGTTAATAGAAAAATCTACAACTTTCATGTTTTGACCAACTCATGGATCAATCGTTTTGATAGTCAAACATATATGCGAATGTTACGTCAAATCGCTCGAGCGAGCTATTATCATCGCTCGAGCGAGGTATTGTCGAACTTCGACATTGCCTTGGTATTTTAGTCATACCCTTTTTTTCCGAACTCCGATTGAGACGATTCTTTTTGCATTGGAAAGCTAATAGAAAAATCTATAACTTTTATGTTTTGACCAACTCATGGATCAATCATCTTGATAGTCAAAAATATATGAGAATGTTATGTCAAATTCTAGGATTGGCGCAACTTGCCTGTTTTGACTTGTTTTTGAGGAAACGCTTAAATAGGTCTATATTATTAGTAATTAGAGTTTATCTTAATGCATGAATGTATATTGTGATGTAGATTGAGGGCGAGAGGCCATCAATAGGACCTTGCTTGACTTCGCATAACTCCGAGTTTTAGGTAGGAGAATCTCATCTTCTGATATTTTATTTTAATTGCATGGATATTTTGAATTAAAATCTTTAAACTTATATGCCATTGAAATCACATCTCAGAACCGAAATTGATATGAATGACCGAAAATCTAAATCTACGAATCTCAAACCCAATCGCTAAGCTCAAAATCAAATCAAGAACGAACTATGTATAAGAAACTTGCATCTGATTTATATTTGTATCTGCATTTGTTTTATGATTGTCCTGAACGACCCCTCAAAAATATTTGAACAACTTCCCGGCGCAAGTTACCCTCTGAGTGTAGCGGCTTGTTGCATCCTGAAAAATGGTTCATGGACGACGATGGTAGGTAGGAGTTCCCATCGGATATATTCCTACTCTCGAGATATAGTTTACTGGAGGTATTTTAAGTTGAGGATTAAGTCATGAATTCGAACTTTGCATATAGAAGTTAGAGAAACTAAGACACTTTGAAACATCCTCTTGAAACTGTTTTCACACATTTAGAAATAAATCTTACATATGATTTCGCACCTAAATTGATTTATTATCCGCTTATATGTTTGACAAGCTATATTAGATATTTGTTTTGAAATCATATTAGTTAAAGTAAAATGCCGTAGATGTCTTTCTTCATCGAAGCTTTGTTGGTTAGCTCACTCGACTATACGTCACGAGTTCAGTATCGTGGCTATTCGTGAGAGGCTGATCCTGACTACGTGCCTGAGGAAGAGCTTGAGGTTCCTCCTGAGGAGTTTTTCCCAGTATAGAACTTACTGATTTTCTTATTTGTGGTGAGAGTTAGACTTGAATTTGTGGGCCCATTTTAGTTGGATACCATAGTTTTATATTTGACGTTGATTTCTGTTATGAGCCATGTTTCGATGATGGTCGGCCATCATCGGTGGTTCTTTACTTTTAATTGCTTCCGCATTTATTTTAGCTATGGATATTTATTACGCTTTACTCTGATATGTGCCCTGTTTGTCCGGCTTATCGTTTATTCGATAGGTTGGCGAACCGGCCTTTCCTATACCTGAGGGATTGGAAAAGTCGGGTCGTCACATCAACCTTTGAAACCCTAGCTTGATACGTAAGCTCGTGGATCGAGGAATCGACAAATTTTAGGTAAGAAGGAATATGTTAAGTTTTGATGTATGTGTATGTTAGTTTTTAGTTAGCATGTGGATGAAAATTAGAAGAATATGAGTTAAGATTCAAGAAAAATGAGTTTGGGAAATTGAAACCCAAGATGAGAGAAATCTGACAAAATCAATCAATCAAAATAAGTATCTGATCGATCGATTTTGTCAGAAGTGAAAGAATGAAGGTTTCTCAAGAAACTGATCGATCAAAATTTTGATCGATTGATTTGTTAAATTGATCGATCGGTTTGACCACTGATCGATTGATTTAAGTAAAAAATAGTGTGTGTTAAGGGAAATCGATCGATCGAAATTCGTCGACATACTCAATTTAAGGTCGGCAGGTTCTTGGTAAAGTCGACAGGATGGGATGTGAAAATGGGATTAGTTTTTGAGTAATCGATCGATCGATTTAGAAACAGATCGATCGGTTTGGGGAATCAATCGATCGATTTTGACAGATTCAAGATTTTGTTTTGATTTGATTAGATGACTTGGGGGAGACTTTATATCTTCCTGTTTTACGTCATTTCTGATGTATAGACTATGACTTAATGTGTTTTAGGAATGAGCATGTGTATGTAAGCGAGGGACTAGCTCAGATTCAGAAGCTTTTGTTTAGATTTTCATTGACGTAGGGAAAACTCCGTAGCATGTGAATTTTGATTACAACTAGCATGGATTTAGTGATATGATAACAGTATGTGTGTTTGTGTGATTTTTGCCATTGATTCCACACGAATTTCATTCATGATTTTAAATAAGAAAAGTGTGTGTGTATGTGCACTTAGAAGAAAATGCGTGCGTGTGTGACAACATATACGTGCGTGTGTGTGACATCAGATACATGTGTGTGTGTGTGTATGTGTGTGAAATCAGCAATGTGTGTGTGACATCAAATAGATGTGAATATGTGTGTGTGCAAGCTTTGAGGTTTTAGTTTATTATAAATTACCACAATTCACGGTGATAAACTATACATTAGATTCAACACTTTGATTTAAGATTTATGTGTGTGGATACCCTACCGATGCGGCGGTATATTCATGGCCGGTACGACGGGATATCAGTAAGTGTACTCCGGTATGGTGGGATATCCGTTCTTTGATTACCATTTTGCGGTAATACTTCGTGCAACACAGGTCACCTCTTTGAAGGGACTTGGGCAATGTGTAAAATTATTTATTGAACGACGATGGTTAGGGTTTTCCATCGGTATATGTGTGGCTCTCGATGCTATAAATGCTCGAGAGAGTATTTAAGTGATTGATTTAAGTTTTGATATAGTAAGAACAAGTTTTAGAAATCATGATAAGTGTTATTTGAAATATGCATCTGATATTTATTTTTGACAATTTAAATGCTTTTAAATTATAACTCTTAGTAAGAAAAGTGTGTTTTGAATTATGTCATGAGATGTATGTGTGATGTGAAAAATATGCATGTTAGTTATGTTTTCCTATTGGGCCTAGACTGTTGGCTCATCCCTCAACTATACGTCATAGGTACAGGTATTGATGCAGGTACTGAGGATGTAGATCCTGAGGACCCTAAGTATGTGCCAGAGGAGGAGACTGAGCTCCCACCGGACAAGCTTTTCTAGTAGACAGAATTGCATTTACTTCGAGATTTGTTTTGTAAGGCTTTGTACATCCAGCCAGTATAAGTTAGGATTTATGTAATTATGTCATGCTGTATTATTTTGTAAACCATGTTTTGGTGACCGCTATCTGTCACTAGTGGTTCGGTTCGGTTCTTTTATCCATGTGATTGGCATCGGATTAGAATCATCTTTTGTCATCTTTTAGACATTGTCAATATATAGAATTGAAGATTTACTTTCCTTATGATGACTCTATCTATTTTGTTAGATTGTGTACTTTGTTTCTGCGTTGTGTGTGGACATACCAGGTGTTCGGTGTGTTCCAGGATTGCCTTATGGGTGATCTGATGGCACCGATTTCTAGGTTCAAAAATTTGGGCTATCGCAGTTAGTATCAAAGCATATGCTTTAGACATTTCTGACAAGCCTTAGATGTGAGTTATATGTTTAAGATTGTGTCAGAATATAGGGACCTTCTACTAATGAAATTTCTAATTTCATTTTGCAGCATATCATGTCTTCTAGAAGTCAAGGATGACCGAGAGGCAGTTATCGAAGGAACCTGAGAAGTGGAGACAATATTTCCACTAGTTCCTATAGAGTTCCTTTGAGAGAAAGTGAGATTCCGGAAGAAAGTATTCCGAAAGAGAGAAGTCAAGGAAGGGATGAAGAAAGAAATGAAGATAGAGAGGACAGGCAGAGAATGGCACAAGCTATGGAAGCTGTGGCTAATGCCATGGCTCAGGAAACGGCATTGATGGCCACTAACAATGCCAACAATCATCAATTCCAGCCACCGCAACCACCAACACACTCAGCATTTACAAAATTTCAGAGGACAAGCAGAATCAATGGAAGCTGAGAACTAGCTCAGTGAGATGGAAAAGATAATCAATGTGCTTCCATGCACTGAATATGAAAGAGTCAGATGGCCAACATTTTTGTTAGATGGAGAAGCAAGCCAATGGTGAAAATCTGTATCGAGGATAAGGGAGCAACGACTACAGGGATGTTGTGGGCGTGGGAAGAGTTTGTTGAGGAGTTCAACAAACAGTATTTTCCAAAGGTAGTAAGAAATCAGATGGAGGTAAAGTTTCTTCAGTTGAAACAAGCAAAAATGCCAGTGAGGGTGTATGGAGTAGAATTTGTGAGACTTGCAAGATTTGCTCCAAAGTATATGGCCTCGAATCTAATGAAGGCCAAGAAGTTACAACGTGGCTTAAGGCCAAATATACGTGATAGGATTTCAGCGTTTGAGCTGGAAACTTATGGTGAAGTGATGAGCAAGGCTCTAGTGGTGGAAGAGGGCATAGATTATGAAATGTTGAAGAGAACAGATCAACAAATTAAAGGAAAGACAAATCAGGGGAGGATTGGTAATTACGAGCCGATGAACAAAAAGCCATGATTCGTAGTACCAGTTCCAAGGCTACCTGCATAGACTAATTACTCTAGGCCACCTATGCCTACATCGGTGAGACCTTTCCGTTACGAGAGGGCTACGATGACTACGTGAGAATTTGTTACTCAGGGTTTCTCTAGAGCAGCATCATCTACCTCTATTGAGACGTGTGCTAGATGTGAGAAGTCGCATAAGACCTCAGATTGTAGAAGGGGTACGGGCGGATGTTTTAAGTGCAAAAAGATGGGACATATGATTAGGGATTTCCCAGGGTTGAGGAAGGAGAGGACAACATCAGCGATGACACCAAGGCCTATCAAGATAGCGAGGCCTATGGTGCAGGGGCCTGCGTATGCCGTTACAGCTCAGGATGTCCAGAACAGTAAATAACATTATCGAAGGTGAAATTTTGGTTTAAATTTAATATATATATATATATATATCATTGATTAGAATTTTAGATAGAGAAGGTGTATCAATTTTTAAAGTAGCCTTTAAATTTTAAATGTCTACATGTTTTCGTTTGACGCATACATGATTAGTTAAACATATATGTGACATAGGTACATTGTAAATGTATGGTAAGGATGATTATCTTTTCTATGAAGTGTGAGTGTTGATAGACCTAGGGTCTACTCACTCATTTATAACACCACAGTGTGCGAAGAAAGTAAATGTTATTCCCAAGACCTTGGATTTTATTTTGGAGGTGTCGGTTCCAATGGAAAATGTGGTCAGTACTGATATAGTGTGTCGGTCAGTTATAGTCTCCATCAAGGATCGCAAAAGACATGAATTGGTGGCGGATTTGATCCTGTTGGATATGCAAGGGTTCGATGTAATCCTTGGCATGGACTGGTTATCCATGCATGGTGCAAGCATTGATTGTCAGAGGAAGATGGTTACTTTTCGACCGAATGGGAGTAGATCGTTCATGTTTTTTGGTATGTGATCAACCTTCGTACCGCTTATCTTCGCAGTTCGAGCAAAACATTTGATGAAGAAGGGATGCAATGGATGCTTCGCTATTCTAAAAGAGCAACGAGAAGAGAAGAATGTGATATCAGAAATTTCGATTGCTCGTGAGTTTCAAGACATGTTTTCGGATGAATTGTCGGGATTGCCACCAGATAGGGAAGTGGAGTTTGCCATTGACTTAGCACCGGGTACGGAGCCAGTATCAAAAGCTCCATATCGAATGACTCCAGCTGAGTTGAAGGAGTTGAAGGACCAGTTACAGGAACTCTTAGATAAAGGGTTCATAAGACCTAGTGTGTCTCCTTGGGGAGCACCGGTCTTGTTTGTGAAGAAGAAGGATGGGTTGATGAGATTATTCATCGACTATCGTTAGTTGAACAAATTGACTATCAAGAATTGATACCCTTTACCCAGGATCGATAATCTGTTTGATCAGTTACAGGTTGTAAGATTCTTTTCTAAAATTGACTTGAGGTCTGGATACCATAAGTTGAGAGTCAAAGCAGAAGATATACAGATGACGACATTTAGAACTAGATATGGGCGCTATGAATTCTTTGTGATGTCATTTGGATTGACTAATGCACCAACTTCATTCATGGACTTAATGAATCGGGTGTTTAAACCACACCTCAATACTGGTGTAGTTGTGTTCGTAGATGACATCCTCATCTACTCGAAAATAAAGAAGGAGCATAAACATTATTTGAGGATTGCCCTACAGACACTACGTGAACACCAACTATATGCAAAAATCAGTAAGTGTGAGTTTTGATTGGAGAAAGTGAGATTCTTGGGACATATTGCCTCGGAGGAAGGTGCTACAATAGATCCAGCAAAAATCGAGGCAGTATTAGAATGGGAACAACCAAAGACTGTGACTGAGATTCATAGCTTTCTTGGTTTGGCTGGATATTACGTTTGTAGAGGGATTTTCAAAGATCTCACGACCACTCACGAAACTTACAAGGAAGGATGTGAAGTTTAAGTAGACCGAAGAGTGTGAGAAGAGTTTTCAAGAACTCAAGAAGAGACTAACTTCAGCACCAGTATTGGCTATACCATCAGGCAGTGGAGGATTTGTTGTATATAGTGATGTTTCACAGAGTGGTTTAGGTTGTGTGCTCAACCGAAATAAGAAGGTTATTGCTTATGGGTCGAGACAGCTTAAGGACCAAGAGAGAAACTATCCAACACATGATTTGGAATTAGTAATAGTGATCTTCGCATTAAAGATATGGAGATAGTACTTGTATGGAGAGACCTTTGAGATATTCACGGATCATAAGAGACCCAGATATTTGTTTACATAGAAGGAATTACATATGAGGCAATGGAGATGGATGAAATTCCTCAAGGACTACGATTGCTCCATTTAGTATCATCCAGGCAAGGCCAATATTGTAGCAGATGTGTTGAGTTAGAAGAGTTCGACTCTATTATCTAGCCTTATTATGGGGATCCGTAGATGGAAACTATTAAAGGACCTTTCTTTTTATGACATGAAGATCGAGGTATAAGCTTCAGGAGCTTTATTGGCTAACATTACGACATTACTATCCAACTGACGATCTTCGATCACATCTATGAGTTACGGATGAAAGATGAAGAGTTAGTGAAGATCAAACAGGGTGTGATTGATGGTAGTAGACCAGATTTCTCGATCAAGGAGGATGGGTAACTATTATTCAGGGGATGTCTATGTATACCGATCGATGCCGACCTTCGGTAGACTATTCTAGATGAAGCCCATAAGTTTGAGTATGCTAATCATCCTGCTGGTACCAAGATGTACCAAGATCTGAAGAAGAACTACTAGTAGAGAGGTTTGAAATAGGATGTTGCTGAATATGTTTCAAAGTTTTTAATATGTCTGCAAGTGAAGGTGGATCATAGACATCCGACAGATTTATTACAACCTCTACCAATACCAGAGTGGAAATGGGAATCAATTTCTATGGACTTCATATTTGGATTACCGTGGACAGTAAAGAGGCATAACACCATTTGGGTGGTAGTCGATCGACTAACTAAATCAGTTCATTTCTTGCCATACAACATGATGTATACAACAGGAAGGCTAGCAGAGATGTATATGAAGGAGATAGTCCAATTGCATGGTATTCCAACCAGCATTGTTTCATATCGTGACCCGTTGTATACTTCAAAGTTTTGGCAAAGGTTTCAAGAAGGAATGGGTATGCAATTAGCCTTCAGCTCTACCTTTCACCCACAGATGGATGGACAAAGTGAGTGAATCAGATAATAAAAGATATGCTCAGAGCATGTATGCTCTATTTTGGAGGATCATGGGATCAACACTTACCGTTAATCGAGTTTGCATGCAATAACAGTTTTCAGACAAGTATCGGCCTGGCACCGTATGAAGCATTATATGGATGACGATGTAGATTACCAATAAATTGGGAAAAGACCAGTGAAAAGTTTATATTGGGTCTAAAAATTATTGAGAGCAATGCTGAGGTCGTTCGTCTGATTCATGATAGAATCAAGACAGCTCAGAGTAGAAAAAAGAGTTATGCCGACATAAAGAGGACAAGTATCGATTTTCAAGTTGGCAACCATGTGTTTGTCAAGATCTCACCAATGAAGGGTGTGATGCGCTTTAGAAAGCAGGAAAATTTAAGCCCATGCTATATAGGACCTTTTGAAATTTTGGGCCGAGTTGGTGAAGTGGCATACAGAGTTGCTTTACCGCCACAACTTGATACACAATGTATTTAATGTATCTATGTTATGGAAGTACATGAAGGACCCTACAGACATATTTGATGATCAACCGATCGAGATTTATGAGGATCTGGCCGTGAGAGAGGAGCAGGTTCAGATAATTGATAAGAAAGATTAGGTGTTGCGCACAAAATAAATTTCGTTAGTGCTTGTTACGTGGTGGAATCATTCAACAGAGGAGCCCACTTGGGAGTGCGAGAAGGAGATCTGCGATCAATACCCTCAGTTGTTCAATGAGAGTTGAGAATAGTTGTGAAAATTGTACATTTCTTTTGAGTTATAAACATGATGTTGCAATGTGAAAATGTATCTTGATGGAGTTATAAAGACCAAAATGTTTGAAAGTTTAGAAGTTGCAATCAATTGGGAGTGAAAAACACAAGCTTTGAAGTTTTCTGTCAAAATCGACCGATCGAAACTAAAATTGATCGATCGATTTGCCAGAACTGAGTTAGAGGCTCTGTGTGAAAACTGATCGATCAAAATTAAAACCGATCGATCAATTTTAAAACCGACCAATCGAAATGCACATTGACCAATCAAAATCACTAAAATAGAGAGCAAATTTTGAACTGATAAAAAATTTATGAAAACTGATCGCTCGAAATGGGCATTCGACCAATCGATCGAAATAAGTAACCAATCGATCAAATTTTTGAAGCCGACCAAACGATTTGAATTCGATCGATCGAAATGGTCGACCAGTGCATTTATGAGGGAAATCGATCGATCAATTTTAAAACTGATCGATCAATTTCAGAAATTATATAAGGGGGTCGTGCGTCTTAGTTTTAAAATAATTAGAAACTTTGTTTTTCTTTTTGGGGGTTTTTCTTGTGCTCTTCCTTGTAGATTCCAACCTTCGATTGGAACCATTAGGAGCTCGATTCTTCGCTAAATCAAGATCGAATCACTCCCGAAAGGTAAATCCTAAGCTTTTTTGAGATAAAATTTTTTCATTTTATATATTCCACCCTAGTTACTCTTAGTTTCTAGAAAACCGTAGTATCTTTTTGGTTTGTTGTGGGATAAATGACTCCCAAAGCACGACAGGCATCGAAGTAACCCACATCACAAGCGGGTTCTTCGCAACAACGACCACCACAACAACAATCACCACCACAGCCACCACAACCACCACCACAACAATAATCACCACCATAGCCACCACAACCACCCCCACCCTGTGAGCAGCCCAATGAGTGGTGGGCTTTGAAGGGTTTTTAACCTGAGTGGACTTTTGATCGAACACTTCCAAAAATGAGAGGAGACTAATTGGGCCTTTCAATACATTGGCAAGGCCAGATTAGAGAATTTACTCAAGCCTTTTCATGAGTATTACTACCCTCATTTGGTGAGATTGTTCTACAAAAATATGTATGTCGGTAATAGGCCAAGGACAATTTGTACGAAAATCGATAATAGAGAATATGAGTTTACCTATGACGATGTTGCCGACGCGATGGAGTGTTATGTGAAGTATGGTGATGGGATTGATTAACAGGAACCTTACCCAGACAAGGTGGATTTTGACATTGTTAAAGAAAGAATGACCTAGGGCAGTTAGGGGTCAGGTTCGGCTGTAAAAAGAGTAGATTTACCCAATCATCTTTGGATGCTCGATACCATTTTTAATTGCAATCTGTATCCATTGAGACATAAGACAGAGAGAGTCGGGGAGATACAACAAGCGTTGTTTTCTGCTTTTATGGGTCGATGGTTTAGTGCTCCTAAAGTTATTTTTGAGGGTTTGAAATACGCCAGGGGAAAAATGCTTGAAGGGGCAGCAAAACCCATTGATGAGATGCCTTACACCTGTCTTCTTTCTGTTATGATTGAGGATTATGCCGGAAGTAGTGAGTATATGATTTCAAGAGATGAGCCAAGATTGACTGACAACGTCAAGCTTTACTCTCTCAAAGAGTGAAGGAAAACTTGTAATCAATTGACGAAGAGGCCACGTGAGGAAGATGATGTGCCACCTGAACCTAATGTGGCACTTGATGCCCCTCAAGACCAAGAACAGCCAGCATATGATGCACCGGCTCAGGATCAACTAGCAGCTGCAGCTCCACTGTAGTGGTGTGCTCCTATTCGTGTGCCCCCACCACCTCAGCGTACCTCTACGACTACTATTGATGATGTTCTCGCCCTCATGGCTGAAAATAATCATCAAATGAGCCGACGTTTGGACCATCACAATGCCTTGCTAGTTGAGACGATGCGCTTTATGTACCCGTCAGACTATCTACAGTGCATGGCAGCGGCACGAGCTTGGATTCCTGAGGCGTCGAGTTCTAGGGCGGGCAGGGGAGATGGTGAGGACGATGAGCTGCCGAGTGACGCAGAGGTTTGAGCAGTGATTCGGGGGGTATAGGCATATATTTTTGAGATATTCAAAGGATGTTTTTTTTTTTAATTACATGTAATTAACACATGGAATTTCAGAAGTACTCCTTTAAAATATCGTAGCATGGTTTCCACCTTTGGATGGTATATATTTTGGATATGGATAGATAGTAAATTTTAAATTTTCTATGGCATGCTCGTTTTGCATATGAATTTCTTTTGATTATATGCAATTGTAGATGGGTTGATTAGTTTTGAATACATGTGATTCGATACATGTCTTGAATGGTTAAATTACGAATGTGTAATCTTTGTGCTATCTTCTAGATTGTAGTTCATTCAGGGTGTGGAGATTGTTTGGAATGAGTGTGATTAGACATGAATGGATCATTTTTGAATATGTGTGGATTTGTGTGTGAATATGGTCTATGACTATGTATGAATAGGTTCACTGACGTAACCTCTTAGGGCTGCATTCCTTAGGTTCATTTTCGAGGACGAAAATTCCTAAGGAGGGGAGAATGTAAAGTCCTGAAAAAATTTTGACCTTTAAACAATTCATCTCGATGTGCGTGCCCGACTGGTCACTCACCTGACAAGGTAAAAATATTAAGGTAAGTTAGAATAGGTTTTTAGTGAGAAAGAATGATGTTAGAAAGTTTATGGACCATTAGATGGAATAATGTACACCGAGGTTCGGTGTATTGGCTTAACACTCAAGTTCATTGCTTTTAAGTAAAAAAGTTAAATGATACGAGAATTTATTTCTCTTGCTTAGGTTGTTGAGAAGAAGTTATTAAGAAGAGAGAGAAGGAAGATGAGCTATGAGTTCATGTGTATGCATGCAAGGTCTGAACTTACATGTGAAATTAAGGATATGGGATCGAAGTGAATCCCCAAATTCAACCTTTGAAACCCTAGCTTGATATGTAAGCTCGTGGATCGAGGAATCGACCAATTTGAGATAAGAAGGAATATGTTAGTTGTGATGTATGTGTATGTTAGTTTTTAGTTAGCATGTGGATGAAAAATTAGAAGAATAGGAGTTAAAATTCCAGAAAAATGAGTTTGGGAAGTTGAAACCCAAGATGTGTGAAATCTAACAAAATCGATTGATCGAAATAAGCATCCGATCGATTGATTTTGTTAGAAGTGAAAGTATGAAGGTTTCTAGAGAAATCGATCAATCCAAATTAAGTTCGATCGATCGATTTGTGAAACCGATCGATCGGTTTGAGCACTGATCGATCGATTTATGAAAAACAGTGTGTGTTAAGGGAAACCGATCGATCGAAATGAAATTCAATTGATCGAAATTCATCGACAAACTCAATTTAAGATCGACAGGTTCCTGGTAAAGTCGACAGAATGGGATGTAAAAATGGGATTGGTTTCTGAGTAAACCGATCGATCGATTTGGGAATCAATTGATCGATTCAGAAACTGATCTATCGGTTTGGGGAATTGATCGATCGATCAATTTAGACAGATTTAGGATTTTATTTTGTTTTGATTAGAAGACTTGGGGGAGACTTTATATCTTTCCGTTTTACATCATTTCTAATATATAAACTATGACTTGATGTGTTTAGGTATGAGCATGTGTATGTAAGTGAGGGACTAGCTCGGATTTAGAAGCTTCATTTAACTTTTCGTTGAGGTAGGGAAAACTCCGTAACATGTGCATTTTGATTACAACTAGTATGAATTTAGTGATATGATAACAATATGTGTGTTTGCGTGATTTTTGTCATTCATTCAGCATGAATTTCATTCATAATTTTAAATAAGAAAAGTGTGTGCATGTGCACTTAGAAGAAAATACGTGTGTGTATGTGCACTTAGAAGAAAATACGTGTGTTTGTGACATTAGATACTTTTGTGTGTGTGTGTGTGTGTGTGTGTGACATCAGATAGATGTGAATATGTGCATGTGAAAGATTTGGGGTTTTAGTTTATTATAAATTACCATAATTCATAGTGATAAACTATAAGTTAGATTCAACAATTTGATTTAAGGTTTATGTGTGTGGATACCATACCGACGCGGCGGTATATTTGTGACTGGTACGGCAGGATATCCGTAAGTGTGCTCCGGTAATACGGGATATCCGTTTATTGATTATCATTCTGCGCTAATATTTCGTGTGGCACAAGTCACCCCTTCGAAGGGACTTGGGTAATGTGTAAAATTATTCATTGAGCGACGACGGTTGGGGTTTCCCATTGGTATATGTGTGGCTCTCGATGCCATATATGCTCAAGAGAGTATTTAAGTGATTGATTTAAGTTTCGGTATAGTAAGAACAAGTTTTAGAAATCATGATAAGTGTGATTTGAAATATGCATCTGATATTTATTTTTGTCATATAAATGCTTTTAACTTGTAACTCTCAGTAAGGAAAGTATGTTTTGAATTATGTCATGAGATGTATGCTTGATGTGAAAAATAAGCATGTTAGTTATGTTTCCCTATTGAGCTTAAACTGTTAGCTCATCCCTCTACTATACGTCACAGGTACAGGTATTAATGCGGGTACTGAGGATATAGATCCTGAGGACCCTGAGTGCGTGTCAGAGGAGGAGACTGAGCCCCCTCCGGATGAGTTTTTCTAGTAGATAGAGCTATGTTTACTTTGAGATTTGTTTTGTAAGGCTTGGTATGTCCAGCCAGTATAAGTTAGGATTTATGTAATTATGTCATATTGTATTATTTTGCGAACCATGTTTTGGTGACCATTGCTTATCACTGGCGGTTCGGTTCGGTTCGGTTCTTTTGTCCATGTGATTGACATGGGATTAGGACCGTCTTTTGTCATCTTTTAGACATTGTCAATATATAAAATTCGAGATTTATTTTCCTTATGATGACTTTATCTGTTTTGTTAAATTGTGTGCTTTATTTCCGCTTTGTGTGTGGATGTACCAGGTGTTCGGTGTGTTTCGGGATCGCCTTATGGGTGATTTGATGGCACAGGTTTCCAAGTGTAAAAATTTGGGCTGTCGCAACAATAAATCACGTCAAAATCTGACGGACGGATCACGAGATATCAAGGAAACACGTAAACTAGAACACTTAAAAGCCGAGAAGAAAAAGAATCCAAAAAAGTCAAAACGTGTGGATCAAATGAGAAAAAAACTTTCGACCTTTATAGACTCCGCCTAATCTCGCGCAACCCCTATAGCATGGAATTGAATCAAGTGCCCAAGGATATATGATGATTCCGAATTAAGCGCTAGACAAATTGTGCTTAATTAGAGCCCCGTCAGCTGGCGCGGGCGATAAATGAAACCCACGCATCCACCATAGCGCAGAATTCCAATCAAGGACTCCGACAACAGCACGGAATTCGAAGAGGTGCCCGAACACTTGCCCTGACGGCCAGACGGCATTTCAATCATGTGCAATAGCACATGCGCTGAATTGAATTAAGCGCCAACAATATAGCGCTTAATTAACCCCCTAAACTTGCAATCACGCGCATCACAACTTGCGCGTAATTATATTCTATGCCAATACTTATGCGCGGAATTACCAAATCCGAGTAAAAAATAATATCGAGGCCAGAAGGCCTCTGATTGCAAACATAGGCCAAGGAGGCCCCCAAACACACACACCCACATACATGATCAAATCATATGCACGTACATTAATCAAATCAAAGCCAAGAAATGAAATAAAATAAACAAATTTTTATTAATAATTAAGAATCATTACAGGTGACACGGGAGGCATACCTCCTGAATTACAACCCAATACAAAAACCTAAAACCTTACCAGCAACCTAAAACAAAGACCAAGGATCCCAAGATGCATGATGTGCAGGAGTGTCTAATCAGAAGCAATAGAAAATGTCGGAATAAGATTGGTTGGGTAACACCTTCCCTCCACTTGTCACATCTCTCTTCCACCATCTTCACCTCTTCTGCTGCCGCCTCCAATGCTGTCGTCACTGCTTTTTGTCAGCAGCAAAGGAAAGGCACCCGCATGCCAGCCAATAACCTCGACTACGGTGGTGCTTCAATAACACCTCCCATCGACTACAGCGGTACTTCCAAATGGCATCATAATTGAACATCGCGACGGGATGAAGATCGCGCGAAATCCCAAAGAAAGGAAGGAGAGACATCGAAAATCAGACCGATAAGCAGAGAAAAGAAGAAGGAAGAGAATGAAGAAATTCGAAAAAGCTCCAAGTACATATAAACACCCAACGAATTACGCGCTAAACACTTCGTGCGAAATCAAATTAAACGTCTGTCAGAATGTGTGGATTTAGAATCTCATGCACACCGCAACGCACGGAATTCAACCCCTAATAAATCCTGCATGCGACTATTCAATCTCATGCATATCTTATCACGTAGAATTCAATACATGCGCTACAAGCCTTGTGCGGAATTCGAGCTGACGCCTCACAGTCAGCGGAAAGTAACGCCTGACCCCTCGATCCCACGCATCCATGCCTGCGAGAAATCCGATTACACGCAAGAACCAACACGCGGGATAACTCTGCTGACCCTTCAATTACGCACAATTGAACTTGCATGGAATTGAATCTCACGTCACCTAACATGCACTTAATTAGTCCTCTGACCCCTGAATCCCACACAGGTAAATATGCGTGAAATTTAATTCCACGCACATGAATATGTGCATAATTCCCTAGTTATAGAAAAAAAATACACACATGGAATAGTAGGACCAGAGACTGAAACTGGGGGATCTAAACACATAAAAAAATTGTAACCTACCCGCCTGATCCACACCTATGCTCAGACTACCCAAAAGAACACTTCAAACCTAAAACTATACACCCCGAGAAGCTAGGATAAGCACTTCACATACACGTCTGAACACTCCGGACCTAACCATTAAGAGTTAAACCAAATTAAAAATACACTCAAGCAAATAAAGCAGGCCAAACTAAATTAACAAAGCCAAACAAAATTCACCAAAATTCAGGTAACTGTAAATAAAAAAAATCATAAATATGATAAAATCGTTACAAATTACACCAAGGGCATACCCTTTGAACATACAAAGATAATTACAACCCCGAAATAAGAATCAAACTAAACCTGCCAGATGAAAGACGAATTTAAAAGTAGAATAGGCACCCTTGAAGGAAAATGCCCAAATGATAACACATAAAAAGGGGAGAAATGGCTAAGAGGCCCAGGGAGGAAGTACACGTTGAACAAATTCTAACAAGAATCCCATCTTCACCTCATTTTTCCTCTGAGATGTTGCTTATGATGCAATCTTCTAGGTCACGCAATAAAATGATAGCATCGTAGAGCCCCGAGCCGATGGAAAAGAAAGAGTGACTCGTAGAAGGCCGCTCAGAATCTGAGGCATACACCTATGGAAGGCCGATCTTAGAAATCCCCAAGGGAGGGCCGACCAAAGGTCAATCCACATAACCTACCAAGGAGCAATTGGCACCGATCACGAGAACTCTGTTACAGTTCTTTTTCTTGGTATTCTTTCCTTCACCTTTAACTCCTCCATCTCTTCCCCCAACATAGTAACACTTCGAGCGCTACTCCACATTCCCAATACCGCTCATTCTCAAAATAAATATATAAATCACCATTACAAACCTCTTAGGATTTAATACCCAGGATACAAAATAAAATGGAAGGAAAGACACTAAGAAAATAAAATGCACCAAATTCTAAAATTGCAAGACCAAAATAAAATAACAAAATTCAAAATCAAACCTAACCCCCAAACACCTATTTATAACCTAAACTCCTCTTCACCACAAAATGACAAGTGCCACACTCACAAACACCCCTATCTAATTAAATCTTAAAAAGACACCTAGCCTTTCAAACAAGGCACAATCCATGGAAAATGGAGATAAACCAATACTCACAAGATATTTACCCCCCTAAAAGAAACAAATCCATGACAAAAGGAGATGAACCAATGGGCATAAAACATTTGCTCCCTAAAGAAACACAAATCCATCACAAAATAAATGAACCAATAGGATCAAAACAGCTAAACACCTCTTCCAAGCTTAAACCTAATTCAAACAAATGTCACTCCAAACTAAACATAAAACCAAAATAAAAACCCATACCTTAAACAAAACAATTGCCCAAAATTTCCCTTTTGCCATAAAACCTCATTAATAATGATAAAATACAATCCCAAACCATCTAATGGGCAAAATCACTCAATGAAGTAAATAAAAATAGAAATAAAATAAATACAGTGTTAAGAAAATAAAAATAAAATAAAACCACAATAAAAATCATATAAAAATCAAAGGAAAAACTGCCCCCGCAATCCCATCGCAACCAAATCACTCCCCGACACCCGCCACTTGCTCCGCTGCGACAAATAATCCAACAAAAAATAATCATAACATAAAATAAAATTATCACTCATAATCCCATTGCAATAACACCCTCCCGATGTCCTATCACAATCAAACCACTAGAACAAAAATAAATAATAAAAATCCCATCGCGACACAAAAGCAAAAAATAATGACAACGATACTCGAATGATGACAAAGTAGTCACAAGATAAGTCATTCCGCGCTACTCATCCCACCACAATCAGAATCACTCTCCCTTGTCCCATCGCGTAACCTCAAGCGCCGACCAGAGAGAGAGAGTCGCTGATGTCCCATCACACATCCCCACATCCCATCTTGACAGAACACATAATGTTATCCCAACACCTAAGTTCATTAGCCTAAATCAGCCACGTCGTCATGTCCCATCGTGACGCTAAAACCCCACCACACCACCAAGGCCAAAGGCAAATCCTGTCACGATATCCAGATACCATTCAAGCTGACTCTACCCCATCGCATAACTAAGATCTGCCAAAGAAAGAAATACATCATCATTGTCCCATCACGATGTCAAAACAACCAACGAGTCATCAAACCGAAATGCGTCATCGCATAACCACCAAGTCCCGTCGCAACCTGCCACAACACACAATCAAAAGGGGAGGTTCAACCAATGTCCCACAACAAAAAGCAATGAGCCAAACCCCCCAAATGTCCCATCGTTCAACAGTCGCCAGACTCCATCATAGCAAAAACAAACGCTCACCGACAAAAGAAGAGAGGAATTTCTTCGACGTCCCATCGCCCCCAACAATATCAAACCCCTGTCGTGAGCCTCTCGTCACACCCCCTAATGTCCCATCGTGTGACCCCCACAAAATAACAACGCCCATCAATTATCAAGTCCCATCGTGAACATCTCATCAGGCGATCCGAACATCTCATCGTGCAACAAATTAGGTAAGTATCACCCCTTTTCTTTCTACTCGATATTCCTTATAAAATATAATTAGCTAATATTAAGTCAAATATTTTTAAAACTTATCTCTTTCGACACGCGAATCACTGTAGTCCTCCCATAAGAGACAATCATCAGTATCCACGAGAAGATTAGACGGAGAATCTGGGATACCAAGTGTCGTCTTGAAAACCACATAAATGGTCGGGTCCAAAAATTCGGCTCTGATGGATCTACTCAGCGACATCTTGGAAGCCACATTTTCTGCCTTTTTACCATCGAATTGGTCTTAAGTTAAAAATCCCAAACTTTCAAAAAAATGATAATAAATAAGCCATCTATCTATCAAATTTCACTTTTCATCACTCCAATTTGTTCCTTCCCTTGGGAAACCAAATACTAAGTATACTCAACTCTGGGAAACCACTAATATCCATTGGAAAGGGACACCTGACATGCCACTGGTGTGGGCAATGACGCGCCTGGTCTGACATGACTTGCGAAAGCCTTCGCCACCAAACATCATATTATCTGGTCACTTGACCTTATCTCTGAATATTCATATGACGCCCCCCGGTACCTCGATTATGTCAAATTTTCTCTATTTGACTATCCCTTACAATAGGTCATGATATGCGGCGGGATGCTACTTGCACCCACGGATGAGGATACACCCCTCGACAGCTACCAGTGGGCCCCCGAATGCTCCTCTAACTGCGCCTTGAATAAGCATCCTAGAAATCCTTATTCTAATTGACACCTAGGAAAGGGAGGACGAAAGTTCAATCTTAGGATAGATTTTATTTTTAGTCTTTTTAATTTTTTGTCTTTTATTTTCTGCAAAGTAGAATAGTTTGTATCCAAGGATTTTCAATCTTAATTGACGGCTAAGGGAGAATTTCTGGTAGATCGCTGTAACATAAGTTTAATTTTCTTGTAATTTTCTTTTCTATAATTTAATTTCTGCACGTAAATATCCGGGGAGTGATAGATTTTAATTGATGACTAGAATCTGGAAGGAGGATTAGATTTATTTTTCTGTAAATTTATTTTTCTGCAATTTTATTTTTAGCACTTAGGATTTCGAAAGTATTTCAAATTTTAATTGACGTCTAAGATCTGAGAGACTTGAGAGCTACTATAACAGTTTTTAACTTCTTAGAATAGATTTATTTTCTACACTGTAGTTTAAACAATACCAACAATTTTTATTCTTTAAAGACAACTATAAGTTTTTGGAAATCAGACTTCTCTGTGGGAACAAATCTTATACTAGGGTTAAATCACCATTGTGTGCTTGCTATAGGTTAAGACAAGGAGTAGTTTAATGCATACCAGTCAACCTTTGATCGAGACTATAATATTAAAAATTTCATTATCTTATCCCATAACTAGTACTTTCATTTAATTTCTCAAATTAAGGTACTAGTTTAGGTGGCTGTCTAGTTAATTTTGAGTGGGTGTCGTTAGTTGGGACACACTAGTTTATCAATCAGGGGGACTAAGTCTCAATAGTTCATTACTTATTCTGGGCCCCTTTTTGGGGTCATTGGTTTGGTCAATTTTGGATCTTAGGTCTAATTTAAATATTAAGATTTCGAGAGAATATAGTGTAGAACACTCCTAAATTTTCACAGGTGTCTATAACAAAGGAACCATCTAATTTAATGAGGATATCGTACCCTTATATGATTTATCATTGTTCATTTGGGCCTCATAAGTTGGGCCAAATAGGGTCGCAATTTCAATTAGTTTGAGTCTTTAAGATGTCTCCATAATTTTCGATGTGGATGCTTTTAGTTTTCAGTGGGTGCCAATAGTAACAGCCCATAAGATTTCAAAATAGGGACATCAGGTCCCAACAATTTTATTAATTTCCTTAGACCTCATATATTGGGTCACTATGGGTCCTGCATCCAAAGGGATCCGGTTTTCTAGGGAAGTTCATATTTAAGTGTAGGTGCTTTCAGAGTTTGAGGGGTGCCAATAGTAGTGGCCCACTATTAAGACCTGAAAAGTATCACTTTTCACCCCTTAACTTAATCTCTATTAGACCCTTAATCATTTAATAAATGTGTTTTAAGTATATTCTGTAGGTAATAAGCAGCAACTACAAATAACCCCTAACCATGCCAAGAAGCCTACTGTTGCCCCAGAAGCCCCTCAAAAGAATGAAGGTTGAACTTAGACAGAGAATTGGCTGCAGCATAGGCACAGCAAAGCAGAAACAAACCAAGAAGAATGCCTCGCCCAGATGTCGCAAGGTTCAATTGAACCAGAGAGAATTCCTTCAGACATACGATGTATGCTTACGACAAGACACCAACCTGGATACTTACGATCTTCGTGCCATTCTCACGTGGTTTGATGACAGAAAGAATTGAAAAGCAGACTTTGCAAGGTTCTCGCGAGTTTCAGTCATCAGCGCTCGCGCAGTCTCGCACAGCTCAAGAAAGGAGTCTTCAATCGTCGCACGATTCCTTTGAAGAGAGAGTTTGAGCACTCGGTAGCGTGTGGTACAACGATCTTCAAGGAAATGCTCACGTGATCCATAGGCCTATGAACACTGCTTCTTCATGAGGATCCTTGCGAGATTCACCAAGGGACAAATCGCGTGCGCAATTCCCGCGCCATTCAAAAGGAAAGAGCAATCTCGCGATAGCCAGAAGTATCCCGTGATGACCAAAGTATCAATCCCGCGACTGCATGAGCTTCAAGTCAATTCAATCCTGCGACGCCAATTCTATCACGCGGCAAGATCTGGAAATCTTTTCTACCCAGCGAGGATCGGGTTCTTAACTTCTCCCTACTTCTGTAAGGGCAATCTGGGAACTTCTAGCAATTAAGGCACGCACTCCAATGCTCCAATCTCAGTGCACACGCCACGAGGCATCTAAGGGACAAGAATGGGCCACCTAGCTTAGGTTTAAAGATCCTTTTTTTTTACTTAACTTCTGTAGTCCTTCTTCTTGAAATCGACTGTAGAATTATAGTAGGCTAAGGTTAGGGTTTAGGAGTTTTCTTTTTCCTTTTTCCTTCTCTTCATAGTCCAGCACTTGCTGGCTATTCCTTTGTATGATTATTTGGTATAGTTTTAATGGAGTTTTGTAATAGGATCTATTGCATGTATGGGATTGGTATTTTGTGAGTTGTTCTATGCAAGGCTGCTGCCTTGAGATCCTCCATTGCTAAGTTGTATTGTAAGCAATGGAGGATTGTCTTTAAGGCTTTACTTAGATCCAAGTGACCTGCGTTTCCAGGTTAGGCACATTGCAGGCCTAGCCCCACCACAGGACCCACTAAATATGAACTCCCATGGGAGCTTGAACTGGTAGCCTTGTGAACATGGTGGCGGCAACAATGTTCTTGTTCTGTCTTAGACCTCTGTGAGGAGGATAACCTCTATGGATAGTCTGTAACCATTCAAGTGGACAGATTATAGCCCTAGGGTGAGGCCAATCCACAGATCTAAGACACATTCTTCTTCTCTGTACTTGTGCTTATAGCCTTGTGAGAGATTGTGCAGAGACAGACTCCCCTGTATTTGTATAGACTAACCATCAGATGGCAGATCTGATCTGGCTGTAGAGATTGTAGGCTTGTGACTGGATCACTGCTGTCTTTCTAAGGCAGTGAACAACTAACCTTAAATGCTAGTACTCAAACTCTTGCTGGTTCTGTGTGTCCAGGCTAGTGCACGTTGTAGGCCTAGCCCCACATACAGAGCTTTAGAGGTTGAGGTTCCTATGGATTCTTGAGCTTGTAGCCTGGATGAAGTAGTGCCTACAATGTTGAACTTGTTCTGACCCATCTCTGAATTGTGATTCCCCTATTGGATAGTTTATGACCATTTAAGTGGACATGTTATAGCCATAAGGGATTGGATTATGGCACAGGGGTGAGTTGGATCCTTTCTCCTCTTTAGTGATAATGTAGCCATTGGACAGGATTTCTATAGCAGCAGATCTGAGTCTGAGTTATAAGACCCATCAGATCTGTACCTAATAACATACTTCTCACCCTTTTTTTTTTAATTTTCTCACACTCCATCACTCTTCTCAACCCTTTCTATAGTTTAGGCATTAAGTTACCTTAGGATTTAGACTATAGTGACCACAAATCCCCTTCCATTTAGGATTACCAGATCTGGAGGACCTACTAAAGATAGCTCCCTTGGAGCTTTAGATCAACTTTCCTGTGGGACAAACTCTTACTTATCAAAACTTGCTATAACAGGCCCTGTATCTTGCAGGACTGTGTATTTTTAGGCTTGCTGCTCTTCAATCCATCTTTGATTTTCACTAACCCAATTCTTATCTCCATCTCCAATAAAGTTAGTAGCAAGCACTTAAAATACCTTAACAAATTTTTTGCGCCGTTGCCGGGGAACCTTGATCTATTAGTAGCCCCTAGATTTTTATATTCTTTATTCTTTGGTAGTTGTACTTGTGAATAATTGATACTGCTGATTTACATTTGGAATTTTTCTTGCAGATCTGGACAATAGCAGAGAAGGAGAGTAGAATTGCACTGGGAGTCTAGCTACCTCTTTTTGCACTTCTCTAACCCTCAAAATCTCAGTTTATTTCTCCTTTGAAAATTCCATAGCAGTTGATTAGGATAGTTGTAATTTTATTAAGTGCAATGTGTCTGCGAGTAGTCTTCCCTGCTGTTGGTGTGTGTACATGTTAGGAAGGAGATCTCTCAGTCCCACATTAGAGCCTCCTAACCCTAAGATAGAAAGGGGTAGAAGACCAAGAAGGCACAGACGCACTACAGTCGAGCCCCCTACTGAAATTGAGCTAGCAGTCATGGGTGAAGAGCAACCCTGAACATTGAAAGAATTGAATGCTCCTGATGATTATAATTCTCCATTCAGTATTCAATTCCCAGATGTTCAAGGAAACTATAAGATTAAAACCTCCATCATCCAAATGCTTCCCTCTTTTCATAGGCTTAGCAAGGAAGACCCTTACAAGCACATTGACCAATTCTTGGCCCTGTGCACCACATTCTCCATTGCTAGTTTGGGACCAGAAGCCACTAGGCTAAGGCTCTTTCCTTTCTCCCTAAAGGACAGGGCTAGCACCTGGTTGTCTACTCTCCCAAACAATAGTATCACTACTTGGAAAGACCTCCAGACAATATTTCTAAGCAAATTTTTCCCAGAGACCAAAACCAGCAAGTTGAGGAAAGGCATACTTGCTTTTGCCCAACCCCCAACTGAGGATTTTAACCAATCTTGGGACAGATTTAAGGAGATGCTCAAACAATGTCCCCACCACAAGATCCCTGACTGGCAGCTTGTCTAGGGCTTTTATAATGGGATTGATGAGAAAAGTAGAGACATGGTAGATGCCTCTTGTGGTGAAACATACATGCATAAAACAGCTGATGAGGCATGAGACTTGTTCGAGGTTATCAGTGAAAATACTTCCTAGAAGATGTCCTCATCTAGAACTGTCCAAGAGCCTTCTCCTAAGTTGGGGCTTGCTGAAACTTCTAAAGGAAAGATGTATGAAGTTAGGGGAAGTGATGACCTGAGAATGCAGATGGCCAATCTTTCGGACAAGTTTAATAAACTTTTAACTGTGGTGCAGCCCAGAGTGGCTGCACAAGTGATGGAGGCATGTCTGATATGCCAATCCCCAAAACACACAGTGGAAGAGTGCCCATCTGCAGTGCAATACCCTGAGTACGTGATGGAACAGGCTGCTGCTGTCCAATCATTTGGCCAGCAACAATCTGGTGGCTACAACAAACTACCATATGGATATCAGCACCAAAATACTAGTTACTAATGGAGAGACCACCCAAATTTGGGGCGGAAACAAGACAATTATATGCAGCCACAACAGATGTTGGCCTTACCTCAAAGGCCACAACAGAAATTTAACCAGGGATATGCCCCAAGGTTGAATTTCCAACATTAGCAGCAGCCCGAGCAGTAAAATCAGTTGGTAGTTTCCCCACCACAGCCCCGAAGTACTTCTTTCGAGGACCAGGTTTTGGCCCAATTGCAAAGCCTTGGACCCTTGAATCAGACTGTGACTTCTCACAGTCAAAGCATAAAGAAAATAGAAGAGCAGCTTGGCCAAATAGCCAATGCCTTGGCCAAAAGAGAAGAAGGCAGGCTGTCAAGCCAGCCAGTAGCCAACCCTAAGGGCCAATATTTGATTGGAGAAGGCTCCTCAAATTTTGAGGGGGCTAATGCCATCACAGCCCTAAGGTCTGGCAGGCTGGTAGACAACCAGGTGGGAAAGGAACAAGGAGAGGTCATTCCCAAAGAATTGTCGAGTGAAAGTGATAAGGATTTTGTTAGAGCACAGAGTCAAGAATTGCCTGCTACCTTTCAATAAGGGAAAAATAAAGAGGGTGTAGTTGAGCCTCAGTAGGAAATAAAAGAAAAAAAAAAAAAAAAAGTTTAGTCATAGGCTTGCAGCTGAGGAACCAGCAATCCCTCAGCTGCCATTTCCTCAAGCTTTGAGTGGCCCTGCCCCTTTCGATAAGGGGAATGCACAGATAGAGGAAATGATGGAGACCTTTAAGTAGGTAAAAATCAATTTACCCTTGCTTGATGCTATCCAACAGGTCCCAGCCTATGTAAAATTTCTGAAAGACCTTTGTACTCAGAAAAGGAAAGCTAGAGGCCATTTGTCCAAAAAAGTTTTTACAACTGATACAGTTAATTCTGTATTAAGCATGACAATGCCTGAGAAGTTACAAGACCTAGGGATACCCACTATTCCCTGTATTATTGGAGACCACACAATTGGAAGGGCCCTTCTAGACCTTGGAGCTGGTGTAAACATGCTGCCATACAGTGTGTATCAGCAGCTAGGTTTGGGGGAGCTTAAGCCTACCCCCATTATGCTATTAATGGCTGATAGGTCTGAGAGGAGACCCATGGGAGTGATCGAGGATGTCTTAGTGGGGGTAGACAAGTTCTTCTATCCTGCAGACTTCCTTGTTTTGGACATGGGCTGCAATAAGAGTACATCCTCGATACCTGTTATTCTGGGCAGACCATTCTTGGCCACTGCCAATGCATGCATTCAATGCAGGTCTAGGATCATGGAGGTAACTTTCGGACATATGAAAGTTGAGCTTAATGTGTACAACAGTGTAAAGTACCCTCAGCTGGACAATGAGGAATGCTTTGCAGTGGATGTACTAGAAGAAGTTGTTGAAGAAGAACTGCCCACTCTACTGGAGTGGCGCAACATTGTTACAAATTTAACTGAAGTTTGGAACATGGTAGAAGAAGGAAGCCCAGCTTTAATGCCAGAAGACATGTCCCCATTGAAGTCTTCTGTGGGCTTAGTGCAGCATTCCAGGTGGAAACCTACATTGCTGCCCCTTCCTCAAACCAACAAAGCACTAATCCTACCATCCATCCAACAAGCCCCTGATCTGGAGCTCAAGAAGCTTTCAGAGACATTAACATATGCTTTCTTTGAGAATGATGAAAAACTTCCTGTGATTATCTCCTCCTCTTACCAATGAGCAAGAGGAGGAATTGCTAACAGTTTTGAGGAAGCACAAGACGGCAATTGGCTGGACCATTGCTGATCTGGGAGGGATTGATGCATCAATCTATATGCATAGGATCCATCTAGAGGAGGGCTCAATACCCTCCAGGAAAATGAAGAGGAAACTGAATCTCACATGCAGGAGGTGGTCCTAAAAGAAATCATTAAATTACTGGATGCTGGGGTAATTTACCTCATTTCTGATTCTGAATGGGTGGCACCTATCTAAGTGGTGCCCAAGAAATCTGGCATAACAGTGATCACAATCGAGTCTGGAGAGCTGAGACCAGCCAGGGAGACCACTGGCTGAAGAGTTTGCATCGATTATCGAAAGCTCAACTCTAAGACCAGAAAAGACCACTTCCCTCTCCCCTTTATTGATCAAATTTTGGATAAGTTGGCTGGAAAAGATTTTTACTGTTTTCTTGATGGGTACTCAGGGTACTCAGGGTATAAAGCTTAGCTGAATTATACAACAACTGAGAAAGAGCTTATGGCAGTGGTTTTTGCTGTGGACAAGTTTAGCCCTTACCTACTTGGGTCTAAAACTGTAATCTTCACTGACCACTCAGCATTAAAGTACCTATTGTCCAAGAAGGATGCAGAGCCCAGGCTGTTTAGATGGATACTCCTGTTGCAGGAGTTTGACATCGAAATCAAGGATAAAAAGGGTGTAGAAAATGTGGCGGCTGACCACTTGTCCAGAATTATTTTGGAAAAAGGTGTCGATGACCTTGCTACAAATGATGTCTTCCCGGATGAGCAATTGTTTGTCATCCAATCCTTGGTTCCCTAGTATGCACATATTGTCAATTATCTAGTTATAGGCAAGATTCCTGACCATTTGACGAAAATGGACAAAGACCTATTTTTCTCACAGGTCAAATTCTTTTTCTGAGAAGAACTTTGCTTATACAAGTATTGTGCATACCAGATCATCTGGAAATGTGTTCCTGAGAGTGATGTCCCTAATATTCTGGCCATGTGCCATGAAAATGCCTGTGGAGGCCACTTTAGTGGAAGAAAAACAACTGACAAAGTCTTGCAGTGTGGGTTCTATTGGCCTTCTTTTTTCAGAGATTGCAATACACACTGCAGGACCTGTGAAAGATGTCAAAAATTAGGAGGGTTGTCCAAAAGAAACCCAATGCCTTTACAGCCCATCCTTGTTGTGGAACTGTTTGATGTGTGGGGTATTGACTTTATGGGCCCCTTTCCTCCTTCAAATGGTTTTCATTTCATCTTAGTGGCAATGGATTATGTTTCCAAATGGGTAGAAGCCATTGCCACAAGAACTAATGATAATCAGGTTGTCCTCAAGTTTATAAAGCAGAATATCTTCTCGAGATTTGGCACCCCTAGAGTCATTATCAGAGATGGGAGTAGCCATTTTTGTAACATAAATTTTGAGAGCTTTCTCAAGAAATATTCTGTCACCCATAGGATTGCTACTCCCTACCACCCACAAACCAGTGAGCAAGTTGAAATTTCTAATAGGGAGATCAAGCACATCCTTGAGAAGACTGTGAGGACTGATAGGAAACCTTGGGCTGACAAGCTTAATAATGCACTGTGGGCTTATAGGACTGCCTATAAGACTCCCATTGGTATGCCCCCATTCAGACTGGTTTATGGAAAGGCTTGTCATCTCCCAGTGGAGTTAGAACACAGGGCCTATTGGGCCATTAAACATTTAAATCTAGACCTAACTTCTGCTGGTCACCACAGGTTGCTGCAGCTGTTAGAATTGGAAGAACTAAGGATAGATGCGTATGCCAATGCCAGGATCTACAAGAAAAGGTCCAAAGCTTTCTTTGACAAGGGGCTGTTAAGAAAGAGTTTCATAGCTGGTGATAAAGTTTGGTTGTTTAACTCCAAACTTAAATTTTTTCCTGGCAAATTGAAATCCAGATGGGAAGGTCCCTACATTGTCATGTATGTTTCCCCATCTGGTGGTGTGGAAATCAAGGATCCTAAGTCTTGGAGAACCTTGAAGGTGAATGGTCAGAGGCTTAAGCCTTGTTTTGAAAAACCTTCCGAACCCATGGACACCATTCACTTTCAAGGGGATCCTTCTTCAAACTGATCCACAGGTGTGTCATTACTGTATCATATGTACTTTGATTTTGATATATTTATCTTGCTTTCTTTTGCTTAAATTCTCTAGGAATTGGTAGTGATCCCATCTGAATCTGGACCTATCTGGTTTGAACTTTTTATGCTTGGTTTGATGCTTACTGCTCTTTAATTGATAGTTTTGTTTGAATGCATAATGTGGGAGGTTGATTTTTGTTGTCCTTGCTTGAATGGTTATTTTTAATGTGTCTAGAGGTACCCATGGTGGGAGTCATGCCTAGGATCCAACCACAGCACACTGGAAATGGCAAAACAGAGAGCACATGCTCTCTCTTTTATACTTTGCTGTCGCTGGGTCCAAAGGGAAGCTCGAGACTCTACACTACAAACGATACTTCATCACCATCTGAGATTCTAAGGCTGTCGCGAGGTTAAAAAGGAAGCCTAAGAGACTCTCGCGCAGTTCACATGGAAACATTCAATAGCTGTTGCGAGATTCAAGTGCACCTAAGAACCTCTCGCGCGATCCACATAGAGCTATTCATTAGTTATCGCGAGATTCAAAGGCTATCGCGAGGTTCAGAAGGACACCTAAGAGACTCTCGCGCAATTCAACAGGAATACTTCATCAGCTATCGCGAGATTCTAAGGCTGTCGCGAGATTCAAAGTGAACCTCAAAGCTTTTCGTGCAATCCAAATGGAGACCTGGGAGCCGCTCGTGCAATTCACATGAATTCATCACATACTGTCGCACGCTCCAAGGTCAACCTGGGAGATTGTCGTGCAATCCAAATTGAATAATACCTTTGCTAGGTTTATTTCCAATCCCACGACCAGATGTTCCAAAGCGCGCTGAGCTTCGTGATAATTATTTTAACCCCGCGCTTGTCTCCCTTTCTAGTATTCTCTTCCTTCTTCCCTCTGTGAAACCCGAGCTTCTGGCACTCTTCCCGCTCTCTCCTCCAACATCAATCCTACAGCTCACCATTCACTCCACGAATCTACAGAGTTGTTCCTAGCATCACCACCATCTATTACCCTCTGATCAGAGATCTCACGGTGCCCTATGCGTCAGATCAAACCTAACCCTAGGATTTTAGGGTAAGCACTTAGATCTCAGTCTCTGTTTCTCATATTCAAAGGTAGAAGTTGTAATGGCCCCCAAGAGTGCACCAAAGAATAGGAGAAAGGATAAGGCCCCTACTAACACCACCCCTAAGAAGGCCAAGACTTCAAAGGCACCTAAAAAGGGGAAAGAAGTGGTTGAGGAGGCGGAGGAGCCAACCCTAAGTTTTCTACTCCTTCGGAGCTCATGGTTTCAATCCCATTGGAGCCTGAGACAGCTTTTGACCTACCATTTTTTTAGAAGGGGCCTCTCTCTGCCCCTGCCGTACAGTTTATGAGCAAAGCGGGCCTGATACTCTTGACGAGAGGATTTCTAGCACTATCCTACCCTAGGCTAGTACAACTATTTTATCAGCACATCAGGGTCAAGAAGGACAAGGATGGACAAGTATGCTTGCTGGTGTTGATTGACGATTTTGAGATGCTAGTGAGCCCCAAGGTGATTGCTGAAGTTTTGGGCATCCCAGCTGCATTCGACCCTAGCTGTGGATATGGCCCCCCCTGAGCACACACACAGGACCACACAGGACCTCCAAGACATCCTATCCCTTATCCAAGACATCCTATCCCTCATCCAAGACATCCAATCCCAATTATCCACCACTACACACACACAGGACTAGATGCAGACTGAACTCACATCCATCCAATCCACCCTTCAAACATTAACAAACCCACCCATCCATCCCTCAACAATCTCCTACAACCCCCCTGGTCCTTTCCACTGACAAAGAGACCCAGACAAAAATGCTTCCCTGCAGCCCACCCCACTCTGTATTCGCATGCCAGACCCTGAGCCTAAAGCTACTCCAGACCCAGCTGCCCAGTCTGAGGAGGCACAACCAAAGACCCAGCAAGAAAAAGGGAAGGCCCCAGCTGCCCCTCCTGCCTCACCTCCTACAGAGCAGCCTCCACCTACCAAGGCCTCTGCTGCACCTCCAAAAGAGCAAACTTATCCTAAACAGAGGAAAGTCACTGCTAAGAGGACTGCTTCCACAGCAGCCTCTATAAAAATTGGCAAAGAGCCAGCTGCCCAGTCTGAGGAGGCACAACCCCCTGGCCAGCCTGAGTCCAAAGCAAAAGAGAAATCCCCAGTGGCCCCCACTGAGGAAGGCAAAGGCAAATCCCCTATAACCCCCTTGCAAAAAGAAAAGGAAAAGCCCCTCAAGAGCCCAAAGAACCAAAAATACTCAAGCAACCAAAAATAAGGGTGAGAGCACCAAAAGCTCCAACCATGAGGAAAACCCCAGCCGAAACAAGAAAGGCCAAGCAAGCCAAGAAGAAAAAGGACAAAGCTGCCCTTAGGGACCATGCTAAAAAGATGGGCTGGGATTTCCTGACAAATTCCGATTCATATTCTTCTTTCTCTTAGATTAGATTATATTGTACTTAGGTTTTTCTTTTTCTCCCCTTCCAATCTTCTACTTGTAATTCCAATTGTACATGTTTTTCCAGTTAATATAATTTTTCATTTTTTTTGTATATTGATCTGTTCAATGTGCTTGTTTAAGTTTTTTTTATTTTAGTCTTCGTTTTGTTCAATTTTGTCATGGGAGATGTATTTAGGGTGGCTATGATCATTTCAAATAGGAATCAATGTGACTGTTGACTTCAATCATAGGATTAAAATGCTTTCATTTTCATATTCGTGGGCCCAGTCTCAGCTTCCTTGCGGATTCTGAGCAACGCCAACAACGTAATTCCACACCTTCCATCGTGCTTGCTAGCGATACACAGGATCCCCTTGAATACCAAGCTTATCTTTAGACATTCATTTATTGTGCGCTCTCTTTTCCCATAATCGGTTGTGAGATTCTTCATTCCCCACACAATTATAATTTATTGCCAAGCTTGACAAGGGACAAAGCTTTATTATGCCGATTCATTTTCCACCGTCCAATTCTTTTAAATAGGCCTTTAGTTCCTCTTCATCTAATCCTTCCTCTTCTAACCCTAACAGTCCGCCCCTCCTCACAACCATGGCGGATGACAAACCCTACGAGTTCCCAATCAAATTCTATCCGATGTGGTCGGACCCCCCACCGCCTAAGGAGTCGGACCCATTACAATTTCTCTGGGATGAGTATGACGAGGTCCAAAGGATCCTTACCAAGGAGGAGAAGAAAAAGAAGAAAAAGGATAAGAGAGAGAAGAAGAAGAAGAAAATGGAACCACCTGCATCTCCCCCACCATCTTCCTCAAACCCTCCCCCACCAACTCCCCCTTGATTCCTCTCTTCCCCCCCATTTTGTCTTTTCTTTTTATATCTTTTTGTAATACTTTATTTTTATTTTAATAAAAGTTTCTTTTAGTTCTATACTGTTCAGTTAGCATTTTTTTTTAATTTCTGTTTCTCAGTCATACTCTGTGTTTATTTGTTCTGACTAGACTCTACTGCATTTTCTCACATTTGAACCAGTGAGGACACTGCTCCTCATGGTTTGGGAGTGTGGCAGGATAGGTCTGCCAATAGAATAGTTAATTTTAGTGCAGTAATGGTGGTATAACTGAGATGAATAAAGTAAATTTTCACTTAACTTGATACAATGAGGAAACTTGTAAAAAATTAAAATATTTTTACATACTTTTCGAAACTGAAAAGGTTAAAATCTTGACACCACCATAAAGCTAATATCAGAAAAATTTTCAGTTAACACTCAGTGAACCTAAGAGGAGAGAAACAGATGAAAATACACCTCATGGGTTAAATTTGATGACCATACCTAGTGAGATTTGGGCCCATCATTTTCTTTTGAAGAGTATTTTTGGCATTATTTCTGCTCTGATGACTGATTGAATCAAGACTTTTTCACTAGAAGTTGTGCACCTCCAAATCAAAACTAATTGACAGTACTCATGATACTAAGGAAATGATCCAAGGCCCTCATTTGGACAGTTTGAGCCTGAAAATCCAACCTTTTAAAATCTGTCCTTTTGCATACACCAGTTGAGCCTTAAAATCATACTTTTCTTTCACAAATACCAGAATACTTGCACCTTAACCTCATGACCTGATTCAACCTTACCCTCACTCTGAGAATTCAGAAGGTAAAGGAGAAGGAGTTAAAGATACTGAGAATGATCCAACATTCTGTGGAAGGTGAAGAAAAGCAACTTGTGAACAGCAGTGTATCAATAGCAGCTGTGTGGCAGTTCATCATAAAAAAAAAAAAAAAATCATAAAAAAATGAATGAATAAAAACAAAAAGAGAAAAATAAAGAGAAGTCTAGAGAAGAACATCTGAAAATTGAAAAGAAGAGGAGAAGCTGACCACTTTGATTCTGGAATATATCAAGTAAGATGAAGTTTTGCTGAAATGAAGGTTGTGAAGTCATAAATCACTCCTTACCTTACTGATTTCTTAATTTGGATTCTCTTTTTACCCCTTGATTCTTTACATCCCTCACCCATAAGCCACATTACAACCCATTCAAAAAGACCTTGTGGATCCAAAGTAAAATGAGCTGTCATGTGGAGATGAGGAGTTGTCCAATCTATGGTGAAAATTCATGAGGATATCAAAAATTAGAAGCTTTGTCCATGCTTATGCTTGCAGGCCCATTTGGGGTCTGTAACTGCTCTTGAGCTATTGTGAATGTGAACACCCTCAGATTGTTAATGTTGAGAGATAGCCCTAGTGAGAATTGGGTCTAAATTTTGACTTCATTGGGGTTGTATCCAACCTGAATTTTGAATTTAAGGCAAGCTGGGTACTGAATTGGACACATTGAATTTCTAATATAAAATGGATGGTGGTGATGCAAACACATGTTAACTTTTAAGTTTTAAATGGTCTGCAACACTGCTGCAGTTTCCTCTAAGTGTTAAATAATGGGTGTGGAATGAAGCTTTGTACATTTAAATATGTGTTGTCATTAACTGCACTATACTTAACTGTTCTAATGGTGAAGTTTGTCGGTGTCTTCACTGAAAACCCTCAGGAGACTTCACTCCTCCACTAGGGATCACTTAGGGGTTTAAAAGGCTTGGTACATATGCTAAATGTACCTGTGATCCCTACGAAAGTGTCATTTAATTAGTTACAGCTTTGCTAAGGGACTAGCAAAGATTAGGTTTGGGGGTGTGTTAAGACCTGAAAAGTACCACTTTTCACCCCTTAACTTAATCTCTATTAGACCGTTAATCATTTAATAAATGTGTTTTAAGTATATTCTGTAGGTAATAAGCAGCAGCTATAAATAAACCCCTAACCATGCCAAGAAGCCTACTGTTGCCCCAGAAGCCCCTCAGAAGAATGAAGTTGAACCTAGACAGAGAATTGGTTGCAGCATAGACACAGCAAAGCAGAAACAAACCAAGAAGAATGCCTCGCGCAGATGTCGCAGGGTTCAGTTGAACCAGAGAGAATTCCTTTGCGCAGTTGTCGCGGACTTCTGAAGACAGCACACCAACTGGTCGCGCAGTCTTCGCATCGTTCTTGTGCGGTTTGATGACAAAAAGAATTGAAAAACCGACTTCACGAGGTTCTCGCGAGTTTCAGTCATCAATGCTCGCGTAGTCTCGCGCAGCTCAAGAAAGGAGTCTTCAATCGTCGCGCGATTCACTGAAGAGAGAGAGCTTCAGGCACTCCAGCGCGTGGCTGTCGCGCAGTGGCTGCGGGATACAAACCTTCAAGGAAATGCTCGCTCGATCCATAGGCCTATGAACACTGCTTCTTCACGAGGATCCTCACGAGATTCACCAAGGGACAAATCGCGCGTGCAATTCCCGCGCCATTCAAAAGGAAAGAGCAATCTCGCGATAGCCAGAAGTATCCCGCGATGACCAAAGTATCAATCCCGTGACTGCATGAGCTTCAAGTCAATTCAATCCTGCGACGCCAATTCTACCATGCGGCAAGATATGAAAATCTTTTCTACCCAGCGAGGATCGGGTTTTAAACTTCTCCCCACTTTTGCAAGGGCAATCTAGGAACTTCCAGCAATTAGGGCATGCACTCCAATGCTCCAATCTCCATGCACACGCCCCAAGGCATCCAAGGGACAAGAATGGGCCGCAATTACATTGATGAAATTAGGGTTTTTCCTAACCCTAATTCACAGAGAGTCGACTACTATATAAGCCTAAGCCTAGCTTAAATTTAAAGAACCTTTTTTTTGGACTTAACTTCTGTATTCCTTCTTCTTGAAACCAACTGTAGAATTACAGTAGGCTAAGGTTAGGGTTTAGGAGTTTTCTTTTTCCTTTTTCTTTCTCTCCATAGTACAACACTGCTGGCTATGCCTTTATATGATTATTTAGTATAGTTTTAATGGAGTTTTGTAATAGGATCTATTGCATGTATGGGATTGGTGTTTTGTGAGTTGTTCTGTGAAAGGCTGTTGCGTTGAGATCTTCCATTACTAAGTTGTATTGTAAGCAATGGAGGATTGTATTTAAGGCCTTACTTAGATTCAAGTGACCTGTGTGTCCAGGTTAGGCACATTGCAGGCCTAGCCCCACCACAAGACCCACTAAATCTGAACCCCCATGGGAGCTTGAGCTGGTAGCCTTGTGAATATGGTGGCAGCAGCAATGTTCTTGTTCTGTCTTAGACCTCTATGAGGAGGATAACCTCTGTAGATAGTCTGTGACCATTCAAGTGGACAGATTATAGCCCTAGGGTGAGGCCAATCCACAGATCTAAGACAGATTCTTCTTCTCTGCAATTGTGCTTATAGCCTTGTGAGAGATTGTGTAGAGACAGACTCCCCTGTATTTGTATAGACCCACCATCAGATGGCAGATCTGATCTGGATGTAGAGATTGTAGGCTTGTGACTGGATCACTGCTGTCTTTCTAAAGCATTGAACAACTAAGCTTAAAAGCTAGTACTCAAACTCTTGCTGGTTCTGTGTGTCCAAGCTAGTGCACGTTGTAGGCCTAGCCCCACACACAGAGCTTTAGAGGTTGAGGTTCCTATGGATTCTTGAGCTTGTAGCCTGGATGAAGTAGTGCCTATAATGTTGAACTTGTTCTGACCCATCTCTGAATTGTGGTTTCCCTATTGGATAGTCTGTGGCCATTTAAGTGGACAGGTTATAGCCATAAGGGATTGGATCATGGCACAGGGGTGAGATGGATCATTTTTCCTCTTTGGTGATAATGTAGCCATTGGACAGGATTTCTATAGCAGCAAATCTGAGTCTGAGTTATAAGACCCATCAGATCTGTACCTAATAACATACTTCTCACCCTTTTTTTATTTATTTTCTCACACTCCATCACTCTTCTCAACCCTTTCTGTATTTTAGGCAATAAGTTACCTTAGGATTTAGACTATAGTGACCATAAATCCCCTTCCATTTAGGATTACCAGATCTGGAGGACCTACTAAAGATAGCTCCCTTGGAGCTTTAGATCAACTTCCCTATGGGACAAACTCTTACTTATCAAAACTTGCTACAACAAGCCTTGTATCTTGCAGGACTGTGTATTTTTAGGCTTGCTGCTCTTCAATCCATCTTTGATTTTCACTAACCCAATTCTTATCTCCATCTCCAATAAAGTTAGTAGCAAGCACTTAAAATACCTTAACACCCACTAAATTTCTAAACAAGGACATTGGGTCCTGAAAGTCATCTTGAACTATTTGCTTAAGCCCATGGGTTGGGCCATTTCGGGTTTCTAGGCTCTAATTGGTCTAATCTTAATAAATTGGGGTCATAGGGCCTCTAAGGGTCCCATTTCGATTGGTCAAACTTATGGTCAACCATCTGATATTTTAATCATGGGTCATCAGTGGTTACAGATATCATAATAGTGGTCATCAGTGATCACTTTGTCATGGGACATGAGGGATAGTCAAGATTTTTACTTTATCCCTTCAATACTAGTTATTTAACTAAGGGTTTCGGACCATTGGGCAGTAATCGGGTCACAGCTTTTATCTCCGATCATGTTTTCCAATAATTTTAAAACTTAGTGAAAGAGGACTGGGTGCCTCATCTTTCACAAGTAATGAAACTCAAAAATGCGATCAGACGTGATCATGAACATCAATTATCGCATGAGTTTTTAACATATTCGTTCATCAGACTAGATTTCAAGGTCTCCGGTAATCAGGCTATAACTTTCCTTGCCGATATTGGAATCAGGAAAATAAGAGCTTTTTGGAAACCTCTTTAAGTTATCTATAATATTACTTTATATACCTAATACTAAAAGTTTAAGGTTCATGTCATATTTAAGGCCATATAATTGGATGTCCAGATGTGGTTACAACAGGTTCGACTTATAATAGTTTCCCACGCTCTCAATTTTTGGAATTTCTCCCAGTCAAATCAGATCTACCCAGAGGTTAAATTTTTATACAGTACCAATAAACTAATAAAATTATAACCCTTAATTTTTACAGAATTTGGGGTGCGTCACACTTTGGCCCTCATCTCCACCCTCCGTCAAGTAAATTCTTACACTTTTGGTCCTTTTGGTGCCCCCCAAAACTGTGAAAGTCAAGATTCTTCTCAATCCAATGATTGCATGCACTCTTGTGCATCTCTCACCACACATCTCACCTAGACCAATCCAATGGTTTAAGATGAATTCAAGGTTAATCAACTCATTATGTGGCTAGAATTTGTTAGAGAAAAGTAATTTTTTTCTTTTTAATTTAGAAATTAGGGGATTAATTTATAAGGACCCTGATCGGACCCAAAAGTTGTATAGCATATCCCCGAATCCCAACCTTGTTAGATCTCAATTAACTACTAATGAGTGCTTTTAGTTCGTGTTGTGTTACAACAGGTGCAGAAGCAGATTAATTGCTAAAATGAGTTAAAAGAGCAAAGATAGGAAGAAACCCTAGCACAAGGCAAGCAATCCAAGGAGATGCACTGCAGGAAGAGTCTCAAAGCTTAAATGTACCGGTTGGAATTGCAAATTCGACTGATCGAAATAGCGCAGCATAGGAGATTTCCATTTAAAGAGAAGAGGTCTTAACTGGACCAGTCGAAACATCACTTTCTACCGGTCAGTATCCAAAAGGAGCTTCAAAAGTATAAAGTGAGACCGGTCAGGACTAAGCCGACCGGTTGAAATTGAAATAACAACATGCAATTATATTCATGGACTTAATCGACCGGTCAGAAGACGAAGTCGACCGGTCTGGAAAATAAGGAATCCTAAAGCCTTCGCGGGTTGTCTTCTACTTGGAGAAGGAAAGTAAAGCCGACCGGTCGGTTCACCAACACCGACTGGTCGAAACAGAGTTTCTGCGCGAGAAATCAGGTCAGCAACAGCTGTAGATATCCTCGAACTATGAGATCTTCTCCGGGATTCTCTTCAACAATCGGGATAACTCTAAATCACACGAATTTCCTTCTAAACTCATCTTCCTTGGAGGATTTTTAAGATCTAGGAATCTTTGTCGTGTATATCTATTCTATGGCCTTATAATCTATAAATAAGGACCCTAGGGTTTAGTTTGAGAGACTCTCACGCTAGAATCTTTCTAGAGGACTCTGACGTGAGTTTCAGTAGATTAGGTTAGGAATAGTCTGGAATGGAGGGAGATTGATTGTGATCATTGATTAGAGTCTTCATTAGTGATGAAGAAGAACTCTGAATTGATGTGTGTGTAAAGCTTCAGCTAAGGATCTCTTGTAAATTTTAGATGAGTATTCAATAAAGTGTTATTTATTTTTGCTATTTTTAAATTCCTAGAATGGTATGATTGTACGTTGGAAGTTCTGAGAGTCATCGAGAATGAGCGATTTTTAGAGGTTTATTTCTATTTAATAAAACCTCAGTGGCCTTGTAGGGATTGGGGTTAGATTAAATAGAATACTTACTGACGAACAAGGCCTTGTAGGATAGTTTAAATTGGTTACGTGCAATGATGCTTAACGATTAGGTTATCTAACTCGCGATTAGATCTCGCTAAGTCGTAAACGATGCAACTGAGCTTGTAGCCAGGAGCTGAGATACCAGGGATTTATTATAGGGAAGTAGTAGATTTTATTGGGTGCTAATCTAAAATCCAAGAGAGATTCATGACTGCCTTCTCTCCTCCTATTTCCAACTATTTAGATTTTCTTTTATTTTAGTATAAATTAGGAATTCTATGCTATAAAATATTTCTGACAATAGAAGTTAAATAAGAGATAGACAACAAATCTATGTTGTTCGACACCCTTGTACTTGCCCTAGTACATTCGGACTTGTGCACTTGGAAGGTCATATTTTAAGATGATCAGACCCTTATGGTTCAATACAACTTACTAAGAATGTTACTATTCCATGTGTAGCCACAAATACCCAATATAAGTGTTAAACTTATCTAAACCCCTTAAATTTTATGCCAATGTTTGGCCAACCATATGATGGCTAGTAAAATAGGTATGATTGAATCACATCCATTGATGATGATCTAGAGCACATCACCTTCCATTTGACCCTAATTTTCATGAAATTATGGGGGTGTCAACATGAAAATTTGAATGGGGGCTCTTAAGGGTAAGAGACTCCATATGGGTGTCTCTGGTAGTTCCACCAACTTGTTGATTTTATATGGGTGTATTTCATGGGTGCCACAAGTAAAGGTCCTAAATGAGGTTGCCCTCAATGGGTGCCACATATTTTTGGGAGCCGGGTCTCGGGTCATCCCATTATGATTTTTTCATTAGGTTGGGTCTTGGACAAATGGTTGACCAGCCTTGATTTTTAGGGGTAGATGTTACAAAATCCTATTTTATCAACTTCAGAATAGAAAGATCCTACAGTAGGAACTACCATAATTGTGTTCCACCAAATCAACCACGAATAGATATAAAATCCTTCACATATCTCTTCTCCACCAACAAACACTCCCCGTCAAGTTGGTGCGATAATATCAATAGATCCCAACTTGGACAATATCTCTTGAAACTTTGTAATGGGTAGACCCTTAGTGAAAATATCTAGTAACTGTTTGTCATTGATCAATCACATAATTTATCATTTTGATACCCTTAACTTAGTGATGCTAGACCCCAGTTTGCTACTAATGAGATACTAATGTGCAAATATATAGAACAGACAGTAGAAAAGTACCAAAATGATAATCTAGGCCAAAATGAACTCAAAAAGCTGTAAGAATCATGATCACAAGAAAATATGATCAATCGTATTTTAAGAACCAGTCGTGAGAGAAATTGTATTCTCAAAGGAGCGAAATTGAAGAAGAAAAGAAGGAATCCTATATTACGATCCTATACAAAAGACGCTCAAGACTTGTTTAGCACGTAATGAAGGCACGATCGTTCGAAAAGCTAAAGAATTGTACAAGAAGAAATGCAATCGTATTTATGATTGTACAAATTAAAGCTCATTGCTGCTACTAATCACGTGAAGCCATGCACAGAATTAGAAGATCTCCTAAATTAGAAGTCTACTATCTCACGGATCTGAGAAGGTTGGCGAAAGAAAATCTTGAAAGATCTATGCTGCTGAAATCAAGGAGAAGAGTTCCGCACACATCTACTATCCAAAGCAAGGAAGATTGGAATTAGAAGTTTTGTTGTTTTAGGAATCTTTTATTTTTGGTAGTTTACTTTTATTAGAACTCAAATAATGTAAACCAACCCCTAATGATCTATAAATAAGAGGGTCTGGTACCTAGAATTCTTTATCAAAGGAATTCTCATCATCAATTGATGACTAAGGTTGAGTTTCCTGAAGATCAACTTAGCCTAGTTTAGTTTAGAGTAGTTATGATATCCAAGATTTCTCGAGAGCAATTGACGACTGTGATCGGGAGCTGGAAGATTAGAGTAGAGTAACCGCAGTTTCTCAGGAGAAATTGACATCTGAGACTGAGAGTTGAAAGATTTTTTTATTTGCTTTCTAGTTTCGATTTATTGCTTTCTTTTACTACTTTGTAAATATCTAAAAGTTCTTGATTTTAATTGACGACTGAGATTGAGAATTTGCAGATTAGTGTAACGATTTTTTTATTTTCCATCTTCAGTTTCCTAGTATTTGATTGACGAGCAAATTTTTAGGAGATTGTAAATTAGTATATATCTATATTGAAGGTTTTCTAGCTTTTGATTGCCGCCCAATCTCTGGAAGGCTTAGATATAATATAATGTTATTTTAATTTCATAGTCATCAGAGAACTGAAAGAGACTGCTTGACGACCACAATATAGTAAGAGCATTTAAATTTATTTTTCTGTACCGTAGTTTAATTAAAACAATAATTTTTTATTCTTTAAAGGCAAATAAAAGTATTTAAATTTTTGACCTTCCTCGTGGGATCGACCTTAGGCTAGTGCTACAATTTCCGTTGTGTGCTTTGATCGGTCATGTAATTTACCATTTTATCACCCTTAACTTAGTGATGCTAGACCTTAGTTTGCTACTAATGGGATGCTAATATGCAGATAATTAAAACAAACAACAGAAAAGTACCAAATGTTAATCTTTACTAAAATGAACTCAAAAAGTAGTAAGAGTCATGATTGCACGAAAATACGATCAATCGTATTTTAAGAACCAGTCGTGAGAGATATCGTAATCTCAAAGGAGTTAAACTGAAGAAGAAAAGAAGGAATGAAGACACGATCCTATACAAAAGATGCTCAAGACTGGTTTGGTACGTAATGAAGACACGATCGTTCGTAAAGCTAAAGAATTGTACAAAAAGAGGAAATGCAATTGTATTTACTATTGTATAGTATTAATGCTCATTGTTGTTGTTGATCACGTGAAGTCATGCATAGAATTATAAGATCTCATAAATTAGAAGTCTACTACCTCACTTATCAGAGAAGATTGGCGAAATAAAATCTCGAAAGATCTCTACTGCTGAAATCAAGGAGAAAAGTCCCGTGCGCATCTACTATCCAAAGCAAGGAAAATTAGGATTAGAAGTTTTGTTATTTTAGGAATATTTTTTTTAGTAGTTTACTTTTATTAGAACTCAAATAATGTCAACCGACCCTCATAATATATAAATAAGAGGGTTTGGTGCCTATAATTCTTTATCGAAATAATTCTCAGCATCAATTGATGACTAAGGTAGCTTCCTGAAGATCAACTTAGTATAGTTTAGTTTAGAGTAGTTTAGATATCAAAGGTTTCTCAAAAACAATTAACAACTATGATCGGGAGCTGGAAGATTAGAGTAGAGCATCCGTAGTTTCTCAGGAGCAATTGGCATCTGTGATTGAGAGATGAAAGATCTTTTTATTGCTTTCTTTTACTACTTTGTAAACATTTAAAAGTTCTTAATTTTTATTGAAACCTAAGATTGAGAATTTCCATATCAGTGTAATGGTTTTTATTTTCCATCTTCGATTTTCTAGTATTTTATTGACGACCAAATTTCTAGGAGATCGTAGATTAGTATAAATCTATATTGAAGGATTTCTAGTTTTTGATTGACGCCCAGACCCTGGAAGGCTAAGATATAGTGTAATGGTATTTTAATTTTGTAGGCATCCGAGAACTGTAGGAGACTAGTTGACGACCAGGATCTAGAAGTAGGAGGATTAAGATTTATTTTTCTGCACCGTATTTTAATTAAAACAACATTTTTTTATTCTTTAAAGTCAAATAAAAGCATTCAAATTTTTTACCTTCCTTGTGGGATCGACCTTATACTAGTGCGATAATTTCTTTTGTGCACGTGCAAGAAGTTAAGACTAAGTACACTTTTAAGAGCATACCAAGTTTTGGGCATTGTTGTCGGGGAAGTGGATAAATTTTGAAAGTTAATATTTGTCTTTCAAACCTCTTTTCTTTTCTATTTTCATTTTCTTTGATCGTTTCTTTACCTTTTACTAGTTTATTCGAAGCAGTGGATCGAAGGTTTCAACACTTCTTCTAACAATAGAAGCTAGAGGCTAAGATTTGTTTTCTCTCCCTGCTTTCTAAAATAATAATTAAATAAAATTAAAATATATATATATAACTTTTCTGGTGTATGCATCATACCCGATTTAATAATTCTATTCTAAACTTTTTGAGTGTGATCCATAAATTCAGAGGACTCTCTTACATAACTTAGCATCTAGCCGATCTTTCGAAAGAGAATCCCATATAATGGCTGACAAGTTACTTTGACTGCACCCTCTTATATAGTTGTACCGGAGGTAGTGTTTGGTAAAAGTTACGAGATCAAGCTCAATACAGTTCAGGCTTTACCTACTTTTCATGGGCTTGATTGAGAAGATCCCTATCAACACTTAAGGAACTTTATAGAACTTTGCACTATGTTACAATTATCAGCAACTAATGATGAGGCAATTAAATTACGGTTGTTTCCCTTTTCTCTCAAAGATAGAGCGAAAGCGTGGCTAATATCATTGCTCACTAGAAGTATTACCACTTGGGAAGGACTACAACCCAAATTTTTTAACGAGTACTTCCCTATTAGTAAAACTAATCAGATTCGCCAAATAATTCAAGACTTCAGGCAATTGCTTAGAGAATTATTTCATGAGAGTTGGGAACGCATGAAGGATATATTGTGAAAATGTCCTCTTCATGACGTGCCAAATTGGTTTATTGCATAAAGTTTCTATCAAGGATTAACCAAGACCAACCAGTCCACGGTTGATATCGTAAGTGGAGGAGCCTTCATGGCTCAAAATTGATAGCAGTCTTGAAATTTATTTGAGAAACTGGCTGACAATTTAAAGCAGAAATAGGCCTTGCTTAGGTCTGATCCCGATGTAATCCGCCACACCCCTCTCACTAGGGGTGGCCTTTACGATGTCAACAGGGACAAAGTAAAGAAGGAGGATGACATTGATGTCAAGGTTGTAGCCCTAGAACAAAAACTTGCAATATTAATGGCCACCAAACCTAGCACCCCGGAAAGGCTTACGGCTGCCTGTTCCATTTGTTAGAGCTTAACCCATGCTATAGACAAGTGCCCAACTGCTCCATTATACCCAAATGCGATCGACAAAGAACAAGTCATGACATTCCAGAGGGGAGATTTCGAGAATATATATAACCCGTAGTGGAGGAACCACTTAGGATTTAATTATTGTTCCACGAGTGGGGTACAACTAGCACCAACAGCTACGTAGCCACGATACCCCTTAGCCAAGTTTTCCACCATACACCACAAATGCCTACTGTGTAGCCACAGTATGGACCACAGAGCAATGGACCTGATGTAATGGTTGTCTAGATCCTTCGGGATTCACAATAGCAGTCACATCAACATTCAAAATATTTATCTCAACTCACTCAATTCTCTCAAATACTTCATTCACATACCCAATCCATCGCGAAGTTGGAGGGCCAGATTGGCCAACTAGCTTCACAAGTGGCAAAGATAGAAAGTGGTCATTTGCCTATGCACCCAATTAGTAATCCAAGAGGACAAGTATTTATAGGGGAAACATCTACCCTTACTAATCAAAATTGACTACCTCATGGAACCGTCGAGCTACCGACTCATCTATAGCATAACTTTGTAAATTATGTAAACTATTTCTTTCTAGAAACTTTTGTTAAGGAAATACATCACGATTCAAATCGTAGTGAAACACGATTGATCGCAATGTATCCTCCATTGTATACTATTATAAGCGATCGTATGGAATTATGAACGCCCATATTTCTTCTAGCAAATTACGTCCTGCAAGCAAATTGTAGTGATTATGACACGAGAGTTCAAATTTACAAAAGCTGAGAAGCTAGAATCGTAACCTACGATTCTAAGTTATGCATCCGAGGTGACCGGTTCAGTAGGTCTTCACTGAGAGCTGTTATAATATAATCCGAGGCTGTGGTTGTGGTTGTGGTTTTGCGTGAGGTTGGGGCTGGGGCTGGGGCTGTGGGTGGGGTTGGGGATGAGGCTGTGATTGTGGTTGTGCATGGGGTTGGAGCTGGGGTAGTGGGTGGGGTTGGGGATTGGGATGTGATTGTGGTTGTGGGAGGGGTTCAGGCGGAGGTAGACCTTTGGCGTTGGGGGACACTTGTCTGATAAGCCCCACCGAAGCTCAGCTGACTTCCCGCCACATTGCGGGTCTGCAATATGATAAGAATATCAGTTCATATTTAAAAAATAATTAACATATAGAAGTGTTCGCGCTTCATATCCAAAGCATCGATGCATCACAGAGAAGCATCGTCGCCTCCTGTTGAAGCGTCAACGCCATATATGGAGGCGTCAGCGCTTCATAGTTGAAGCATTGATGCATCATAGAAGAGTCTCCGCTTTGTCATTAGATTTCCTCAAGCTCAACATTTATCCAGCATAGTTTGGAAACATACCTCATATAGACATGCTTGTTGATTTTGGAAGAGGGCGAACTGATTCTTAATATGCATCTATTCCTTCCAGATAATGGCGTTCTAACCATTCAGTTTCTGGTTCTCTTGTTCCAACTGAAGAACATTTACCTTCAGTTGCTGGTTCTCCTGTTTCAGCTGAAGAACTTTTATACGGAAGTCGTTCAAGCCTTTGCTTCGCTCTCTCAATAATGACCTCTCACAGTCTGCAATTCTCAAATCGGCACACTGCTTCCATTGTTCATCAATCCACTGTTTCTTGGACTGACGGGATTTGGGTTCTTCTTCTTCTCCTTCTTCTTCTTTTTTCTTCCTCAACCTCGCCCGAGGCGCTAATAACTTCAATATTCATTTTCTTCCTTCACACAGTAATGGGAGGGACCGATTGTCCTTCACCCGATTCCGCAGGTCTCTACCATGTTCTCAATACGGCTTCTACCACAGGTAGAGTGCTTTCATAGGGTGTGGCCTCTAGTTGCCGGACGTGAGCGGCCTACAAGACGATAGATACTCCACATTATTTTTGACTGATTAAAAATTTGAGAATATGTGACTACTTCCTTAAGAAGAGATTGCACTTGTTATAGCGGCGTCACCACTTCATTTAGTAGCGATTGCGCTCGTGTTAGAGGCGTCATCGCCTCATTTAGATGTGAATCTTGTCTTTTAGAGGCGTCATCACTTCATTTTGAGGCGGTTGCGCTTCTGCATTATAGCGATAGCGCCTATATTTAGATGTGATATCGCCTTGTTTTGAATTTACCCTGTGCTCGAAGTCTACAATGTATAATTTCCTCGTTTTGTAGCTTGCTTCCCATTCGGCAGCCTTGAGAAGCGGACGGCGCCAGCAACCTTGGCTGGGGAGCACCTGTCATTAATTTTGTACTCCTAGATTTGAAAAAAATAAAATAAATATTTGATGACTCTCGTAATCGTCACCGCTTCGTAGGAAATAAAACAGGACATTTTGGGAGCCGACATTACCTGCAGGGCAATAGTACAGCCGTAAATTTTGTAAACACGTGATTTAATTGATTTCTCGGTTAAATCTCTCATCCTCTTTGCTTCGTCCACCCACATTAGAAGTTGTTTCTATGCTTGGTGGCCCCATGACTATACGTTAAAATTGGGTAGATCATCAACGAGGTCGAGGTGGGGGTTCTCAAGGGTGTATTTTTTGTTTAGGAAGAGGACGGTGGCGAGGACGAACAACAGACAGAGTTTCAAAAAGTCTTCATCAGCATCCTGCTCCAGACTGTCAATCGCTTCTTCAATGTGTCCCCTAATTACATCTTTGAGGCCCCTGAAAAACCTATATCTGATGGTGCGTTCTTTAGGAATCTCTACCTTCGGAGGGTAATCGGCGGGGTGAGCCATTCCAAGACCAATTATCAAGGTAAAATCAAGGGCTCAAAATCTGATAATGCCAGATTTGTCAGTCCCAAAATTCCAAACATTACCATGATCTCAGAACTTGATGATTGCGTCCAGGAGGGTGTTGATGCTTATCACGCCCTTTGGAATCACAAAGAATGCACTAAAGACCAAATCCTTAAGAAGATTTTTTCTCCACTCAGATGTCACGTCATAAATTACCCAACACTTTCTGATGGTGCACTTAGCCGTTGGGGTCTTGAGAACCATCTTCAAAATATGTGATACAGAAAAAAAAAAGGAGAAGAAGTTACTAATAATAGGAGGCGTCGCTTCCATGTACAAGCGCAAGTACCTCAAATGTTGGAGCGCAGATGCTCCAAGCGGTGAGGTGCCATCGCCCATATATGAGGCGCAAACGCTTCATGTATGGAAGGGATGGCACTTTTATTTGTCATTTTCAAAACGGGGCGGAAATAAAATGACACTCACCTTGTTACGAGATGCAGAAATAGGGTTTCGTCACTTTAATGTTTCTTACTGTGCTCTGAGAAGATGAAGATTGGAAGGGCGAAGGAAAAAGTAATTTGTGAATTTGTAACTCAGAAAATTCTCGCCTTAAATATTTTTCTGAAAAGGGAATGATGGTCATTGCACAACACGATGTCATGCGCCGTAATCCCATCCGCCTCGCCTCGCTCTTCATTTAATGTTCTGACAATATTAATAAATAAAATACATTCAGGCATTGCTTCACACAAAATGGTGATAAGCGTAAAATTTTAGGGCGCTTCGTATCATGTATGGAGCGCTAACGCTTCTTTCTCATCGCGAAAGTGCTAACAAAAGATAGCGCCAGCGCTTCTTATCTGAGCGCTAGCGCTTCTCAAGGGGAGCAAAGCTTCCTCTGAGAGAAACGCCATTAATGTTCAACATTCGAGCAATAAATATTAAACATTCCACCAATTAATAGATTCCTTGAAATGGTCCCTCAAGCAGTCAATTCAAATGGTAATGATTACCATTGAGAACCACGAAGTCATGCATCGCTTTTAATTAATGATATTACATCAGACACCGCGATAGCATGTCGTATAGGAAGTGCAATCGCCCCCTTTATAGAAGCATAAGCGGTTCGAATTAGGTGGTCTTCTCATATGTATTTTCGAATATAATTATGATAAAATCACGATATCAGGCACGGACTCCTAGTGCACGCTTTGCCTTTCAGATTCTGTCAGTGTCAGTGGTAATCATAGTTAAAGCGCAGTGAAATTAGAAAAAAGAGAAACTATCACATCAGCGACGTGTCGAGCTCCTATCAATATGCGCAGAAATATCTCTATGCCCGAGCTCATATCTCCGGCCCTCTCTCTCTCTCTCGCTCTCTCTCTCTATATATATATATATATATATATATATATATATAAGTGTCGGTGCCCCTAAAAAAAAGGATTGGTGATTCATTTAGGGGCGCTGGTGCTTCGTTTAAGGGCGCTGGTGCTTCCATAAAAATAAATAAAAATTAATCGAAGTGCCGACGCTTCATTTTAAGGGCGCTAGTACTTCTATAAAAAAAATAAAAAAATTTAATCAAAGCATCGGCACCCCTAAACGAAGCGTCGGCGCTTCTCTGTAGAGGTGCTAGCGCTTCGCTACCGGATGCTCATATTTTGAGTAAAATATACCTGAAAAAGTAAATCTGGCACTTAGAAAAAGAGAGAAAAGAAAGAGGCTTTAAAAAGAATTCAAAAAAAGTCAAGAATGATGGCAGAAAAGGAATATAACTGTAATATTCCTGAAAATTGAGCGATGAACAGTGACCTTGAGATCCGTGCCCGATTGGTCATAGGTTGACCAAGTGATGGTCAAACAGTAGACTTGAGAAGGAAAGTATTTTGTGATGTAAATGTGACCTAAGCATGGAGTTAGAGGTTAGTTAGGGGTCACGTACACCTATCTCTGGTGTATGTGCTCAACACCAAAGTAAGAGGGTTATAAGGGTTTTAATACCTTAAAGAAGTTATTCTCTTGTTTGGGTTGGTCAGAGAAGTTAAGAGGAGAGAAAGAGAGAGTAAAGGGGAGTTAATGGCAAGGAGATTTATTGTGGTTCGGATTTGAGGACGGGATCGAGCAATAAATGCCGGATTCAACGTGATCGGAATCATTGGAGCAAGAGCTAGAACCCTAGCCTTTTAAACCAACCAATCCATTCTTTAAGAGACTAATTTGAGGAGAGTTTTTGTTAGATTTAAATGCATGAGTTTTGATAATTAAATCCAGTCAATAGATGGGGTAAATGATGAATTAAAATAATGGAAAAAGATAGAAAAATAGAAAGAAGAAGATTTGGAAGAACAGCCCAAGAATGGGCTGGGTTCTGGCCAAATTGATTAATCGATTTGGAAAATCGACTAATCGATTTTGGTCTAGAAGTTGAAAAGGTAAAAGTGTCCGAGTTCGATTAATTGATCTTTAAATCGATTAATCGATTTTGAAATTCGATTAATCGATTTAGAAATCGACTAATCGACTGGGTACCTCCAGTGGTTAGAGAAATAAGGCTTGGAAAAATCGATTAATCAATTTGAGAATCGATTAATCGATGGTGATTTTCGATTAATTGATTTAGGAATCGATTAATCGATTGTGGACTTTCGATTAATCGATTTAGGATCGATTAATCGATTTTGGCTATTTTAGTTGAACATTGAGGTTCATGGGTCTTGAACCTTCACTATTGCATCTTTATTGATGTTGTACATATGTTATGATGTACCATAGGTGGTACGAGCTAAAGCAAGCATGAGGAGCCATGTGGGACCTTGATGCTTGGACAGTCAGACACTTGAGGTAGGGAACACCTTGAACATGTACTTTAATTACAAAAGTATGTATATAGTGATATAGAAATGAAATGAATCATATAATCTCTATGTGTGTGCGTGTGATACACCAATGAAATGAAAATGCTTTAATCATATAATCCTCTCAGTATGTGTGTGTATGTGATACACCAATGAAATGAAAATACTTTAATCATATAATCCTCTCAGTATGTGTGTGTGTGTGACACCAAGTAAGCATATGAAAATGAGACATCCCCAGGAGATAAGAAAGTGATAAAGGCATCAGTGTGATGCGAGTAATTTAGACATCCCAAGGATGTAAGTGAGATTATAAAGTAAGATTGGACAAAGACTGATAAGGCCTAATTGATATAAAATAATACATTTATACGGTGAATAACTATATGTAAAGCATATGATATTTTTGTTATTTAAGGTTTGAACAAAATACCCCACCGACGTGGCGGGATACTCACGACTGACTCGGAAGGATATCCGTGACCGGTACGACGGCCAATCCGTACACCGGTACGGCGATCTATCCATACACAGTAGCACATCCCAGGGATGTTGAGATGAGATTAAACCTCGTCGCCTATGAGAAAGGGACCTGGGTAGTACTCAAAGTGATATATTTATAATAACTGTCTATTTAGACGACGATGGAGGGTATTCCATCGAGGCTCGATGGTATATTGCTCGGGGATTACTTAAGTTGAAGATTTAAGTTTCTTTAGGCCTATTCAGTTTAATTCATGAATAGTTGATAATAAATTAAACATATAAACCATGAGTAAACTTCAATGCATATATAACCCTTTAAACTGTTTTCAATTAAGTTCATAAATACATCATGTTAAGAATATCATGGAATATATGTGAGGATTTGAGTTATATGTTTATTGTGTTGTTCCTTATTGAGCTAGGATGTAGCTCACCCTTTAGACTATACGTCGCAGGTCCTTTGCTTACGACCGTAGAGGCTTCGGGAGACGGTGATCCGGGAGATTCGGACTACGTGCCCGAAGACGAGTTAGAGCCTCCTCCCGAGGGCTTCTTCTAGGAGACTCCGTTGTATACTTTGTTAGAGAGAGTTTTGAAAGCATATTGTGCGGCTTGGTATGTCAAGCCTTTATTTTGAAAAATAATATAATTAAATAGATATATTTTTGTTGAACCATCTTGGGTGACTAAGTGATGTCACTGATGGTTCCGGTGGGTTCTTTTACTCATGCAGAGGCATGAGTTTAGAACCACCTTTTGGATTATAGATTTTGGAGTATATATGTATAAAACTAGAGATTTATTTCAGTAGCAGTTCTTATGCTTTTCTTTCTTTTTATTATTGCTTGCTATGCTAATGTTCCGTACGTATCCATAGGGTACGGTCTGGAGGATCATGCTGATGGCACGGATTTTGGGGTGCCGAAATTCGGGCTGTCACAATTGGTATCAAAGCAATTTTTTTTTAAATTCTGACAATCATTATTTTTTTCAGAGCGTAGGGACTTTTTCTAACGAAACTTATGTTTCACGTGCAGACCGTTATGTCTTCTAAAGGAAGGGGCCGACCCAGGGGCAGTCATAATAGAAGTTTGCGTAGTCGAGATGATTTTATCTCGGATACTAATAGAATGCCTTTGGGAGATAGAGGAGCTTCAGGTAGTGGTGGCTAAGAGAGCCAAGATCAAGCAGAGAATTGGGATCGAGATCGTCAAGATCGAAATCAGAGGGAACAAGAGAGAATCAGAGAGAGAAATGAAGATAGAGAGGAGCGTCAAAGGATGATGCACACTATGAAAACCATGGCGACTGCCATGGCACAACAAGCAGCATCTTTGGCAACTCATACTGCTCACGATCAGCATCAGCCACCTACACCTCCAGTGGCTCTGACACCGCCAGTATCTTTCGCGTTTACTGAGTTTAGGAGGATGAGACCTCTTAGCTTTTCAGGGCAGGCAGAGCCCATGGCAGCTGAAAACTGACTGAGTGAAATGAAAAAAGTGTTTAGTGTGCTCACGTGCACAGAGGATGGGAGCGTCCGTTGGGTAACCTACATGTTAGATAGGAAGGCTAGGCCTTGGTGGAAGTCCGTTTCTAGGACTAGGGCTCAGGAGACCTCAGATTTTCCCTGGACGTGGGATGAATTCGTTGAGGAGTTCAATAAACAGTATTTCCCATAAGTGGTGAGGAATAAAATGGAAATACAGTTTTTGTAACTCGTGCAAGGGAAGATGATTGTTAGAGAGTATGGAGTGGAATTCATGCAACTTGCTTGCTTCGCACCTGACTATGTTATCACGGAGATGATGAGAGTGAAGAGGTTTCAACAAGGGTTGAGACCGGACGTGAGGGGAGGAGTAGCACCATTCCAGTTGAGGACCTATGGGGAGGTCATGAGTAAGGCACTCATAGTAGAGGAAGAAAATAATAATAAATATCGCCAGAGGGAACAGCAGGGAAGAGGAAATACAGATTAGGGAAGAGGAAACACAGATCAGAGTAGAACGGAGAATTACGAGCCGATGAATAAAAAGTTGAGATTCGTAGCCCACAATCAGAGACAACCTTTCCAAGGAGGTTATGGGAGACTGGCGCAGCAGAACAACCAACAGAGATTTCCATTGCTCGCGTCGGGGAGACCAATACGATATGAGAGCCCTGCTATCACTACCGGAGCTACAGTTATACATGGTTTCTCACGAGTAGCTTCTTCCACACCTCAGGAGATGTGTGCCAAGTGTGGCAAGTCTCACAAGACGGCAAACTGTAGAATGGGTACTCGGGGCTGCTTTAAATGTGACAAGGTGGGCCACCTGATCAAAGATTGCCCTGAGGTGAACAAAGGGAAGACGGCTTCAGTCGCTATGCCATGACCGATACAAGTAAGGAAGCCGATCGTCCAAGGGAGAGCTTATGCGATCACAGCTCAAGAGGCCCAAAATACAAACAACATGATCCAAGGTGAGAATCTCTTTTAAATAAGAATTTTAATTTTTGAAAATTTTTAGATAGAGAAGGTGCATCCATATAGAAAATAGAAAAGGTATGAGGGTATACATTATATATATATATATATGTGTGTGTGTGTGTGTGTGTGTGTATCTATGACTAGGTACGTTACAAATTTATGAGAAAGAAAGCGATGTGGCATATGAAGCTCGAGTATTGATAGACCCGGGGTCTATCCACTCATTTATTACCCCTCGCTTCACAAAGAAGATGAAAGTCAACTCAGAGGAGTTAGACTTTGTGTTAACCGTGGCTATTCCGACTGGGAAATCGGTTGATACCAAAAAGGTTTGTAACTCCGTGATCGTGAGAATCATGGATGGAGACATCTTTGAACTATTGACAAATTTGATTATGTTAGACATGCAAAGATTCGACGTGATCCTTGGCATGGATTGGTCGTCGACTCATTATGTAACCATGGATTGCAAGAATAAAGTCGCCATCTTCAGACCTAACACAAGGAGATTGTTTCGATTTTGAGGAGAGAGATCGAAGTGTATGCCACTTATCTCTGCAGTCAGGGTCGAGCGCTTGATCAGAAAAGGGTGTAGTAGATACTTGACATTCTTGAAGGAAGATAAGGAAGAGAAAAATATTATTTCAGAGATAGCAGTTGTGCGAGACTTCGTTGACGTATTTTCAAAAGAATTACCCAGATTACCTCCAGATAGAGAAGTGGAGTTTGCCATCGACTCAGCACCAGGAACGGAGCCTGTTTCTAAAGCACCATACAGAATGGCTCCTGCTGAGTTGAAGGAGTTGAAAGAGCAATTACAAGAGTTCATGGACAAGGGGTTTGTTAGATCGAGCGTGTCTCCATGGGGAGCACCGGTCTTATTTGTAAAGAAGAAAAATGGGTCAATGCGTCTGTGTATTGACTATCGATAATTAAACAAACTCACTATAAAGAATAGGTATCCTTTGCCTATGATAGATGACTTATTCGACCAACTGCAAGAAGCAAGTTATTTCGCCAAGATCAATCTGAGATCTGGAGACCATCAGTTGAAAGTCAAGGCAGAGGACATCCAGAAGACTGCATTCAGGACACGGTACGGACACTATGAATTCTTAGTGATGCCATTTGGGTTGACGAACGCACCGGCGTCGTTTATGGACTTGATGAATCGGGTGTTTAAACCACACCTGGACTCCTGCGTCGTCATGTTCATTGACGTTATCCTAATATACTCCAAGTCAAAAGCGAAACACGAAGAGCACTTGAGGATTGCTCTACAAATTTTGTGTAAACACCAACTGTACGCCAAGCTCAGCAAGTGCGATTTTTTGTTAGAGGAAGTTAGCTTTTTGGGAGATGTCGTCTCAAAACATGGTGTCACAATTGACCCGGCTAAGATAGAAGCAGTGGTCAATTGGGAGCAACCAAAGACCGTGACTGACGTCCGTAGTTTCCTTGAACTAGCTGGCTATTATCGGCGTTTCATTGAGGGTTTTTCAAAGATATCGGGACCACTCACGAGACTTACACGGAAGGATGCAAGGTTCGAATGGAGTGAGACATGCGAGAAGAGTTTTCAAGAACTCAAGAAGAGACTCACTTCAGCTCCAGTACTAGCGATTTTGTCAGGCAGTGGAGGATTCACAGTCTACAGTGATGCTTTGTATAATGGTTTGGGTTGCATGCTCAACCAACATAAAAAGGAGATAGCTTACGGGTCGAGACAGTTGAAAGAACATGAAAAAAACTACCCGACACATGACCTAGAACTGGCAGCGATCATATTTGCGCTAAAGATTTGGCGACATTACTTATACGGTGAGACCTTTGAGATTTTTACTTATCATAAGAGCCTCAGATACTTGTTTACACAGAAGGAGTTAAATATGAGGCAGCGCAGATGGATGGAGTTCCTCAAGGACTATGATTGTTCCATACAGTACCATCTAGGCAAGGCTAATGTAGTAGCAGATGCCTTGAGTCGGAAGGGTTCAACTCAGTTGGCTAGTTTGATTTTGGGTATGCACAGATGAAAGTTGTTTGAAGATCTGGCACTGTATGATGCAAATATCGAGTTGCAAGCCACAGGAACCTTTTTGGCTAATGTATCAGTGAGGCAGTGATATTTGAGCATATCCATGAGCTACAGATGAAAGACCCGACACTAACCAAGATTCGTCAAGATGTGATTGAAGGCATCAAACTGGAGTTCTCAGTGAAAGAAGATGGTTCCTTATTGTTCAAGGGTCATCTCTGCATTCCAGACAATACCGATCTGCGGCAAACTATCCTTGATGAATCTCACAAGTCAAACTATGTGATCCACCTGGCAGTACGAAAATGTACCAAGATTTGAAAAAGAATTACTGGTGGAGAGGGTTGAAGCAAGACGTGGCAGAGTATGTGTCACGGTGTTTGACATATCAGCAGGTGAAAGTTGATCATAAACATCCTGCTGGATTATTACAGCCTCTACCTATACGAGAGTGGAAGTGGGATTCGATCTCTATGGACTTCATCATAGGATTACCGCGTGCAGCGAAGAGATATAATGTCATTTGGGTAATCGTAGACCGATTAACTATGTCAGCACACTTCTTGCCTTACAACACGATGTACACGGCGGGAAGACTTATAGAATTATATATAAAAGAGATCATCCGTTTGCATGGGATTTCAAGTAGCCTTGTTTCTGATCGTGACCCATTATATACATCAAAGTTTTGGAAGAAATTTCAAGACGGAATGAGAACGCGATTGGATTTCAGTTCAGCATTCTATCCGCAAACTGATAGACAAACAGAGCGAGTGAACCAAGTCATAGAAGACATGCTCAGGGCGTGTATGCTAGAACTGTAAGGATCATGAGATCAGCACCTACCGTTGATTGAGTTTGTATACAACAACAGTTTTCAGACGAGCATTGGGATGGCACTGTATGAAGCTCTTTATAGACGACAATGTAGATCGCCTATCAATTGGAAAGAAATCGGTGAAAAATTTATTTTGAGACCCGAGATGCTAGAAGATAATGCTGCCTATGTTCGGATGATAAGGGCAAAACTCAAAGCGACTTAGAGCAGGCAGAAAAGCTACGCCGATCTCAAGTGGACCAGTGTAGACTATAAGGTGGGTGAACACGTGTTTATCAAGGTGTCGCCTATGAAGGGCGTAATGAGATTCGGAAAGAGAGGGAAGCTAAGTCCCAGTTATCTTGGACCCTTTGAGGTTTTGGGTCGAGTAGGAGAGGTTGCGTATCGTGTTGGCTTACCGCCACGATACGATCGGGTACACAACGTCTTCCATATATCTATGCTCAGAAAGTACATGAATGATCCTTCTCATATCTTGGGAGGACAACCTTTAGAGATGTACGAGGATATGAGCATGATAGAAGAACCGACGGAGATATTGGATCGAAAAGAATAAGTGTTGCGCACAAAGGTAATTCTATTAGGCTTGTTCGATGGAAAAATCATCCGGCCGAAGAAGCTACGTGGGAACGTGAGGCCGACGTAAAAGAACAATACCCCGACTTGTTTGCGACAAGTTGAGAGTTAAGATTGTATCACCGCAAGCATGTTTGCGGATTTAAATCGTCTATTGTAATCCAATGTTGACCATTTTGCCAATTTATCCAATGGAGAGAATGTTAATAGAAAAATTGTGCTGTGATGCGATATAGAATGCATGGTTAGGATTCATCATACCACGCAAGGACTATGAAGACGTGCTTAACAAAACTAATGACCCACTGGTCATTTATTACCAAGAAAACAAAAGAGACATAAAGCAGGAAAAAAATAATAATTGAATTTCTGATGAAAACCGATTAATCGATTTTTAAATCGATTAATCGATTTTGGTCAACTGATCGGCTGGCATATGCCAGTGAGTGGAGATTCAAAAAAATTAATAAATTGAAATTTCAATTAATCGAGGGGAATTCGATTAATCGATTTGTAAAATCAATTAATCGATTTGGGAATTCGATTACTCAACTAGCACACGCCACTGAGTTGGGAATTTTGGAAAATTTTAAGGTATAACGATTTTGATTAATCGAGGTGAAATTCGATTAATCGATTTGGGAAATCGATTAATCAACTGGAACATGCCAGTGAGCTGGCAAACCTGAAATATTAACTGACCTAAAAATTTTGATTAATCGAAATGAATTCGATTAATCGATTTTGAATTTCGATTAATCGATTTTGGAAATCGATTAATCGATTTCCCGCGGCTGGAGAAATTTTTTAAAACCGATTAATCGATTTTAGAAATTGATTAATCGATTTGGGCCTATATATATGAAAACGGAGGATTTTTTTTCCCATTCGAAAATTTTTTGGTTTTTCTTTCGCGCGCCACTTCGTCTTCCTCCTCAAGCCACCTCGCAAGCTAGGGTTTTGGGGGATTTTCAGCCGATTTCGAATCGAAATCCTTGCGCATTTGGATCAAACTCCTAAGGTGAACCCTAGATTCCATTTTTTTCTTGAACTTTCAATTTTTACAGCCCTACATTTTGATTTTGATTCAAAATGCCTCCAAGAACTTGCTTGACCACAAAGCAAGCGGCTTCAAAGCTCCCGGTACGGCATAAGAACGCCACACCGCCACCACCTTCACCATCACCTCTACAAACCCCATCCCCATCGTCATCGAATACCACATCCGGTTCGACGAGCACATCTTCGCGCGAATCTTCACCAACCCTACCACCACCACCCGTAAACTTGCCCCAACCAAATGAGTGGTGGGCGGCAAAGAACTTTGAGAATGAATATATTATCGATGAGACCTTGTTTACCGATCTCGACGTCGAGGGTGAGACCACATGGGCCAAGAACTATCTTGTCAACGCGGGCCTCGATAACCTATTGAAGCCGCTGCACGGGTATTACTACCCTAGGCTAGTTCGCCTCTTTTACCATAAATTGGAAAAGGGCCGCGTTGATGACACCGTGGTGACCGAAATTGATGGTCACCATTACCTTTTCACCAGAGCCCACATACATCAATCACTTGAATGCTACCTCGACCACGTACCAGAGACCAACCTTTTTCCTCCCTTTGAGCAAGAAATCCCAATAATGGAGATTCGGACTGAGATGACGAAGGGGCTCGACAGATCCGGATCATCCATTAGGCAAGTAGACTTACCCCACTACATGTGAATGCTTGATTCTATAATAAAGTGTAACCTCTACCCGATGTGCCATGATACAAAGAGGGTGGAGTTGGTCTAATAGGCCTTATACACGGCATTCCGTGGCCGTTGGTTCGACGCCACCAAGATCGTCTTTGAGACCAAAGGAGAAGATGCCGTACACTCGCCTCATTTCGAGCATGCTGCAGTGTTATTCTGACGCTCCAAGGTATGCCATCTCACCCCATAAGGAGAAGGCTACGGACCACGTGAAGCACTATTCCATCGCTTCATGGGATCGTAGCTACCGATTGTTGAAGAGGACCCTGCCAGTTGAGAGCCCAACAGCAGTAGCACCACCACCACCCCCACCACCACATCAGGACTCGCCAGTAGGGGGAGCACACCCCGTTATTCCACCAGTTGAGGGGGCACCATCTCATACTACCGCATCCCCTACGCCACCTTCGCAGTCAGTGGCTGCCACACTTATGTCATCCTATCGCCGACAAGCAGCTCGCCCGGCGCCTATGATCGAGGATGTGTTAGCACGGATGGAGGCCAACAATCAGCAGATGAACCGGCGCATGAACTTTTTGATGTACCACACTATGCTGTACATCTATCCTTTGGACTACCAGCAGCGCCTCGCACAGGAGCAGGCTTGGACTGCGGGCGCTACCACATTCATTCTGGTGCCACAGATGTCGGCACATCTAACTTGGCGCCACAACGACCAGGGGAGGAGAGTCATCCAGCACCAGACTAGCCAGGAGAGGGGACGGCGTGAGCTTGCAGCGATGATGTTCTTTTGTGGTCACTTTTTGAGTTTTTGGTGATGTTGTAATTAAACTTTAAATTGTAATTATTTAGACGTGCGACAATTGTAAATTTTTGGTATACATGAAATAAAAATCATATTTTTGAGAAATTCGCTTGCATTTACGTCACTTCTTGCATTGCATGTGGCTAAATTAATTCATTTTTCGTGATCGGATACGTGACATCACCTATGTGTGGGGTACCCAATCGACACACATTTTCGGTTCATTTTCGCGGACGAAAATTCTCAAGGTGGGGAGAATATAATATCCCCAATAATTGAGCGATGAACAGTGACATCGAGATCCGTGCCCGATTGATCGTAGGTTGATCAAGTGATGGTTAAACAGTAGACTTGAGAAGGAAAGTATTTTATGATATAAATATGACCTAAGCATGAAGTTAGAGGTTAGTTAGGGGTCACGTACACCTATCTCTGGTGTATGTGCTCAACACCAAAGCAAGAGGGTTATAAGGGTTTTAATACCTTAAAAACCCTATTTTCTTGTTTGGATTGGTGAGAGAAGTTAAGAGGAGAGAGAGAGAGGGAGAGTAAATGGGAGTTAATGGGAAGGAGAGTTATTGTGATTCGAATTTGAGGACAGGATCGAGCAATAAATGTCGGATTCAACGTGATTGGAATCATTGGAGCAAGAGCTAGATTCCTAGCCATTTAAACCAACCAATCCATTCTTTAATAGACTAATTTGAGGTGAGTTTTTGTTAGATTTAAATGCATGAGTTTTGATGATTAAATCCAGTCAATAGATGGGGTAAATGATGAATTAAAATAATGGAAAAAGATAGAAAAATAGAAAGAAAAAGATTTGGAAGAACAGCCCGAGAAGGGGCTGGGTTCTGGCCAAATCAATTAATCGATTTTGGTCTGGAAGTTGAAAAGGCAAAATAGCCCGAGTTCGATTAATCGATTAATCGATTTTGAAACTCGATTAATCGATTTAGAAATCAATAAATCGACTTGGTACCTCGAGTGGCTGGAGAAATAAGGCTTGGGAAAACCAATTAATCGATTTGAGAATCGATTAATCGATTGTGGTTTTCGATTAATCGATTAATCGATTGTGGACTTTCGATTAATTGATTTGGGATCGATTAATCGATTTTGGATTTCGATTAGAAATCAATTAATCGATTTGGAAATCAATTAATCGATTTAGGGTTTCGATTAATCGATTTTGGAGATCGATTAATCAATTTTGACTGTTTTAGTTGATTTCTTAGTTGAACATTGAGGTTCATGGAGGGTCTTGGACCTTCACTATTGCTTCTTTATTGATGTTGTGCATATGTTATAATATACCATAGGTGATACGAGCTAAGGCAAGCATGAGGAGCCGTGTGGAACCTTTGATGCTTGGACAGTCAGACACTTGAGGGAGGGAACACCTTGAACATGTACTTTGATTACAAAAGCATGTATGTAGTGATATAGAACTGAAATGAATCATATAATCTCCATGTGTGTGTGTGTGATACACCAATGAAATGAAAATATTTTAATCATATAATCCTCTCAGTATGTGTGTGTGTGTGATACACCAATGAAATGAAAATGCTTTAATCATATAATCCTCTCAGCATGTGTGTGTGTGTGTGACACCAAGTAAGCATATGAAAATGAGACATCCACAGGGGATAAGAAAGTGATAAAAGCATCAGTGTGATGCGAGTAATTTAGACATTCCAGGAATGTAAGTGAGATTGTAAAGTAAGATTGGACAAAGACTGATATGGCCTAATTGATATAAAGTAGCACATTTACACGGTAAATAACTATATCTAAAACACATGATATTTTTGCTATTTAAGATTTGAATAGAATACCCCACCGACGTGGATACCCGTGACTAACTCGACAGGATATCCGTGACCGGTAGCACATCTCAGGGATGTTGAGATGAGATTAAACCCCGTTGCCTATGAGAAAGGGACCTGGGTAGTACTGAAAGTAATATATTTATAACAACTGTCTATTTAGACGACGATGGAGGGTATTTCATCGGGGCTCGATACTATATTACTCGGGGATTACTTAAGTTGAAGATTTAAGTTTCTTTAGACCTATTCAGTGTAATTCATGAACAGTTGATAATAAATGAAATGTGTAAACCACCAGTAAACTTCAATACATATGTAACCCTTTAAACTATTTTCCATTAAGTTCATAAATACATCATGCTAAAAATATCATGGAATATATGTGATGATTTGACTTATATGTTCATTGTGTTGTTTCCTATTGAGCTAGGATGTAGCTCACTTTTTAGACTATACGTCGCAAGTCCTTTGCTTGCGGTCGTAGAGGCTTAGGGAGACGTTGATTCGGGGGATTCGAATTACATGCCCGAAGACGAGTTAGAGCCTCCTCTCGAGGACTTCTTCTAGAAGACTCCGTTGTGTACTTTGTTAGAGAGAGTTTTGAAAGCATATTGTGCGGCTTGGTATGTCAAGCCTTTATTTTGAAAAATAATGTAATTAAATAGATATATTTTTAGAAAACCATCTTGGGTGACTAAATGATGTCACTGATGGTTCTGGTGGGTTATTTTACTCATGCAGAGGCATGAGTTTAAAACCACCTTTTGGATTATAGATTTTGGAGTATATATGCATAAAACTGGAGATTTATCTCAGTATCAGTTCTTATACATTTTTTTCTCTTTATTATTGCTTGCTATGCCAATGTTCCGTACGTATTCATGGGGCACGGTCTGGAGGATCGTGCTGATGGCACGGGTTTCGAAGTGCCGAAATCCGGGATGTCACAATAAGTTCTAAAATATGCCTACTTTCGAAATATTTTTGGCTATTAGGTTAGGGAAAAAAAAATTTAGGTAAAAATTAGGAGTTTGGAGATATGTGAGATCTCAATATTGGCACATGTGAGATTTGAAAAGGTTCTTAGCAAATTACATTACTATCCCTCTTGCCAAGTAAATTACATCACTACCCTTCTTTATTAGCAAATTACATCGCTACCCCCTCGATGGGCAATGGGCGTTGGGTAAGGGCGATGTAGCCCATCTCTCATCACCCATTAACGGGCTAGTGATGTAGTTTCTAAGAAAGAGGGGTAGTGATTTTATTTGTTAAGCAAGTGGGTAGTAGCATAATTTACTAAGAAAGAAAGGTAGTGATGTAATTTGCTATAAAAGATGGGTAGTGATGTAATTTGCTAAAAAAGTTGGTAGTGATGTAATTTGTTAAGAAAGAGAGGTAATGATATAATTTGCTAAAAACCTTTTCAAACCTCACATGTGCCAATATTGAGATCTCGCATATCTCCAAACTCCTAATTTCTGTGAAACTCATGTTACCTAAAACTTTTTTATCTAGCCTAATAGCTTATGGCGTTTCTAAAGTACGCATGTTTTTTCTAAAGTCTCCTATATATTATTCATTAAAAAATATAATAATAATAACAATAACAATAATAAAAAAATACCTCATTTTTTAGGTGAAAGAAAATATACTTCACATTCAAGTGGAGATATATTCAAACCATTCACATTTGAAAAAAAGTTAAGTTAATGGTGTTGAATGATCCCCACTGGAATAAAATCGAAGGCTTTTTAGAGTTTCGTCGTCAGGTCCTCTGGTCCTAAAATATTAGAGATACAATGCCTATTTTAAAAAAACATTAGAAAAGAATATTTTCTCCCTCCTTATCTCTATGAAACATTCAAAATAGTATTTAAGAAAAGAATTTTTGATTTCCCAACAGTAAGAAGGATATTTCATAAAAAGAGTAGAGATAAAATATTTTTCTTTTATTTTTTTTGAATAAGACCTCATGTCTTATTTTTAGAGATCCGAGCACAAATAACCCTAAAATCGATCAAGCGTTGACAAAACTATCAACCTAGGACTGAGCCTAGCTCGATTAGGAGGCCAAGTTTACCAAGCTAACGGGCCGACTAAGCCCCTACAAGTCTGCAACACCTATAAGAGTTCCATGTAGGTGTGCAAATGGACTAGGTTAGATTCAGGCGAGAAAACGGCCCATTTTTTGTTTTAGCCTACAATACTCAGTTTTTGCCCGGTTACTATTCAAACTTATAAAAGAAACCATGCCAAGACTAATCTCATTTATGCTTAATTAACAGCACAGCCTAGACTCCTTGAACCCCCTAGTTTCAAGTATTAGAGTGGAAGAAATATATTTTGAAAATGACTTAAAATATGACCTTCATAAGAAATTTTCAAAACCAAGAATTGTTGCTAGATTACCCAGCGACTATCACTTCCAAATTCTAACGATGAAAAAACATATTTAATTTTAAAAGTTTACAACTCCATGGGCAGTCCAAACACTTTTTGACACTTTCTTAATATATTTTATTCATATTCACTATGCAGAAGAAAAAAAAAAAAATAATAATTATGTACTATAAAAAATAAGACTATTAGCAGTAACCAAAAACTGCAATATTAACAAAAAAACAACTGCTATTAACCCTGTCACTATCAAAAACTGTTGCAATTAGTCCTGTCGCTACCAAAATATGTCTTAACACCAAGTGCCGCTGAGACACCTTATTTTTTGTAGTGACGATGCATTTTGTTCAATTCATTAGACTCGGTTAACTCGACATTGCACACAGTTAGGGTCATCATGACAAACCGGATTTACACCACATGGTGCACATTTTTTTATCAATCTAAGTGGTCAACATCTCTGGAGCCCCAACCTAACACACATATCAAATAACGAATCACACCGAATCACATCTATTAGAGTATTGCAATCATTTAACTTGTGCATTGTAATAAAAATCAATTGAAAAGTAATTAAGCGCAAGTGTTCATCTGAGAGTATATAAATCGAATGATTCAAATCCTTCAATGAACATAATTTTTGGGCCTATAATAACTCTCAATTAGAATTATTAATTGGATACTTTGATGAATTAGAAACCTCAAAAATGTTAAATAAATAGCCTTAAAGTGCATTGGATAGACTATATGCCACTAGTCTGTGAGTGAAATTTCTTAGTGGAAACATAGTGAAATTTGTGAAACATAGGCAAAAGAACATATAGTGAAATTTGTATCCACCGATTATAAAACAGTATACTTGGAAGTAATATTAACTGTTACGACCACGACTTGTGTGAAGTTAACACCACAAAAAAGTAGACCGACCATTTGGTTTAAGTGCCTTCTAATAAAAGTAGTCAGATTAAATATTTGTAAGGGCATTAACTACACTAAGAATGGTTTTAATCTCAATGGGGTAACAAATAACTAGGCATACACTAGTTTTGTTTCTAGTTTTAAACACATAAATGGTCTAACAGATCTGATTTTTGGCTACTTAATACATCATTTGAGCAATCTAAGTAATCAAATTAATAGTTTTAATCGGGAGTTAATGTGGACGAAAAAATTATACTCACACTACAAAAATAAGGTGTTTTAGCGACACTTATTGTTAAGGCAAATTTTGGTTGCGATAAGACTATTAGCGGCAATTTTTGATAGCGACAGGACTAATAGAAGATTTAAATCGTTCAATCGATGTACTCTAATTTAGACAATTATGTATCTTATTTTAATGGTCAATATTAAAATGCATAAATTGGGTGGTTCCAATTCTCTTATAAGAGGAATTCTTTGGTGGAGACATACCAATAATGGAATGCTAGTTAAGCCACTTGCAATGACTAAGATGCGCATCCCATGGTGTAAAAATGAGTCATTATGGCCCAATCTATACATGTAGGCAGCATAGTCAATCTTTGTGCATGCATGCATATTTACGAGGAAATGATATTCTCATTCTAGACATAGGGCATAAACCTATAACTGGAGTTGTCATAGGCTATATGTCACAACATCTCACAACAACTTCCTTTGTCCCATGCTTCATTTTGATATATATATATATATATATAATTTAGTACTCGTTTCTATTAAAATGAACTAACCCCAAGGTGGTAATACTCCCTTGACCTTCCATTCTAAAAGATGACGTCCAAGGATTAGAAGAAAATAAATTTTAAGAAGCCTCTCTCACAAGGCTTATTGTAATATAGATGATAACGACTTTTTTCAATTCAACTTGGCTTGTAGAATGTTAACTAACCAATGGATTGGTCGTTTGCTCAAAATTGAATCAATAATGTAATCATTATCATGCAATAAACAATTTGTCTAGCTTATGACAAGTGAATTGGTTTCATCCAGTATGTATTGTGATTTGAAGATCATAATCTAAAAATCTACAGTGTCGAAGATTGGCACAAAAACATTTTACATGTTAGCAATTAATTTCATAAATCTTTAAATCATGGTGTTCAAATCATATGACATACTTGATGAAACTGCTCTCAATTGTCTAAAAATGTAACCCATCTTCCAAGTTTGTTGGACAACCAGTTGGATGAGAAATACAAACTCATAATAAATTGTTATATATGACCAATTGTCTGAAAATGGAACCCATCATGGCCTATATTTATACTTTAAAGAAGTGTGATATCATAAGGTTAGCTAAAATTTCATGAATCATTTCAAAACATATGATCAGTCTTCTTCTCAAACTAAATATTGATCATTGGTCTATATAACTATTTCTTCTCTCAGCTAATTATTAATGAAATGAATAATCACTTTTTAGATGCAATTTTGTGTCACGACAAATTCACTTAGTTGCTTTAGACCCTTGAATCCCAGCACAGAATACCAACTCACAAAGTGAAAATAATCGAAATGATAGGAAAAACATTTGTGGATATTTAATTATATTTTTTTATCTCACTATAAAAATAAGACTATTAGTGACAATTTTTTAAGTATCGCTATTAACAAAAAAACTACTAAGACTATTAGCGACAAGGATATCAGTGGCAGTGTTTTTGTTAATAGCGACAGTCAAACTGCCACTAATAGTCTCTTTTTTTGTAGTGTCTATATATTCTAAATATATATATTCAAAGAAAAACCCACATCTTTAGTATATCATTCAAACTTTAACAAACATATGCCATCACTAAGTTCATTTATGTAAAAGAAGACCAAGCATTTTGAGCTTGGTCCAAGCGTAGAAGTAAATTTTCTATAAGCCAATGCTTGCTCCATTAATTTTTCTATCAGTTCAAGATTTGAAGCCATGGTTTGACCATGGCTTCAAATAAGCACAGCCCGAACTCCTATTTTTTTCAAATAGGTATGCATGGCAGGAACAGTCTTAAGGATTTGGTGGCCTATGTGGAGAATCCAAAATGGGACCTATTTATATTAATAAAAAAACTTTCGTAATAGCTCCCAGGGCCAGTCCCATGGATGTGTACCACATGGAATCAAGATTTGACCCTCTTATAGGAACGTCATGATCTCAAGATCTATTGTGTAGAAGATTAGGACAAAAAACGATCTCCATATTCTAATTCAAGGCAGTCAACGATTTTTTATGGTAGAAATGCATGTGTTCTTCATAGGAAAATAGGTGCAAATAATGTCATCCTTTCTAGAATGCATGACATTATTTTGATTTTCAAAAATTATGTATAGATTAAAATTTTTATTTTTCTAAATATCTTACTAAATCGCTTTCGTGGTTGAATTAATAGTTTGTGTCACCTACGTTGTAGGATTAAACCTTCTTTCGTAAGGTTTTCCTTTTTATTTACTTTTACTAGAGCCTATAAACCATCGTTGACTGTGTTTAAACACATAATAGTAGAGCCTTTTGTAAGAGAAATGTCTTCATAAATTAGTCTGAAAATAAGTGATGGGTCACCTCAAAAATGGTGGCAAAAAAAAATCTTATTCTGAAAATAAGTGTTATGGCCCGGATCATGGGAGGGTCATTCGATGGCTTTAGAGGTTGTGAAGCACCGAGCCTCATGTGTATGCTTCACACAATACCTCAACTCACACACAAAGTACAGAAACTTTAAAAGTTTAGGTGGACCCAATTACCAGCTTGCAATATAACACCTTTTAGAAAACTAAAATCAGCCGTTTAATGGCCCTCAACACACGAGATCAATTTGCTTTTGTGGCAGTAGGCTTAATGGTTTCCCTCTAATTTTAGAAGGAAATATGGGTCTTTGGACTCTTGCCTTCTGGGCAAAGCTTGCCCAACTTAAACCTCCACCTTCTCTCTTTAAATCCTAAAATGCCTAGCCTTCTTCCTCCTTTATCTATCTCTTCCTCTCGTTTTCTTCCCCCGACAAGAACATAGCCGACATCATCATCGCTACCATATTGTCTTCTTCCTCTCGCATTTAACCAAGCACCCACCGACCCACCTCTGAAATCTCATCGTCGAATTAAAGCGTAGGCTGCCGCATCACCCGCATCGCCGAATCGACGAGTAGATTGCCGCATCGCCGGATCGATCGGAGTCATCCCGAAAAATCATGAACACGCTCCAACAGGTGGGTGCCCCTCAATCTATCTTAAAATATTCAGTTACTTTTTTAAAAATAAAATATATTTATATTCGTCTTTCTTTAGCTTCATTAATAGTAACTTTAGGGAGGAAAAAGATGATATATATATAGATAAGATATTTATATATACCATTTTATATATATAATGTTGTATGTACTGTTTTATAAACTAATTTAGATACTGTTTTATATATATATATAGCTTTATAATTATATGATGTTGTTGTTCTGCTTTGGTCCCATGCCCTTGTTACAGGAAACCCATTTGAAAATTTTAGAGAGAGAGAATAGGGAGAAGCCCCAACTGAATTTATATAGGTGTATCTATATATATATATATATATATATATATATATATATATATATATATATTACACAGAATTTTAGAGATAGATAAGACCCAAATACAAGGTTAGAGAGAGAGAGAGAGAGAGATGGAGGAAGAAGGCTAGAGATTTTAGGATTTGAAGAAAGAAGGTGGAGGTTTAAGTTGGGCAAGCTTTGCCGAGAAGGCAAGAGTCCAAAGACTCAGATTTCCTTTTAAAATTAGAGGGAAATCAGCAAACCTACTGCCACAAAGCCAAATTAATCTCGTGGGTTGAGGGCTATTAAACGGCTGGTTTTAGTTTCCTAAAAGGTGCTATATTGCAAGCTAGTAATCGGGTCTACCTAAACTTGTAAAGTTTCTATACTTTGTGTGTGGGTTGGGGTATTGTGTGAAGCATACAAACGGGGCTTGGTGCTTCAGAACATCTAAAGCGATGATCCGAGTCATAACAATAAGTGCAAGAGAAATCTCTTAAAATTGGTCCAAAAATAAGTGCGAACGAGCATTTTCACCCTTAAACATGTCGGCTTAATATGGTAGAAGAGAGAATCGGATGATGGAGATCGTTTTTCATCCTAATCTTCCACACAATAGATCTTCAGATCATGATACACCTATCAGATGTGGTGCACCCATCAAACAGTCAGATCTTCTGATCATTTTATCATTAATGTAATTTTTTGTTTCTTTTAAACTTATATGTCGTCCGGTGGCCTAAGTAGGTCAGTAGCATGTGTCTGTCACCCCACTTGATACCTATTAGGCCCTGCCCTGGGCATAGGATTTGAACCCCTAACCTCAAAGCTATGCTTGAGAGCATCACCACTACAGTCCAGATTCCTGGAACCTCCTACTTTCAAGTTCTAAGGTTTAAACTATAAAACAAGGGCTAAATATTATAAAAATGACTTAAAACATGACAATTTTAAGAAATTCTCAAAACCAACTTTTGTTGGTAGATTGCCCTGTGACAAATGATCACTTCAAAATTTGAAGGATGAAAATTTTTGGTTAAATTTAAAAGTTTACATGTCGTTGGATAGTAACGCTGCTTTTACATCTCTGTTTCAAATTATTTTAAACAAATATGGCCTTTTCTTGATGATATTTTCTAATTTTTTTAATATAATCCAAAATATTTTATTCATATTCACTATGCTCAAGAAACAATTATTATTTATGATAGTTTATGTGCTAGTGGAATATTAGTTGTATGTATTCTTTTCAATTCAATTAAAGTTTTATTTAATCGATTAATTGATTCCAGTTGAGATATATGGTAAGAGTGTAACCTCTAAATCTGACTACTAACATGACATTGCTTACGTATAAGGCCACGAAAGTGGATTTGCACCCCGTTGCACACATTTTTTTTATCAATCCAAGAGGTCTAATTTGAAGCCTAACACTAAGATGTCTCAAACAAAGCCAATCGCACCTATTAAAGTATTGTAACCATTTAAGTTGCGCACTTTAAAATCAACAGTTAAGGAAATAAGATATTAGAGTGCATAGATTGAACAGTTTAGATCCTGAAGTGAGTATAATTGTTTAGCCCATGTTAGCTACCAATCAAAATTATTCCTATACTTGAAAACCTAAAAAGATGTTTCATTGGCCTAAAAGTGCAGCGGACATGCCAAAATCTGTGCAGGGTGTCAGCCATTTCCCATTTATCGACGAAACTATATGCTTCGAGCTAGAGCTGGCCTTAGGTAGTTTCAAGTGGGGCGGCGGACACAAGCCACCAACTCGCTTAGGCCATCGACCGACATATAAGTTTAAAAGAAATAATAAAAAATTTATATTACCAATAAAATAATTTGAAGATCTGACAGTATGATAGGTGCACCATGATATGAAAATCTATTGTGTGGAAGATTAGGATAGAAAAAGATCCCTGTCACCTGCATTATGGCATTCAACAATTTTAATGGTAGAAATGCATGCGTTCTTCATAGAGTGCAAATAACGTCACTCTAAGTGTTTTATTTGCACTTATTTTTAGACAAATTTTAAGAGAGATTTCTCTCGCACTTATTTTCGGACAACGAGATTTCTCTCTGCTACAATATTTGAGGTGGTCCAAAACTTATTTTCGGATACTACAAAACATATGTCTATTAGCGGCAGTCAGAAACTGCCGTTATTGACAAAAAAATGTCGCTAATAGCCTTAATATCCTTTAATAGTTTTGTTGTTAATAGCGACAGTTTTTTGTTACAAAAAACTGCCGCTAATAGTATTATTTTTTTGTAGTGGGACTAATTTATTGAGAGATTTCTCTAAAAAAAGGTTTTGTCATTATGTGTTTAAACACCGTCAATTAGGGTGTATAGGCTCTAGTAAAATTAATTAAAAAGAAGAATATTATACAAAAAGGGGTTTGAATCTAAATCCTAAGTGTCACAAACCATTAAGTCAGCCACTAAAGTGATTTACTAAGATATGTAAAACAATAACAACTTTAATCCATACTAAGAATGGTTTTAATCTTTCGTGGGGTAACAAATAATTACCCTTTCCTTTGTTTTGTGTCTATGTCTACACACGGAAAAGGATGAATTTTAGGCCACTTATATATTTTTTGAGCACTCCAAATATTCAAAGTGATAGCTTTAGTTACCACGAACCCAAAAATCACACTTATTAGAAAATTGGCTCATTCAATCTATGCACTCTAATATAGAGAATATATACATTTTTAATAGTCGACATTAAAGTGTACCTAGATGGTTCCAATGCTCTTATAAGAGTGATTCTTCGCTTGAGATATGCCAAACATGAGATGCTAGTTAAGCCACTTGTATTGACTAAGATGTATATCACGTGGTGTAAAACTAGGTCATGATGATACTATATATCTATGCAATCAGTATAGTCAATCATATATATATAAGAATTGGGATTCTTCACCCAGGCGTAAAACTTAAGACGGTATCCAGATCAATTGGGCACCAAGTGACACTCATTACGAGGATTGGGTGTGACATCAACTTGGATAAAATCGATCAGATACTACCCAAAAAATTTCAACCTGATCTGATGCAAATACACCATTGACAATGTGATAAAAGGTGTCCAAATTCAATGCACCAGATTTTTGAAGCATCACTTTATCTTTGACTCATAAAATAAGGAATAAAAGAGTTTAAAAGAATAATTTTTTTTAAACCACATGCCACTTGATTGAACAACCCAAAAATAGGTGTTATTTTAGGTGTCACATGCCATGTGCCAAAGGCTGCATACAGATATATTTTCCTTTAGCTATATATATAAAGAGAGAGAGAGAGAGGAAGAGAGAATGTGAGACTTTTCAAAAAAAGCTCCCAATTCCATTCGTTCCCTGAGTCAAATCTCCTCAGTCTCTATTTACTGAAGACTCGTGAGAGAGACAGAGTGGAAGGAAAATACAACCAATTTTGCAACGATGGATCCCTACAACCGGGAGCATATGCTCATGCGACGTGGCATGATCAACCCATAACAACACCCAACTTAGGTTGATCAGCCATGGGGCATATGATCTAAACAAAAATAGTTTTGATTTTTTTAATCCTCATTTGATGGGTCAAAGATATCATAACACTCCACAAAATTGGTACATTAAATTTCAACTCCTTTAACCACATTTTTAAAGATGTATATGAATCGGACCGTTCTAATTTTTTGTGTATCATTTGAGCGATCTTTATCCAAGTTATCGTGACAGTCGATCTTCGTAATAAGTGCCATATGATGCGATAGTGGAGTGGTTGCAGACTTGTAGGAATAATCCATGCAATACATTGCGTAGTTCCGAGCCATATATATATATATATATATATATATATATATATATAGTATTTTCTCACTTAAGTCATAGGACATAAGCCTAAGACTCAAGCTGTCATTGGTTGTATTTCATATCAATTATATTTAAAAAGTCAAATGTATTTGTTACGGCCAATGATAGCAGTCAAATGAATTTATTGTAGCCATTGATAACTCAAGTCATAGGCTTATGTCTTATGACTCGAGTAATAATAACATTACCAAATGTAATACTCCTTTTCCCTTTATTTTTTAAAATAAAGTCAACAAACATCTCTCAAAAGGCTTTTTTTTGTCTTTTTCATCATATTGTAAAATATATGATGATGAATTTTGTCAACCCAGCTTGTCATAGAGGATGCTAACTAACTTGTGCGTTGGTATGTTGCTCCAAATTGCATTAGTAATGTAATCACTACCATGCAATAAACAATTGGCATCGCTTGTAACAAATGGATTGGTATCATCCAGTATGGCGTATAATTTGAGGATCATGATCTAATAGTTTTAAAATGTTCGACTACTTTGAATTGCAATGCAAATGTTTAACGTTCCAATCATCTACACAATAGATCTTTGAGGAAACTACGTCACTTCTCTAAACCAGTAACCCATTTTTCATTTTTGTCAGAGCAGCGGTCGGACGAGTAATGCAAACTTATAATAAATAGTTATATATGACCATTGGTCTTATATTTATACTTCAAAAAAGAGTGAGATCAGAAAGAAAAAAAATTTAGGCTTTTCAAGCAAAAGGTAAGCAAATTTTTTAGCTGCACTCCAAATAACTCGTCTGCATTTTTAAATTGGGGACTGGTATTCCACCCTCTGAAAGGGTATGTATATCTTAGTTGACACATGTCTCAAAAAATTGGTGATTATAAGTGTAATTAGCGTATCTAAAACCTCATTCTTGAAATTCGGTGGACGTCTACCGAATAATTTAACACATTTCGGTAGACTTGTACCAACATTTTTCTTTTATTTTTTTAAGAAACCTGTATCGGTAAGTATTGACCAATTACATTTAAAATTCGTCGGTAAATATGCACCTACGAAATGAGCATATTACCTCGGTGGACTCCCACCGAATCATTCAAAAGAAAACAAAAATGTTAAAATAACGGGATGCAACTCCTCATTAATGCCCAACTCATGGGTGTAAACACCAGCGGTGCTCCTACCCTTTTCAAGAGTGCAAAAACCAGCATCCTTTTGAATTTTCTACTTTTTGAATTTTCTACTCATCTTATATCCAAAGTAAAAGCCAAGAAAATTACTAAGATGACACAGAAATGGAAAAAAAAAACTAAATAAATAAATCTATAATATCTTTATCTACCCATATATTCACACACCACTAAATTGAAAAAAATCCACACCATCAAAGGAAGAATAAAGAAATAACAAAGGCTATGAAGAAAACATACTTTAGGACTCTCATGTATGAGATCCAATGCCTCTTCTTTGCATCCCAATGCCTCTCTGAGCAACCCTGAGAAGAAGACTTAGGTTCTGCTCTTTTTTATTTTTTTGGTAAAGTCTGCTCTTCATCTGATCTGACTGCTTCCTATTTTTAATTTACTTGTCTTCTCTATGGGCCTTTGGTAATGTATTTTATGCTTTCTGTCCAACTTGGCTGACATAATGAAAGAAGATCACGTGATCTCCACCTACGCTTGGCAGAAATAATGAAGTATATCGCGTAAATCTCCACCTACTTCTTTAACCTTCTGTAATGATGATGCCCATGTCGTTATGGACCTTTGGTGGGTCATGCCTTGCTCGGCAGTTTCTTACCGTTAATTTGCCCGAGAAAGCTCCGAAAATGCGGACTTCAGTTTCTCCCAAAAACTTGAAATCAAAATCATTTTTCTTGCAAATATTCTTCGTCATCAAGAAAGTCATTTTCCTCTCATTTATGATATTTTTTAGAAAGTTATTCTCGTCTCAGTTATGATATCATTTTGTTCTTTCAAGAAAATGTCCCAAGTGCATTATGCTCTTCCGCACACTACAGTTATTAACAAAAAATTGCCGCTAATAGTCTTAATAGGTTTTTTGTTAATAGCGACACTTTTTGACTATAAAAAATTGCAGCTAATATTCTTATTTTTTGTAGTGGTGTTTATCTTATTTATCTAAGCAGTTATGGTGATCAGATGATCGTCAAAATTTATGATAATAAATGAAAGGAAAAATAAGGCCTCATATGGCAACCACAAATAACTAACATCCACACAAATAACCAACATTCAGAATAAAATTGTATCAACTGTCAACTGTTAAATGTCAATTTAAAAGAGAATATATATATATATACCCTCGATCAATTTGGACCGTCGCTGCCCAATCTACCACCGATTTCTTTTCCAGATTTGGTAGCACCATTTCCACCATCATCTGAATCACCAGATATGAGCCATCGCTGAAAATCGTCGCTCAAGCTATCGATGCAAACACCCATACCACGCATTTCATTCTTTAAGGCAAGGAGCGCACGTTCTATAGAGTCAAAGCGACTGATGACAAGTTGTTGGAACTCGAGAGTTGAGAGTGATCGATCACGAGACGGGATAGAAGAGGGCGCGACAGGCACGGATGAAGATGAAATCGAAGAATCATTGTACTTCGTCCACGTTTTCATGACTACAGCAAGAGTCAAAAATTTATTACCTTGAAACGTTTTTACTGAAAGCGAAGGCATGGTAATAAAATGTTCAATCACTTTGGAGACAATGATCGGGAAAGGAATTGTCGCATTCTCCTAAGGACTAAGACATTGCGAATGGAACACCGAATTATCGGTGTCTAGCAGCCATATAATAAAAATCTCATTCAACCGCACTTCATTAAAATTTTCAATCTTAGGCCAAAGAGTACCGAAGATCAAAAAATGCAAAATGTAGAAGTGCAGTTTTAAAGGCGTTGCTTGAACGACCATCCCCGGAGTCACACAGACATGATCAACAATCGACTGCCATGATCCATCGGGCAAGTCATCGATAGGGGCATCGGAGTGAAGGAGAAAATAACGCCATCAGAGAAAAGAGGATTTAGGATTGAAGAGATATGCCCAGGGGTGACCGTTATCATGGATCCGTTTACATACTTAACTAAGGATTTTTCATCAAGAGTAAACACACACGACTCGTAGTTGGCATAGAAATAGAGCAACTCTGCCTAAGCGAAACTACGAAGCGAAAATAGGGGAGCCCAACCACGAGCCTGAATCTTACATAAAATGGAAAACTTCAATAAACAATCCAGATTGAAGTACTACTCCATCGCCAATGGTCGAGTGTAACATTTCGAAAATTTCTGAACCCAAACGAGCCCAACCAAGTGTACATGTTCCGCAAGGCGCACAATCCCACCTTAATATTTTGAATAAATAAATTGTAAGAGTACATTTTTTTTGTGAAAATTGAGGTTAGAATACATTGTTTAATCTTTAGTGAAGAACCCGTACACCACGCACGGTGTATTGGCTTAGCACCCAAAGGAGTCCCATAAGTCAAGAGGATAAGGCTTTGAGATAAATATCTAAATATTAGATATTTGTCTTTGTTTTGTAAGAAAAAGAAGAGAGAGAAAGAGAGAGAAAGAGAGAGAGAGAGAGAGAGCAAGCTTCCTTCATTCCTCAAACCCTCTCGTGAGACCAAAGCCATGAGATCGCTCCGCAAGTACCTTCGTTTTCCTTGCAAAGATCATTGCAGTTTCCAATCACTCTTGCGATTCCAATCGCGGAGAAGCTTTGAGCTCCGACATCACTTAGATCTAAGAGTGTGAGAGAGTGTGGTTTTGAACGAGGAAAACCGATCTTCGTAAACGTGTCATCCACAAGTTAAGGAAGCGAAGATTCATACGTGTTAGTGTGGAGCTGCATCTTGAGCTTCGTTGATCACGATCATCATGAGATTTTCATTGTTTGACGCCGAAGCCCCCTTTTCAATAGCAATAATCGTAGGTCGCTTGAACAACCAAGAAAGGTGAGCATTTTAGTGTCATCACATGATATTAGTTGTACTAAGCGTAGATCTATGAATGGATGAATTTGATTTGAATCATGTGAGTTTTGGGGAAAATTGGTTCAAGGAAGAAGACGCCCGAGTGGGCTATTGAATCTATCAAAATTGATCGATCGGATTTGACAGAATAGGGATGTGTTGAATTTCTAGAGAAACTGATCGATCGGATTTCTCTGCCTTTGGACACTGATCGATCGATTTTCTCTGTCTCTGACTGCTTTAGTTTTTCCTTAGAAAAACTTTGAGAAACTTCGAGCCATCTAATTTTGCCATCATAGACACGTAGTGTAAGATATTGGTGTGATCTAGGTTAAGAGCGGGGGACATTGATAAGGAGCTTTACATTGATAAGGACCTTCGTTTTGCTCCGAACTTAAGGGAAAAACTGAATGCACGATTTTTGTTTTGAGCTTAATGCATAGACTCACTGATGTGATCAATACAAGTTTGAATATGAACTTTAAAGCATGTTAGAACTTTAGAATTTTGAACTATAGACTTGCATTTTGAATATCGATTAGAAATCTTCGAATCTATGAATATGAATCCGTTGAACTATGAAATTAGTTATATATTACAACTTCAATTTACGTATTAAACTTTAGTATTGCATGATGATTTAAGGTTATATGAACAAAACCCCATAAGCACCGATATGGCAGTTTATACCATCCACTATGAACCGATACAGCGAGTTATACCATACTCTTCGTAAGTGTTTATAGAAAGATGATGGTTAGGGGGTTTTCCATCGATAAGGCTCAACAATGCTATACTTGTGTTGGAGTTACATAAGTTAAAAATTTAAGTCATTGATGAATTAAGTGAAGCATGTATGTTTTCCATCGATAAGGCTCAACAATGCTATACTTGCGTTGGAGTTACATAAGTTAAAAATTTAAGTCATTGATGAATTAAGTGTAGCATGTATGATGTGAGAAATACATAGAAAATTGAAATCATATGAAATGTTTGAAATTTGTCTGAATATTGATTTAAACTTTAAGCTCTTTTAAATTCTAATTGAATATGAATGGCATTTGACAGTTTATCAAAAACTTCAGTTTTGGTATGATAATGTGTGGATTTCAGTCATTGAACCTATTCTTTGAATTCATGAAACGTATATTAACATTGATCTTTTTCCTACTGAGCTTAGACTGTTAGCTCATCCCGACATCTTATGTCACAAGTTTCAACGTAGATCAGGATCCTGAGCTAGAAGAGGATCCTGAGTCGGAAGAAGAGCTTCCACCTGAAGACTATTTTTATTAGTCCAGTTGTAATAGCTTAATACATTTTGGTGCTTATAAGTAGAATACTTAAACTAAGATTTGCATAATTTTGTATAGTTTTGAAACTACTATTTAGGTGATGGTTGGCTGTCACTGTGGTTATTTTGTTAGTTTTGGGTTATGTTATGTATAGAACTGAAATCAAAGTAGTGCCATATGATATTTTCTTTGCCTTTTGTATAAGTACGTATGAATCAGAAAGCATTGTACGATTCGGTTCTTCCTAAGTTTCACATACAGGAAAAATCGGATTGTTACCTGACGACCCAACCTTTCCTAAAAATTTGTGTGAGAAAAGTCGGGTTATCACAATTGGTATCAAAGCAATGGCTTTAGATTCGGATTCCATAGGACGAAGGGTCTGATCTTGTCACATTCAGTACTGATCGAAATTCTTGTTCGATCAATGACAAATTAGTATGGCCCCACGCATCAGAGATAGACGTAGAGGCAGACCGAGGACCATTCGCATGAGAGACGTATCGAGTGGTGAGAGCGCCTCAGGTGGTGTCGAAATCGCCACTGGCCCTAATACCATCTCATTGGGGGGAGGAAAAAATGATGGGGGTCCTGACACCATTCCAATTGGTGGAGGAAGTAACGATGGACTACATGGGAAATTGCTGGAGACCATTGTCAGCACAACGGCCCAACTTGCAACGAGCCCACCCTCGGGATTCCATGAGTTCAGAAGAATGAATCCTTCGAGCTTCCAAGGTCAACCTGATCCACTTGAAGCGAAAGATTGGTTAAATTAGATGGAGAAGCTCCTTCTATTGATTCCAAGCACTGAGGAAGAGAAAGTTAGTTGGGCTTCTTTCCAATTGACAGGAGCGACATATGCTTGGTGGAAATCTATAGAGAGAATCAGATTACAAGAGATATTGATTCTCCCATGGACGTGGGCGCGATTTGTTTATGAGTTTAGCGAACAATACTTCCTTGATGCAGTAAGGGATCAATGGGAAGTTAAGTTCATGTGGTTAGAACAAGGTCAGATGACCGTACACGAGTATGAAGTCAAGTTCATGAGGCTTGCCAAATTCGCACCTCTTCATGTCGCCACAGAACTTATGAAGGCGAAGAAGTTCGAGTGTGGCTTGAAACCCGCCATCAAAGGAAGAACTACCTTGTTCAGCACGAAGACTTATGCAAAAGTCATTGAATTGGCACTGATTGTTGAGCAGGACATTAAAGATATGTATCAAAGGAGAGATACAGAACAAAAATAGAGTGAGCAGGACGTAATCATATACTTTTGAGCAATCGAACAAGAAATAAAGGATGCTGATGACGACACCGAGTCGACCTACGCATTCCACATATTCGAGCCCAGCTGGCTTGGCACCCACAAGGTAGTTTCGCCCTTCCACTTTTGCTACTACTGGGATGATGTCAAGAGGGCAACTGGCTTCACGTGCAACTTCATTTGCACAGAATGAGAAGTGTACGTAGTGTGGGAAACCGCATAGAACAGAGGAATGCAGGTGGACAACTGGTGGATGTTTTAAGTGTGGCAAGCAAGGACATTTGATTAGATTATCTTGAGTGGAAGAAGGGACCAATGACAACAGCAATGACTCAAAAACCTTTGGCATCGACTCAGAGGCCCTCACGACCTACAGTACAAGGTAGAGCCTATGTTGTCTCGGCATAAGATGCTCAGGCAATAAATGATGTGATCCAAGGTATGATTTCACCATTAGTGGTTAAATTATTATCTTATTTTAGTTAATAAATATTTTAAAGTGTGTTCTATTTAGGCAAATTCATGAGTGATAAAACACCATCGTACACATGTTTGACTGAACCACATTCTTTAAAATTGTAGGTACCTTCCACTTGCACTAGAGAAGTGATATCTGTTATCATGAGGCACGAGTATTAATAGACCCGGGTCTACTCACTCTTTTGTAATGTCTCAATTCATTATCGAATTGAGCATCACACCGGAACCACTGGACTTCGTCTGGCAGTGTCAGTCCCTACGGGAAACTCAGTGAACACAGACATGGGGTGTCGATCGGTCATGATTACGATTGAGGACCATGAGATTGTGGCTGATTTGATCTTGCTGGATATGGAGGGATTCGACATTATCCTCGGTATGGACTAACAATCTACTTATCATGCTCGCGTTGATTGCCTCTGAAAGGTAGTTACTTTTCGTCCTTTGAAGGGAGAATCTTTTAAGTTTCACGGCATTAAATCCAATATCGTTCCGTTTATTTCTACCATCCGAGCAGAACGTTTGATGAACAACGGATGCCATGGATACCTCGCTTTCGTGAAGAGCCAACAAGAAAATGAAATTAACATCATTTATTTTCCCGTCGTATCTGATTTCTCGGACGTATTTCCCGAGGATCTCCCTGGACTTCCACCGGATAAGGAAATTGAGTTTGAAATCGACTTAGCTCCAGGCACCGAGCCGTTATTGAATGCACCATACCGTATGGCACCGACAGAATTAAAGGAGCTTAAGAAGCAATTGCAGGAGCTGCTAGATAAAGGATTCATCAGGCCTAGTGTGTTTCCATGGTGAGCACCTATTTTGTTTGTAAAAAAGAATGATGGTTCAATGCGATTGTGTATTGATTATCGTCAATTGGACAAGTTGACGATCAAGAACTGCTATCCACTTCCTCGTATCGACGACCTCTTCAATCAACTACAAGGCATAAAATTCTTCTCGAAGATCGACTTGAGGTATAGTTACCATCAATAGATAATCAAAGTCGGGATCATTTCGAAGACCACCTTCCACACAAGGTATGGCCACTGAGTTTATAATGATGCCATTTGGTTTGACGAACGCACCAACGTCATTTATGGCTCTGATGAACAGGGTGTTCAGATCACACCTCGACAAGTTTGTGTTTGTCTTCGTAGATGACATCCTCATCTATTCGAAGACAAGAGAGGAGCATGAACAGCATTTGTGCACCGCTCTCCAAACACTTCGTGATCATCAGTTATATGCAAAGCTAAACAAGTATGAGTTTTGGCTTGAACAGGTCAGCTTCTTAGGACATGTTGTCTCTAAGGCTGGCATAGCCGTCGATCCAGCCAAGATCGAAGCAGTTGTAAAATGGGAACAACTAAAGATGGTGATAGAAGTTCATAGTTTCCTTGGTTTGGCTGGATACTATAGGAGATTCGTCGATAGTTTCTCCAAGATTTCGGGTCCGTTGACATAGCTCACGAGAAAGAGTGTCAAGTTTGAGTGCACTGAACAGTGTGAGAAGAGTTTTCAAGAACTTAAGAGTAGGCTAACCACAACATTAGTGCTTGTCATATCATCAGGCAGTGGAGGTTTTGTAGTGTTCAGTGATGCATCACATAGTGGATTATGTTTTGTACTTTATTAGAATGAGGGAGTCATTGCTTATGGCTCTCGACAGCTCAAGGACGAAGAAAAGAATTATCCGACTCATGACCTTGAGTTGGCAGCAGTCATCTTTACCCTGAAGATTTGGAGGCATTACCTTTACAAGAAAATATTTGATATATTTACAAATCACAAGAGCCTCAAATACCTTTTTGCACAGAAAGACGTGAACATGAGGTAGAGAAGATGGATGGAATTTCTTAAAGATTATGATTGATCCATCCAATATCACCCCAATAAGGCTAATGTCATGGCAGACACACTGAGCCGAAAGTCTTTTGCTCAGTTATCACACCTCATCGTAAGAGTGCACCAATGGCGCTTGCTCGAAGATATGGCCCTAAGTGTCACGAGGTTCGATGTTAAGGGTTCGGGAGCTTTAATGGCTACTATTATTATTCAGTCGACACTTTTCGAGAACATCCGCAATCTACAAATGATCGACGATGAACTCATGGCCATCAGAAAAGATGTGATTAGCAGGAATCAACCAGATTTCTCCATCAAGGAGGACGAATCACTACTATTCTGAGGCCAAGTGTGCGTACCAACCAATGACGAGCTTCGAGACACAATCTTAGAGGAAGCTCAAAAGTTGATGTATGCCATCCACCCCAAAAGTACCAAGATGTACTAGGATCTGAGAAAGAGTTTCTGGTGGAGAGGTTTGAAGAATGATGTGGCAGATTATGTATCGAAATGCCTAGTTTGTCAGTAAGTAAAATTCGACCATCGAAACCCATCTGGGCTATTGCAACGATTTTCGATACCAGAGTTGAAATTGGAAGCCATATCTATAGACTTCATTTTAGGATTCCCGAGAACGATAAAAGGGCATAACGCTATCTGGGTCATCGTCGATCGATTGGCCAAATCCGCTCACTTCTTACCGTACAACATGAAGTATACTGCTAGCAAGATCGCAGAGTTGTACCTCAGGGAGATTGTCAAACTACACGGTATACTTGCCAGCAATATTTTAGACAGAGACCCACTGTATTCATCATAGTTTTGGCAATATTTTCTAAAAGAAATGGGTTTCAAGTTAGATTTTAGCTCGACTTTTCACCCTCAGACTGATGGACAAACAGAAAGGGTGAACCAGATAATTGAAGACATGTTTCGAGCTTGCACTCTAGATTTTCAAGGATCATGGGACAAGTATCTGCCCCTGATTGAATTCGCCTACAATAATAGTTATTAGACGAGCATTGGAATGGCTCCATTTAAGGCTTTGTATGGTCGGAGATGCAAGTCTCCCCTCAATTGGGAAGAAGCTGGCGAGAAACTTATTTTGGGACCAGAGATCGTGGAGAGCACGACTGAGACAATTCGGGTAATCCGTGAAAGGTTGAGAGTCGCGCAGAGTCGACAAAAGAGTTATGCCGATCTTAAGGGAACAAGTATTGAATTCCAAATTAGGGATAACGTGTTCGTTAAGATCTCACCCACAAAAGGAGTAATGCGGTTTGAAAAGCGTGGGAAGCTAAGCCTGCTTTATGTTGGGCCTTTCAAGGTATTAGGTCGAGTTAGAGAAGTCGCATATAGGGTTGCTTTGTCACTGCAACTATCCAGCATGCACAGCGTATTCCACGTATCGATGTTGTAAAAATTTATGAAAGACCCGACTCATGTCTTGGACTACCAACCTATTGAGCTTTAAGAAGATTTAACAGTGGCCGAAGAACCGATACAAATTTTAGACTGTAAACTACAGACCAAACAGATCCCCTTAGTATTGGTGAAGTGGTGGAACCACTCTTCAGAGGAAGCCACTTGAGAACATGAAGCAGAGTCCGCGATCAGTACCCACATCTATTTGAATGAAGCTCTTAAAATTCTGTGAGTACTTGTAGGTTAAGGAATAAAGTAATACTACGATAACAAATTAGCATTTTATGCATTCTCGCTTTAATACAATTTCCTTCAATGTAAGTGATGGATTATTTCGGTTTCATTTTAATTATTGCATGTTGTGTTATGAGTTTCACTCTCAATCCAAATGAATGTGTGTTCGACTGAATATTAGTTTAAAAAATATCATCAAATTGAGAAATTGAAATATCGAATGTCAATTCGGTGTGATCGTAGGGGTATAGAGTATGTATGCCAAGTGTGGTGTACTGGTACAAAAGAGAAATTGGGACCTAAAGTCCTCAAACCGGTGCGAAGAGTTTCTATCAAAATTTCAAGCTTGAAATTTTCTGAAAAAATCGATCGATTGGATTTTCTCTAGACAAATCGATCGATCAATTTTGTTGAGCGGCAGTGTGTACCGAGAAATCAATCAATCGATTTTGGAAATCAATCGAGCGATTTTGATAGTATAAGAAGGGGTCGTGGGTTCTTTTCTCTCATTTGCCTGACTCCACTTCAAAATTTTTAGGGCTTTTCTTCTCCTTTTTGTGAGAACTCGTCGCGCCTCATTCAAGATTCGCGAGAACTTCAATTTATTCCGCGGGAAATGGATTCAAGCGCTTTAGAAAGGTAAACCCTACCTTTTCCTTGAGTTAAATCTTAAGATTTTCAAGTTCCTTCTCCAAATTTTTAGTTTCAATGATACCTAAAGCAAAGGCAGCCATTAAAAACCCCTCTTCTATGATGCCCACTTCGAGGGCCACTTCCTCGAGGCGCGCCAATGTTAACCCTCTACCGCCACCACCAAAAGAGCAACTGAATCAATGGTGGGGTGCGAAGGAGTTTGAGGTCGAATGGTCTTTCGACCAAAATCTCTTTGACGACCAAGAGATGACCGAATGGGCATTTGAATATATTGAAAAGGCTAGGTTAGAACCTTTGCTTCAACCCTTTCATGATTATTTCTACCTGCGGATGGTAAAACTATTTTACCAAAATATGTACATTGGCAAGGACAAGGATACGCTATACACAAAGATAGACAACTTGGTCTATGAATTTACCGTTTATCACATCGCCAAGGCGATGGAATGCCCCTCAGTATTCATACAATACATAGGTTTTTTGGCACCAAACCCCAAACCAGTACCGCTTCATATAGTTATTGAGAGGACGACTAATGGAGAGCATGGATTCGGAAAGTCGGTGACGAGATCCCAGTTACCGGGCAAAGTGTGGATGATGGATACTATCTTCAAATGTAATCTATAGCCATTGAGACACAAACAAGAGAGAGTAGGAGTCAATCAACAGGCTCTATTCCCGGCCATTGAAGGAAAATGGTTTAGTGCGCCAACAGTTGTGGTTGAGGGGATAAGTTATGCCTGCGAATGGATGTCGGAAGGGAGAAAGGCACCTTAGAAGACAATACCCTACACTCGCCTTATCACCCGCATGATCGAGGAGTATCAGGCAGACCGAGACGATTATAAGATATCGTAGGATGAGCAATAGTTGACCGATAACGTTAAGAGGTATAGGATGAAGGATTGGAGGAAAAGTTTCAAGCAATTGGAGAGAAGTGTTCAGGATAAAGAAAATCAAGAGGTGGTCGAGCACACCAAATGAGAACAACCACACCTTGGACTAGCAGGACAGCTTGATCAGGCAGCCCCACCTCATATGCCCCCACCTCAACAAGCACCAGCAGCCTCAAGCGCCGATGTGCTTGCCATGTTAGCAGAAAATAATCGTCAGCTAAACCGGTGATTGGAGTTCCACGAAGGCTTGCTGATGCACCTTATGCGACACACGTGCCCTACCTCCTATGCTCCATATGTCACTAAGGCATGCAACTATACCATGGGTGTGTCTACTTCTAGAGCCAGAGGTGTTGCGGACCAAGGAGTTGGACCATCTGATGAGCCGGCAGGTCAGTGAGGAGGGTTATTGGTAAAGTTTTGGTTAACTTTTTGGAGAATTTAGATATTTTTCACGTTTTCAGAACTATTGGATCATGGTGGCCCTACCTTTATTTTTGGATATGATTTTGATTAAATTTAGTTGTGGATATTAACAGTATTTTGATTATCACTTGTGGATGTTTGATTTTTAGTTGTGGATACTTATTTCTTAATTATGGATAATCAAATTAGTTGTGGATAAATGGTAATAATTTGTTGTGGATATTAATTGTGGTTGTTTCCATTTAGTTGTGGATATTTTAGGGTGATATTGCAGGTATGTCTATTTTGTTACAATATGTAATGAGGAGTCATGACTGGCACTAGATGTGTCTCATCGTTAACAATAACGGTAGTTTAATGATGTGTGTAGTTGGGTGTGCTTCGCAATTTATTTCATTGTGCATAATTGATGTTCGTTGTGAATATAAATGGATAGTAGTGGATAATTCACGTTTGATGATAAATATTTTGTAAATGCATGATTGGATGATTGGCTAAACTACGAATCTACTTGTGAACATGTTGTGACTGATTCTATATAACCCCATGTAGATATGCTCTCGCTACCTATGAATAAGTACTTGATTGTTCGACTTTTAAATGAACACTGTTAATTTTAAGTACATGATGTAGATCGTCAGTTAAAGGATTGTATTCTCTTCTTATAGAGAATTTCGAACTCCTTATGTATCCTATGCGTTCTCTTGCTATGTAGTGTAACGAAACGTTTCAGACAAAGGACACGTATTGAATTTTCGAGGATGAAAATTTCTAAAGGAGGGGAGAAAGTAACATCCAGAAAAATTTTGAACCTAAACGAGCCAGACCAAGAGACGACCGAATGGACATTTGAATATATTCAAAAAGTTGGGTTAGAACCTTTGTTTTAATCCTTTCACGATTATTTGTGCCCACAGATGGTGAAACTATTTTACCAAAATATGTACCTTGGTGAGGACAAGGAAACACTATACACAAAGATAGACAACAAGGTCTACGAATTTATCGTTGATCACATCGCCGAGGCGATGGAATGCCCCTCAATATTCATATAGGACATGACCAGTACCGGTTCATATAGTTATTAAGAGGATGACTAATGGAGAGCATGGATCCCGACAGTCACTGACGAAAGCCCAATTACCGAGCAAAGTGTGGATGATGGATACTATCTTCAAATGTAATCTATACTCATTGAAAAACAAACAGCAAAGAGTAGGAGTCATCCAGCAGGCTCTATTCTTGGCCTTTGAAGGAAAATGGTTTAGTGCGACAATAGTAGTGGTTAAGGGGATAACTTATGCCCGCGAATGGATGTCGGAAGGGAGAAAGGCACCTCAGAAGATAATACCCTACGCTCGCCTTATCACCAGCATAATCAAGGAGTATCAAGCCGACCGAGATGATTATAAGATACTGCAGGATGAGCAACAGTTGGCCAATAACGTTAAGAGGTATAGGATGAAGGATTGGAGGAAAAGTTTCAAGATATTGGAGAGAAGCGTTTAGGATAGAGAAAATCAAGAGGTGGTCGAGCGCGCCAAATGAGAACAACCACACCAAGGACCCGCAGCGTAGCCCGATCAGTCAGCCCCACCTCATATGCCCCCTCCTCAATAGGCACCAGCAGCCTCAAATGTCGATGTGCTTTCCGTGTTAGCGAAAAATAATCGTCAGCTGAACTAACGATTGGATTTTTATGAAGGCTTACTGGTGCACCTGATGCAACACGCGTACTCTACCTCGTTGTAGACACCCAAATTTGCCCCTCACCCATTCAAACCTCACCATAACCGGCCCGTTCGGTGCCCCTATTTTCCCTTCCACTACTTCCCAAAATATCTAAAATCCCAATTTCCCGTCATTTTCCCAGCCATGCCTTCATCCATGGCCATCTCCAACCCATCTCACCTCCCTTCCACACCCATTCCAAACCCACCCTCTACCTTAACTCACATACCCTAATTTTCATCCGCCCAACCTGATCCACCCACATGTATCCATACCACATCTAACCCCCCGCACATCCCTCCATTTACCCAAGTCATGCCCGTCTCTCCCGAAGCCATGACCAATTTTCCTCTCATTTTCTACATTCATGCCCCATACATCTTCCCCATATATGCCCATTTCATCCACCATGGCCCCACCTCATTCCTTCAACCCCACACATATCCCACCCCTCACCTGGGTCATGCCTAATTTTACTGGGGCCATGCCCAATTGTTCCTCTTCCCATACCCCATCGATAACTCCCCAACCATCACATAGCCCATCTCCATCCGATCCCCCTACCATGGCCATGATGGAGGAGATGTTCCAAACATATAACAAATGGAAGGCCTCCCAACACATCCCCTCTCATCCACACCACACACCCATGGATCCATCCCATACCCTAGCAAGCCTCCATGCCTCATTCCCCAATGACCTCCATCATTCACACTACCAAAACCCCCACTACCCACATATCCCAAGGCCCAATGGCCCAAGCCCCCATTTCCCACATGTCCTAAGGCCCCATGGACCAAAACCCCATGGCTCAGGCCCATCAAGGGCCCATGACCCATACTGATCAAGGCCTAATGGGTCAGATCCATCAAGGGCCCATGGCCCAGATCTAATAAGGCCCAATGGGCCAAACCCAACAAGGTTAGGGCCCATGGCCCAGACTCAAGGCCTAATGAGTCAGACCCATCAAGGGCCCATGGCCCAGACTCAACAAGGCATAATGGTCCAGACCCATCAAGGGCCCATGGCCCAAACCCATCAAGGCCCATAGGGTCAGATCCCTTAAGGGCCCATGGCCCAAACCCATCAAGGGCCCATGGCCCAAATCAATCAATGGCATCCAAAAGTCATCTTTAAACATTCCCCCATGCTTAATGGCCTTATCAGGCCCCACTCCAAAATCTAACTTCCACTCATCTCATCATCCAATAAACCTCCCCTCATCTCTAATGGACTCAACCGACCCCCACTCACATCATTCCCATCCAGTCTATGCAATACCAGCATGAGAATCCCACCCTCACTGCACACTATGTTGACCAGCAGTACGGAGAGGACAAGATTATGAACAATGGAGCCTATGTTGGAGCATTGACCAGCCTTAACCCTCCTCCTATAATTTCTTACCCCCTAGTAGCCCAAAGTGAAGTCCAACCAACTGTCGAGAGAGTGGCTCCTGTATCCAAGGAGTCAGAGCAGCTGAAAGAAGTTGGACAACATATAAAAGCAGTTGATGAAGATGGGTAGTGCTGAAATCCACGCCACAGACTTCACAGATTTGTGTTTGTTCGCTGAGGTCCCCTTGCCTCCCAAATTTAAAATGCCGACTTTTAACAAATACAATGGCACCGACAATCCTATTGCACACCTCAAGTCCTACTGTGAGGATATGTGCCAATATGGTGGGGACGAAAGACTGTTGATAAAGGTCTTTCAAAAGAGTTTGACCGGTCCGGCCTTAAGGTGGTTCACATCTTTAGAACCATCTATGATGAAAACGTGGAAGGACTTAATGCACTCGTTTCAGGAATAATATATCTATAACTTATACATCGAATCGCGTAAGTCTGACTTGGCCTGATTAAAGCAGAACCCAAATGAGACCTTCAGCAATTATCTAGGGCGATGGAGAGCACTGGCAGCTCAGGTTCGAAATAGAATACCTGATGATGAGCAGATAGAGATGATCTCTAAGAATACTTTACAAGTAATCTCAAACTTTTTGGTGTACCAGCAGTAGTCCAGTTTTGTTGTTCTAATGAGGAACGCCAATCGCTGTGAAGATGTCATCAGGGAGGGGCGCCAGAATAAAAGTATACCAAGTGGAGCCAATGGGGTTAGAAGGTTTTCGGAACAAAGGAATGATAAGAGAACCAGAGCCGATGTCCAAAACATTGTCAATACCGGGCCCAATAATAACATAACCCCATTCCAATTTCAAGCAGCACAACCAGCGCCAGTCAGAATTGAGCAAATATAGAGAACGGGGAATGGGCAAGGAATGTAAATGACTCCGGAGCTGAGGAGAGCTCGCTATGATCGAGTGTTTACACCCCTGGGGCAATCATTAAGTGTACTTTTACCTTTATTAGTAGAAAAGGGATTAGTCACTATTCGTCAACCGCAACCTTCTCTTCACCTGATCCCAAAGAATTACGACCGTAATACCCATTGCAATTTTCATCAAGGTACGAGTCACCCAACTGATCACTGCTTCCCATTAAAGCACGCTATCTAAGATTTGATCGATGTCAAAAAAATCATTCAAGTGGCACCTTCTCAAGTAAACTAGCACGTAAACATCCATCAGGTGGCGTTACCCCCACATCCTACCGGAGGAGCAGGTCCCAAACCCACCATCGGAATGGTAGGGGAATATGAGGAGGAATTTGAATTTGATCCATCCGACTATATCAATGATCAGGAGAGTTATGTGGCACCATTGCAAAGGAACTGTGAAGAAAGGAATGTTGGGGTGATTGAACCCCTGAATTTATCAAACTACTTTCCCAACCCAACACCACAAGCCAAACCCTTAGATCTTAGGGTTTATTTTCCATCACCCACTCCTGTCAATTATGTACATATAAATACATATCAAGCATACACCAGCACCCCCCATCAATTACCCGACAGCCCATCATACCCCCAATCCCCCGCCGGCACCTATCAGGTACCAATGGCCTAATCTTACCCCTTTTCCCCCAGTGCCACCACCCTTAAGCTTCACCACCCCCATTTGGCCCAATTTTGCCATCCAATCAGCTATCACCGAGGTAAATCAAGTGTTGCTCACACCTCCTAAGCCCGCAGTGCAAGTACCTTCGATACCAACGTCTATATTATTTCAGATCTCGGGACCAACCTATGATCCTTATCAGGTCCCACTGAGTTATGAACAAACGGATATTTATGCTGGCAGCCACAAAGAAGGAGTAGTGGACTTCGTTACCCGATCTGGGAAGATCTCAAAGTAGCCAGAAGCACCGGTAGCAGCACAAGCCCAACTCGAAGGAAAGAAAGACAGCGTCGTGAATCTGTTTGAAAAAATGAGTTCTAGAACATATAATGGAGACTTAGCTAAGAAGAATGTCTGCCCATATTACTATATGGGATTTGTTGATGACGTCCCCATTTCATTTTCAAGAATTAATGGGGGCATTAAAGAACGCACATGTTGCACTTCAGGTTAGCCCGAATGAAGTCGGGCAAATAATTGGTCAAGTGATGGCCCCGAATGCCATTTCTTTTTCGGATGCCGATCTACTAGAGGAAGGAGGAAGTCACTCAAAATCTTTAAATATAACTATTGAGTCTGGAAATATGATAATCCCACTAGTTTTGATCGATAATGGGTCTGTGTTAAACATATGTCCGCTGAGAATCGCCACCAAGATTGGGGTAGATCCTTGCATGCTAAGACCCATGAGAACTAGCGCCAGAGGTTTCAATAACATACGAAGAGAGATAATGGGAGAAGTTGATCTTGAGCTATTAATTGGGCCAATGACCTCCATATTGTTTCAAGTGATGGACATCAAATCCTCATTTAATTTGCTGCTAGGGCGCCCGTGGCTGCATGAAGTTGGATCCATACCCTCCACATTACACCAGAAACTCAAATTTGCATTTGGGTATAAGATCATCACAATCATTGAAGAGGGGCACAGTGACAAAGAAAAGGCCACTAATAACATTGAAAAACCTAATATACTTGATATACCACACACCGCTGAAGACGTCGACCTCCACAGTTTCGAATACGAGGTGTCGACGATACTCTCGGAGCCCTTCGATGGCATCATTCCCAGAACCGGAGGTGGTATGGTAGCAGCAGTGGCTATGCTCCAAAATGTGGGGTTGTAAAAAGGAAGGGGTCTTGGGCCCATATTACAAGGTATGAAGAAGCCTGTCACAGCTAAGGGCAGTCAGAAAGGCAGGTTTGGGCTAGGTTATAAGCCCATGGAAGAAGAAGTACGGGAGGCTAAGGAGAAAGCCCGTGCGATGGCAGCTACAAAAGTCAGGGAGATCCACATAGAGGAAAAATCCCGTCCCAGGACTCACATCAGGAATTCATTCATAAGTGTCGGGGTTGTGAAGATCGACCGGAATGGGGAAACCTGATTAACCCCACACAAGCCTACAATACCAGTTCACCCCACCAATCCCTACATCACCCTTCTCAACTTGGAGATAGACTTGTCCGCGTTGTCCCTCTTTGAGGAACGACGGCCTGTACCTGAACAAACTCTCCCTGTGGTGAATCACCATAAAACTTTTTTAACGTTTGAGGACATCATCTCAGACTAAATGGGGATCAGCATGATGAAAGTTGACTCCAAAGAGCCATATCAGCCAGCACCCTCCATCCAAATAGGTAAAGAAGCGGCCCCTCAGGTATGCAACTAGGCATCAGCAAGGAGTGGCCTAACATTTGACACCCATTTTTATAAAAAAAATAACCTATAAAAAGTGAGATAAGCCCTTGGCAGGTAATACCTTGTATATACATAGACCCGTGCTGTCAAGGGTCTGTCTCTGAAGAAATTAAAAATTCCAAAAATATTAAAAAATACAAATTCCAAAAATATTATTATTTAAAATTTTAGATAAAATCTCACAAAAAATACCTTAATTGAAATATCCATCCCACATAAAATTGACCCCTTTCCTGTAAATAAAAGAAGAGGTAAGAGTTACGGGTCTGGACAAGGATATCCCTTTGGAGGAGCTCCCCAATGAGCTCCTTGACTGGTTTGCCGAATTTGAGCATGGACCTACCCCCATGGTCGAGTATGAGTTGCCTCTCTACCCTGATATGAAGTCGATTAAGCAGAAGTTGAGACGTCTCCGACCTGAGTGGATGTTGAAAGTCAAGGACGAGGTCATCAAGCACTATCACGCGAGGTTTCTCATGGTATCTAAATACCAGCAGTGGCTAGCCAATATTGTGTCTGTACCGAAGAAAGATGGAAAACTCTACATGTGCATTGATTTTAGAAACTTAAACAAGGCGAGCCTGAAAGACGATTTCCCATTACCGCACATTGGCATCTTAGTCGATAACACTGCTAAGCACGGGATGCTTTCTTTTATGGACGGATTCTTAGGATACAATCAGATTAGGATGGCAGAGGCAAATGGAGAGAAGATGACATTCATCACTCCTTGGGGGACCTTTTGCTACAGAGTCATTCCGTCTGGGTTGAAGAATGCCGGTGCAACATACCAAAGGCTATGACTACGCTGTTTCACGATATGATGCACAGAGAAATTAAAGTATATGTCGATGATATGATGGCCAAGTCACCAGAGTGAAGCGATCACTTAGTAAACCTCCAGAAGCTTTTTGAGAGGTTGAGAAAGAACAGGTTACGTCTGAATCCCCAGAAGTGCGCATTTGATGTTATGTCCAAAAAACTGTTGGGATTCATCATCAGCAAGAGAGGGATCGAGGTCGACCCAATCAAAATCAAAGCTATCACTGAAATGCCACCGCCGTCTACCGAAAAAGAGGTTAGAGGGTTCTTGGGCAGAATACAATATATCAGTCGGTTCATTGCACAGCTAACTCCAATCTGTACGCCGATCTTCAAGCTACTTCAGAAGAACTCGCCCATTGAATGGAACGATGATTGTCACGCAGCGTTCATTAAAATCAAAAGCTATCTCCTTAACCCACCTGTGTTAGTACCACCCGAGCCGAGGAGACCACTCTTAATGTACCTCTCCATGATGAAAGTTTCGATGGGATGCGTCTTAGGGCAGCATGACGAGACGAGAAGAAGAGAGCAGTCCATCTACTATCTGAGCAAAAAGTTTACTGATTATGAGACGCGCTATTCTCATCTAGAGAAAGCATGCCTAGCTCTTATATGGGCTACTCAGAAGCTCCGCCATTACTTGCTATCCCAAACCGTTCTACTTTTGGCCTGAATGGACCCGTTGAAGTACCTTGTCGAGAAGCTGGCTCTTACTGGGTGAACCGCACGTTGGCAGCTTTTATTGTCTAAGTTTGACATCACATACGTCACTTAGAAGTCGATCAAGGGGTAGACACTTGCCGACAATCTTTTTCCAGATTATGAGCTTTTGAGAATTGAGTTCCCCGATGAGGATGTCCTGTTCATGACGGAAGACGATATAGAAGAAGCAGAAGAATCTTGGGTAATACACTTTGACGAGGTCGCAAATGCCGAAGGTTAAGGAGTTAGCGCCATTCTGATTTCGTCGAAAGGATCCCATATATCAGTCTCTATCAAACTCAACTTCCCTTGCACTAACAACATGGCCGAGTACGAAGCTTGTGCCACTGGTTTGCAGGTGGCTCTCGATCTAAATATAACTCACCTCCAAGTATTTGACGATTCGCAGTTGATCATATGCCAGACGAATGGAGATTGGAAAACAAAAGACGAGAAATTGATCCCTTACCATAGCACCTCGAGGATCTGATAGTTTGTTTAGAAGACATAACATTCTCATATGTCCCCCGAATAAGGAATCGCTTTGCTGACACATTAGCCACTTTGGCGTCAATGATAGAAATCCCATATAGTGCTGAGATGAAGCCGATCATGATCGAGCAAAGGAATGAGCCGACCGTCTGCCTCCAAATTGAGGAACCTTCAAAGCCTGATGATCAGCCACCTTGGTTCTCAGATATCAAGAATTTTCTCGAGACACTAACTTTCCCTAAGGGTACGTCTAAGACGGACTGACGAACCATTCAACATTTAGCGGCAGGCTATGTCCTTTGTGGGGAATGCCTTTACAGGCGATCGTACAATAACATCTTGCTCAGGTGCCTTACAGAAAGTGAAGTGATCAATATCATGAGAGAGATCCACAAGGGAGTATGCAGTGCCCACGCCAGCGGTCATATGCTCGCTAAGAAAATTTTACGGCAGGGATACTTTTGGACCACTATGGAATCAGATTGCTACAAATATGTTCAAAAATGCTACAAGTGTCAGGAACACTCCAGTCTGATATACGCTCCTGCCATCGATCTTCACTGCATGACCACACCTTGGCCATTTACTACCTGGGGCCTTGATGTCATCGGAATGATTAATCCAAAATCATCAAACAGACATCGATTCATCCTCGTCACTATTGAATACTTCACCAAGTGGGTAGAAGCACCGTCATATGCCAACATCACAGCTAGCCACGTCAAGAAGTTTCTCAAAAGTAATATTGTGTGCCGATTTGGGGTACCCAAAAATATCATCACGGGCAACAGTACAAACTTTACGAATAAGTGCATCCGAGCTTTCTGCGAGTAATACAAAATCAAGCACCATCGCTCGTCACCTTATCGGTCTCAAACTAATGGAGCCGTGGAAGCTACAAACAAAACAGTCATCTACATCCTCGAGAAAATGGTCGTCACTTACTGAGATTGGAGTGAAATGCTGCCATTTGCTTTATGGACCTACAGAACATCGATCCATTCCGCTACAGGGACAACACCATTCTCCCTTGTGTATAGAACTGAGGTCGTCCTACAGATAGAGGTTGAAGTACCCTCGCTCCGAATCCTCATGGAATCAGGCTTACCCGAAGCAGAGAGAGAGAGAGAGATCCCACTTTGAAAAATTGAATCTACTAGACGAGAAAAGACTCCTAACCTTGTATCATACTCAAGTTTACCAGGGTGAATTGCACGCGCTTACAATAAACGTGTCTGCGGTCGAGATCTAAAGGTAGGAGTTTCTATCCCTCCACACCGATCCGAGAGGGAAGTTCAAGCCGAACTGGGAGGGACCTTACGTCATTCGAGAAGTGTTGCCGAGATACGCCATCCGCCTCGCCACCATGGACAGAGATCATCTTCCTGAGCCCATCAATGCTGGATACGTCCGACGGTTCTACGCTTAGTCTATTACGATAAGGTAAGTATTGGTGAAACAAATACGTGATTGCTTAATAACCACTCAAAAGAGGCCATCATTCTAAGCACAGTAGCTAAAAAGCATCCCTAAAAATGATGATATCCTTTGCTACCCCATTTGAGCCTAGGCCTTTCTTTCAATAAACCCCTTCCCAAACAAAAAAAAATGTGTACATATATAAAAAAAGGAAAGTAAAGTTACCATCAAAATCTAAAAAAATTGAAAAAGTAAAACCTCAAAAAGAGATTGCCTGAAATAAGATAAAGGAAAAAAGAAAAAAAATAAATAAATAGAAGAATCATTGGGTGTGTATAGTAAAATCCCCCAAGGAAGAAAATATGTTGTGAAAAACTGAAGCCGTGTTAAGGAAACCCTTTTTAGCTCAGCATACCTTCAAATCTTAACCTGACCCATGGCCAAGCTACACCCTGAAGAAAGCCCTCTTTTTAGGTTCACAATCAGTCATAGTATCTATTAAATCAACACGAGCCGAGTTGAGAGACGACACCAGAACCCCATCCAGCCGACTATGACGGAATCGACGTCTATATCATGGCTTTTGAGAAAAAAAATGATGAAAGAAATAAAAAGAAAGAAAACTATATACAAGCTCAAAGCAAGATGGACATGGTGAAAACCCGCAAGGGCGCCACGAGTAAAAATTTTGAGCTTGTGCGGACCAGGTGAAAACCTGAAAAGGTGCCTAGGGTAAAAATGTATACCCATGGACATAGTGAAAACCCGAAAGGGCACTACGGGTAAAAAAGAGGGTAACAACGGGCATGACGAAAACCCGTCTTGGGCGCTGTGAGTAAAAATATTCAAAAAAAAAGAAGAAAATCATTCAATTACTTCCTTCGGTTATATCTCTGTGTTATCTGATCGCCAACTGGGCCGATCATGTTAGCTCGAATCAGGTTCTGACCAGGAATATCTTCAGGCTACATCGTTAAACGTATGACCCAAGGTAAGGAGAAAAGGTTAATTCGATCCAAAGGGATGGACGTTCCGACCTTAAAAAATTCTAACCTCACTTAGGTCTGACCGCATGAACGAGTTCGGCTATGCTAAAAAAGGGACCCATTACTTCGTCTCACTGATAAGGCATCAAACAAAAAAAAGAAGAAAAACCAAAAAAGAAAAAAATTAAGAAAAATCTAAATACAAATTTTTTTTATATTTCTACTCTTTTCCATGTACATATTTACAGCATTGTACTTCCATTTCAAAAATAAAGAAAAAGAATAAAAAATCTCTAAAAACAAAAATCCAAAAAAGTATATATAAAATTTGTAAAATAAAAAAGTGTAGGTAAAAGTTTGTTGCTCTTTCTGTTACTTAGGATACATATTTATTACCCATATAAACAAAAAAGGGACTGATGTTTTCTTGAGAAATGTGTAGAAATATCAAAGGGCCCAAAACCTTGAGGTAGGCAACCTCTCGATGGTGGACTAATCAAATAAAGCATCTCTCCACAAATGATTGGTCTATTAAAAAAAAAAATGAAAACAAGCAATCATTTTAAAAACAAAAAAGATAGATGAATTTTTATAGTACTTTTTGCTATGCAAATGCAGATTTCAAGGCGGTAAAATATCAATATTTTATCAGCAACGTAGTTGTGCTAAATTAATGACCTAAGTCTAAGGTTCACCTTGGATCTTTGGATCCTACTTTAAAGTAGGAGCAACGGTGTCAATCCCGGTCAAACAGTCAATGTTTCGATTGGGTCGACTCCACTACTAAATCTTTGTGATGAGCGCTCTGTTTGTGGATTCATAGGAATGTGACTGTCTAACTTCAGATTCATCACGAGCTATTTTGGAGGTGTGGACTCTTGGTCTACGCTGTCCGAGCTTGCGCCCTATGGGGTTTGAGGTCCGAATAACTCCGTTATGAAAAAGGTCAATGGTTGGTTGAAACCAACCTGTTAAAAATGAAATTACATGTCAATCAAACTATGTGTAAACATGCATGCAGAAGGGTTCATTTCCCTTATTTCCACAAGCTTAAAATCTGTATTGGCATGGTATCCCTGTAAAGTGTACGCCATATGTCTGAGTATCCATCTGATGGTCATTTGTTCTTGTAAATTATACCCGAGCGAGATCTGGGTCGAGACTTCCAACGCCTTTATTACTTATCGCCCCTAATGGGTGCATGTTTATACATAGTTTAAATATTTGTAAGATCATTGATGGCAAAGACCAAGATTGGATGTCCCCTTCAGTGGGCACCCGATTTTAGCCGAATCTGTTCTGTGTCTTTTGAGGTTGGATACTCTAGGTCATGATGAGCTGGGGTGCGTTGCAAAAGTAGCACATACTTCCAAAAAGCATTCGACATCTGTTCGCTCCGCTCGAGTAGTCGTGCTAAATAAACTTTAGGATCAATGAGTTCACCAAAGGCCTTGAACCCTGCTTCAAGCAGGGGCACCCATGACCAGTCAGATGAGGCAGTGAATGTCTCATATGATTGGACACAAACTTTGGAGCCTTGCATACTTGCGTTGCGCCTATCTTTGGATGTGGGTCAATCACCCTCCTTACTTACGAAGCTGTTGTACTGAGAATAAATCTTGAACATCAAACTCCTTCAAAACATCTCGAGAAGCGATCATTTTTCTCAGCTATTAGGCTGTCTCAACTCATTTTCTACCTCAGTTATGCCCAGTAATGTCGCTAAGCGCTTGGGAATCAATTACCTTGAGAAACGACCATTTTTCCCAACATACAGGGCTTTCATTTTCTCAGCATGATACTCATCTGATGTTTGAAGTTCGTTCTGAATGCAGCGGACTCGTCAGTAATACCTTGGGCCTCTTTGGATGTCTCTTGTCTTAGGCATTCGATCGGTAGTGATCGGATGGGGCATCTGTAGACACTCAAATTTGGCCCAAGGCCTGATCGAAATATATTTCGAGAGAGGCGCGTCTTCGAGCTTTTGATGGCATGTATGGAACCCTTAGGAACCCTTCTAAAACCTTAGGAGCCATCTCAAATCCTTAGGAATCACCCTAGATCCCTTAAGAACCTTTCCGAACCCTTAGAAAGCAATCCCGACCCTTAAAACTCATCTCGGACCTAAACCTAGCTTTCCCAAGTAATGGATGAAGAATGGTACACCGGGACTAGCTTTGACCTTCTACTGTGATCAAATCTTATACTATTGAAAAGTAAAAGTCTTCATCTTTCCAACGGGCCAAGAATCACCCCAATCGAAGCTGTATACAAGAAGATATCACATCTCGAACCCGAAGGGCAGAATGGTAATTTCATGTGACCCCCCTTAGGGATTTGGTATAACTAATAGTTGCGTCAAGCCATTTAATAGTTGTGCCAATTATAGGTGGGTCCCCCCGCCGGCAGCCAAGTTCCCAGGCACTGTTCAAGCACTATTTTACTGTGCATATGCTTAACGCAACTAATAATTGCGTCAGGCATATGAACAATAACCGTGTATTTTTACCTTAAAAATTGAGATTGGGGTTTGAATTATTGGCCATCTTGACCTTTGAGGTGTGTTTTGCTAGTTCTGTTATACCCATTTACTATCTATGTGCAACCCCTTAAGTGGTTTAAACCTTCACCCAATCATCCACTATTGGAGCAACTTCTCACATTTTTCAAGGCTCCAAAAACCCTAGGAAGCCTTAGATGGCCCATTACCTAATTTCTAATCCCAATTAGCCTCTAAACACCCTCCTAACCTCTCTTTTTCCTATAAATAGAGAGGCACCCCCCCTTGCAAATGGCTTAAAAAATTTTGCAATTAAGAGATTAAGGAATCACTTCTCTCTCTCTCTCTCCTCTAGTGCACCATTCCCATACAAATTCTAGAAGTTTAAAAAACCCTTTAGACCTTAGCATTTCACCCAAAAGCTCTAGGTTAGAGGTGTGTTATCCCTTAGTCTTCCCTCTCTACCTCTTAGCTATCAAGCCTTAGGAGTTAGAACCTCATTCCATACCATACAAACCTTAAAAAGCTCACGGAAGCAAGCCAACGCAAGGTGCAACAAGGGCACGAGAGCTCCGGCTCTCCCCTCTATTCCTCTACCTTCTCGGTTTTTTCTCTATCCTCCCATTTGTGCCGTTACGCTGCCAAATTTTTGGTAGGAATGGAGGGACACAAATAGGATTTTAAGACTCATTTGGGCAAGAGGAAGCCTTTTTCTTTTCTTTTTTATTATTTTCGCTTTGGCCATAAGTAGAGACCACATTAAGTGGGTTGATTGGGTGCCTAACACCTTGCCAATCGATAACCAAAGCCCCTACCCAAGAGCCTTTGACGTAGAATGAATTCAGAGTTATATTTGTGACACTTTGGTACTTATAAAAATAATCTAGGTTTCCCGGGACACCAAAAGCTCCAGGTGGCGACTCTATATTTTTTCATTAGAGAGCGCATCATCGTGACGGGATCATATCGAATCCAACGGTTACACACTTGTATGCTCCATATGTCGCTAAGGCACGCGACTATACTACAGGTGCATCTACTTCTAGAGCCAGAGGTGTCGCGGACCAAGGAGTTGGGCCATCTGACGAGCCAACAGGTCAATAACGAGGGTTATTTGTAAAATTTTGGTTAACTTTTTAAAGAATTTTAAGTACTTTTCATCTGGTTGTCAAAACTATTGGATCATGGCAGCCCTACCATTGTTTTTTAATATGATTTTGACTAAATTTAGTTGTGGATATTAACAGTATTTTGATTATCACTTGTGGATGTTTGATTTCTAGTTGTGGATACTTGGTTCTTAATTATGGATAATCAAATTAGTTGTGGATATTAATTGTGGTTGTTTCCATTTAGTTTTGGATATTTTTGGGTGATATTGTAGGTATGGCTATTCCATTACAATATGTAACGGGGAGTCGTGATTGGCACTAGATGTGCCTCGTCATTAACAATAACGGTAGTTTAATGATGTGTGTACATGGGTGTGCTTCGCAATTTATTTCATTGTGCATAATCGATGTTCGTTGTGAATATAAATGGGTAGTAGTGGATAATTCATGTTTGATGATAAATATTTTGTATAAATGCATGATTGGATGATTGGCTGAACCTCAAATCTACTTGTGAACATATTGTGAACGATTCTGTATAACCCAATGTAGATATGCTCTCGCTACCTATGAATAAGTATGTGATTGTTTGACTTTTAAATGAACACTGTTAATTTTAACTGCATGATGTGGATCTTCAGTTAAAGGATTGTATTCTCTTACTATAGAGAATTTCGAACTCCTTATGTATCCTATGTGTTCTCTTGCTACATAGTATAAGGATACGTTTCGGACAAAGGACACGTACTAAATTTTCGAGGACGAAAATCTCTAAAGGAGGGGAGAATGTAACATCCGAAAAATTTCGAACCCGAACGAGCCCGACCAAGTGTATGTGTTCAGCAAGGCGCACAATCCTGCCTTGATATTTTGAATAAATAAATTATAAGAGTACATTTTTTGTGTGAAAAATGAGGTTAGAATACATTGTTTAATCTTTAGTGAAGAACCCGTACACCACGCACAATGTATTGGCTTAGAACCCAAAGGAGTCCCTTAAGTAAAGAGGATAAGGCTTTCAGATAAATATCTAAATATTCGATATTTGTCTTTGTTTTGTAAGAAAGAGAAGAGAGAGAGGGAGGGAGAGAGAGAGAGAGAAAGCAAGCTTCCTTCACTCCTCAAACCCTCACGTGAGACCCAGGCCGCGAGATTGATCAGTCACATAATTTACTATTTTATCACCCTTAACTTAGTGATGCTAGGCTTTAGTTTGCTACTAATAAGTTACTGATGTGCAGATATTAAAGAAAAATAGTAAAAGAGAGCCTAAGTGTTAATATTCATCAAAAGGAACTCAAATAGCAATAAGAATGACGATTGAGCGTGTAAAGACTATTCGCCAATATAAGAAAGTTGAGAAATCGTATTTAACGATTTTGTGCTACTATTGAAGTAAAAAGAAGAAAGAAAGAAATAAAAAATCATAATTTTACGATTCTTTAAAAAGATGATTCTTCAGAAGCGACAAAAGAGTAAAGACGATACATAAGAGAAAGACAATGAATCGTGAATAGAAAATCATCCAGTATGAAAGCCATGAAAGAAGAGAAAATCATGATTTACGATTTTCTAGAAAAAGAATAGACAATCGTAATTTACGATTGTGTGAAGCTGTCCTACTGCTATACCTGCTACTTCTGATCATATGAGAACTATTACCGTCATGTACTGAATTAGAAGATCTCTGAAATTAGAAGTTTGGTGAACCACAGATCTGAGAAGATTAATGAAGATATACTCTGAAGGACTGTTGCTGAAGATGAAAGACCATTCAAGAAGCGCATCAGATAAAGAAAGCAAGGAAAAGAATAAAATTAGGAATTCGAGTTATATTAGGATACTTTTATCTTTAGTAGTTTCTTTTATTAGAATTAGAAGTCTTTGTAAACCGACCCCTTATGATCTATAAATAAGAGGGCTCAGCATAGGAATAAGCATCGAAGAATTTCAGCATCAATGGACGCCTGAGGTTGAATTTTCTTCCGATCAAATAGTGTAAAATAGTTAGTATAGATTAGATACCAGAGGTTACACAAGAGCAATTGATAACTACAATTGAGTGTTGAAGATTAGTGTAGATATCTGTAGTTTCTCAGGAGCAATTGACTACTGCAGCTGAGGGGTGAAGGATATATTTTACTTTGCTTTCTAAATAGATTTTATTTTCTTTTATTTCCTGTTTTATAAGCATCTCCAAGTTTTAATTTGAATTGACTACTCAGGTTATAATTTGCAGATTAGTGTAACAGTTTTTACTTTTCTATCTTCAGTTTTCTAAAGTTTGATTGATCCCCAGATTTTAGGAAGTTGTTGATTAGATTAAATCTGTATTGATAGGATCTTAAACTTGATTGATGACTAATGCTAGGATACTAGAGATATGGTGTAACGGTATTGTTTAAATTCATAAATATCCGATAGCTGAACATTGGGATTGACGACCTCAATAAGAAGGAGGATTTAGATTTATTTTATGCACTTTAAATTAGAAATCATTCTTTTATTCATATTTCTCCAGTAGATTAGATCTTAAAGATAAATAGAAGTTTTTAAAATAAGGATTTAAATAGAAAATATAAATATGAAATAAATAGATAAACAAACTTTCTCGTGGGAACGATCCTATGCTAGTACTATGATTTCCATTGTGCGTTTGCAATAGGTTAAGACTTGAATTTAATATAATGCATATAATAAGCCGACCAAGTTTTTGGCACCGCTGCCGAGGTAGCGAAATTTATCTTTATTTCTATTTTTATTTAATATTTTTATTCTTTTAGAAACCAATATTTATCTTTCTCTTTTTATATTTCTTTATATTTTTATTTTTCTTTAGTCACTTCTTACTCTTTTACAGGTTTATTCGAAATAAGCAAATCAAGGCTTCAACTTCCCCTGATCAGAGAATCTAGAGGCCTAGATTTGTTCTCTCTCTGCTCTTAAAAAATAAAAATGATATAAAAGATTATATATATATATATATATATAAACAAAATATTATTTTTAATTTTCTAGTGTATGCATCATACCCGGTCTAGAAATCTAGACTATTTTGAATACGACCCAGAAATTGAGCGGACTCTCCTGCGCAGACTCGCATTAAACCGATCCTCTGGAAGAGATGCTCAAACCATAGCTGATGAGCTTTCAATTGAAGCGCATTTTAGCCCTATAGCTTTGACCGAGCCCTCTTTTATAGTTATACCGGAGGCAGCTGAAGGAAAAAACTATAAAATCAAGCCCAAAACACTTCAAACCCTACCTACCTTTCATGGGCTTGATAGGGAAGATCCCTGCCAACATCTAGGGGACTTCATAGAACTTTGTATAATGCTACAGACCACGACCAATAAAGAAGTCATAAGACTGCGTATGTTCCCTTTCTGTCTCAAAGATAAGGCGAAGGCATGGCTAGTTTAACTACCTGTCAGAAGTATAACTACTTGAGAAGAGTTACAGTCCAAATTTTTGGGCGAATACTTTCCAATTGGTAGAACAACCAAATTCGCCAAGCAATCCAAGGCTTTAGGCATAAGCCCAGAGGATTATTTCATGAGAGTTGACAACAGATAAAGGATTTGTCATGAAAATGCCCTCATCATGAGGTGCCAAATTGGTCTATAGCACAAAGTTTCTACCAAGGATTGACTGAGACTAATCAGTCAATCGATGCCATAAGTGGAGGAGCCTTCATGGCTCAAAATGGCCAACAGACCTAGAATCAATTCGAGAAACTGGCCAATAATTCAAAGCAAAAACAGGCTCTGCTGCAGACTGATCCAGATATTGCTCGTCACACCCCGTTCGCAAGAGGAGGGGCTTATGAGATAAATAAGGACAAAGTGAAAACTGAGGACGACATGAGTGTAAAAGTTTTAGCCCTTGAGCAAAAAATTGCCACACTCAATAATTCCAATCCAAACACTCTGGATAGACCTGCGGCAAACCATTCCATGTGTCAAACTCACAGATATACTGAAACCTCTGCTATGCCACAATACCAAGAGATGGTGGAAACAGAATAAGTAATGGCTTTTCAAAGGAGAGATTACAAGAATGCCTACAATTTGTCATGGAGAAATCATTAAGGATTTAACTATGGTTCCACTATGGGAGCACAACTGACACCAATAGCTGCGCAGCCTCGATTTCCCCAGACCTAAGTTTTCCACCAGAGACCCCAAATACAGGCGGCACAACCACAGATTGGACAACAGAGCAATATGTTTGATGCTACGATTGTTTAAATCTTCAAGATTTGCAACAGCAGTCGCACCAGCATTCAAAAGATTTGCACCAACTTGCTCAATTTTCTCAGGCCCTCCATTCACATACTCAGTTCAGCACAAAGCTGGATAGCCAGATTGGACAACTAGCTTCACAGGTGGCAAGGAGAGAAAGTGGCCAATTACCTACGCAGCCAGTAAATAATCCTAGAGGCCAAGCTTTCATGGGGGAGACAGCTGCTCCCCATAATACAAATTAAAAGACCCTCATGGATCGTCGAGCTATCGACTGATCCGTAGTCCCTTTTGTAAAATATGTATAATCATTTTCTTTTCTTTTTAGTTTGAGAAAACACATTGCGACCCAAATCACTGAGAAACGAAGGATCGCAATGTATATCCACTTTTCCATTTTTACGAACAAATCGTATGGATATACAATTGAATGTTTTTATTATTATCAAGCAATCATAGTGATTACGATTTGACTGATAAGAAAGTTTATAAATCGTAGCTGAAAAGTTAGAATCGATCACTGATTCTAGGTTAAAAAGCGAGGGATGACCAATTCAACGGGTCACCACGAAGATAGGGCCTACATATCTGGGAGAGGATACGTCGACCCCATTATTGAACTTTCCATTTCTGTTTCTGTCCTTTCCCTCAAATTTTCAAAAACTCAATCGTTTTTGTTTCTAAAAATCCCTTGTATTTTCGGATTGATTGCATAAACCTACTTGACAACAAGGTAATTTTTTAGGGGATTCTCTTAAATTTATTTCAATTTTATATATGTCAGTTGCGATTTACTAAGCAATATTTATTTCACAACGTACATAAAAGGAATTGTAGAATGCAAGAGACGACCGAGGAACGAGCAAGAGTAGATGGAGAAGAGGAAGGTATTAGCTAGGACTCTTCCCAATTAACCAACTTTTAAAGAGGGATGCTGCCCAAAAAACTAAATCAAAAGCAGTAGCCACACAAAAAAAAAGGCAAAGACTTCAGGGGTAGTTATTAGAGAAACCCCTAAAGAAGATGAAGTAACTGAAGCGATAGCTGCCCCTAAAGAGGGCACTGGTATTGATAAAGGCAAAAGGCCAATGTCCTCTGGAAGAACATTGGATCGGGTCCCAGATTCAACTAAACACCATTTGGTGGGATCTGAGGTTGCTGCAGATGTCGCTTTTTGGGAACATTTCGAAATCAGCATAGGAACTATCAAATATTTTCTGGATGCAGGACTCCTCTAATTTTTAGAGCCCGTAGTCACACAAGTCTACCCAAGGCTAGTAAAATTATTTTATACTAATATGGTTAATAGCAGCAAGGGTCCACTACCGATTTTGTCCACAACCATTGATGGGTTCCCAATTTCAATAATAAAAGCAATAGTTGCGGGAGTGTTGAATGCACCCTTAGAAAGACCTAAAGTATCCTTTGGCATGCTGGAAGCAAATGTACTTAAAGAACCACCCGAGACCCTTCCGGATTTCGTTAACATGGCCACAGTAATATTAGGCAAACCCCCAAAAGATAAATCATTTTTCGTGCGAAAGGATTTGGAAGAATGTAGTTTATCACTTTATTTCCTCGATGTTTTAAGTCATAAGACCATCCATCTACGGGCCACGAAACTCAGCGAAGAGCCCTTTTTATGAAAGCCTTATATCTTATGGCTAATCGCGACTGGTTTGACGTTCTGTTGTACCCTCTGGAGGTAATGAACACCGAGAAAGAGAAATTAAGTTTAAAAAAGTATCAAACAAACAAACTTTGTCTTCCCTTTGGAGGTTTGATTACAAATTTATTGATGAATATGGGATATAAAATTGATCAAAAAGAGAAATCCCTATCGAGAAGTGACGAAAACCTCACAGCTACGACTTATCGGAGAACTTTATGTGTCGCAAACAAAAAGAAAATTCTTATTTCAGCACAAACAGAGGAAGTCCCATCTGCACCGGAGACCACCCAAGTTTCCAAGGAACAAGAAGAGCCCACCACAAGGCTCTTAACAAGTGTTCTAGTCCAACAAGAAGCAACTATAATAGAGGTAGTGAGTACTTTTACTCAACCTCATGAGGGCACAGAAATTGACTCTTAGGTATCAGAGAAAGCAACTGAGCAAGAAGTTCCGATAGCACCAAAACCTACAACAGATCAAGCTAGTCTATATGACTCAACTCTTGATTCACCAGCAAGGCCTGCTATGCCTCATGAAATTGAACAAACTTCTACCGAAGAAGAACCAGTGAATCCAATCGACGAAGCAGCAGAGGAAGATCTTGCACTAGTAGAACAACAGAATGTTGAAATGGCTACCTCTAGCCAAGTCCCTGTTAGTCTTCAACCGATCGCCCCATCAGAAATATTATCAATTCAACTTCCTGTATCTCAAGCAATAGGAGCAATCCAGGGAGCTGAAGTCCCACTCCATGTTACCCCTACAACCAACATCATGGTACCTACAATTTCAGCACCGGAGCAGACTCAGAGATCCCAAACTATAGATACAAGACTACATCTCGGAGCTACAAGGGAGAGCTTCAGTGTGTTATTACATCAAGAATTGACTCCACCTACCCCTACTTCAACAGTTCCAATGATGCAACAATCTGATCTATACAGACGATTAAATGAAGTAGAGCAATGACAAATTAATAATACCCAATTGCCAAGTGTTGTGAGAAGGATGAAAGAAGAAATTCAGATATTAAAAAATAGAGTCCGAGATATTATGCCTAATACACAAGAACGCCAGGAGTTGATAGCAAATCTAAAACGAAAGGCCGCAAAAGAATATCATGCACAATAGACGGCCGAAACAGCCAAAAAAGTCCAGGAGGCTACTACAACACTCCAAGACCAGGTGATGCAACTCCAAGAAGAGAATAGGAGGTAGAGAGAATACCAACAAATATGGGAAGGAGAAAAGAAGGAATATGAAGATAAACTAGCATATCTGACTGAACAATATGGAGAATTCATTGCAGATCCAGATTTTTAAGAAACAGCAAGAGAAAAGGCTCATAAGGAATATGAACAGACCCTGAATAACTTACTGAATGAAAAGGCTCAAGAACTTACAAGAGAAAAAGGAAATCAATTAAACTACAAGAAGAAAAAGAATCCTTGATTCTTATTTGTGCAGAACAAAAGGAAAAGATTGAGTCCATCATAAAGAATTGATGGGTCATAATAACAAAAGAGAAAGTTGTTTCTGATCAACTAAGGGATAAAAATGATGCCAAGTATGCTGTCATTTTTCAACTCTAGAGAGAAGCGAAAACAAGGAATAAAGAGCTACGAGCATTAAAAGAGAAATATGAAGCATTAATAGTGGAGAAGGAAGACATCTCTGTCTCCTATAAAGCGGCTAATAAAGAACCAAAATCAGTGCTTGCAGCAGAGGAAAGTTCTGATTGTTTCATGGCCGTAATGACAAACTCTGATAAAAAATTGCCAAGTAGTCATTCTCCACTATTGGCCTTACAAGAACCAGCTTGACCAAGCATCTCAATTGTACCTTACCTATCATCCTCAAGTGAGTAACAGAAAAAAAAAAAAAAGATCATTAAAGCTTCACAGGTAGGAAGATTTTGAAAATTTTGGAATATTTTCTCTTTAATCCTTGTAAATATATAGTTCATATATAAAGTTTTCTTTTTGACTAATTTACTAACAATGCTACTAACATCTAACTTTTTAGATTCTATAAAATCGGTAGTAGTTTTCTCCCAAGTTTGGGGGAAGATTTTTTATTCTTTTTTACAGATTATAAACCTGGTAACTAACCCAACCATGAAATAAGGTAATATATTTTCCTGTGTGTCCCCTGTTTTACACAATGAAGACATTGTCCTATTTAAGTTTGAGGGGGGATAGATATCAATTTTGAAAATATAAAATATTAGTATAGTTTTTTTTCATTTTCTTTCGATTTTTTTTAATTTTATTTTTAGAATTTTTAAAAAATAAAAAAAGTTAATCATTATATGGGAATTATGATAGAAAAAATTATGAAAATTTGAAATTCTTAGCAATCCATCATAGTAGTAGTTAAAAAATAAAAATAAAAATAGTTACAATTCAAAGTAAAGCATCTCTAGAACACTATATCAGATGAATGTTTAAAACTATACGATTGATCTGAACTGCAAATATTTTAGATTATAGTTTATAAATCATATAACCAGTGAGCTATAGAGCATATTTCTTCTTTTATTCTGAAAAAGTGAGATTGTTTTTATTCATGCTAAATTTTCCTTGAACTTCTCTACTATTTGAAATCTCATAATGTTGAACTTAAAATCAAAATATTCTGTAAATATGATGATTTATTTACTTAGAACTTTCTATTAAATATATTAAAGTAATAAGATGTCCATACTAGTAAATCGTGCAAATGATCAAAGGTCATCTTTTGTTAAACCAGAGCCAAAACCCAAAAATTCCAGAATATTTTATCCTTTAAACCTATATTAGAAGCCTAAAAACTAAATTTCTTTGTACTAAAATTTTATAAACCTTTAACCATATGTACTGCCCAAAACTTTTTGTCATTGACCCTTATAATTTCTAAGAGTTTAGAATATAAAAGGAGAAAAGAGGGAGTGAAAAGAGTATATGTGTAACAGATAAAGGATCTGCTGAAAAGGATAAAAATAAGAAGAAATACAATTGTATGAAAATATGAGAAAAAAAAAGAAATAGAAGAAATCGTAAAAAGACGATTCCGTGAAAAGAAAAAAAGAGAAGCAAAAAGCTTCCAACCTAAAAAGATAAGAAAAATAGGATTTATACTAGAAAAAAAATGGGAAGAAGTTATTCAAAATGAGGATACTTACAGAAGCTAAAAAATATAAAAGAAGAAGATAAGGAAGAACTAAATTTACATAAATAATTTTGAATCCTCTTTACCTTTTCTTTGAAACCTTTTAAACATTCAAAGCCCCATTACAGGCAGAATGAAAGACCTTTGTGATTTACGATTTGCAAGAATATGAGTCTAGTAGAGATATATAAAATAGGTATTATGAATAAATGGATAAGTTATATGAATAGAACTGATTATCCTTTCCCTGAGATGTATCTTCTTAGTTAATTGTTTGATGAAATTTACATATATATCGTGAGAACCCAAAAGTTCGATTATTTGAGAGTATGCCAATAAGTGAGAGTTTGGATGAAAGTATTTTTTAAAAACTGTAGTTTAGAAAAATCTATGAAGAATAAACTTTTTACTAATATGCACATACTTCACGCTATACCGAATTGAACTTATTGAGTTCTAATAGAAGATAATTACGATGATGGAAAGCTAAGGATAAAAGATTTTAAAAAAAATTTAAATTAATGAACATCTAATGATTTACTGAGTAATTAGTATATAAAAATCTTTATTTTGAATTCTTAGTTTTGAAAAATATTTTGAAAAATCTAAAAAAAATAAAAATATTGAGAGTTTGTAGGTACCTTCACTGAAAACCTTCAAGAGACTATAACTCCTCCACTAGGGATGTAATAACTCAGATTTTTAAATTTTATTTAATGGTATTAGATGATGTACCACACAATGCGTGGTGTTAACGCTCCACACCGGAATATACCCACTTTAGAAATAGTCTAATTTTTTTTATATATCAATATTAGACTCATTGCGGAGTACTTGTCAATACGATTCCAACGATATATAATTTGTCGATTTTCGATAAGAATATAAAAAGTTATGCCCGTTTGAAGAGTGAAGCGGGTTAAAGGGCACAATTGTAAATTCGGGAGAGAATCACCATTTACCTTGGTGCTTACACAAAGCGCTGGAGCAAAACCACTTCTCAAGCTTTTCAAGTCACGTATGAATTCTACTTGCGTGTAAAAACTACTGTTTTATTAAATCTTATACGAAAAATCTTAATTAGAGTTAACCTATACAGGAATTAGATATATATTTACTTCTTCTCTCAGTTGTCTTTCTTTATTCCCTCTTCTCTGCAAAAGCTCTGACAGTGCCATCTTTCATAATTCCTCGTCGGATCTCTATCGATTTTCGATCTTATCAGAGAATCTTACACCATCAAAGTTTCTCATCGCTGCGACCAATTTATCGTAAGAAAGGAATTCTCGCGAAAAGACTCGGGCATATCGTCTCTCGAATCCGATCTCCATCAACCCAAATCATCGTAGGATTCGAATCACGCTTCAACAGGTGGGTGCCTCTAAATCCATCTTAAATTATTCAGTTATTTCTTAAAAAGAAAACCCTAATTTTTCCTTAAGTTTTGATAAATTTCGGGTCTTAAAAACATAGAAATTAGGCCCAAAATCGATAGGATCGTTTTTCCCAGATTTTCGTGAAATTCGGCCAAACTCTTCAACAGACATAGCCTCGGTATTTTGGCCATAACTTTTTATCCTGAACTCCGATTAAGACGATTCGTTTTGCGTTGGAAAGCTAATAGAAAAATCTATAACTTTCATGTTTTGACCCACTCATGAATCAATCATCTTGATAGTTAAAAAAATATGAGAATGTTACATCAAATCGCTCGAGCGAGCTATTATCATCGCTCGAGCGAGGTATCACCGAACTCCGGTATTGCCTTAGTATTTTAGTCATAATATTTTATCTCGAACTCCGATTGAGACGATTCTTTTTGCGTTGGAAAGCTAATATAAAAATCTACAACTTTCATGTTTTGACCAACACATGAATCAATCGTCTTGATAGTCAAAAAAATATGAGAATGTTACGTCAAATTCTAGGATTGGCGCAACTTGCCTGTTTTGACTTGTTTTTGAGGAAACGCTTAAATAGGTCTATATTATTAGTAATTAGAGTTTATCTTAATGCATGAACGTATATTATGATGTAGATTGAGAGCGAGAGGCCATCAATAGGACCTTGCTTGACTTCGCATAACTCCGAATTTTAGGTAGGAGAATCTCATCTTTACAGTATTTTATTTTAATTCGCATGGATATTTTGAATTAAAATCTTTGAACTTGCATATGCCATTGAAATCACATCTGTAAATTGAAATTGATATGAACGACTAAAAATCTAAATCTACCTGAATCCTGAAACTTGAATCTGCTTAAGCTCTGAAGATCTGAAATCAAGAACCTGAACTATGTAAGAGACTTCCATCGATTATATTAGTATACGCATTTGTTTTATGATTGACTGAAACGACCCTCAAAAATTCTGAACAACTTCACGGCACAAGTTTCCCTCATTACGCAGGGCTTGTTGCATCTGAAAAAGGGTTCATGAGCAGCGATGGTAGGTAGGGGTTCCCCATCGGCTATATTCACCGCTCTCGAGATATAGTTTACTCGGGAGGTATTTTAAGTTGAGGATTAAGTCATGAATTCTTGAACTTTACATATAGAAGTTAGAGAAACTAAGACAACTTTGAAACAACTGCATACATTCTTCACACATTTAGAAATAAATCTTACATATGATTTGCACCTAAATTCAATTTATTATACGCTTATATGTTTGACAAGCTATATTCGATATTTGTTTTGAAACCATGTTAGTTAAAGTAAAATATGTAGATGTCTTTCTTCTCTTGAGCTTTGTTGGTTAGCTCACTCCGACTATAAATCACGAGTTCGTCTTGGCGTGGCTATTGAAATTTGTGGTGATCGACTCGTGCTGAGGAAGAGCTTGAGGTTCCTCTGAGGAGTTTTTCGATATAGAACTTCTTGATTTTCTTATTTGTGGTGAGAGTTAGACTTGAATTTGTGGGCCCATTTTAGTTGGATACCATAGTTTTATATTTGGCGTTGATTTACATGTTATGAGCCATGTTTGATGATGGTGGCCATCATCGGTGGTTCTTACTTTTAATTGCTTCGCATTTATTTTAGCTATGGATATTTATTGCTTTACTCGATATGTGTGCCTGTTTGTAAACTTATCGTTTATTCGATGGGTTGGCGAACCGGCCTTTCCTATACGAGGATTGGAAAAGTCGAATTAAATCACCGGTTAATATCGAATGGTTTTAGATTCTCTAAGGACCCATGAGAACAACAAGTGACCGATGCAGTTCGCATCGAGTCATGTCGTTGAGTCGAAATCACTAATCTGTTTGTAATTGTCTTTACATCAATGTTGGTGATGTTGTAGTGTTCACAATATGATCAAGATGGCCCCAAGATTTAGAGGCAGAGGCGGAGGTAGGCGGTGCCTTTAGAGGACATTCCTGAAGGTGTCGGTACATCAAGGGGAGTTGCCTTCGCATCCGGTTTTAATGCAGTCCCTATAGGAGCCGGAGTTGATAGAGGTCAGGGTGAAAGAATGGAACAAGTGTTGGAAAGTCTGGCCACCAACATTGCTAAGCAGACCGCATCTATGGCTCGAGATGCCGTAATCGCCCAAAGAAGCGTAGCTGATTACCGGACAACAACAACAATCATCGATTTGCCAAATTCGGGAGGATGAGACCTCCAAATTTTTCTCACGGGCCACCCGATGGAAGTGAAGGTTGGTTGGATGAGATGGAAAAAGATCTTCGAGGTGCTTGATGCCGATGTCGAGAAGGTTAGATGGGCAACCTTCAAAGCTGGATGGACAAATTTGGACCATGGTGGAAGTCCATGGCTAGACACCGAGAGCAGGAGTTTCCCAATACTCCTTGGACATGGGCTGAGTTTATCGAGGCGTTCAACGATCAGTACTTTCCTAAGATCGTTAGAATCGGATGGAAGTTCGAGTTCATCGAGTCAAGCGAGGACAATGTCGGCGTGAGTATGGAGATGAGTTCACGCGACTTTCAAGGTTTGCACCTCAACATGTGGCCACCGATATGATGAAGGCCAGAAAATTTCAGTTGGGTCTTAGGCCGAGTATACAGGAGAGCGTGGCTATGTGGGAAATGAAAACATATGGAGGAGTACTGTCAAAGGCCCTCATAGCAGAGGAAGAAATTCAAAAGCGGTTTTTGAGAAGCAGTCAGCCGAACATGGACAGGGTTGTACAAGGGCAGTCAGGTTCTTATGAAAATAAGAGGGCCAAGTTTACAATGCCGCCATGATGAACCTTACTCAAACTGCATTTTCTAGACCAACATTTTCTTGGACCAACCCTTATCGGAGATTGGCGACATCATCACTGTGCAATCCGTGCGACCGGGTTCTAATGCTAGTGGAGCTTGGTGGACAGGATCCTCTGTGCACCATCTTTTGTTTGGTCACTATGTGCCTAAGTGCGAAACCACACAAGACCGAGGATTGTAGGAGGAACAACTGGGCGTGTTTTCTGTGTAATCAATGGGACACATGGTTAAGGATTGTCCTCGGGGAGGACAAGGGAAGAACTAGTTCGGCTTCTACTCAAAGATCGACCGACCCTCGTTCAAGGTCGAGCTTATGCCGTGATGGCTCAAGAAGCCGAAACATCGAACGACGTAATCCAAGGTATTATTAAAAGTTGAGATGTCTTCTTATTTTATGTGTTATATATAATTGCTTGATATTTAATAAATTTTGTTACTAAGTTATGGATGAATACACATGCTTAGAAACTTTTAATTGAAACGCTTGTCTAAACTAAGGTACCCTTTTTATACATCAGGGGAGCGATGTAAGCAAAACCAAAGCGCGAGTGTTGATAGACCCTGGGTCTACACATTCTTTTGTTACTCCATTGTTCGCTGAGAAGTTGGGAATCATTCCCAAGGCCCTTGATTTCATCTTGGCAGTGTCAATTCCTATGGGCAACTCAGTGAGCACCGATACCATGTGTCAATCAGTGATTGTGATGATCGAAGACCACGAGACAGTGGCTGATTTGATCATTTTGAGCATGGAAGGGTTCGACGTGATACTAGGGATGGATTGGTTATCTACTTACCATGCGAGCGTGGATTGTCTTCGAAAGATTGTAACATTCCGCCCGCCGAAGAGAAAATCTTTTCGATTTTGCGGAGTCAAATCTTGTGTGGCACCGTTTATCTCTGCCATTCGAGCAAACCGTATGATGAGGAACGGGTGTTATGGTTATCCGCCTAGTTGCAAGATCATAAGGAGGAGAAGAAAAATATTACAGATATTACGATTGCTTGCGAGTATTCAGATGTTTTTCCTGAAGATCTACCTGGATTACCACCTGACAGGGAGATTGAGTTTGCGATTGAGTTAGTGCCGGGTACTGAACCAGTATCAAAAACTCCGTATCGAATGGCGCCTGCAGAATTGAAAGAGTTGAAGGAGCAGCTTCAGGAACTGCTAGATAAGGGCTTTATTAGACCGAGTGTGTCACCCTGGGGAGCGGTTCTATTTGTAAAGAAGAAAGACGGTTCAATGCGGCTTTGCATCGATTACCGCTAGCTAAATAAGTTGACAATTAAGAACCGTTATCCACTTCCAAGAATTGATGATCTGTTCGATCAGTTACAAGGAGCAAGGTTCTTCTCGAAGATCGACTTGAGGTCAGGCTACCATCAGTTGAAAGTTAAGTCCAAGACATTCAAGATAGGCGTTAGAACCCGATATGGGCACTACGAGTTCTTGGTCATGCCATTTGGGTTGACAAACGCACCCGCGTCATTTATGGACTTGATGAACCGGATATTCAAGTCACATTTGGACAAGTCTGTAGTAGTTTTTGTAGATGACATCCTCATCTATTCAAAGACGCGAGAAGAACATGAGCAACATCTGCGAGTGGCTCTACAACCCTTAGAGACCATCAGTTATATGCAAAACTTAGTAAGTGTGAGTTTTGGCTTGAGCAGGTCAGTTTCCTAGGCCATGTTATCTCTGAGACCGGTATTACAGTTGACCCAGCCAAGATTGAGTCAGTGATGAATTGGGAACAGCCAAAGACCGTTACAGAGGTTCGTAGTTTCCTCGGTTTGGCAAGATACTACAAAAGGTTTGTGGAGGGCTTCTCCAAGATATCAGGTCCTCTTACACAACTTACGAAGAAGAATACTAAATTTGATTGGACAGAGCAGTGTGAGCAAAGTTTTCAGGAACTCAAGAAACGATTGACTACTGCGCCAGTACTTGCTATACCATCAGGCAGGGGAGGCTTTGCAATATACAGTGATGCATCATAAGAGAGTCATTGCTTCTGGGTCTAGACAGCTAAAAGACCATGAGAAGAATTACCCGACGCATGATCTTGAGTTGGCAGCAGTGATTTTTGCTCTGAAGATCTGGAGGCATTACCTTTATGAGGAGACCTTCGATATATTTACCGATCATAAGAGCCTCAAGTATCTCTTCTCACAAAAGGAGTTGAATATGAGACAGCGTCGATGGATGGAGTTCTTGAAAGATTATGATTGTACCATCCAGTACCACCCCGGGAAAGCAAACGTAGTGGCAGATGAGTTAAGTCGGAAGTTCTCAGTTCAGTTATCACATCTCACCGCAAGGGTGCGAAGATGGCATCTTTTGGAAGATATGGCTCTAAGTAGCATGAGATTTGACGTAAAAGGTTCAGGTGCATTAATGGCTACGCTGGTGATTCGTTCGACCCTCTATGAGAACATTCGCAGACTTTAGATGACGGATGATGAACTTATGGCTATCAGACGAGATGTGATTGGGGGAAGCAAAATAGATTTTTCTATCAAAGATGATGGCACTTTGTTGTTTAGAAAACGGGTATGCGTACCAACTAGTACTGAGCTTCGGGACACTATTTTGGAAGAGGCTCATAAGTCTATGTACGCTATTCACCCTGGTAGTACCAAGATGTACCAGGACTTAAAGAAAAGCCTTTGGTGGAGAGGTTTAAAGAAAGATGTCGCTGTGTATGTCTCGAGATGTCTTGTGTTTCAGCAAGTAAAGGTGGATCATCGAAATCCGGCAGGACTGTTGCAACCACTACCGATACCTGAGTGGAAATGGGAGGCCATTTCTATGGAATTTATTTTGGGATTGCCAAGAACATTAAGAAAATACAATGCCATCTGGGTCATTGTGGATCGATTGACTAAGTCCGCACACTTCCTTCCTTATAATACGTCGTATACCGCCAACAAGCTCGCAAAATTATACATCAAGGAGATAGTTAGGCTGCATGGTATACCGATCAGTATCGTATCCGATAGAGACCCGATGTACACATCTCAGTTTTGGCAACAATTTCAAGAAGGAATGGGCTCTAGGCTCGATTATAGTACAACATTCCATCCTCGCATCGATGGGCGATCGAGAGGGTGAATCGATTATAGAAGATATGTTACGTGCTTGCATGTTGGATTTTCAGGGTCATGGGACCAACATTTATCACCGATCGAGTTCGCCTACAATAATAGCTTACTGTGCTAGCATCGGCATGGCACCCACGAAGCTTTGTATGGACGACGTGTGTCTCCGCTTAATTGGGAAGAAGTGTGAGAAACTCATTTTAGGTCCCGAGATCGTGGAGAATACAACCAAGACAATTTCGGTTAATCCGTGAGAGACTACGAATTGCTCAAAGTCGCCGAAGAGCTACCGATCCGAAAAGAAACCATGTTGAGTTTAAGGTGGAGATAACGATTTGTCAAAATCTCTCCTACAAAAGGCGTGATGCATTTTGGGAAGCGTAAGTCGAGTCCGCTATGTTGGACCTTTCGAGGTATTGGGCCGAGTTGGCGAGGTTGCCTATCGAGTAGCCTTGCCACCGCAGCTATCGGAAATGCACAACGTGTTTCATGTGTCCATGTTACGAAGATATGTTAAGGACCCGACTCACGTATTGGACTACCAGCCCATTGAGCTCCAAGAAGACCTATCCTTGGTTGAGGAACCAATACGAATCTTGGATCGTAAAGAACAAATCTTACGGATAAAGAACATTCCCTTAGTACTCGTGAAGTGGCGGAACCATTCTTCAGAGGAAGCCACATGGGAGCATGAAGCGGAGATTCGCAAGCAATTTCCACAACTTTTCGAGTGAAGGTATATTGTAAACTATAGTTATGTAAGAAAACCATACATACCTTTAAATTCTTGAATTTGCTTCTAAAAAAAAAAAAAAAAAAAAAAGGAGAATTTCTTCAAATTCTTCAATGTTAAATTGGTTCATAACATCGATGCTTTACATATATATCTATAACGATCACACAATAAAATCTTAAATGTCATATTTATTCATTCTCGGTTAGAACCGTATGTCTGTTGGAACCCGTGTCATCAATTAGAACATGTTACCAGACACGTGATCATGCTTTTGAATAAGTGTTCGATTCTCGACATCCAAATTTCGCTCAAATAATTACCAAAAGGGTGAGGTAGGTGTGTGTGCTAGGTTTGTGTCATGGTGAAGTATATTTCCAGGCACGTGAGACTTGGGAAGGTATGCATCCATGTACGGATGCAATCCTCTATGGCAGTATGGGATGCCACACGCAGTACATCCAGGTTACTATGGATCCCGACCCTTGAAAGGGTGCTTGGTGAAGCCTACCGAATCGCGACCAAAGTTCTTTGACTTTAGACTGTTTCGATTTTGCTTTATACTGGTGTTAGGATAAGGACTTACCGCAGTTCGGTTTAGCTATCCGTATATTTTCGAGGACGAAAATATTATAAGGGGGAGAGAATTTAATAACCCAGATTTTTAAATTTTATTTAATGGTATTAGATGATGTACCACACAATGCGTGGTGCTAACGCTCCACACCGGAATATACCCACTTTAGAAATAGTCTAATTTTTTATATATATCAATAGTACTTGTATACGATTCCAACGATATATAATTTATCGATTTTCGATAAGAATATAAAAGTTATGCCCGTGCTTGAAGAGTGAAGCGGGTTAAAGGGCACAATTGTAAATTCGGGAGAGAATCACCATTTACCTTGGTTTACACAAGCGCTGAGCAAAACCTCTTCTCAAGCTTTTCAAGTCACGTATGAATTCTACTTGCGTGTAAAAACTACTATTTTATTAAATCTTATACGAAAATCTTAATTAGAGTTAACCTATACAGTAATTAGATATATATTTACTTCTCTCGGTTGTCTTTCTTTATTCCCTCTTCTCTCGCAAAAGCTCGGCATCTTTCATAATTCCTCGGATCTCTATCGATTTTCGATCTTATCGAGAATCTTACACCATCAAAGTTTCTCATCATCGCACCAATTTATCGTAAGAAAGGAATTCTCGCGAAAAGACTCGGGCATATCGTCTCTCGAATCCGATCTCCATCAACCCAAATCATCGTACGATTCGAATCACGCTTCAACAGGTGGGTGCCTCTAAATCCATCTTAAATTATTCAGTTATTTCTTAAAAAGAAAACCCTAATTTTTCCTTAAGTTTTGATAAATTTCGGGTCTTAAAAACATAGAAATTAGGCCCAAAATCGATAGGATCGTTTTTCCCAGATTTTCGTGAAATTCGGCCAAACTCTTCAACAGACACAGTCTCGGTATTTTGGCCATAACATTTTATCCCAAACTCCGATTAAGACGATTCTTATTGCGTTGGAAAGATAATAGAAAAATCTACAACTTTCATGTTTTGCCCAATGCATGAATCAATCGTCTTGATGGTTAAAAAAATATGAGAATATTACATCAAATCGCTCGAGCGAGCTATTATCATCACTCGAGCGAGGTATCACCGAACTCCGGCATTGTCTTAGTATTTTAGTCATAACTTTTTATCTCGAACTCCGATTGAGACGATTCTTTTTGCGTTGAAAAGCTAATATAAAAATCTACAACTTTCATGTTTTGACCAACACATGAATCAATTGTCTTGATAGTCAAAAAAATATGAGAATGTTACGTCAAATTCTAGGATTGGCGCAACTTGCCTGTTTTGACTTATTTTTGAGGAAACGCTTAAATAGGTCTATATTATTAGTAATTAGAGTTTATCTTAATACATGAACGTATATTATGATGTAGATTGAGGGCGAGAGGCCATCAATAGGACCTTGCTTGACTTCGCATAACTCCGAGTTTTAGGTAGGAGAATCTCATCTTTACAGTATTTTATTTTAATTCGCATGAATATTTTGAATTAAAATCTTTGAACTTGCATATGCCATTGAAATCACATCTGTAAATTGAAATTGATATGAATGACTAAAAATCTAAATCTACCTGAATCCTGAAACCTGAATCTGCTTAAGCTCTGAAGATCTGAAATCAAGAACCTGAACTATGTATAAGAGACTTCCATCTGATTATATTAGTATCTGCATTTGTTTTATGATTGACCTGAACGACCCCTCAAAAATTCCTGAACAACTTCCTGGCACAAGTTTCCCTCATTACGCAGGGGCTTGTTGCATCCTGAAAAAGGGTTCATGAACGACGATAGTAGGTAGGGGTTCCCATCGGCTATATTCCTGCTCTCGAGATATAGTTTACTCGGGAGGTATTTTAAGTTGAGGATTAAGTCATGAATTACTGAACTTTGCATATAGAAGTTAGAGAAACTAAGACACCGAAACATCAGACCGTTTCTTGAAACTGTTTTCACACATTTAGAAATAAATCTTACATATGATTTCCGCACCTAAATTCATTTATTATCCGCTTATATGTTTGACAAGCTATATTCGATATTTGTTTTGAAACCATGTTAGTTAAAGTAAAATGTGAGATGTCTTTCATCTATCGAGCTTTGTTGGTTAGCTCACCGACTATACGTCATGTGTTCGAAATCGACGTGGCTATTCAGTGTCGTGAGATCCATCCTAACCACGCGCTCGAGGAAGAGCTTGAGGTTCCTCCTGAGGAGTTTTTTCCAGTATAGAACTTACTGATTTTCTTATTTGTGGTGAGAGTTAGACTTGAATTTGTGGGCCCATTTTAGTTGGATACCATAGTTTTATATTTGACGTTGATTTCTGTTATGAGCCATGTTTCGATGATGGTCGGCCATCATCGGTGGTTCTTTACTTTTAATTGCTTCCGCATTTATTTTAGCTATGGATATTTATTGCGCTTTACTCTGATATGTGCCCTGTTTGTCCGGCTTATCGTTTATTCGATAGGTTGGCGAACCGGCCTTTCCTATACCTGAGGGATTGGAATAGTCGGGTCGTCACAAGGGACCACCTAGGGGTTTAAAGGCTTGTTACATCTGCTAAATGTAATCGTACTTCCTACGAAAGTAGTATTTAAATTCATAATTTAGATATTTTATGCTTCCTTGTTTGCTAGAGACTAACAAAACTTAAGTTTAGGGGTGTGATCAGTCACATAATTTACCATTTTATCGCCCTTAATTTAGTGATGCTAGGCTTTAGTTTGCTACTAATAAGTTACTGATGTACAGATATTAAAGAAAAATAGTAAAAGAGAGCCTAAGTATTAATATTTATCAAAAGGAACTCAAATAGCAATAAGAATGACGATTGAGTGTGTAAAGACGATTCACCAATACAAGAAAGCTGAGAAATCGTATTTAACGATTTTGCGCTACTGCTGAAGTTAAAAGAAGAAAGAAAAAAATAAGAAATCGTAATTTTATGATTCTTTGAAAGGACAATTTTTCAGAAGCGACAAAAGAGTAAAGAAAATACAAAAGAGAAAGGCGATGAATCGTGAATAGAAAATCGTCCAGTATGAAAGCCATGAAAGAAGAGAAAATCGTGATTTATGATTTTCTAAAAAAAAAAGAGACAATCATAATTTATGATTGTGTGAAGCTTTCCTACTGCTATACCTGCTGCTTCTGATCACGTGAGAACTATCACCACCATATACTGAATTAGAAGATCTCTAAAATTAGAAGTTTGGTGAACCACGAATCTTGGAAGATTGATGAAGATATACTCTGAAGGACTCTGCTGCTGAATATGAAAGAACCTTCCAGAAGCGCATCAAGTAATGAAAACAAGGAAAAGAATAAAATTAGGAATTCGAGTTATATTAGGATACTTTTATCTTTAGTAGTTTCTTTTATTAGAATTAGAAGACTTTATAAACTAACCCCTTATGATCTATAAATAAGAAGGCTCGGCATAGGAATAAGCATTGAAGAATTTCAGCATCAATTGATGCCTGAGGTTGGATTTTCTTTCGATCAACTAGTATAAAATAGTTAGAGTAAATTAGATATCAGACGTTCCTTAGGAGCAATTGATGGCTGCAATTGAGTGCTGAAGATTAGTGTAGATATCTATAGTTTCTCAAGAGCAATTGACGACTGCGGCTAAGGAGTGAAGGATATATTTTACTTTGCTTTCTAGATAGATTTTATTTTCTTTTATTTCCTGCTTTGTAAACATCTCCAAGTTTTAATTTGAATTGACGACTCATGTTAGAATATGCAGATTAGTGTAAAGGTTTTTACTTTTCCATCTTCAATTTTCTAAAGTTTGATTGACGCCCAGATTTTAGTAAGTCCATATTGATAGGATCTTAGACTTGATTGACAACCAATGCTAGAAACCTAGAGATATGGTGTAACGGTACTATTTAAATCTTTAAATATTCGATAGCTGAAGATTGGGATTGACGACCTCAATCAGAAGGAGGATTTAAATTTATTTTATGCACTTCAGATTAGAAACCATTCTTTTATTCATATTTCTCCAGTAGATTAGATCTTAAAGATAAATAGAAAATTTTAAAATAAGAATTTAAATAGAAGATATAAGTATGAAATAAATAAATAAACAAACTCCCTCGTTGGAACGATCCTATGCTAGTATTATGATTTCCATTGTGCGCTTGCAATACGTTAAGACTTGAATTTAATATAATACATATAATAAGCCGACCAGAGATCGCTCTGCAAGGACCTTGGTTTCCCTTGCAATGACCATTGCAGTTTCCAATCACTCTTGTGATTCCGTCCGCGGAGAATCTCTGAGCTCCGACATCACTTAGATCTAAGAGCGTGAGAGAGTGTGGTTTTGAACGAGAGAAAATCGATCATTGTAAATGCATCATACGCGACTTAAGGAATCGGAGATTTGTACATGTGAGTGTGGAGTTGCATCTTGAGCTTCGTTGATCACGATCATAGTGAGATTTCTACCGTTTGACACTGAAACCCCCTTTTCGATGGCAATCATCATAGGCCGCTTGAACGACCGAGAAAGGTGAGCATTTTAGTGTTATCACATTATATTAGTTGTTCTAAGCTTAGATCTATGAATGGATGACGTTTGATTTGAATCAGGTGAGTTTTGGCGAAAACTGGATCATAAAAGAAGAAGCTCAAGTGGGCTACTGAATCTGTCAATATCGATCGATTGATTTAAACTGATCGATCATATTTGACAGAACAGGGATGTGTTGAATTTATGGAGAAACCAATTGATTGGATTTCTTTGCCTTTGGAAACTGATCGATCGGTTTGCTTTGTCTCTGGCTACTTCAATTTTTCCTTGTAAAAACTCTGAGAAACTTCGAGCCATCTGATTTCTCCATCATTGACATGTAGTGTATGATCTTGGTGTGATATAGGTTAAGAGCAGGGGACATTGATAAGGACCTTCGCATTGATAAGGACCTTCATTTTGCACCGAACTTAAGGTAGGGAGAACTCAATGCACGATTTTTGTTTTGAGCTTAATGCATAGACTCCTCAATGTGATCAATACAAGTTTGAATATGAATTTGAAAGTATGTTAAAACTTCAGAATTTTGAACTATGGACTATTGCATTTTGAATATCAATTAGAAATCTTCGAATCTATGAATATGAATCCGTTGAACTCTGAAATTAGTTATATATTATAACTTTGATTTACGTATTGAACTTCAGTATTGCATGATGATTTAAGGTTATATGAACAAAACCTCATAAGGATCGGTATGACGGTTTATACCATCCACCGTTAACCGATATGGCGGATTATACCGTACTCTTCAAAAGTGTTTATCGAGAGATGATGGTTAAGGGGCTTTCCATCGATAAGGCTCAATAATATTATACTTCTGTTGGAGTTACTTACGTTAAAGATTTAAGTCATTGATGAATTAAGTGTAGCATGTATGATGTGAGAAATGCATAGAAAACCAAAATCATATGAAATGTCCGAACTTTGCCTAAATATTGATTTAAACTTTAAGCTCTTTTGAATTCTAATTGAATATGAATGATATTTGAAAGTTCATCGTAAAATTTAGTTTTGGTATGATAATGTGTGGATTTTAGTCATTGAACCTATGCTTTGAATTAATGAAACATAGATTGACATTGATCTTTTTCCTACTGAGCTTAGACTATCAGCTCATCCCGATATCTTATGTCCCAGGTTCAGACATGGATCGGGATCCTGACCTAGAAGAGGATCCTGACTATAATCCCAAGGCAAAAGAAGAGCTTCCACCTGAATACTATTTTCCTTAGTCTAGTTATTATAGATTTTGGCTTAATATATTTTGGTGGTTGTAAGTAGAATACTTAAACTAAGATTTGCATAACTTTGTATAGTTTTGGAACCACTGTTTAGATGATGGTCGGCTATCATCGGTGATTATTTTGTTAGTTTTAGGCTATTTTATGTATTGAACTAGAATCAAAGTAGTGTCATATGATATTTGTTTTGCCTTCTGTATAAGTACGTATGAATTAGAAAGCATTGGACAATCCGGTTCTTCCTAAGTTTCATGTACAGGAAGAATCAAAATGTCACTTGACGACCCGGCCTTTCCTAGAAATTTGTGTGGGAAAAGTCAGGCTATCACTCAGAGATTGCAAAAAGTCGAACTTCGCCTGAGCCTCATCAGAAATAAAGATCGAAGCCGTAGAATCGATGGAAGAAGATGACTTCTTTAACTTCTTTTTCAAAGCCATTGTTAGAGAAGAGTGGAGGAGAACCAGGCGAAGCAGACAGAGAACCAGAGAAAAGAGAAAGGAAGAGAGAAGAAAGAGATCGGTGAAAAGGAAGAAGGAAAACAAAGAATCTATGATTTTTTTTTTTTAAATAGTATTCATAGCCTGCTGTGGCAATACCCACAGCTCATTGTCATTAAAAGAAAAACTAATCCTGCTGAAAAGACGTTACAAAAATCGATTCAAAAACCTAAAACTGAGGGCACAATGAGCTATTACAAACACCACAGCTCGCTGCCAAGCTATCTACAACAAGCTAACCAAACAAAAAAATAGACGAACGATTACCGAGAAATTCATAGCTCGCTGTGACAATTTTCTAGAGAATTGTCACGAGAGGGAAAGAACACAGAAATCAAGCTATAGCTAGCTGTGAGGAAACGACAGTTAGTTGTGTATTCAGAGTCAAGAACAAAAAATCATAGCTAGTCGTCATTTCACAGCAGCTAGCTATGAAAGCAAACAGGGAACAATAAAAATTATCCATAGTTAGCCGCTAGTTCACAACAGCTAGCTGTGGAAGACAAAACAAGGAAGGAATAGAAACAAAACTTGCATCCATAGCTCATTGTGGTTAGACGACAGCTCGTTGTTATGGAAAAATATTTCTACCAACAGTTAGTTGCTTGACAGCTAGCTGTGAAAAAGAGACCTGAGAGCATTGAAAACTCAAGAGAAAAGCATTGACATATACAACTAGCTGTCACACCACAGCAGCTTGCTGTGTATCCTAAACAGAGAATGAGGAAAAACACCATATCCAACTGTCATATACCAGCAACTAGCTGTGTATATCAACCAGAGAATGAAGAGAAACACCACAACTAGTTGTCACATACCAACAGTTAGCTGTATATACCAACCAGAGATAGAACAGAAATACCACAGCTAGCTGGGTCAAACAAAACAAAGACTCACCAAAAACTAAAAACCCAGCCACAGCGCGTTGTGAGAGAGCCACAGCTCGTTGTGACTAAGGAAACAGAAAATAAATAAAAAATAAAAAAGAAGTCTCAACAACAACTCGCTGTAGTTGTATCACAGCAAGCTGTCAAGCAAATTTTTATTTATTTTTAAACAGAGGAGAAAAGCTCACAAAGAACACACAATTTGAAAATCGGTTGCCGATATCATATGAAGATATGATGCATAAAAGAAATCAACAATCATGAAAAATACAACCAACCATACATTCAATGCGGAACTACTAAATGCGATAGAATTACTGATTTATTCATGATTCCAGCAACAAACGTAAAGAAGAGTGGAGGAGGACTAGGCGAAGCAAACCAGAGAACCAGAGAAAAGGGAAAGGAAGAGAGAAGAAAGAGATCGATGAAGAGGAAGAAGGAAAACAAAGAATTTATGGTTTAAAAAAAAAAAAAACAATATTGATAGCCCGCTGTGATAACACCCACAGCTTGTTGTCATTAAAAGAAAAACTACTCCCGCTGAAAAGACGTTACAAAAATAGATTCAAAAACTTAAAACTGAGGGCACAATGAGCTATTACAAACCCCACAGCTCGCTATCAAACTGTCTACAATAAGCCAACCAAACAAGACAATAGACGAATGATTACTGAGAAATTCACAGCTTGCTGTGACAATTTTATAACGAATTGTCACTAGAGGGAAAGAACACAGAAATCCAGCTACAGCTAGCTGTGAGGAAACAACAGCTAGTTGTGTATACAGAGTCAAGAATAAAAAACCACAGCTAGTTGTCACTTCATAGCTGCTAGCTGTGAAAGCAAACAGGGAACAACAAAAATTATCCACAGCTAGCTGCCAGTTCATAGCAACTAGCTGTGGAAGACGAAATAAGGAAATAATAGAAACAAAACTTGCATCCATAGCTCGTTGTGGTTAGACGGCAGCTCGCTGTCATGGAAAAATATTTCTAGCAACAGTTAGCTGCTTGACAGTTAGCTGTGAAAAAGAGACCTGAGAGCATTGAAAACTCAAAAGAAAAGTATTGACAGACATAGCTAGCTGTCACACCACAGTAGCTAGTTCTGTATACTAAACAGAGAATGAAGGAAAATACCACATCCAACTGTCATATACCAGCAACTAGCTGTGTATACCAACTAGAGAGTGAAGAGAAATACCACAGCTAGTTGTCACATACCAACAGCTAGCTGTATATACCAATCGGAGATAGACCAGAAATACCACAACTAGTTGGGTCAAACAAAACAGAGACACACCAAAAACTGAAAACCCAGCCACAGCGCATTGTGGGAGAGCCACAGCTTGTTGTGACTAAGGAAAGAGAAAATAAATAAAAAATAAAAAAGAAGTCTCAACAATAAATCGCTATGGCTGTATCATAGCGAGTTATCAAGCAAATTTTTATTTATTTTTTAAACATAGGAGAAGAGCTCACAAAGAATACACAATTTAAAAATCGGCTACCAATACCATATGATGATATGATGCATAAAAGAAATTAATAATCATGAAAAATACAACCAATCATGCATTCAATGCGGCACTACTAAATGCGATAGAATTACTGATTTATTATGATTTCAGCAACAAACGTAAAGAAGAGTAGAGGAGGACCAGGCGAAGCAGACCAGAGAATTAGAGAAAAGAGAAAGGAAGATAGAAGAAAGAGATCGGTGCAGTGGAAGAAGGAAAACGAAGAATTTATAGTTTTTTTTTTTTTTAAATAGTATTGACAGCCTGCTATGTTAATACCCACAGCTCATTGTCATTAAAAGAAAAACTAATCCTGCTGAAAAGACGTTACAAAATTTGATTCAAAAACGTAAAACTGAGGGCGCAACGAGCTATTACAAACCCCACATGTAACGATCCCTAGAATTAACACTGTAGTGGTAAGAGTTAGGTCAGGTCACTCACGTGTAAGGACCTCACTAAACTAACCGATAAATCTGTGCACAAAGTAAGACATTTGACATTGGGCTTCAAACTAGATACAGCCATATTATAATAATACAAATTTAATCAATAATCAGGTTCTTATACCTAATCAGTGTATCTACACTTTAAGCTGAAGCCAAAATCGATTGGTTTTATCTGCCTATACAGACCCAAAACGTGTGAGTATTTGCATGGAATTATAGCCAAGATTCAAGCTTAAGATGTAGCTAGTTTCGTTTTAAAACTAACCAAGAAGAGAGAAGGAGACTATTGTAGTTTTCCCATTTTGTCTTACCTGAAAAAAAAAATATAAACACTAGAATTTTGTTTTGTTTTCAACTTACACAAGTGTTTGAAAACACAGACAAGTAATTCTCCCTGTTTTGTTTTATATACTAAAATGCTTAGCAACTAAAACCGGTTCAAGCAATATACAATAGATTTTCTTGGTTTTGTTTTTTTTGTAACAAACTACATATATATATGGTGACCCACATGGGAGGTTATCTTAATGTATCTTATAAGCTACTTGCATGAGAAAATTGTAACACGACTCACATGAGTCACCTTACGGGTTCATGCACGCAAAGTGTATCAATCCCTTATAAAATTTCTAAACAGAGTCGGCATCTTCCTCCTTTACATTTCATGGCAAGAGAATCCTACACCTAGGGTCCCCAAAGCTAAAGACCATGGATCACAGGATCCATGATTACCTCTAATACCATATGCAACCATCTTGCATTTCAGAATTTCGCAAATTCAATTGTTCCTCTTGCATCCACTAGATTGAGGCTAACTTACGTGAAATCCACAGTAGCATTTCGTTGTAACAATCTCATCACTCTCAACTCGGCAAAAACGGCATCGATGGTCGAGTGTTAACACAAATTCTTCAAAAGGTTAGTTAATTGTTTGTCTTTATACAAAAGAGGTGATCATAAAGAATTTCAGCTCAGAAATTAGCCTAAAAATGAAATGAAGTAGAGTGCAGATCGTTGCACTCCGGATCTTCATTGAAGATCTGTAAATCTGAAAATAGGAAAACATATATATATATATATATATATATATATATATATATATATATAGCTACTGAATAGCATAATAGGAGAACAGATATTCATGATAGTACTGAATAGCATAATAGGAGAAAATTTTGAGTTTTATGTAAGCTGATGGACTTGATTAGCTCTGAAATATAAAAGTCTGAATTGCTAGAAATCTGATGAGAAAAGTGATATAAATATATAGCATTAGTAAAGAGCTCTGCATTGAATATAAATAATGTTATTATCTAGCTGTGACAATTTTTAGTACATTGCATCATAAAGCCATACATGCAAATACATTTCTTGGTCAATCTACGTGAGTCAGTACTCAGACCCTGTTAAATTCAATGTTTTTGATACGTTATTGCTCCAGTGTAAATCAAGTGATCCCGCTAACTCGGGAGCTTGAATTATTCTTGTCCAAGTGATCCCGCTAACTCGGGAGCTTGACAAGTAATCCCGCTAACTCGGGAGCTTGAATTATTCTGGTCTAAGTGATCCCGCTAACTCGGGAGCTTGAATTATTCTGGTCTAAGTGATCCCGCTAACTCGGGAGCTTGACAAGTGATCCCGCTAACTCGGGAGCTTGACCTTGTTGATAACCTGCTTTCGCCAGCATGTATTTTCCGTTCAGTTTGCTTCTCACACTTGTTATACCATGCATAATGTCAGCATTTCATCATGTTATTCATATGTTATTTTAATGCTTCTCTATGAAAAAGTGATAAACTGTCAATATAGATTAACAATGTAATATTCTCTACTGATGTGACGACCCGACTATTCCAATCCCTCAGGTATAGGAAAGGCCGGTTCGCCAACCTATCGAATAAACGATAAGCCGGACAAACAGGGCACATATCAGAGTAAAGCGTAATAAATATCCATAGCTAAAATAAATGCGGAAACAATTAAAAGTAAAGAACCACCGATGATGGCCGACCATCATCGAAACATGGCTCATAACAGAAATCAACGTCAAATATAAAACTATGGTATCCAACTAAAATGGGCCCACAAATTCAAGTCTAACTCTCACCACAAATAAGAAAATCAGTAAGTTCTATACTGGAACAAACTCCTCAGGAGGAACCTCAAGCTCTTCCTCAGGCACGTAGTCGATCGGGCCTCACTTAATAGCCACGCCAAGATTCAACTCGTGACGATAGTCGAGTGAGCTAACCAACAAAGCTCGAGAAGAAAGACATCTACGGCATTTTACTTTAACTAACATGGTTTCAAAACAAATATCTAATATAGCTTGTCAAACATATAAGCGTATAATAAACTGAATTTAGGTGCAGAAATCATATGTAAGATTTATTTCTAAATGTGTGAAAACAGTTTCAAGAACAGATGCAATGTTTCAGTGTCTTAGTTTCTCTAACTTCTATATGCAAAGTTCAGTAATTCATGACTTAATCCTCAACTTAAAATACCTTCCGAGTAAACTATATCTCGAGAGCAGGAATATAGCCGATGGGAACCCCTACCTACCATCATCGTTCATGAACCCTTTTTCAGGATGCAACAAGCCCCTACGTAATGAGGGAAACTTGTGCCAGGAAATTGTTCAGGAATTTTTGAGGGGTCGTTCAGGTCAATCATAAAACAAATGCAGATACTAATATAAATCAGATGCAAGTCTCTTATACATAGTTCAGGTTCTTGATTTCAGATTTTCAGAGCTTAAGCAGATTCAGGTTTCAGGATTCAGGTAGATTTAGATTTTCAGTCATTCATATCAATTTCAGTTTACAGATGTGATTTCAATGGCATATGCAAGTTTAAAGATTTTAATTCAAAATATCCATGCGAATTAAAATAAAATATTGTAAAGATGAGATTCTCCTACCTAAAACTCGGAGTTATGCGAAGTCAAGCAAGGTCCTATTGATGGCCTCTCATCCTCAATCTACATCACAATATACGTTCATGCATTAAGATAAACTCTAATTACTAATAATATAGACTTATTTAAGTGTTTCCTCAAAAACAAGTCAAAACAGGCAAGTTGCGCCAATCCTAGAATTTGATGTAACATTCTCATATATGTTTAACTATCACGACGATTGATCCATGAGTTAATCAAAACATAAAAGTTGTAGATTTTTCTATTAGCTTTCCAACGCAAAATGAATCGTCTCAATCGGAGTTCGAGATAAAAAGTTATGACTAATATACTAAGACAATGTCGAAGTTCGACAATACCTCGCTCGAGCGATGATAATAGCTCGCTCGAGCGATTTGACGTAACATTCTCATATATTGTTGACCATCAAGACAATTGATCCATGAGTTGGTCAAAACATGAAAGTTGTAGATTTTTCTATTAGCTTTCCAACGCAAAACGAATCGTCTCAATCGGAGTTCGGGATAAAAAGTTATGACTAAAATACTAAGACAATGTCGGAGTTCGGTGATACCTCGCTCGAGCGATGATAATAGCTCGTTCGAGCGAGCTACAGCGACACGATTTTGCTGGTTTTCACCCGAATCGAAACCCATACATCCCAAAGCAAAACCCATGGCTAATCTAATGATTTAATCAAAATATTTAATTAAAACGTACCTTTAATCTAAGGATTCCTAGATTAGAAATGAGTCACGTGAATGGAGCTTCGGAACGAAACCGACGGGTTTCCTCAACGATTCGCGCCGCGATCGATCCCACGAGTTCACAGAGACAACTCCAACACGCCCCCAATGATCTCAACCTCTCCCAATAGCCAACTATGAATCCAAGGTTGATTCAAGTTCTTTCTAAGGTTTAAGTGCTTTCAACAAAGAGGGTTCTAGAGAAGGAGGTTTTCTAAACCGATCTCCTACGATGATTGAAGAAGAGAGAAGAAGGAGTTTCACACGGTTGGGTAACTATCCTCTCTTAACAAAACTTACTATAATACGGGAATGCAATTCCTTCTTATAATAGGATTGCTCACAAAGTAAAATACACACACACATCTTATGTATTATACACTTCTAATTTTAAAACTCAAGTCCGGTGTTGAGCGGCTACACCGAGGACGGTGCACAACTTTCGCACGAGGGTCCAAATGGGCTCTAAATTAAAATCTGTCCGCACAATCACATCTAGATAAAAATCCAAAACAAATGGTGACGCTTGCGAGAATACACACATGTGGTCCCTAACTCGGGTTCAAAATACGGGTCTTTACATTCTACCTCCTTAGGAATTTTCGCCTCAAAATGTACGGATAGCTAAACCGAATCATGTAAGTCCTTATCCTAACACCAAAGATAAAGCAAAATCAAATCCTAAAGTCAAAGAACTTTGGTCGCGATGCGGTAGGCTTCACTAAGCACGCTTTCAAGGGTCGGGATCCGTAGTAACCTGGATGTACTGCGTGTGGCATCCCATACTGCCATAGAGGATTGCATCCGTACATGGATGCATACCTTCCCAAGTCTCACGTGCCTGGAAATATACTTCACCGTGACACAAACCTAGCACACACACCTACCTCACCCTTTTGGTAATTATTTGAGCAGAAATTTCAGATGTCAGAATCGAACACTTATTCAAAAGCATGATCACATGCCTGGTAACATGTTCTAACTGATGGCACGGGTTCCAACAGACATACGGTTCTAACCGAGAATGAATAAATATGACATTTAAGATTTTATTGTGTGATCGTTATAGATATATATGTAAAGCATCGATGTTATGAACCAATTTAACATTGAAGATTTTGAAGAAATTCTCCCTTTTTGTCCGTAAGATTTATTCTTTACGATCCAAGATTCGTATCGGTTCCTCAACCAAGGATAGGTCTTCTTGGAGCTCAATGGGCTGGTAGTCCAATACGTGTGTCGGGTCCTTAACATATCTTCGTAACATGGACACATGAAACACGTTGTGCATTTCCGATAGCTGCGGTGGCAAGGCTACTCGATAGGCAATCTCGCCAACTCGGCCCAATACCTCGAAAGGTCCAACATAGCACGGACTCAGCTTCCCACGCTTCCCAAAACGCATCACGCCTTTTGTAGGAGAGATTTTGACAAATACGTTATCTCCCACCTTAAACTCAACATGGTTTCTTTCTCGTAGCTCTTACGACTTTGAGCAATGCGTAGTCTCTCACGGATTAACCGAATCGTCTCGGTTGTATTCTCCACGATCTCGGACCTAAAATGAGTTTCTCACCCACTTCTTCCTAATTAAGCGGAGACTGCACCGTCCGTCATACAAAGCTTCAGAGGGTGCCATGCCGATGCTAGCACGTAATCGTTATTGTAGGCGTAAACTCGATCGCGGTAAATGTTGGTCCCATGACCCCGAAAATTCAACATGCAAGGTGTAACATATCTTCTATAATGATTCACCCTCTCTCGCCTCATTCCCGAGGATGGAATGTTGTACTATAATCGAGCCTAGAGCCCATTCCTTCTTGAAATTGTTGCCAAACCGAGATGTGTACATCGGGTCTCTATCGACACGACATCGACCGTATACCATGCTTTAACTATCTCCTTGATGTATAATTTTATGAGCTTGTTACGGTATATGACGATTATAAGGAAGGAAGTGTGCGGACTTAGTCAATCGATCCACAATGACCCGATGGCATTGTATTTTCTTAATGTTCTGGCAATCCCAAAATAAAGTCCATAGAAATGGCCTCCCATTTCCACTCGTGCATCGGTAGTGGTTGCAAATTCCCGCCGGATTTCGATGATCCACCTTTACTTGTCGACACACAAGACATCTCGAGACATACATGACGACATCTTTCTTTAAACCTCTCCACCGTAAGCTTTTCTTTAAGTCCTGGTACATCTTGGCATCGCCAGGTGAATAGCGACATAGACTTATGAGCCTCTTCCAAAATAGTGTCCCAAGCTCAAGACTTAGTTGGTACGCATACCCGGTTTCTAAACAACAAAGTGTCATCATCTTTAATAGAAAATCTATTTTGCTTCCCCAATCACATCCCGTCGATAGCCATAAGTTCATCATCCATCATCCAAGTCCGCGAATGTTCTCATAGAGGGTGGAACGAATCACCAGCAGTAGCCATTAACGCACCAACCTTTTACGCCAAATCTCATGCTACTTAGAGCCATATCTTCCAATAGATGCCATCTTCGCACTTTGCGGTGAGATGTGATAACCGAGCGAGAACTTCCGACTTAACGCATCCGCCACTCACGCTTTGCTTTCCCGGTGGTACCGGATGGTACAATCATAATCTTTCAAGAACTCCATCCATCGACGTTGCCTCATATTCAACTCCTTTTGTGAGAAGAGATACTTGAGGCTCTTATGATCGGTAAATATATATCAAGGTCTCCTCATAAAGGTAATGCCTCCGTAATGCCTGCATCTTTAGAGCAAAAATCACCGCCAACTCAAGATCATGTAATTGTAATTCTTCTCATGGTCTTTAGCCGCTAGACCCATAAGCAATGATTCTCTCATTCGTTAAGCACACGCACCTAAAACCCCATATGATGCATCACCAGATACAAAGAAAGCCTCCCTTGCTCGATGGTATAGCAAGCTCGCGCAGAGTCAATCGCTTTCGAGTTCCCGAAAACTTTGCTCACAATCGCCGCCCAATCAAATTTAGTATTCTTCTTCGTAAGTTGTGTAAGAGGACCTGATATCTTGGAGAAGCCTCCACAAACCTTCAGAGTATCCTCGCCAAACCGAGAAAACTAAACCTCCAGAACGGTCTTTGGCTGTTCCCAATTCATCACTGACTCAATCTTTGCTGGGTCAACTGTAATACCGGTCTCAGAGATAACATGGCCTAGGAAACTGACTTGCTCAAGCCAAAACTCACACTTACTAAGTTTTGCATATAATTGATGGTCTCTAAGGGTTTGTAGAGCCACCGCAGATGTTGCTCATGTTCTTCTCGCCTTTTGAATAGATGAGGATGTCATCTACAAAAACTACTACAGACTTGTCCAAATGTGACTTGAATATCCGGTTCATCAAGTCCATAAATGACGCGGGTGCGTTTGTCAACCCAAATGGCATGACCAAGAACTCGTAGTGCCCATATCGGGTTCTGAACGCTGTCTTCTGAATGTCTTCAGACTTAACTTTCAACTGATGGTAGCCTGACCTCAAGTCGATCTTCGAGAAGAATCTTGCTCCTTGTAACTGATCGAACAGATCATCAATTCTTGGAAGTGGATAACGGTTCTTAATTGTCAACTTATTTAGCTGGCGGTAATCGATGCAAAGCCGCATTGAACCTTCTTTCTTCTTTACAAATAGAACCGGTGCTCCTGTGGTGACACACTCCCCGATAAAGCCCTTATCTAGCGCTCCTCAAGTCGCCCTTCAACTCTTTCAATTCTGCAGGCACCATTCGATACGGAGTTTTTGATACTAGTTCAGTACCCGGCACTAACTCAATCGCAAACTCAATCTCCCTGTTAGGTGGTAATCCAGGTAGATCTTCAGGAAAAACATCTGAATACTCGCAAGCAATCGTAATATCTCCAATATTTTTCTTCTCCTCCTTATGATCTTGCAAGTAGGCCAGATAACCACAACACCCGTTCCTCATCATACGGCCCGCTTCGAATGGCGTAGATAAACGGTATCACACAAGATTTGACTCAAAATCGAAAAGATTTTCTCTTCTACGCAAGTGTAATGTTACAATCTTTCGAAGACAATCCACGCTCGCATGGTAAGTAGATAACCAATCCATCCCTAGTATCACGTCGAACCCTTTCATGCTCAAAATGATCAAATCAGCCACTGTCTCGTGGTCTTCGATCATCACAATCACTGATTGACACATGGTATCAGTGCTCACTGAGTTGCCTGTAGGAATTGACACTGCCAAGATGAAATCAAGGGCCTTGGGAATGATTCTCAACTTTTCAAATAACAATGGAGTAACAAAAGAATGTGTAGACCTGTGGTCTATCAACACTCAAGGCCGGTTTTGCTTACATCGCTCCCCCGATGCATAAAAAGGGTACCTTAGTTTAGACAAGCGTTTCAATTAAAAGTTTCTAAGCATGTGTGTTCATCCATAACTTATTAACAAAATTTATTAAATATCAAGCAATTATATACAACACATAAAATAAGAAGACATCTCAACTTTTAATAATACCTTGATCACGCTGCTTCGATGTTTCGGGCTTCTTGAGCCATCACGGCATAAGCTCGACCTTGAACAAGAGGGTCGGTCGATCTTTGAGTAGAAGCCAACTAGTTCTTCCCTTGTCCTCCCGAGGATAATCCTTAACCATGTGTCCGATTGCCACACAAAAAACACGCCCAATGTTCCTCCTACAATCCTCGGTCCTTGTGTGGTTTCCCGACAAGGCACATAGTGACCAAACAAAAGATGGTGCACGAGAGGATCCCCGTGCAATCAAGCTCCACTAGCATTAGAACTCACCGGTCGCATCAGATTGCACAGGTGATGATGCTGCCAATCTCTGATAAGGGGTCGGTCCAGAAGAAAATGTTGGTCTAGAAAATGCAGGTTGAGTAAGGTTCACTGGCAGCTTTGTAAACTTTGCCCTCTTATTTTCATAAGTACCTGACTGCCCTTGTACAACCCTGTCATTGTTCGGCTGACTGCTTCTCAAAAACCGCTTTTGAATTTCTTCCTCTGCTATGAGGGCCTTTGACAGTACTCCTCCATATGTTTTCATTTCCCACATAGCCACACTCTCCTCAGATACTCGCCTAAGACCCAAATTGAAATTTTCTGGCCTTCATCATATCGGTGGCCACATGTTGAGGTGCAAACCTTAAAAGTCGCTTGAACTCATCTCCATACTCACGCACTGACATTGTCCCCTGCTTCAGCTCGATGAACTGAACTTTCATCTGATGCCTAACGATCTTGGGAAAGTACTGATCGTTGAATGCTTCAATAAACTCAGCCCATGTCCAAGGAGTATTGGGAAACTCCGCCCGGTGTTCAGCCACGGACTTCCACCATGGTCCAAATTGTCCATCCAGCTTTGAAGGTTGCCCATCTAACCTTTCTCGACATCGCAAATCAAGCACCTCAAGATCTTTTCCATCTCATCCAACCAACCTTCACTTCCATCTGCCTCATTCCGTCTAAAAATTTGGAGGTCTCATCCTCCTGAATTCGGCAAATCCTGATGATTGTTGTTGTTGTCCAGCAGAAATCAGCTCTGCTTGCTGGGCGATTGTAGCAGTCTGCTGAGCCATAGATGCGGTCTGCTGAGCAATGTTGGTGGCCAGACTTTCCAACACTTGTTCCATTCTTTCACCCTGACCTCTATCAACTCCGGCTCCTATAGGGACTGCATTAGAACCGGATGCGAAGGCAACTCCCCTTGATGTACCGACACCTTCAGGAATGTCCTCTAAAGGCACCGTCCTACCTCTGCCTCTGCCTCTAAATCTTGGGGCCATACTGAGTTGTCATTGTGAACACCACAACATCAGTCAACATTGATTGTAAAGACAATCATAAATAGTACTAGTGATTCTGGACCTAACGACATGACTCTGATGCGAACTGTACCGGGTCACGGTTGGTTCTCATGGGTCCTTAGAGAATCTAAAAACCATGGCTCTGATACCAACTGTGACGACCCGACTTTTCCAATCCCTCAGATATAGGAAAGGCCGGTTCACCAACCTATCAAACAAACGATAAGCCGGACAAACAGGGCACCTATCAGAGTAAAGCGTAATAAATATCCATAGCTAAAATAAATGCGGAAGCAATTAAAAGTAAAGAACCACCTATGATGGCCGACCATCATCGAAACATGGCTCATAACAGAAATCAACGTCAAATATAAAACTATGGTATCCAACTAAAATGGGCCCACAAATTCAAGTCTAACTCTCACCACAAATAAGAAAATCAGTAAGTTTTACATCGAAAAACTCCTCAGAGGAACCTCACTCTTCCTCCGAAGTCGTCGATCGGCCTCACGCCTTGAATAGCTACGCCAAGACTTCGAACTCGTGACGATAGTCGGAGTGAGCTAACCAACAAAGCTCAAGAGAAGAAAGACATCTACGCATTTTACTTTAACTAATATGGTTTCAAAACAAATATCGAATATAGCTTGTCAAACATATAAGCAGATAATAAATCAATTTAGGTGCGAAATCATATGTAAGATTTATTTCTAAATGTGTGAAAACAGCTTCAAGAACTAAAGATGTTTTCAAAGGTCTTAGTTTCTCTAACTTCTATATGCAAAGTTCAGTAATTCATGACTTAATCCTCAACTTAAAATACCTCCCGAGTAAACTATATCTCGAGAGCAGGAATATAGCCGATGGGAACCCCTACCTACCATCGTCGTTCATGAACCCTTTTTCAGGATTCAACAAGCCCCTACGTAATGAGGGAAACTTGTGCGAGGAAATTGTTTAGAAATTTTTAAGGGGTCGTTCAGGTCAATCATAAAACAAATGCAGATACTAATATAAATCAGATGCAAGTCTCTTATACATAGTTCAGGTTCTTGATTTCGGATTTTCAGAGCTTAAGAAGATTCAGGTTTCAGGATTCAGGTAGATTTAGATTTTCAGTCATTCATATCAATTTCAGTTTACAGATGTGATTTCAATGGCATATGCAAGTTTAAAGATTTTAATTCAAAATATCCATGCGAATTAAAATAAAATACTGTAAAGATGAGATTCTCCTACCTAAAACTCGGAGTTATGCGAAGTCAAGCAAGGTCCTATTGATGGCCTCTCGCCCTCAATCTACATCACAATATACGTTCATGCATTAAGATAAACTCTAATTACTAATAATATAGACTTATTTAAGTGTTTCCTCAAAAACAAGTCAAAACAGGCAAGTTGCGCCAATCCTAGAATTTGACGTAACATTCTCATATATTTTTTACTATCACGACGATTGATCCATGAGTTAATCAAAACATAAAAGTTGTAGATTTTTCTATTAGCTTTCCAACGCAAAACGAATCGTCTCAATCGGAGTTCGATATAAAAAGTTATGACTAATATACTAAGACAATGTCGAAGTTCGACAATACCTCACTCGAGCGATGATAATAGCTCGCTCGAGCGATTTGACGTAACATTCTCATATATTGTTGACCATCAAGACGATTGATCCATGAGTTGGTCAAAACATGAAAGTTGTAGATTTTTCTATTAGCTTTCCAACGCAAAACAAATCGTCTCAATCGGAGTTCGGGATAAAACGTTATGACTAAAATACTAAGACAATGTCGGAGTTCGGTGATACCTCGCTCGAGCGATGATAATAGCTCGTTCGAGCGAGCTACAATGACCGATTTTATTTTTTTCACCCGAATCGAAACCCATACATCCCAAAGCAAAACCCATGGCTAATCTAATGATTTAATCAAAATATTTAATTAAAACGTACCTTTAATCTAAGGATTCCTAGATTAGAAATGAGTCACGCGAATGGAGCTTCGGAACGAAACCGACGGGTTTCCTCAACGATTCGCTACCATGATCGATCCCACGAGTTCACAGAGACAACTCCAACACGCCCCCAATGATCTCAACCTCTCCCAATAGCCAACTACGAATCCAAGGTTGATTCAAGTTCTTTCTAAGGTTTAAGTGCTTTCAACAAAGAGGGTTCTAGAGAAGGAGGTTTTCTAAACCGATCTCCTACGATGATTGAAGAAGAGAGAAGAAGGAGTTTCACACGGTTGGGTAACTATCCTCTCTTAACAAAACCTACTATAATACGGGAATGCAATTCCTTCTTATAATAGGATTGCTCACAAAGTAAAATACACACACACATCTTATGTATTATACACTTCTAATTTTAAAACTCAAGTCCGGTGTTGAGCGGCTACACCGAGGTCGGTGCACAACTTTCGCACGAGGGTCCAAATGGGCTCTAAATTAAAATCTGTCCGCACAATCACATCTAGATAAAAATCCAAAACAAATGGTGACGTCGGTTGCCGAGCCGAATACACACACAGGGTCAGTCTAACTCGGGTTCAAAATACGGGTCTTTACAACTAAGCTTTGGATGATAGCTCATTCCTCAACTTAAATGTCCTAGCTGCAGAGCTTGACCCTGAGCACGCGGCTGACCCTACATATATGCCAGAGGAGGAGGAGGAAGACGACGATGATGACGAGGAAGACGACATCCCAGAGGAGTTCTTCCCGTAGTTAGGTTTGTAGCTTGGGATATGGGACATTAGGATAGAGAGAGAGACAAAAAGGAAAAAGATTGGTCTGTATAAATGATATATGTTGGTTTTAGATTTCTGATGGGATGTTCTTAGGATGTATAGGTTTCTTTTCACTGTTTTGATGATGGGTGGCCGTCATTGGTGAAAAGTTATACATCAGATCCTTTGCTTTCTGTTTATCGCATATTTCTAGTTTTTATTTGATCAGTTATTTGCCACATTCGTTATTTGTCAGAGTTTAAATACATTGCTTCCGCATTCTGCGACACTTTGATGAAAAATAAGGAACCCCTTGATGAAAGGATCATATCAGGTGATCCGATGGCGCGACCTTTCCTAGTTGAGAAACTGGGAAAAGTCGGGTTGTCACACAACAACTCGCTGCCAAACTATCTACAATAAGCCAACCAAACAAGAAAATAGACCAACGATTACTGAGAAATTCGCAGCTCACTATGACAATTTTCTAGCAAATTATCACGAGAGGGAAAGAACACAGAAATCAAGCTACAGCTAGCTATGAGGAAACAATAGCTAGTTGTGCATACAGAGTCAAGAATAAAAAATCACAACTAATTGTCATTTCACGGCAGCTAGCTGTGAAAGCAAACAACGAACTATAAAAATTATCCACAACTTGCTGCCAGTTCATACCAGCTAGCTGTGGAAGACAAAACAAGAAAGGAATAGAAATAAAACTTGCATCTATAACTCATTGTGGTTAAACGACAGCTCGCTATCATGAAAAAATATTTCCAGCAACATTTAGCTGCTTGACAGCTAGCTGTGAAAAAGGGACCTGAGAGCTTTGAAAACTCAAGAGAAAAGCATTGACAGACACAGCTAGCGGTCACACCATAGCAGCTAGTTGTGTATACTAAACAGAGAATAAAAAAAAATACCACATTCAACTGTCATATACCAGCAACTAGCTATGTATACCAATCGGAGAATGAAGAGAAATACCACAGCTAGTTGTCACATACCAATAGCTAGCTGTATATGCCAGTCAGAGATAAAACAGAAACACAACAACTAGCTGGGTCAAACAAAATAGAGACCCACCAAAAACTGAAAAACCCAGCCACAGCGCATTGTGGGAGAGCCATAGCTCGTTGTGACTAAGAAAACAAAAAATAAATAAATAACAAAAAAGAAGTCACAACAACAACTCGCTGTGGTTGTATCACAGCGAGCTGTCAAGTAAATTGTTTTTCTTTTTTAAAACAGAGGAGAAGAGCTCACAAAGAACACACAATTTAAAAATCGATTGTCGATATCATATGATGCCATGATGCATAAAAGAAATCAACAGTCACAAAAAATACAACCAATCATGCATTCAACGCGGAACTACTAAATGCGATAGAATTACTGATTTATTCATGATTTCAGCAACAAACGTAAAGAAGAGTGGAGGAGGACCAAGCGAAGCAGACCAGAGAACCAGAGAAAAGATAATGGAAGAGAGAAGAAAGAGATCGGTGAAGAATAAGAAGGAAAATAAACAATTTATGATTTTAAAAAAAAAAAAACAGTACTGACAGCCCGCTGTGATAATACCCACAGCTCGTTGACATTAAAAGAAAAACTAATCCCGCTGAAAAGACATTACAAAAATCGATTCAAAAACCTAAAACAGAGGGCACAACGAGCTATTACAAACCCCACAACTCGCTGCCAAACTGTCTACAACAAGCCAACTAAACAAGACAATAGTCGAACGATTACCGAGAATTCACAGCTTGCTATGATAATTTTATAGCGAATTGTCACGAGAGGGAAAGAAGACAAAAATTCAGCTATAGCTAGCTGTGAGAAAACAACAGCTAGTTGTGTATACAGAGTCAAAAACAAAAAATAATAGCTAATTGTCATTTCATAGCAGCTAGCTGTGAAAGCAAACAGGGAACAACAAAAATTATCTACAGCTAGCTGTCAGTTCACAGCAGCTAGCTGTGACAGACGAAACAAGGAAGGAATAGAAACAAAACTTACATCCATAGCTCGTTATGGTTAGACGATAGCTCACTATCATGAAAAAAAATTTCCAGCAACAGTTAGCTGCTTGACAGCTAGCTGTTAGAAAGAGACCTGAGAGCATTGAAAATTCAAGAGAAAAGCATTGACAGACACAACTGGTTGTCACACCAGAGCAGCTAGTTGGGTATACTAAACAGAGAATGAAGAAAAACACCACATCCAACTGTCATATACCAACAACTAGCTGTGTATACTAACCAGAGAATGAAGAGAAACACCACAACTAGTTGTCACAAACCAACAGCTAGTTGTATATACCAACCGGAGATAGAACAAAAATACCACAGCTAGCTGTGTCAAACAAAACAGAGACTCACCAAAAACTAAAAATCTAGCCACAGCGCGTTGTGGGAGAGCCACAGCTCGTTGTGAGTAAGGCAAAATAAATAAATAAATAACAAAAAATATGTCTCGACAACAACTCGTTGTGGTTGTATCACAGCGAGCTGTCAAGCAAATTTTTATTTTTTTTTAAACCGAGGAGAAGAGCTCACAAAGAACACATAATTTGAAAATCGGTTCCCAATATCATATGATGATATGATGCATAAAAGAAATCAACAATCATGAAAAATACAACCAATCTCGCATTCAATGCGGAACTCCTAAATGCGATAGAATTACTGATTTATTCATAATTTAAGCAACAAACGTAAAGAAGAGTGGAGGAGGACCAGGCGAAGCAGACCAGAGAACCAGAGAAAAGAGAAAGGAAGAGAGAAGAAAGAGATCGGTGAAGAGGAAGAAAGAAAACAAAGAATTTATGGTTTTTTTTTTTTTTAAAATAATACTGATAGCCCGCTGTGATAATACCCACAGCTCATTGTCATTAAAAGAAAACCTAATCCTGCTAAAAAGACGTTAAAAAAATAGATTCAAAAACTTAAAATTGAGGGCATAACGAGCTATTACAAACCCCACAGCTCGCTGCCAAACTGTCTACAACAAGCCAACCAAACAAGACAATAGACGAACGATTACCGAGAAATTCACAGCTCGCTATGACAATTTTATAATGAATTGTCACGAGAGGGAAAGAACACAGAAATCCAACTACAGCTAGCTGTGAGGAAACAACTAGTTGTGTATACAGAGTCAAGAACAAAAAATCACAGCTAGTTGTCATTTCACAGCAGCTAGCTGTGAACAACAAAAATTATGCACAACTAGCTGCCAGTTCACAGCAGCTAGCTGTGGAAGACGAAACAAGGAAGGAATAGAAACAAAACTTGCATCCATAGCTCGTTGTGGTTATACGACAGCTCGCTATCATGGAAAAATATTTTCAACAACAGTTAGCTGTTTGATAGCTAACTGTGAAAAAGAGACCTGAGAGCATTAAAAACTCAAGAGAAAAGCATTGACAAACACAGCTAGCTGTCACACCATAGCATCTAGTTGTGTATACTAAACAGAGAATGAAGAAAAACACCACATCCAACTGTCATATACCAGCAACTAGCTGTGTATACCAAAAAGAGAATGAAGAGAAAAACCACAGCTAGTTGTCACATACCAATAGCTAGCTGTATATACCAACCGGATATAGAACAGAAACACCACAGCTAGCTGGGTCAAACAAAATAAAGACCCACCAAAAACTGAAAACCCAGCCACAGCACAGTGTGGGAGAGCCACAACTCGTTGTGACTAAGGAAACAGAAAATAAATAATAAATAAAAAAGAAGTCTCAACAATAACTCATTGTGGTTGTATCATAGCGAGTTGTCAAGCAAATTTTTATTTATTTTTTAAACAGAGGAGAGGAGCTCACAAAGAACACACAATTTGAAGATCGGTTACCGGTATCATATGATGATATGATGCATAAAAGAAATCAACAATCATTAAAAATACAACCAATCATGCATTCAGTGCGGAACTATTAAATACGGTTGAATTACTTATTTATTTATGATTTCAGCAACGAACGTAAAGAAGAGTGAAGTAGGACTAGGCGAAACAGACCAGAGAACTAGAGAAAAGAGAAAGGAAGAGAGAAGTAAGAGATCGGTGTGAGGAAGAAGGAAAACAAAGAATTTATGATTTTTTTTTTTAAACAATATTGACAGCCTGCTGTGTTAATACCCACAGCTCATTGTCATTAAAAGAAAAACTAATCCTGCTGAAAAGACGTTATAAAAATCGATTCAAAAATCTAAAACTGAAGGCACAATGAGCTATTACAAACCCCACAGCTTGCTGCCAAACTGTCTACAATAAGCCAACCAAACAAGAAAATAGACGAATAATTACCCAGGAATTCACAGCTTGCTGTGACAATTTTATAGCGAATTGTCACGAGAGGGAAAGGACACAGAAATCAAGCTACAACTGAGGAAACAACAGCTAGTTGTGTATACAGAGTCAAGAACAAAAAACCACAGCTAGTTGTCATTTCACAGCAGCTAGCTGTGAAAGCAAACATCGAACAATAAAAATTATCCACAGCTTGATGCCAGTTCACAGTAGCTAGTTGTGGAAGACGAAACAAGGAAGGAATAGAAACAAAACTTGCATCTATAGCTCGTTGTGGTTAAATGATAGCTCGCTGTCATGGAAAAATATTTCCAGCAACATTTAGCTGCTTAACAACCAGCTATGAAAAAGAGACCTAAGAGCATTGAAAACTCAAGAGAAAAGCATTGACAGACACAACTAGCTATCACGCCACAGCAGCTAGTTGTGTATACTAAATAGAGAATGAAGAAAAACACCACATCAAACTGTCATATACCAGCAACTATCTATGTATACCAACCAGAGAATGAAGAGAAATACTACAGCTAGTTGTCACATACCAACAGCTAGCTGTATATACCAACCGGAGATAGAACAGAAACACCACAGCTAGCTGGGTCAAACAAAATAGAGACCTACCAAAAACTAAAAACCCAGCCATAGCGCGTTGTGGGAGAGCCACAGCTCGTTGTGACTAAGGAAAAAGAAAATAAATAAAAAACAAAAAAGAAGTCTCAACAACAACTCGCTGTGGTTGTATCATAGCGAGCTGTCAAGTAAATTTATTTATTTTTTAAACAAAGGAGAAGAGCTCACAAAGAACACACAATTTGAAAATCGATTGCCGATATCATATGATGATATGATGCATAAAAGAAATCAACAATAAAAAGAAATACAACCAATCATGCATTCAATGCGAAACTACGAAATGTGATAGAATAACTGATTTATTTATGATTTCAACAACAAACGTAAAGAAGAGTAGAGGAGGACCAGGCGAAGCAGACTAGAGAACCAGAGAAAAGAGAAAGGAAGACAGAAAAAAGAGATTGTTGAAGAGGAAGAAGGAAAATGAAAAATTTATGATTTATTTTTTTTAAAAATAGTATTGACAGCCTGCTGTGATAATACCCACAGCTCATTGTCATTAAAAGAAAAACTAATCCTGCTGAAAAGACGTAACAAAAATCGATTCAAAAACCTAAAACCAAGGGCACAACGAGCTATTACAAACCCACTGCTCGCTGCCAAGCTGTCTACAACAAGCCAACCAAACAAGACAATAGTAGAAACGATTACCGAGAAATTCACAGCTCGCTGTGACAATTTTATAGCGAATTGTCATGAGAGGGAAAGAACACAGAAATCCGATTCTGATAGCGTGAGAAACAACGACTAGTTATTATGCAGTCAAGAACAAAAATTACATTAGTTGTCATTTCACGGCGACTTCTTTGTAAAGCAAGCGAGAATAACAAAATTTATATCCTGTTAGGTGCGATTCACGACTAGGCATTAAAGATGAAACAAGGAAGGAATAGAAACAAAACTTGCATCCATAGCTAGATTACAGTTGAAGCGACATTTCATGTTGTCATGGAAAATATTCCGACGACAATAGTTAGCATGACTAGGCATGGGAAAAGAGACACGAGCATTGAAAACTCAAGAGAAAAGCATTGACAGACACAACTAGCACACCACAGTAGGTAGTTGTGTATACTAAACAGTGGATGAAGAAAAACACCAATCCAACTGTCATATTCCAACAACTAGCAGTGTATACCAACCAGAGAATGAAGAGAAACACTACAGCTAGTTGTCACATACCAACAGCTAGTTGTATATACTAACCAGAGATAGAACAGAAACACACAGCTAGCTGGGTAAAATAAAACAGAGACCCACCAACGAGCAGTCAAGCAAATTTTTATTTTTATTTTAAACAGAGAAGAGCTCACAAAGAATACAAAATTTTAAAAATCAATTGTCGATATCATATGATGATATGATATATAAAAGAAATCAACAATCATGAAAAATACAACCAATCATGCATTCAATGAGGAACTACTAAATGCAATAGAATTACTAATTTATTAATAATTTCAGCAACAAACGTAAAGAAGAGTGGAGGAGGATCAGGCGAAGCAGACCAGAGAACCAGAGAAAAGAGAAAGGAAGAGAGAAGAAAGAGATCGGTGAAGAGGAAGAAGGAAAATAAAGAATTTATGGTTTTTTTTTTTTTTAAATAGTATTGACAACTCGCTGTAGTAATACCCACAGCTCGTTGTCATTAAAAGAAAAACTAAGTCTGCTGAAAAGACGTTACAAAAATCGATTCAAAAATCTAAAACTGATGACACAACGAGCTATTACAAACCCCACAGCTAACTGTCAAACTATCTACAACAAGCCAACCAAACAAGACAATAGACGAACGATTACCGAGAAATTCACAGCTCGCTGTGACAATTTTATAGTGAATTGCCATGAGAGGGAAAGAACACAGAAATCCAGCTATAGCTAGCTTTCAGGAAACAACAACTAGTTGTGTATACAAAGTCAAGAACAAAAACTAAAGCTAGTTATCATTTCACAGCAACTAGCTGTGAAAGCAAACAGGGAACAACAAAAATTATCTACAGCTAGCTGTCAATTCACAACAGCTAGTTGTGGAAGACGAAACAAGGAAGGAATAGAAACAAAACTTGCATCAAGAGCTTGTTGTGGTTAAACGACAGCTCGCTGTCATGGAAAAATATTTCCAACAACAGTTAGCTGCTTGACAGCTAGCTGTGAAAAAGAGACCTGAGAGCATTGAAAACTCAAGATAAAAGCAGTGACAGGCACAGCTAGCTGTCACACCACAACAGCTAGTTGTATATACTAAACAGAGAATGAAGAAAAATACCACATCCAACTGTCATATACCAGTAACTAGCTGTGTATACCAACCCGAGAGTAAAGAGAAATACCATAGCTAGTTGTCACATACCAACAGGTAGTTGTATATACCAACCGGAGATAGAACAGAAACACCACAGCGAGCTATGTCAAACAAAACAAAGACCCACCAAAAAATGAAAACCCTGCCACAGCTCGTTGTGACTAAGGAAACAGAAAATAAATTAAAAATAAAAAAGAAGTCTCAACAATAACTCGCTGTGGTTGTATCACAACGAGCTGTCAAACAAATTTTTATTTTATTTTTAAACAGAGGAGAAGAGATCACAAAGAACACACAATTTGAAAATCGGTTGTCGATATCATATGATGATATGATACATAAAAGAAATCAACAATCATGAAAAAGACAATCAATCATACATTCAATGCGAAACTACTAAATGTGATAGAATTACTGATTTATTCATGATTTCAGCAACAAACGTAAACATTTCACATAAAGAAAATGAAATTTTATCATAACATTACAAGTTCAAACCATATGCACAAATACTAGAGAGTGACATATTTATCCGGAGCATTGCTCAAAGGTAGTTTATAGGACGCTTTTCAATCATGTCATATATGTTGTCATTGTCTCTCTTGCGATTGTAGCACATTTGTAGACAGAATGCGTATATAGGTAAGACGTTCGGCAAGGCCGTCCAAGCAGCTTGCAGTGGGTAGCTCTCACAATGTGATGACCAAGCACTCATTTTTTACCCTCTTTTTTTTTTTCTTTTTTTTTGAAACATGGAAGAAAGAAAAACAATATGGTTAGATCAAATGATTCACAAGAAATATCGCTCCTTTTCTCTCCCTTTTTATTTTTAATTGTCACAACCAATGGAATCTATCTCACATGTCCTACAGAGTAATACGCCAACTTACACTAATTAGGTGCCTATTATGACCACTGTCATAGTAAGGAGAGCTTCACTTAACCATGAGTTACTATAAGATTTAAGAGTCACTCCTAGTATACTACAAAAGATGAACTGAACAAAATTAGAAGATGAGAGAGCAAAGATTTCATGAAACAATTAATACAGAGCTGAAAATCAAGAATAAATAATAAATCTAGCACATCAATAGCCAATTAATGACAAATAGAATACAAACTAAATTCATGACAGTTAACTCACTAGATGCATCATACCAATCAAATATATCACAATAAAAATTCAAAATTTGAAGTTTTTAAAAGAGCAACAAAAAGACAGGGACAAGAAAAAAAAATAAGAATCACAAGAGAAGAATCTACAAAAAACTAAGGAATTAAACAAGAACCAAAGCTCTACTCAATGATGCACATACCTATAGACTTACGAAGATACTCAAATCAAACATCTAAAGGTTTCATAAGAATATCAGCTAATTGAAGCTCTGTGCCAATAAGGGCCAAAATGATCACTTCGTCTTCAACTAACTCACAGATGAAATGAAATCGAATATTTGTGTGCTTGGTATAAGAGTGTTGAACAAGATTTTCAGAGATATAAATGACACTTATATTGTCGTTGTGAAGAGTGATCATATCTTCATCAATCTCGTAATCATGAAGCATTTGTTTCATCCACAAAATCTAAGTACAACAACTTCCAGCTGCAATGTACTCAGCTTCAAATGTAAACAAAGAAAAGGAGGATTGTTTCTTGTTGAACCAGGAAACAAGACAGTTTTCGATATAAAAATAGCCTCCACTAATACTTTTTCGATCATCAACATTTCTAGCTCAATCAGCATCGGAATAGCTAACAGTAGAGGAAGAGGTATCAAAAGGGTACCAAAGACCCAGCTCAGCAGACCCATTCACATAGCGGATTATACGCTTAACACATTTCATATGAGATTCGCGAGGAGAGGCCTGAAAACGACCACACATACCAACATTAAAAGCAACATCAGGACAAGTGGCAGTTAAATAGAGAAGACTTCCTATCATACTGCGATAAAGAGTGTTATTTACCTCCACTCCCGAGACATCTTTGAGAGTTTAGATGTTGTGCTCATTTGAGTCCGTGCATGTTTAGTGTGCTCGAGCCAAAATTTCTTAACAAGCTCACGAGCATACTTGGATTGAGAAATAAATATGCCTGAACTGTATTGCTTAACTTGCAAACCAAGAAAGCATGTGAGCTCACCAAGGAGACTCATTTTAAATTCAAATTTCATAATATTTGAAGACCTATTAATCTTGGGCTCATGTGTGGCCCAAACACAATACCATCAACGTAGATTTGAGCCACAGTTAAAACATCCTTATCCCTTAGCATGAAAAGGGTTTTGTCGACTCCTCTTTCAAAATCGTTTGACACCAAGAACTTTGTCAAACATTCATACCAAGCACAAGGGGCTTGCTTTAACCCATAAAGCGCTTTCTTCAATTTGTACAAATGAAGAGGGTATTAAGGTCTTCAAAACCTTTCGATTGCTCGATGAACACTTCCTATTCCAAAAAATCATTGAGAAAAGCACTTTTGACATCAATTTGAAACAATTTGAACCCTAAGTTACAAGTTATGGTAGACATGATGCAAATGGACTCCAATCTAACTACAGGAGCAAAAGTTCCATGAAAGTCAATACCCTCAACCTGAGTATAGCCTTGAGCAACAAGATGTGCTATATTCCTTATCGCATTTCCTTTCTCATCCAACTTATTCTTGAATATCCACTTGCTACTAATAACACAGATACTAGAAGGACGATGAATAAGGTCCCAAACATCATTCCCAGAAAATTGAAGTAACTCATCTTGCATGACAAGTATCCATTTTTCATCAAAGAGAGTTTCTTTCACATTAGCTCTAAGGAAGATGTGTAACACACATTACAGATGACATTAGCTACTTGCTTCAAGATACGTCCAGTCTGTACACCAACACTTGGATCACCCAAGATATCACTTGGAGAGTGACTTTTCATATCCCTAACATACATTGGATGTTTCTTTTTGGCACAGGTAGTTCCTCAATAACGAGAGTAGGAAGATCATTACTCTCAACAGTTGATTGACCCTCTTCAAGTGGAATAGAAGGAAGTTTACCAATGTCAGAAGTAACAGGAGAAACCGGACTATCATCACCATCATTCACAACATAAGAATTGCTTGAGAGGTCATCAATGACCACATTGTACGACTCCATCATAGTCTAAGTTCTCAAGTTGAAGACTCGAAAAGCACGACTATTTTGGGAATAGCCTAGAAAAATTTCGGGGTCACTCTTGGGATCAAATTTTTCGAAGTTATCACGATCATTCAAAATATAACATTGACTACCAAAGGTATGAAAATGACTTACTTTTGGCTTCTTATCATTCCAAATTTCATAGGGTGTTTGGATAGTATCAGGACGAAGACACACCCTATTAGAGATGTGACAGGCCGTCTCCAGGCCAAAAATGTTTGACCAAATCTTTAGCATTCAACATGACACCATCTCTTGAAGCACACGATTTTTGCTTTCAACAACTTCATTTTGTTGAAGAGAATAAGGTAAGGAAAACTCTTGCATAATCCCCAAAGAATTACAAAACTCGTCAAACTTTAAAATTTTAAACTCACCACCTCTATCAATCCGAATACGCTTAACATTGACTCCTTGTCCACTTGACAACGTTTAACAATGATGACACATTCATCAAAGGTTCCAGATTTTTCACTCAAGAAAGCCACCCAAGTATATCGAGAAAAATCAATCATAACTAAGATATATTTCTTACCCCCAATACTGATAACTTTCATGGGTCCAACAAGATCGAAATGAATAAAATCAAGAACCCGAGAGGTAGCAATACCAAAAAGTTTCTTGTGAGGAGCTCGAGTTTACTTACCCAACTGACAAGCAAACATACAGAGTCGAAATTTTTTCTCAATTTTGCTAGATCTTTGACAATTTTATCATTAGCAATATTCACAAGGTCTTTAGTGTTCATGTGACCTAGACGACGATGTCACAAGTCAAGTTCATCAACAGAAGCCAACAAGCATGAGGGATCAAATTTCACATGAAACATATAACAATTATCTAAAAATCTTATTCTACCTAGAAAGACATTTCAAGTCTTATCCAACACAGTACATCCTGACCGAGTAAAAGTGGTATTCATCCCTTCATCACAAAGTTGACTGATGTTAATTAGATTAGTTGTTAGCCCATCAACATATAACACCTCAGAGAGCTTAGGATGTCCTGGAACATCGACAACTCCTTTCGCAACAATCTTGGAACTACCCCCATTTCTAAAAGTGATAGAGTCAGAGTCACATTTTTCAAGAGAAGAAAAATATGACTTATTTTCAGTCATATGTTTTGAGTACTCACTGTTTAGAAACCACTTAGAGGGCTCAAAAGCTTGTAAAGTAGTGTGAGCAACCAAAACACTAACATTTTCTTTACCCATTTCCACTTCATTAAATTACCAAGAGCCCTTAATCGATAAATAACTATCTTGTCATGCTTTTAGCTAAAAAATTCATTTTTCTTACCGCACATGTGAAATTTATGTGTTATTTTCTATTACAATAGAAATAAATTCGGTCTTTTTCGCCACTAGCCATTTGAGGATATGAGAGGATAGGTAAAAGCGGAGGTAGATTGAGTGAATCTTCACTATTTCCAGTACGACGTAATTTAGGAACATATTTCAACTTTTCTTTTCCTTTGTTCCTTGAGATAGTGTAATTGACAACCGTAAAACTCAAACTGATCTTATCATTCCAACCTTTGCCAGCATCCCAAACCCTTTAAGTGTCAACCCTAATATTTTTCAATTTTTCTAGGGTGACCCTTTCATTTGAAAGCTCCTTGAGGCTTTCATTTTTAATGCAGAGGCTATTGTATTTAGAATAATTATTGGGTGTAATATAGAATAATTATTGGGTGTAATAATTACACTTTTCTTTAAAATAATATTTGGCATGCTCTTGGGTAAAACACCATCATACTTATTTACTACAACTATTATGCATGCAACTTTTAAAAAAATGTGGAGCATTTTGGGTTGACTGCACAATTACCGCAAGGAAACCACACAGGCGGTAACCACACGATAACCGTCCAGCAAGTCTTTCTTTTTTTGCTTTTTGTAATTAAAGTGTTATTTAAAATACGGTCAAAGATCAATAAAAAACGTACGACCAAAAGGTGCTGGTTACCACGGTAATCATGCATTAATCGTGCGATCATCATGCAGCTTTAAGGCAAAGGAATGTATTTGAGTTACGGCTTCATAAAAATAGTTTTACCAATCAATGGCTAATTTTTTGCAAAAATAATGTTACAAATGAAAAATATTTTAACAAAGCAATAACCCAAACACACCACTTTGGCTTTTTAGTTAACTCAAAAATTATTGTACAAGTTAACCTCAACTATTGCTCTCGAAATGTTACTTTGCTTTGACTGTGCAGAAACCAAACGATTACCGGACGGTAACCATGCGGTAAGCACAGTGACCGTATATGAGGAGAGTAAACAAGAAATGACACTTTATGTCACATATTAATTTTTAGATGGGTCAACTCCCAGAAAGCACGTCGCTGATCAAACATTTTCAATTCATTATTTACACCCAATATAGGCAATTGATTCAATAGTAAGACATTTTAGAATAGTAGGTGTTAGATGTTAGATTTAGACATTGAGGAAGCTATAGACTTTAAAAGTATCACCTATTGACGTAATAATAAAGAAAATTGCTCCTTCACCTACAGGATAGGTAAGGATAATTGTATGTCTACTTGCTAGCGATGGCCCAAATGTAATTATTTATCTCTAAGAGTCTATACATCCTTCATTTCTATTGAAAATAGAATCTCAAGACTGAGTTATTTGTCTCTGTTACCTAAACTTTAAATTGGTCCAATGCTATTTTATGTGGTTTACAAAATTTTATTTTCTCGTTCTTATTGTCCAATGCCATAGCTATTTGGTTTTTGAAAGACGTTTATATTATTAAAAACAAAAGAATCGCCTAGGAAAGACTGATAAAAAAAGCTAGATAGACTGATAAAAAAAGTTAGATAGCGCTGCAAGCATTGCTATCCGGAAAACTGAAAAAATCAGAGAAAACCAAAAGCAAATATAGGAAATCCAAATAAAAGGGAAAAACCTATCTTAGAAGGAAACTGTTGAGATAGGGAAAAAACTTTCAAAACAAAAAAAATAAAGTACCAAGCTGAAGCAACCCAAATAAAGGGGAAAACAAATGTTAAGAGGAAACCAGGGAGAAAGGGAAAAAACCTCCAAAAAAAATAACAGTAAAAACCTGAAGCAAAAATACACAAAAAACCAAATAACCTGATTACAATAAATTAATAAACAAGGAGAGATGATGGACTTCAAATCTTCGAAGGCTGAAGAGGTCAATAGAATCTGATTCACCTGCCACTGCCCGAGAGCAAGAGGTGATAATACTATCACAAAGAATAATGTCTTTATTGAAAGATGCGTTGCATCTAATGATGTTTCTACTCTTCCAAATTTCAAATGATATATATATATATATATATAAAAGATAATACTATCACAAAGAATAATGTCTTTATTGAAAGATCCGTTACATCTGATGATGTTTCTACTCTTTCAAATTTCAAATTATATATATATATATATATATATATATATATATATATATATATATATGTCATTTGAAATTTGGAAGAGTAGAAACATCATTCAATAAAGACATTATTCTTTGTGATAGTATTATCTTATATATATATATATATATATATATATGTGTGTGTGTGTGTGCGCGCGCCCGATCTGACAACTATTTCTTGGTGCCCCAAAAAATTCTTATTTTGTAGAACAATAATAGAGCAAAACAATGTCAAGTTGTGATCGTGACAACTCAGACTCACATGTCATAATATTGTCCAATTTTGGACTTAGGTCTCCACCCCCGATTTCGTCCCGATTTCGTTTAGCATGGGCTTAAGTCCCCTACCCAAAACGCATCATGCATGACATATAGCATCCGCAATCACATATAGCTCATGATCAAGACTTTTCCGTATTCAATGTATTCAATGTGAAACTATTATAATGATTATCTCTCCCTCTCTCACTTAAATGTTAGAAAAGCATATTTAATCTTACATATATTGTCTAATGCTCGAGTGTGACCCTATCACCTCCACTAATTTCACTAGATAATAAAGACCCTTGAAAATTACTTTTTTCTCCTTAACACGAAAAGAGTGGAGAAATATATCTGAATATATAGAACAACATTTTTGTAAATAAATAACAATATAAAAGATCAAGATCGCTATCCATGTGAATTCCTTTATAAGCTTATAAAAAGACAAAAAAAAAAAAAAAAAAAAACTTTCATCTACGATGAACTGAAATTAGTAACTACGCTAGTGTCCCACTCCAACATTGATGCAAAATTAACTTATATATATATATATATATATATATATATATATACACACGCACGTGTGTGTATGCGTGCACCAGTCACATCGAAACAATATTTTAGACGGTGACTGTCCTCTCATTCAGGACGAACACGTACACTAATTTCCCATGAAAGCGTGGGACATTATCATATCCACAACTTTATTTTCATAATAGCCTTTGAAAATGTAAAAATTCTTTTATCCTTCAGTTAAACAGAGAGATAAATAGGGCACTTTTATAAATAAGCAATTATGGCATTTTAATATTTACAAAATGTCATTACCAACTTTTTTACCCTTTATCTTTTAGCTTAAAGATAAAAATTTTAACTTTATGGGGTGGTGCTTTTATGAAAAACATTGAGTTACTCGAATGCTAACGCCAACTAGTTGTATTGAATGATTTCTTTATTTCTTTCTTTTTTTTTTTTTCTTGTACTTTCGTACTTAAATGAGGGAAAGCTACCCTATTATCTATAACTCAGAACAAGGATCAAAATTTCGGCCAAAAATCAATAATTTGGCCGAAATTTCGACTGATAATTTCAATCCCATACAAAATGTGATCGAAATTTCGGTCCAAATTATCGTTTCGATAAGGGCCGAAACCAATAATTTGGACTGAAATTTTGGTCATTGTGGCCAAAATTTTGATCCTTGACTTAAATTCCTAACGCCAAATAGTTGTGTTGGATAATATCTTTTTTTCTTTTTTTGTACTTTCCTACTTAAATGAGGGGAAGCTACCCTCTCTCTCTCTCTCTCTCTCTCTCTCTCTCTCTATATATATATATAGAGAGAGAGAGAGAGAGAGGAATGATCACCTGACTCGAGTCACTCTCAAGTCATGCGTGGCTTGAGCGAGTGACAGTTAGATTACAATTAATTGTGACATGATCTTACGATCACCCGCTCGAGTCATGCATTATTTTATGAGAAATTTATAGGATCAACCAATCAGATTCACCTTTTCCGTCAGAGACCCTATAGTTTCACCTTTCACCAAACCGACCAGCACCAAGCCAAGCCAGTTCTAAGTAGCACAAAAAGTCACAAATACCCCTTACACTTTTTATGGTTCTACACAGTTTAAAATTTTAAAAATTTGCACTTTTTTATATTTAAGCAATGTGAAATAGCATCTATACAGTTTGATTTGATTTGATGGTTACAATATAAAGATTGATGGCGCCAAAGATTGACACGGGAAAAAAGGCAATATCGCCTCTTTAAATTTAAAAAAAAAAATCGTCTCTTTAAACAGTCGGGATCGACTCTTTGAAGTTTAAACAGTCTACTATCAACATTTTAAACAATCGGTATTACCTATTAGAGTGTACCTTATTTGATAAACTAATTGTAGTTATGTAAATTAATTGTAATTGTTCTGTCTGTTCTATCTTCTTTTCTTGTTCGTCTTCTTCTTTAAGATTATAAAATAAAGAAGAAAAGAAAAAAATGAACGAGAGAAGATACAAAAATAGAATAGACAAATTTCCACAATCAATCATCTTGTTTATAATGCATTACAATACTCTGATAAAAAAGTGTATAAATAAGATTACAAATATAATCGTGAGCGGTTACAATTGGTTGAAATAATTAATGTGTAGTAATTATCAAATAAGGTACACTCTAATATGTGATACCGACTGTTTAAAGAGGCGATACCGCCTGTTATCGCCTGTTTAAAGAGTCGATACCGACTGTTTAAAGAGGTGATATATATATATATAATGTGATATCGCCTTTTTTTCGTGTCAATCTTTAGCACAATCGATCTTTATATTGTGTGGCCTTCAAACCAGACGGCATAGATGCTGCTTCACATCGCGTAAATATAAAAAAGTGTAAATTTAAAAAAAATTAAACTACGTAGAAAGATAAAAAATGTAAGAAGGGGCAATTGAGACTTTTTGTGCTAGTTGGAACTGGCTTTGCCTAAAACTGGTCGGTTATGGGAAAGGTAAAATTATAGGATCTTTGACGGAAAAGGTGAATCTGACAAGGTTGATCCTGAAAATTTCCCTTATTATATATATATATATATATATATATATATATATATATATATATATATATATATATAGAAAAGGGTTCCATCCTCCAATGGCCGACGGTGAGCGTCCTCTAAAATACTATATGGAGCTCCATGTGGCACTCCTAATACATTTTGATGCCACATGGAGCACAGGTGCATTGTTTAGACTATCTTTGAAAAAAAAATTAGAAACTCATTTTTACCAATAAAATTTAAACCATTGAACTTAGTCCAAGTTTGACAGTGCTTTAATTTTTTATTTTTTTTTTTACTTTTCTTTTTTAAAGTTGATCTAAAGAGCAAACCCGCACTCCATGTGCCACAAAAAATATGTTTTGAATGCCACGTGGAACTCCATGAGTATCTTAAAAGACGGTCACTGTCTTCCTGAATAACTTTCTGGCACAAGTTTCCCTCATTACGCTGGGGCTTGTTGCATCTTAAAAAAGGGTTCATGAACGACGATGGTAGGTAGGGGTTCCCATCGACTATATTCCTGCTCTCGATATATAGTTTACTCGGGAGGTATTTTAAGTTGAAGATTAAGTCATGAATTACTGAACCTTACATATAGAAGTTAGATAAACTAAGACACTGAAACACTGCATCTGTTCTTGAAACTGTTTTCACATATTTAGAAATTAATCTTACATATGATTTCCGTACCTAAATTTAGTTTATTATCTGCATATATGTTTGACAAGCTATATTCTGGTATTTGTTTTGAAACCATGTTAGTTGAAGTAAAATGCCATAGATGTCTTTCTTCTACTGGGCTTTGTTGGTTAGCTCACTCCGACTATACGTCACAGGTCCAGGTGCTAACGTGGCTATTCAGGACTGTAAGACTGATCCTGACTACGTACCTGAGGAAGAGCTTGAGGTTCCTCCTAAGGAGTTTTTCCCAATATAGAACTTACTGATTTTCTTACTTGTGATGAGAGTTAGACTTGAATTTGTGAACCCATTTTACTTGGATATTATAGTTTTATACTTGACGTTGATTTTTGTTATGAGCCATATTTCGATGATGGTCGGCCATCATCGGTAGTTCTTTATTTTTAATTACTTTCGCATTTATTTTAGCTATGGATAATTATTGCGCCTTACTCTGATATGTGCCATGTTTGTCCGGCTTATCGTTTATTCGATAGGTTGGTGAACCGGCCTTTCCTATACCTGAGGGATTGGAAAAGTCGGGTCGTCACAGTTGGTATCATAGCTATGGTTTTAGATTCTCTAAGGACCCATGAGAACCCAACCGTGACCCAGTACAGTTTGCATCAGAGTTATGTCGTTAGGTCCAGAACCACTAGTACTGTGTGTGTGTGATTGTCTTTACAATCAATGTTGACTGATGTTGTGGTGTTCATAATGACAGATCAGTATGGCCCCAAGATTTAGAGGCAGAGGTAGAGGCAGAGGCAGAGGTAGGACAGTGCCTTTAGAGGACATTCCTGAAGGTGTCGGTACATCGAGGAGAGTTGCCTTCGCAACCGGTTCTAATGCAGTCCCTATAGGAGCCGGAGTTGATAGAGGTCAGGGTGAAAGGATGAAACAAGTGTTGGAAAATCTAGCCACCGACATTGCTCAGCAGACCGCATCTATGGCTCGTGAGATCGCAATCACCAATAAGCGAGTGATTTCTGCTGGACAACAACAACAATCATCAGGATTTGCCGAATTTAGGAGGATGAGACCTCCAAATTTTTCTGGACAGACTGACCCGATGGAAGCCGAAGGTTGGTTAGATGAGATGGAAAAGATCTTCGAGGTTCTTTAGTGCACCGATGTCGAGAAGGTTAGATGGGCAACCTTCAAATTGGACGGACAGGCTGGACCATGGTGGAAGTCCGTGGCTAGACACAGGGAGCAGGAGTTTCCCAATACTCCTTGGACATGGGCTGAGCTTATCAAGGCGTTCAACGATCAGTACTTTCCCAAGATTGTTAGGCATCAGATGGAAGTTCAGTTCATTGAGCTGAAGCAGGGGACAATGTCAGTGCGTGAGTATGGAGATGAGTTCACTCGACTTTTGAGGTTTGCACCTCAGCATGTGGCCACCGATATGATGAAGGCCAGAAAATTTCAGCTGGGTCTTAGGCCGAGTATACAGGAGAGCGTGGCTATGTGGGAAATAGAAACATATGGAGGAGTACTGTCAAAGACCCTCATAGCTGAGGAAGAAATTCAAAAGCGGTTCTTGAGAAGCAGTCAGCTGAACAAGGGCCAAGTTTAAGAAGTCACCGGTGAACCTTATTCAACCTGTATTTTCTAGACCAACATTTTCTTCTGGACCGACCCCTTGTCAGAGATTGGCAGCATCATCACTTGTGAAAATCTGTACGACCAGCGGGTTCTACGGCTAGTGGAGCTTCAGTGGTACAGGGATCCTCTTGTGCACCATCTTTTGTTTCAGTTACTACGTGCCTAAGGTGTGGGAAACCACACAAGACCGAAGATTGCAGGAGGAACACTAGAGCGTGTTTTAGGTGTGGCGCAATCGGACACATGGTTAAGGATTGTCCTCAGGAGGATAAGGGAAGAACTAGTTTGGCTTCTACTTAGAAATCGACTCGACCTACTGTTCAAGGTCGAGCTTATGTCGTGACGGCTCAGGAAGCCAGAACATCGAACGACGTGATCCAAGGTATTATTAAAAGTTGAGATGTCTTCTTATTTTATTTGTTTATATATAATTGCTTGGTATTTAAAAAATTTTGTTAATAAGTTATGGATGAATACACATGCTTAGAAAATTTTAATTGAAACGCTTGTCTAAACTAAGGTACCCTTTTTATGCGTCGGGGGAGCGACGTAAACAAAATCGAAGCGCGAATGTTGATAGACCCCGGGTCTACACATTCTTTTGTCACAACGTTGTTCGCTGAGAAGTTGGGCATTATTCCCAAGGCCCTTGATTTCATCTTGACAGTGTCAATTCCTACTGGTAACTCAGTGAGCACCGATACCATGTGTCAATCAGTGATTGTGATGATCGAAGACCACGAGATGGTAGCTGATTTGATCATTTTCAGCATGGAAGGGTTCGACGTGATACTAGAGATGGATTGGTTATGTACTTACCATGCGAGCGTGGATTGTTTTCGGAAGATTGTGACATTCCGCCCGCTGAAGAGAAAATCTTTTCAATTTTGTGGAGTCAAATCTTGTGTGATACCATTTATCTCAGCCATTCGAGCAGACCGTATGATGAGGAACGGGTGTTGTGGTTATCTAGCATACTTGCAAGATCATAAGGAGGAGAAGAAAAATATCGCAGATATTACGATTGCTTGCGAATATCCAAATATTTTTCCTCAAGATCTACCTGGATTACCACCTGACAGGGAAATTGAGTTTGTGATTGAGTTAGCGCCGGGTACTGAACCAGTATCAAAAGCTCCGTATCGAATGACGCCTACAGAATTGAAAGAGTTGAAGGAGCAGCTTCAGGAGCAGCTTCAGGAGCTGATAGATAAGGGCTTTATCAGACCAAGTGTGTCACCCTGGGGAGCGCCGGTTCTATTTGTAAAGAAGAAAGACGGTTCAATGAGGCTTTGCATTGATTACCACCAGCTAAATAAGTTGACAATCAAGAACCGTTATCCACTTCCAAGAATTGATGATCTGTTTGATCAGTTACAAGGAGCAAAGTTATTCTCGAAGATTGACTTGAGGTTAGGCTACCATCAGTTGAAAGTTAAATCTGAAGACATTCAGAAGACAGCGTTCAGAACCCGATATGGGCACTACGAGTTCTTGGTCATGCCATTTGGGTTGACAAACCCACCCGCGTCATTTATGGACTTGATGAACCGGATATTCAAATCACATTTGGACAAGTCTGTAGTAGTTTTTGTAGATGACATCCTCATCTATTCAAAGACGCGAGAAGAACATGAGCAGCATCTGCGAGTGGCTCTACAAACCCTTAGAGACCATCAGTTATATGCAAAACTTAGTAAGTGTGACTTTTGGCTTGGGCAGGTCAGTTTCCTAGGCCATGTTATCTCTGAGACCGATATTACAGTTGACCCAACAAAGATTGAGTTAGTGATGAATTGGGAACAGCCAAAGACGGTTACAGAGGTTTATAGTTTTCTCGATTTGGCAGGCTACTACAGAAGGTTTGTGGAGGGCTTCTCCAAGATATCAGGTCCTCTTACACAACTTACGAAGAAGAACACTAAATTTGATTGGACAGAGCAGTGTGAGCAGAGTTTTCAGGAACTCAAGAAATGATTGACTACTGCGCCAGTACTTGCTATACCATCAGGCAAGGGAGGCTTTGCAGTGTACAGTGACGCATCGTATGGGGGTTTAGGCTGTGTGCTTAACCAGAATGAGAGTCATTGCTTATGGGTCTAGACAGCTAAAAGACCATGAGAAGAATTACCCGACACATGATCTTAAGTTGGCATCAGTGATTTTTGCTCTGAAGATCTGGAGGCATTACCTTTATTGGAAGACCTTCGATATATTTACCGATCATAAGAGCCTCAAGTATCTCTTCTCACAGAAGGAGTTGAATATGAGACAACGTCGATGGATGGAGTTCTTGAAAGATTATGATTGTACCATCAAGTACCACCCCGGGAAAGCAAACATAGTGGCATATGCGTTAAGTCGAAAGTTCTCTGCTCAGTTATCACATCTCACCGCAAGGGTGCGATGATGGCATCTATTGGAAGATATGGCTCTAAGTAACATGAGATTTGATGTAAAAGGTTCAGGTGCGTTAATGGCTACGCTGGTGATTCGTTCCACTCTCTATGAGAACATTCGCAGACTTCAGGTGACGGATGATGAACTTATGGCTATCATACGGGATGTGATTGGGGGAAGCAAAATAGATTTTTCTATCAAAGATGACGACACTTTATTGTTTAGAGACCGGGTCTGCGTACCAACTAGTACTGAGCTTCGGGACACCATTTTGGAAGAGGCTCATAAGTCTATGTACGCTATTCACCCTGGCAGTACCAAGATGTATCAGGACTTAAAGAAAAGCTTCTGGTGGAGAGGTTTAAAGAAAGATGTCGATGTGTATGTCTCGAGATGTATGGTGTGTCAGCAAGTAAAGGTGGATCACCGAAATCCGACAGGACTATTACAACCACTACCGATACCTGAGTGGAAATGGGAGGCCATTTCTATGGACTTTATTTTGAAATTGCCAAGAACATTGAGAAAGCACAATGCCATTTGGGTCATTGTGGATCGATTGACTAAGTCCGCACACTTCCTGCCTTATAATACGTCGTATACCGCCAACAAGCTCGCAGAATTATACATCAAGGAGATAGTTAGGCTGCATGGTATACCGATCAATATCGTATCCGATAGAGACCCGATGTACACATCTCAATTTTGGCAACGATTTTAAGAAGGAATGGACTCCAGGCTCGATTACAGTACGACATTCCATCCTCAGACCGATGGGCAGACTGAGAGGGTGAAGCAGATTATAGAAGATATGTTACGTGCTTGTATGCTGAATTTTCAGGGGTCATGGGACCAAAATTTACCGCTGATCGAGTTCGCCTACAATAACAGTTACCAGACTAGCATCGGCATGGCACCCTACGAAGCTTTGTATGGACGGCGGTGCAAGTCTCCGCTTAATTGGAAAGAAGTGGGTGAGAAACTCATTTTAGGTCCCGAGATCGTGGAGAATACAACCGAGACTGTTCGATTAATCCGTGAGAGACTATGCATTGCTCAAAATCGTCAGAAGAGCTACGCTGATCTTAAAAGGAACTATGTTGAGTTTAAGGTGGGAGACAACGTATTTGTCAAAATCTCTCTTACAAAAGGTGTGATGCGTTTTGAGAAGCGTGGGAAGCTGAGCCCGAGCTATGTTGGACCTTTTGAGGTATTGGGTAGAGTCGGCGAGGTTGCCTACCGAGTAGCCTTGCCAGCAGCTATCGGGCATGCACAACGTGTTTCATGTGTTCATGTTACGAAAGTACGTGAAGGATCCAAATCACATATTGGACTACCAGCCCATTGAGCTCCAAGAAGACCTATTCTTGGTTGAGGAACCGATACAAATATTGGATCGTAAAAAATAAATCTTACGGACAAAGAGCATTTCCTTAGTACTCGTGAAGTGGCGAAACCATTCTTCAGAGGAAGCCACATGGGAGCATGAAGCGGAGGTTCGAGAGCAATTTTCACAACTTTTCGAGTGAAGGTATATTGTAAACTATCGTTATGTAAGAAAACCTTACATACTTTTAAATTCTTGAAATTGTTTCTTTAAATAAAAAAAATAAAAAAAAAAATAAATAAATAATTTCTTCAAAATTTTCAATGTTAAATTGATTAATAGCATCGATGCTTTATATATATATATATATATATATATATATATATATATATAACGATCACACAATAAAATCTTAAAGATCATATTTATTCATTCTCGGTTAGAACCGTGTGTCTATTGAAACCTGTGTCATCAGTTAGAACATGTTATCAGGCATGTGTTTATGCTTCTGAATAAATATTCGATTCAGACATCTTAAATTTCTGCTTAAGTAATTACTGACATAGTATATGTAGTCAAGCGAGAAAAGGGTGAGGTAGGTGTGTATGCTAGGTTTGAGTCATGGTGAAGTATGTTTTCAGGCACGTGACACTTGGGAAGGTATGCATCCATGTACGGATGCAATCCTCTATGGCAGTATGGGATGTCACACGTAGTACATCCAGGTTACTACGGATCCCGACCCTTGAAAGCATGCTTAGTGAAGCGTACCGCATCGCGACCAAAGTTCTTTTAGACTTTAGACTGTTTCAATTTTGCTTTATATTAGTGTTAAGATAAGGATTTACCATAGTTCGGTTTAACTATCCGTTACATTTTCGAGGAGGAAAATTCTTAAGGAGGGTAGAATGTAAAGACCCGTATTTTGAACCCGAGTTAGACTAACCCCGTGTGTGTATTCGGCTCGGCGACCGACGTTGCCATTTGTTTTGAATTTTTATCTAGATGTGATTGTGCGGACAGATTCTGATTTAGAGCCCATTTGGACCCTCGTGCGAAAGTTGTGCACCAACCTCGGTATGACCGTTCAATACCGGGCTTGAGTTTTAAAATTAGAAATATATAACACATAAGAGGTGTGTGTGTGTGCTTAACTTTGTGAACAATCCTATTATAAAAAAGAATTGCATTCCCGTATTATACTAGGTTTTGTTAAAAGAGGAAGAGACGTGAGTGCCGTGAAGGACCGTAACCGTTTGATAGTTGTCCAACCGTGTGAAACTCCGTCTTCTCCCTTCTTCAATCATCATACGAGATCGGCTTAGAAAATCTCTTTCTCTAGAACCACTTTGTTGAAAACCCTTGAACCTTAGAAAGAACTTGAATCAACCTTGGATTCGTAGTTGGCATTTGGGAGAGGTTGAGATCATTAGGGATGTGTTGGAGTTGTCTCTGTGAACTCGTGGGATCGATCGCAACGCGAATCGTCGAGGAAACCCGCCGGTTTAGTTCCGAAGCTCCATTCGCGTGACTTATTTCTAATCAAGGAATCCTTAGACTAAAGGTACGTTTTGATTAAATTTATTGATTAAAATCATTAGATTATCCATGGGTTTTACTTTGGGATGTATGGGTTTCGATTCGTGTGAAAACGAGCGAAATCGCGTTGCTGTAGCTCGCTCGAGCGAGCTATTATCATTGCTCGAGCGAGGATACACCAAAAGTTTGACTTTAAAAGTCTTATACTCGAAAAGGTGTTTCCTGCCCTCGCTCGAGCGAGCTTAAGTCATCGCTCGAGCAAGACATTTCTGAAGGATCTCGCTCGAGCGAGCTATTATCATCGCTCGAGCGAGGTATCGCTGAACTCCGATATTATCTTAGTATTGTAGTCATAACGTTTTATCTCGAACTCCAATTGAGACGATTCTTTTTGTGTTGGAAATCTAACAGAAAAATCTACAACTTTCCTGTTATGACCATCTCGTGAATCAATCATCTTGATTGTAAAAAATGTATGAGAAGGTTACGTCAAATTCTAGGATTGGCGCAACTTGCCTGTTTTAACTTATTTTCGAGGAAACACTTAAATAGGTCTATATTATTAGTGATTAGAGTTAATCTTAATGCATGAACATATATTGTAATGTAGATTGAGGGTGAGAGGCCATCAATAGAACTTTGCTTGACTTCGCGTAACTCCGAGTTTTGATTGGAGAATCTCATCTTTACAGTATTTTATTTTAATTCGCATAGATATTTTGAATTAAAATATTTAAACTTGCATATGTCATTGAAATCACATCTGTAAATTGAAATTTATATGAATGACTGAAAATCTAAATTTACCTGAATCCTGAAACCTGAATCTGCTTAAGCTCTAAAAATCTGAAATCAAGAACCTGAACTATGTATAAGAGACTTGCATCTGATTTATATTAGTATATACATTTGTTTTATGATTGACCTGAACGATCCCTCAAAAATTCCTGAACAACTTCCTGACACAAGTTTCCCTTATTACGCAGGGGCTTGTTGCATCTTAAAAAAGGGTTCATGAACGACGATGGTAGGTAGGGGTTCCCATCGGCTATATTCCTGCTCTCGAGATATAGTTTACTCGGGAGGTATTTTAAGTTGAGGATTAAGTCATGAATTATTGAACCTTGCATATAGAAGTTGGAGAAACTAAGACACTAAAACACTACATCTGTTCTTGAAACTATTTTCACATATTTAGAAATTAATCTTACATATGATTTCCGTACCTAAATTTAGTTTATTATCTGCATATATGTTTGACAAGCTATATTCCGATATTTGTTTTGAAACCATGTTAGTTGAAGTAAAATGTCGTAGATGTCTTTCTTCTACTGAGCTTTGTTGGTTAGCTCACTCTGACTATACGTCACAGGTCCAGGTACTGACATAGCAATTCAGGGCTGTGAGACTGATCCTTACTACATACCTGAGGAAGAGCTTGAGGTTCCTCCTGAGAAATTTTTTCCAGTATAGAACTTACTGATTTTCTTACTTGTGGTGAGAGTTAGGCTTGAATTTGTGGGCCCATTTTACTTGGATATTATAGTTTTATACTTGACGTTGATTTCTGTTGTGAGCCATATTTCGATGATGGTCGGCCATCATCGGTGGTTCTTTACTTTTAATTGCTTCCGCATTTATTTTAGCTATGGATAATTATTGCGCCTTACTCTGATATATACCCTGTTTGTCCGGCTTATCGTTTATTTGATAGATTGGCGAACCGACCTTCCCTATACTTGAGGGATTGGAAAAGTCGGGTCGTCACAATAATATCCTAAAACCTTGTCATATGGAGCATCTTTTTCTAATTTCCCCTAACATATTTACTACGGAAGGTTCAAACTATCTCTTATTACCTAAAAGAGTTGGACCCTTAAGCCTTTTTAAAAAGGAATGATCACATGCATTTTGGTTACTTTGAAGGGCTAAAATGTCCTTTTTACTTAAAGCAAGTACGTATTTATTTTTAAGTGAGACCGATCAGTCTTACAAGATCGTTCGGTATTATGAAACAGAGGTTTGGTCAGGTCCTACCAAGTAGGACCCTAAATCGGGTTCTACTGTATCTCTTATTATCCAAAAGAGGAGATATGACATTTGGTTAATCGTGGAAACCAATAAATGCTTGTGAGAGATGTTAAAGGAGTAAGAGAGAGAGATAAGGCATTGGGTTCTCCAAATTTTTCTTCTTTCTTCCAATAAAATAGCAGCCTTATTTTGGGTAAGATTTTAGGCAAAAAAATAATTTAAAATTTTCTTCTTCATTCCAACAAATTAATTTTTTTTCAAATTTTAGAAGGAAAAAAAATAATAATCAAGAGGACACCCATGAGCAAAGTATCAAAAATCGGCCGATACCATTGATACGTGTCTGTTAGTTTAAACAGATACGTATCAATCCGATACATATCGGTATCCCGTATCAGTATCACTACAAAAAATACGACTATTAGTAGCAACCAAAAACTCCCGCTATTAACAAAAAAAACTGCCGCTAATACCCTTGCCGCTAATAGTCTTAATAGTTTTTTGTTAATAGCGGCAGTTTTTTGTTGTAAAAAACTGCCGCTAATAGCCTTATTTTTTGTAGTGTATCACCGATAATATAGTATACGATCGACCAATTTTGATAGAGATTTTAATTTTTTTTTTAATTGGCCAATACATATTAGCCGATTTATATCGGCCTTAGGTAAACCGATACCCGAGACATATTTTAATACTTTGCTTGGGAATTGAAAGAGGTGGATTGTTCACTCATGGGCAAGGAATTAAAATCGGTCTTGAGAATCGATTTTCCCGAATCGGCAGATACGTATCAGCCAATTTAAAAAAAAAAAAAAAAAAAACAAAATCTCGATTGAAACCGAGATGTATTGGTCAAAATCCAATACCGATACGAGATATCGATATGTATCGGCCGATTTTTAATACCCTGCTCATGGGTGAACTCTTGATTATTATTTTTTTCTTCTAAAATTTGAAAAAAAAATTAATTTGTTGGAATGAAGAACAAAAATTTAATTTATATTTTTACATAAAATCTTACCCAAAATAAAGCTGCTATTTTGTTGGAAGGAAGAAGAAAAATTTGGAGAGACGGTTGGATATATCCTTTCTCTCCTCTATATCAATTTCTCTCTCTTACTCCTTTAATTTCTCTCACAAGAATTTATTGGTTTTCATGATTAACCCAACATCATATCTCTCTCTCTTACTCCTTTAATATCTCTCACAAGTATTTATTGATTTCCACGATTAACCTAACGTCATATCTCCTCTTTTAGATGGTAAAAGATAGAGTAAAACCCGATTTAGGGTCCTATTTAGTAGGACTTGATCAAACCCCTTATGAAACTAATCTGCCTCACTTAAAAATAAATGTGCACATACTTTAAGTTAAAAGGACATTTTTGTTATTTATCTTACCATTTAAAGGGTGACCAAACGCATGTTAACATTAAAAAAAAAAAAGAAAAGTTAAGGGACTTGACCCTCCTAGGTAAATAATGCTCTGTTTGACCTCGTAGGTAAAATATACTTTCTAGTATTTGGCCAAAAAACACTTCCATGAAAATACGACACCACATCATCATCTTTGATGGTAAAATATGAAAATACGACACCAATATAAGGTTTAGGTGTTAGCATTCCCTACTCATTCAAGAAACATCATATGTTTTATTAGAGAATACAAAAAGGGTGTTATCTTTAGGAAGCTCAAATTTTATGAAAGATTTGGAAAAGATGACAGTAGTGATGACGGACATCAAGATACCTACATATGATGAAATTGGAGGCTTACTAAGAACTGATATTGGCCAATTGATGAAACTGGGGGCTTACTTAGAACTGATATTGGCCAATTGATCCGAGCGTTTCATGCTCCATTGGATGACAGTGACATTGGGATGATCAAGCTACAGCATATTATTATATTAGCTAGAAAATATCCTACAAAAGGAGGTGGAAAGGATTTCCCTTAATGCAATCTATACTATTAAAGCGAAAGAAACGACAGCTTGTAGATAGAAACGCCTCAGCGGCTTCAAAATTTGTTGAAATTGACTTTATATAGTGTCGCCGAGAGAATAATGGCTGCGCTGACATCTTGGCAGGATCATATGTTTGATCCTTACTAGACTAGAGTGCGTGCATGGTAGGCAAAAGAAATTAGAACATGGGAAAAATTATGGGGCTAGGGTCGATAGAGGGGCTCCATAAAAGGATAGGTAAAATTCAGCCTTTTTTTATCTCTTACGCACTTTAATGCCAGACTAAATAGAATAGAATTGCTATTGAGAGTCAATTGTTTCACCAACTTGATATTTGTAAACAAAACCAGTGTTGTATTTTCAAGGATATAAAATGATTATATATAGCGATAATTGTGGTGGAGGGATTGGGATAAAATTTTTTTTTGGCTATTATACTGATTTGAAAAGTTTTAAGTAATCAGGATTATACAGTTTTTAAGGCCTTTAGAATATATGAAATACATATTTTTCATTAGTGTGAAAAATTAATACTGCTAACATATAAAGACAATTTATTTTGGGACATTACCCATGCTTCCACCTGCAAGGGGCGAGGGGGATTGCAACCTGAGTTAGGGGTATTACCCGTGCTTTCACCTGCGAGAGGTGAGAGGGATTGCAACCTGGGCGTTCCTTCTTCCTCTTCTTTTTATCTGAATCCTTCGAAAGAGGAAGAAAGACTCAAAACCCTAAACCTTCTTGCCCCTCACAAGTAAAAGTTCGGTTAACAAAAATATGCAATTCATATATTCTGAAGGCCCAGAGAATCGTGCAATCTTAATCACCTAAAACTTTTCTATCCAGTATAATAGCTTAAAACTTTTTAACTTTAATCCTCTTTTACTGAATTGCCCTTTTATATATATATATATATATATATATATATAACTTTCCTTTTGAAAAGTCAAAAGGAAAGCGTTGGAACTTGGAACAACAAATGTTTCGAGTATAAAACAATATCCCTGGAGGAGTCCATTTCTTGATACTCGAGCACTTATTTGTTTGAATATTTGTATTTTGACTTTTAAAAAGACAATAAAAATATTAAAAATGACAAAAGGCAAGTGTTAGAACCAATAATGACTAATGTACCAAGCATGGACCTTTCAAACATGTGAGACGATTATTTTCATATATAAGAATGCTAACCTCACCCTCGTTATTATAAGGTTAGCATCGTCTCTGGATCAAAATGTCCACATGAGATGCAATGCTCGTAATTACATGAAGGTCCAAAGTGAACTTTTTACTCCAATAATTAATCATTAAAGACTGATTAAGTGTAGAATGAAATAATATGTACCTAAGTTTACTCTACCATAGATATAGTATATATATATATTAGGAAAAATTAGAAAAACATGTCTACTTTAGAAAGATTTTGGTCAATTAGACTAGAAAAAAAAAAGTTCTAATTAAAAGGATTTCACGAAAATTAGGAGTTCAGAGATCTGTGAGATCTCAATATTGATCATGTGAGTTTAAAAAGGTTCTTAGGCTGCGCTTGGGTTAGCTCTTTTAGGATAAAGAGCAGCTCTTTTGCTCTTTGGCTTTGAGAGAGAACTATTTTCATATTTGGTAATATAACTCCTCGCCCTATTTGCTCTGGCAAGGAATAGTTTTAAGTGATAAAACTGATCTTTGTCCGCTCTATGCCAGAGCAGATTATATCTGCTTTGATAGAGAGCAGTCAGAGAGTTATTTCTGCTCTTATAAGAGCTAACCCAAACACAGCCTTAGCAAATTATATCACTAGATTCACAACCCTTCTTACTTAGCAAATTACATCACTACCCTTCTTTCTTAGCAAATTACATCACTACCTCTTGCTTAGAAAATTACATTACTACCTTCGATGGGCGATGGGCGAGCCCATTGACGAGTAGTGATGTGTAATTTACTAAGAAAGAGGGTAGTGATGTTATTTGTTAAACAAGAGGGTAGTGGTGTAATTTACTAAGAAAGAGGAGTAGTATTGTAATTTGCTATGAAAGAGGGATAGTGTTGTAATTTGCTAAGAACCTTTTTAAACCCCACATGTGCCAACATTGAGATCTCATATATCTCCGAACTCCTAATTTCCGTTAAACTCTTTTTACCTTAAACTTTTTTATCTAGCCTAATAGCCTATAACGTTCTGAAGTAAACATATTTTTTCTAAACTCCTTTATATATTATTCATAAAAAAAAAAGAAAAAAACAATCCCCCATATATTAAGTGAGAGAAAATATATTTCATATTCAAGTGGAGAGATATTCAAACCATCCACATTTGAAAAAAAGTGAAGTTAATGGTGTTGACTGATCCCCACTGGAATAAAATCGAAGGCTTGATAGAGTTTTGTGGTCAGGTCCTCAGGTCCTAAAATATTGGAGATACAATGCTTAATTAAAAAAAATAATTAGAAAATAATATTTTCTCTCTCTCCATCTCTATGAAATATCCAAAATAGTATTTCAGAAAAGAATATTTAATATCCCAAAAGTTAAAGGATATTTTATAAAGAAAAGTATGAGAAAAAATATTCTTCTTTTATTTTTTTTGAATAAGACCGTGTGTCTAATTGTTTAGAGTTCCGAGCAGAAATAAACCTAAAACAATCAAGCGTTGATAAAACCATCAACCTAGGACTGAGCCTAGCTCGATTAGGAGGCCAAGCTAACCGGCCGACAAGGCCCCTGCAACACCTATAAGAGTTCCATGTAGGGGTGGTGCAAATGGACTAGGCTATTTATGCTTAGTTACATATAATGAGTGGAAACATATAATGAAATTTGTGAAACATAGACAACAGAACATATAGTGAAATTTGTTTCCACCGGTTATAATACAGTATACTTGGAAGTAATATTAAGCGTAATTACGCCCACGACTTGTCTGAAGTTAACACCACAAAAAAGTGGGCCAACCATTTTGGTTAAGTGCCTTCTAATAATAGTAGTCAGATTAAATATTTGTAAGGGCATTAACTACACTAAGAATGGTTTTAATCTCAACGGTGTGGTCAATAATTAGCCTACTACTACTACTTTTGTTTCTATTTTTAAACGCATAATTGGGCTAACTAATTTGATTTTTGGCTACTTAATACATCATTTGAGCAATCCAAGTAATCAAATTGATAATTTTAATCAAGAGTTAATGTGGACCAAAAAAATCACACTTACTAAAAGATTAGATTTGAACCATTCAATCAATGCACTCTAATTTAAATAATTTTGTATCTTACTTTAAAGGTCGATATTAAAATGCACAAATTGGATGGTTCCAATTCTCTTATAAGAGGATATTAAAATGCACAATTCGGATGGTTCCAATTCTCTTATAAGAGGATATTAAAATGCACAAATCAAATAGTTCCAATCCTCTTATAAGAGGAATTCTTTAGTGGAGACATGCCAATCATAGGGTGCTAGTTAAGCCACTTGCAATGTCTAAGATGAGCATCGCATTGTGCAACAATGAGTCATCATGGCCCAATCTGTACATGTAGGCAGTATAGTCATCTTTTTACATGCATGTATATTTACATGGAAATGATTTTCTTAGTCAAAATACAAGGCATAAACTCATAATTCGAGTTGTCTTTGGCTACATGTCACAACATCTCACAACAACTTCCTTTGACAGTTGTTAGCAAATAATGACAGCTTTGGTCACAGGCTTATGCCAATGCTTCATTTTCATATATATAATTTAGTACTCGTTTTTATTAAAATGAGCTAATTAATCCCTTAGGTGTGTATATTCCCTTGTCCTTTCATTCTTAAAAATGAAGTCCAAGGACTAGAAGAAAATAAATTTTAAGAAGCCTCTCATAAGACCATTTTTTTTTCGTTTTCATCATATTGTAATATTGATGATAACGGATTTTTTCAATTCAACTTGGCTTGTATATTGTTAACTAACCAATGGATTGGTTGTAGCTCAAAATTGAACAGTAATGTGATCACTATCACGCAATAAGCAATTTGTGTAGCTTATGACAAGTGAATTGGTTTCATCCAGTATGTCATGTGATTTAAAGATCATGATCTAAAGATCTACAGTGTCGAAGATTGACACGAAAAATATTTTAAATTTTAGCCGTTAATTTTAAAATCATTGACTACTTTGAAACACAATGGATATGTTTTTCTGTCTCAATCTTTTATACCATAGATCTTTAAATCATAGTCTTCAAATCATATAACATACTTAATGAAACCGCTCCTAATTGTCTAAAAATGGAATCCATCTTCCAAATTTGTTGGAGAACCAATTGGATGAGTAATACAATCTCATAATAAATTGTTATATATGACCAATGGTCAATATTTATACTTTATAGAAGTGTGATATCATATGGTTAGCTAAATATATACTCAAAATATATTTATCTATATTTTCTAAATATATACTCAAAGAAAAACCCACATCTTTAGTATATTATTCAAACTTAAAAAATGTAAGCCATTGCTAAGCTCATTTATGCCAATCGACCAACTTAAACCAGAAGGCCAAGCATGGTGAGCTTGGTCTAAGCCTAAAAGTAAATTTTCTATAAGCCAATGCTTGCTAGCTATGGTTTGACCCGTAAGCACAACCCAAACTCCTTTTATCTTTAAGGGGAAATTTTACCTTTTCCGCCAGAGATCCTATAATTTCACCATTCCCACAATCGACCAATTTTAAGCAGAGCCAGTTCCTACTAGCACAAAAAGTCTCAAATACCCCTTCTGACACTTTTTATTGTTCTACATAGTTTAAAATTTTAAAAATTTGCTCTTTTTTATATTTACGTAATGTGAAGCAACATCGATGCCGTTTGATTTGAAGGCCACAATATAAAGATTGATTGTGCCAAAGTTTGATACAAAAAAAGGCTATATCACCTTTTAAAAAAAAATGGTCTCTTTAAACAGGCGGTATCGCCTCTTTAAAAAGGCAGTATCACTTCTCTAAACAGGTGATATTGCCTTTTTAAATAGTCGGTATCACCTTTTTTAAACAGACGGTATAGCCTATTAGAGTATACTTTATTTGATAACTACCACACATCAATTATCTCAACCAGTTGAAGTTATCTAAATCAATTGTAATTGCTCACGGTTATTTTTGTAATCCACAGTAAACAATGTAATCGATTGTATAAATTTGTCTATTCTATCTTTCTATTTTATTCTCTCGTTCATCTTCTTCTTATTTTTTTCTTTATTTTATAATTTTAACATGGTATTAGAGTCATAATCGGTTCTGTGCATTCAAGCCAGTTATGGTCTTAACATTACTTCTACTATCATATTTTCTTGAAATTTCTTTATTCATAAACTTTTCATTTTTCTTTCATCTCTTCTACATGAAATTGATTCATATAATTTTCACTTTTTTTTTTTTCATCTCTTTTATATTTAGTAAGAAATGTTTTCTTATTCATGTCTCTTCAAACAGTCGATATCGCCTCTTTAAAGAGGCAATTTTTTTTTTTATTTTAAAGAAGTGATATTGCCTTTTTTTCGTGTCAATATTTGACACCATCGATCTTTATATTGTGGCCTTCAAATCAGACGGCATAGATGCTGCTTCACATCGCGTAAATAAAAAAAAGTGTAAATTTTTAAAATTTTAAACTATGCAGAACCATAAAAAGTGTAAGGGGTATTTGAGATTTTTTATGCTAGCTGGAACTGGCTCAGCTTGGAGCTGATCAGTTTGGTGAAAGGTGAATCTGAAAGGATCAATTCTGGAAAATTCCCTCTTTTTTTTTTAAATAGGTATGCATGGCAGAAATAACCCTAAGGATTTGATGGCCTATGTCGAGAATCCAAATTGAGCCCTATTTATACTAACTAAAAAACTTTTGTATTAGCTCCCAGGGCCGGTCTCATGGATGTGTACAACGCGGAATCAAGATTTGACCCTCTTATAGGGGCACCTTGATCTCAAGATCTATTGTGTAGAAGATTGGGACAAAAACGGATCTCCATCGTCTAATTCAAGGCAGTCAATGATTTGTTATGATGGAAATGCATGTGTCCATCACAAGAAAAATGGGTGCAAATAACGACATCCTTTTTAGAATGCACGACATTATTTTGATTTTAAAAAATTTCGTATGGATTAAAGTTTTTATTTCTCTAACTATCTTAGTAAATCACTTTCGTCGTTGAATTAATGGTTTGTGTGACCTACGTTGTAGGCTTAAACCTCCTTTTGTAAGGTTCACCTTTTCATTAATTTTACTAAAGCCTATATACCATCGTTGACTGTGTTTAAACACATAATAGCAGAGCCTCTTGTGAGAGAACTCTCTCTATAAATTAGTCCGAAAATAAGTTATGGGCCACCGGGCAGAGAGAAATCTCTTAGCCTTAAAATAAGTGCGAGAGAAATTTCCTAAAATTAGTCTGAAAATAAGTGCAAACGAGCCCTTACGGTTGCGTTTTTTATACCCATTTTTTTTTTGTGAAGAATGCACATTTCCACCATTAAAACCAAGGATCAAAATTGCGGATTTCGTTTTGGTTTCGATGGAGACTGAAACCAAAATTTCCCCCTAGTACAAAAATACCGAAATTTCCAATTTTTTTTTCGGTTTTGATGGGGACCGAAACTTCAGACATTTCGGCCGAAATTTTGAACCATGATTAAAACTATCGACCTAGTATGGTATAAGAGAGAATTGGATGATGGAGATCGTTTTTCATCATAATCTTTCACACAATAGATCTTCAGATCATGGTACATCTATCAGACGTGATGCACTTATCAGATAATCAAATCTTCTGATTGTTTTATCATTAATGTAATTTTCTTCTTTCAAACTTACATGTGGGCTGGTAGCCTAAGTGGGGTCAGTGGCTTATATCTGTCACCTCATTTGACACCTCCTAGGCCCGGCCTTGGGCATGAGATTTGAACCTCTAAATTCAAAGCTACACGCTTGAGGGCATCACCACTACAACCCTACATTCCTTGAGCCCTACATTCAAGTTCTAAAGTTTTAAACTACAAAACAAGGGCTAAATATTTTGAAAATGACTTAAAACATGGCATTTTTTAAAGAAATTCTCAAAACCAACATTTGTTGGTAGATTGCCTTGTGACCTATGTAAAAATTTTGGTTAATTTCGCCGAAATTTTGACGGATTTCGGTGAAATAGGATTCTACCATTTTTTTCGTCAAAATTTTGGTTATTTCGGTGAAAATATGGCAAAAATATAATTTTCACCGAAATTTCGGTTCATTTCGCACGCTTTCGCAGTCCACACGCACCCCCAGCCCCAACTTAAATAAAGTATAAAACTTAACATTTATAACAAACCCACTCCCAAAGCCAAAAGCCTCTCCAACTACTCTATCGCTAACCTTAACCTAGTCCCTAGTCTCCGCCATGGCCATCCTCCGACACCGCTCCAACAATCCTCCGGCTCCCCTTCGACGATCCTCCAACGCACCTCCAACGATCCTCAGGCCGACGTATTTCCAATGCTCCTCTGACGATTCTCCTTTTTGTATTTTTTTTTTCTATATGGATAAGGCTCTCATTATGAATAATAATATGAACTAATTTTTATAATCTTCTTCTACTCTTTGAAATTTGAGGGGTTTTGTGAAATTTAAGGGGTTTTGAAATATTGGTACTCTAATTTTAGGGGTTTTAGATATTTGTTATGTAAACCAGCAAACAAATATGAGAGTATTTTTTTGTCCTCACTGGTTTGGTGAATCAATGACAGATATCAAAGATGGATGCTTGTTGTTTTGACTTTTGTAAATTCTAACGCTTTTATTATATTGATTGTTACGTCGAATATTGATGTCAATTGTGAATTTGTGATTTATATATATATATATATATATATATATATATATATATATATATATATATATATATATATATATATTCATTATTTAATTTTTTTTTACTTTAAATATGTTAATAAATATAGTTATATAATTAAAATATATTTTTTAGATTTATCTGTAATTCCCAAAAAAATTTCGAAAGTTTCCTGAAATTTATCCAAAATGAACCGAAATGACCTCCCATCGAAATATTGCCGAAAACGAAATTTGTTACTATGCCTGTCAAGGATCAAAATTTCAGTTCAAATTATCGATTTCGGTCCTCACTGAAACGATAATGTGGATCAAAATTTCGGTCATATTTTGTATGGGAATCAAAATTTCGGCCAAATTATCGGTTTTTGGCTGAAATTTCAGTCCAAATTTTCGGTTTCGGTCATATTCGAAACCGAAATTTTACCTGATATTTTGATCCTTGATGCCTGTGACAAATGATCACTTCAAAATTTGAAGGATGAAAATTTTTGGTTAATTTGAAAGTTCACATGTCGTTGGATAGTCCGACCACAAATGCTGCTTTTAACATTTCTTTCTGTTTCAAATTATTTTAAACAAATATGGCTTTGTCTTGATGATATTTACTAATTTTTTTAATATAATCCAAAATATTTTATTCATATTGACTATGCTAAAGAAACAAAAATTATTTATGGATATGTGCTAGTGGAATATTAGTTTTATTCTTTTCAACTCAATTAAAATTTTATTTAATCGATTAATTGATTAAGTTGAGATATATAGGAAGAGTATAACCTCTAAATATGACTCTTCTAACTTGAGATTGCTTACATATAAGGCCACGACAAACTGGAGTTGCACCACGTTGCACATTTTTTTATCAATCCAAGTGGTCTAATTTCGAGCCTAAAACGAACAATTAAAAAAATAAGCACAATTGTCGAGCGCATAGATTGAATAGTTTAGATCCTTAAATGAGTATAATTGCTTAGCCCATGTTAGCTACCAATTAAAATTTTTACTATTTGGAGCCTAAAATGAACAATTAAAAAAATAAGCACAATTGTCAAGCGCATAGATTGAATAGTTTAGATCCTTAAATGTGTATAATTGCTTAGCCCACGTTAGCTACCAATTAAAATTTTTACTATGATGGCTTGAAAACCTAAAAAGATGTTTTATTGGCTTAAAACCTACAAAAAACAAGACTATTAGCGGCAGCCAAAAACTGCCGCTAATAGTCTTAATAGTTTTTTATTAATAGCGACAATTTTTTGCTCCAAAAAACTGTCGCTAATAGTCTTATTTTTTGTAGTGAAAGTGCAGTGGACACGCCAAAATTTGTGCAATGTGTCAGTCATTTCTCATTTATGAACGAAACTATATGCCTCTTGCCAGGGCTTGCCCTAGGTGGTGTCAAGTGGAGCAGTAGAAGCAAGCCACCGACTCGCTTAGGCTACCGGCCCACATGTACATTTAAAAGAAATAATAAAAAATTTATATTACCAATAAAATAATCTGAAGATCTTACAGTCTCTTAGGTGCCTCATATCTGACAGGTGTACCATAATATGAAGATCTATTGATGGAAGATTAGGATAAAAAAAGATCCTTATCGTCGATTCATGGCATTCAACAGTTTTAATGGTGGAAATGCATGTATTCTTCATTGAGTGCAAATAACGCCACCCTAAGTGTTTTGTTTGCACTTATTTTCGGACCAATTTTAGGAGAGATTTTTCTTGCACTTATTTTCGGACTACGAGATTTCTCTAAGAAAAGATTTTGCTATTGTGTGTTTAAAATATAGCCAATTAGAGCGTATAAGTTCTAGTAAAATTAATTAAAAGAATATTATACGGAAAGGGATTTGAACTTAGAACCTAGGTATCACAAACCATTAGTTCAACATCTAGAGTGGTTTAATAAGCTATCTAGAGAAATAAAAACTTTAATCCTTGAGAATGATTTTAATCTTTCATGGGGTATCAGATAATTACCCTTTCCCTTGTTTTGTGTCTATGTCTACACGCGTAAAGGGATAAATAAGCAAACTGCTCGAATTTTAGGCCACTTAACAGTTTTTGAGCACTCCAAATATTTAAAATGATAGCTTTAGTTGGGAGTAATAGCGAACCCAAAATTACACTCATTAGAAGATTTACTCATTCGATGCACTCTAATATAAACAATGCATAATTTTTTAATGGTTGACATTAAAGTGTACTCGGATGGTTCCAATGCTCTTATAAGAGTGATTCTTTGGTTGAGATATGCCAATCATGAGATGCTTGTATTGACTAAGATATGCATCACATGGTGTAAAATTGGGTCATGATGATCCTATATATACATGCAACCAGTATGATCAGTCAACCAGTATGGTTATATATATATATATATATATATATATATATATATATATATATATATATATCAGAATTGGGATTATTCACCCAGGCGTAGACCTTAGGACTGTATGCAGACTAATTGGGCACCATGTGACACTCATTACGAGGATTGGGTGCGACAACAACTTGGATAAGACCGATCAGGTACTATCCAAAAAAATTTGGTTTGATCCGATGCAAATACACCATTGATAATGTGATAAAAGGTGTCAAAATTCAATGCACCAGATTTTTGGGACGTCACCTTATCTTTGACTCATAAAATAAGGAATAAAAAAGTTTTAAAAAATAATTTTTTTTAAACCACATGCCACTTGATTGGACAACCCAAAAACATGTGTTGTTTTAGGTGTCACATGCCACGTAGCATGTGATATGGCGTTCGGGTGCAGCCCTCAAGGGCTGCATAGGGATATATATATATATATATATATATGTAGAGAGAGAGAGAGAGAGAGAGAGAGAGAGAGAGAATGAGACACTTTTCAAAAAAAGCTCCCAATTGCATTCGTTCCCGAGTTAATCTCCTCCGTCTCTATTGACTCAAGGCTTAAGAGAGACAGAGTCGAAGGAAAATGCAACCGATTTTGCAGGGATGGATCCCCGCAACTGGGTGTATATTCACATGCCACGTGGTATGATTAACCCATAAGAACACCCAGCTTGGGTTGATCAGCCATGGGACATATGATTTTAAACAAAAAATAGTTTTGACTTTTTTAATCCTAATTTGATGGGTCAAAGAAACTATAACGCTCCACAAAAATTGGTGCATTGAATTTTAATCCCTTTGACCACATTTTTACCGATATATATGAATCGGATCGTTGTAATTTTTTTGTATATCATTTGAGCGATTTTTATCCAAGTTGTCGTGGCACTCGATCTTCGTGATGGGTGCCATATGATGCCTAGCTGGAGTGGTTTCATCTTGCAGGGATAATCCTTGCAATATGTTGTGTAGTTCCGAGCTATATATATATATATATATATAGTATTTTCTCACTCAAGTCATAGGACATAAACCCATGACTCGAGTTATCATAGGTTGCATATCATATCAATTTTATTTGAAAAGTCAAATGTATTTGTTGCAACCAATGATAGCAGTCACATGTGTTTCTTACTCTCAATGATAACTCAGGTCATAAACTTATGTCCTATAACTTGAGTAAGAAGATCATTACCAATATATAGTACTCTTTGCCCCTTTCATTTAAAAAAAATATATATAAAAATAAATCTCAACAAACATCTCTCATAAGGATTTTTTTCTTTTTCATCATATTGTAAAATACATGATAATGAATTTTGTCAACCACTGAAAAAAAAAATAAGACTATTGGCAATGATTTTTACACCAAAAAATTGTTGCTATTAATAAAAAAAACTATTAAAACTGTTAATAGCAAGAGTATTAGCGGCACTTCTTTTGTTAATAGCGACAATTTTTGACTGCTGCTAATAGTGAACCCAGCTTGTCCTAAAGGATGCTAACTAACTTGTGGATTGGTATGTTGCTCAAAATTGCATTAGTAATGAAATCACTACCGGGCAATAAACAATTGGTATCGCTTATAACAAATGGATTGGTATCATCCAGTATGCCGAATAATTTGAGGATCATGATCTTATATTTATACTTCAAAAGGGAGTGAGATCATGTGATTAGCTAAATTTTCATGGATATTTCAAACCATATGATCAATCTACTTTTTAAATTAAATATTGACCACTGGTTTATATAACTATTTCTTCTCTTAGCTAAGATAAGACTATTTATGAAATGGCTAATTATTTTTTAGATGCAATTTTTATGAATGAAAAATTCACTGAGTTGCTTTAGACCCTCCAATTAATTCCAGCATAGAAAACCAACTCATGAAGTAAAAAATAATTGAGATGATAGAGAGAAAAAAATTGGATATTTATTTTTCCTTTTGTATCTCTATTTTTTTAGAATGTATACTCAAATAAAAACCCACGTCTTTATTTCCTCCATCATATTCGACATATAAAAATCTTTCCCAAATTTTTTTTAGGCTATTCAAGCAAAAGGTAAGCAATTTTTTTACCTGCACCCCAAATAACTTATCTGTATTTTTAAATTGGGAATGTGGATCTTAGTTTACACATGTCTCAAAAAATAGGTGATTATAAGTGTTCTTAGCGTATCTAAAACCCCTTTTTTGAAATTCGGTGGACGTCTACCGAGTAATTTAACACATTTCGGTAGACTTGTACCAACATTTTCCTTTTATTTCTTTTAGAAATCTGTATCGGTAGGTATTGACCAATTACATTTCAAATTCGTCGGTTAATATACACCGAGGAATTGTGCATACATTGGTGGATTCCCACCGAATCATTCAAAAGAAAACAAAAAAGTTAAAATAACTGGTTGCAACTCCTTTTTAATGCCCAGCTCATGGGTGTAAGGATCAGCGGTGCTCCAACCTTTTTCAAGAGTGCAAATACCAGTACCCATTTGAATTTTCTACTCATTATATCTTATTCAAAGTAAAACCAAGATAATTACTAAGATGACACAGAAATGGAAAATAAATAAATCTATAACATCTTTATCTACCATTATCTTCACACACCACTAAATTGAAAAAAATCCACACCATCAAAGGAAGAATAAAGAAATAACAAAGGCTACGATGAAAACTTACTTTAGTGCTCTCATGTATAAAATCCAATGCCTCTTCTTTGCATTCCAGAGCCTCCCTAGGCAACCCTAAGAAGAAGCCTTGGCTTTTGCTCTTTTGTTTTTTCCTTTTTTAAAGAATGACTTAAAGTCTGCTCTTCTGCCCTGTGAGCGGATGAGCTTAGGGTCTGATCTGACTGCTACCTATTTTTAATTTATTTGTCTTCTCTATCAGCCTTTGGTGATGCTTTTTTATGCTTTCTGTCACCAACTTCGCTGACATAAATGAAAAAGATCACGTGATCACAACCTACACTTGGATAAAATACTGGAGTATATATCACGTGAATCTCCACCTACACCTTTAACCTTTTTTTAATAATGATGCCCATGTCGTTTTGGACTCATGGTGAGACATTGAAATCTTTCACCATTTCGGTAGCCGAGGAAATATGATAATTAATTAATGGATTATGTTGGATACAACAAAAGTCTAATCATCATATCACTCTTGCCTAGTTTTTATTAAAAGTTAAAATAAAATTAGAAACCGAGGAGAGATTTGTTGAAGACAAAGTGCCGGAGGCTGACCTGGCACAATATTAGTGGCATCACTAGCTTGTATTAATTGAGTCCCACCTCACTTGCATTAAATCAACACATCTGTATCGAAATACTAGATTTGACTCCGATCACTGGTCAATGTCAAAGCCTCAAGGTAAAGATTTCGGCTACCGATTGAAAGAGATATGACGGTATTTCTCTTTGCCCGAAGGCACTAAAATCCTATTGAGCTCTTTGCAATCACCAAAATTTCGACGGTGTAACGACTTAAATCATAGGATAAGAGAAAAGCAAAACAGGAAATAAAAGGTACATAAAGAGATGGAAGAACCAGAGCTCTCGGGCCCTTTTAATACCGTTGCCGGATCTTCACGTAAAACTATCTCCGGTGAGCTTCCGAAGGCAAATGGTTAGAGAAGGGTCTTAACTTTGCTAAAGCTTGAAAGTTTGAGAAGTTAGAGGTGACGGTATGAGGGAGGTGGCCTAGGTTTCAAGGCTTGGAGGGTAATGAAGTTGAAGGTGTGATGGTATTGAGAGGAATATGAGCTAGGGTTTTACCTTAGAAAGCTAAGAATTCCTAAGATGGGGGATATTTTGCTATAGTTTCTCTTTTAGAAATTTTTTAAGTGTTTAAAGTGAGGGATGGAGGTCTATATTTATAGAATGGGGGGTGATTAGCGAGCGAGAGCTCTTAAGGTACGAATTGGGAGGGGGGGCTAAAATTAGATAATGTGAATTCTAGGGATTCAGGGTTTTCGGGGGCATGGAGAAGGTAGGAATGGATTTCAATAGTGGATAATAGGGTAGCCACTTGAATGGCATAAGGGTGATTTCTAAAGCTATTGGGAGCATAAGGGTCTTAAAGAAACACCATCCAAAGTCAGGGAAAGTTCACAAGTCAAACACCAAAAGTGCAAATCTGTCTTCTCGAATGTGCAGGTTTTTAAGGCATGCGTGCATATTATGCACGCATGCTTTAAATCCCATTTGAAAACTGAGAAGTTAAGGCCTCGTACTAGAGCCAACTTTTGGAGAAGAGACAGTTTGGTCATGTGTGCATACCTAGCAAATGAAATGTGGGAACTGTGGGCTCGGGCTTGGTCCGATATGGGTCTAACGGATTCTAAAGGTCCGGGAAGGGTTCTAAGGGTATGAGAAGTGCTTTCGGAAGCTCAAAAGTACGTCTTTCTCGAAAAATGGGTCAATAATGCCTTAGGCCAAATTTGGGTGTCTACAGATGCCCCTCTTTGACATCGTCACTAGTTAACGTATGCCAAAGAAAGAGATGTCCGAAGAGGCCCAAGGCAAATGCACTCAGATCTATTGTATCCAACGCAAACCTCAAAAATCAATTGGTGAAAACATGGAGAGTGACGAGGCCCAAACATTCGGTAATCATTTGTCCCTCGAGATTATCGGCCTCTAAACGCTTAGTGACATTACTGGGCATGATCGTGATGATATGGTTGATGATGCATGATGTTTGAGTTTCGTATTGAACTTGCAACTCCATGAGTGGGAGGGTGATCAGCCCATTCTTAAATATTAACGCAAAGTGAAGATGCGAAGATCCAACGGTTGTGCCCGATCTCATGAGGCGTTGATTGCCCCACTTTGATTGGCATAGGTGCCCCTACGCAAGGTAGGGTTCGAGATTTTTGAGTGTATTCATCGACCCCGATCTTTAACTTAGCACAACTACCCGGGCGGACCGAATATTGATGTCGAACTGCCTTTTGGGAATGTGTGCAGCAACGTAACCTCTTTTTATTTTATTTTTATATATCTATTTTTTTTCTTTCTTTTTTTATTTTTTTGCATTTTTACAGGAGCGCCTAGAAATAGTAAGAACGAGTTGCGGCTTTGGACCGCGAGAACCTTTGTTTAGAAGGAGCTTTGAATGAGGTCCTTGGTTCTACCGATGCTTCCAGGAAGTGCTACAAGGTCTCCATAGACGATAGATGAGTGACCGAAACGCTCGCGAAGACGCCTTGCTTGAGAAAATCGGTGATTTATAGCGCGAGTTGGGTCATTGACCTAGTCTTGTACATACTTCAGTATAGATCAAATACCAAAGGATAGGGGTATAAAAACCCCTGTGACAGATTCTTTTTGGGTTATATATGTATTTTTTTGTTGTTTGTTTCTTTTTCAAAATGTAAAGGCTGGGAACATAGCGCAACACATATTATTATTATTATTATTATTATTATTATTATTATTATTATTATTATTTATTTTATTTTTGTGATGTGGTGTATACAAAGTACAAAAAAGAAAGCAGAAAAAAGAACTCTTTTTGGTATACATAAATATATATATATATATATATATATATATATAATTTTTTGTCTTTTTTTTTTTTTTTTTTTTTGTTTGATGCCTTAACAATGAGAGGAGGTAATTGGGCCCATTTTGAGAATATTCAAAACCTGTTCATGTGGTTGGGCCCGAGCAGGATCTGGCGTTCCACTAAGGTGGGAACGTTCATCCCTTTAGATTGGATTGGCCTTCTATCCTTACCTTTGGTCATGCGTTTGATGGTGTTGTTTGGGGATAGGACGCGAATTGAGTTAACATAAGCAACCCAACGAAAGAACAGACAGCCTGAATGCGTAACCAAAAGAGCAAACGACCTTTTCTTTCTTTTCTTTTAAAAATATATTTACTCACAACGCCCAAGATGAGTTTTTGTCATGCCCGTTATTGCTCTTTTTTTTACCAGCAGCGCCCTTTCAAGTTTTCACTATGTCCATGGGTACTTTACTTTTTTACCCCAGGTGCCTTTTTAGGTTTTCGCCTAGTCTGTACAAGCTAGCTCTTTTTACCCATGGCGCCCTTACGGGTTTTCACGACGTCCTTTTTGCTTTAGCTAGTAAAAATATTTTTCTTTTCTTTTTTTTCTCCTTTCTTCTAAGATCAAAGGATATGGACGCTGATTTTGTCATAGCTGGCTAGACGAAGTTTCTTTTGTTGTCTTTCAACTCGGCTTGTGCTGATTCAACGGATACCATGACTGCTTGTAGACCTTAAAGAGGGCTTTTTTCAGGGGTAAAACGTGGCCATGGGTTGAAAGAGATAGGTTAGGAATTTTGAAGGTTTTTAAAAGGTTCCTCTTGATTGGGCTCCTGTTGTTTATGATATACTTCTTCCTTGGGGTTTTTTGCTATGTATGCCCCATGATTTTTCTATCTTTTTCTTTTCTATATATATATTTTATTTTTGCTTTCTTTTCAGACATCCCTTTTGTGGGATTTTACTTTTCTGATTTTTTTATTATTTATTTTCTTTATGATAACTCTCTTTTTTTTTTAGTATATACATTTTCTCTTTTTAGGAGGGGTTATGAAAGAAAATCTATTGGCATAAATTAAGGTAGCAAAGGGTGTGAGCATTCAGGGACATTTTTGGCTAGTTAGCTTTGAAATGATGGCCTCTTTTAAGGGATCCTATAGTAGTTATGTATTCATTTTTATTAGTACTTAGCTTGTTGCGGGAGATGAGGAGTAGAATCATCCTATATACCCAGCGTTGATTGGCTCAAGAAAGTGATCTTTGCCCATTGTAGCAAGGCAAAGCGTGTATCCAGGGAGCACCTCCCTGATGACATAGGGCCCTTTCCAGTTGGGTTTGAATTTCCCTTGAGGATCTGGGTGGAGAGAGGGAAAGATCTTCTTGAGTATGGTGTCACCCACTTTCAACACTCGAACACGTACACGCTTGTTGTAAGAACGTACAATTCTTCCTTGATAGACCTGGGTGTGACACAAAGCTTGGAGCTTCTTCTGATCAATCAAATTCAGCTGTTCAAAATGGGCTCTCTCGCTTTCGGCCTCTGGCAGGTCGGACTCGATGAGGATGCGGAGGGAGGGTACTTCGACCTCAACTGGTAGCACAACCTCGGTTTCATACACAAGGGAAAATGGTGTTGCCCCTATAACGGTACGAATCGACATTCGGTAGGCCCATAGTGCGAATGGTAATATTTCACTCTAGTCCTGATAGGTAACCACCATCTTCTCAAGGATGGAGACGACTGTTTTGTTAGCAGCTTCTATGGTCCCGTTAGTTTGCGACCGATATGGTGACGAGCGATAATACTTGATCTTGTATTGCTCACACAAAGCCCTATGCGCTTGTTCGCAAAATTGTTGTTGTTATCCCTGATGATATCTTTATGCATGCCAAAATGACAAACGATGTTGTTCTTGATGAGCTTCTCGAGATGACTGACCGTGAAGCTTGTGTAGGATGTTGTCTCTACCCACTTAGTGATGTACTCAATGGTGACGAGGATGAACCTCTGGTGATGAGGATGAACCTCCGTTAGAATATTTTGGATTGAACTTTTCGATGACATTGAGACCTAAGGTGGTAAATGGTCATGGAGTGGTCATGTTGTGGAGATCTATTGCAGGAGCATGTATCAGACTAGAGTGTTCTTGGCATTTATAGCACTTTTGAATATACTTACAACAGTCAGTTTCCATGGTGGTCCAGAAATACATTTGCGTAGGATCTTTTTACCGAGTATGTGTCCATTAATGCGGCTCTCGCATACTCCTTCATGGATCTCTTTCACGACATTTGGGGCATCGCTCTCAGTCAGACATCGGAGCAAGATATTGCTATGTGATCGTTGTAGAGACATTAACCACAGTTGACATAATTTGATGCTAAACGTTGGATGGTCTGCCTATCTGTCTTGGATGTGCCCTCAGGGAATGCTCGTGTTTCGAGAAAGTTCTTGATATCTGAGAATCATGGAAGTTCATCATCTGGCTTTGCTGATCCTTCGATTTGGAGGCAGAAGGTCGGCGCGTTTCTCTGCCCGATCATAATTGGCTTCATCTTAACGCCATAGGAAATTTTGACCATGGATGCCACAGTCGCCAGTGCATCAGCAAATCTATTTCTCGCTCGTGGGACATAGGAAAAAGTAATATCGTCGAAGCACGCGATTAGATCTTCAAGGTGCTCATGGTACGTGATTAACTTCTCATCCTTTGTTTTCCAATCTATGTTGGTCTGACATATGATTAGCCGTGAGTTGTCAAATACCCTGAGGTGGGTCACATTTAGGTCGAGGGCTGCTTGTAGACCAGCTACGCAGGCTTCATATTCGGTCATGTTATTGGTGCAGGGAAATTAAGCTTGATGGAGACTGGTATTGTTGGTTAGAATGTTGTACTTTTATTTTATTTTTTTATTATTAAAAGTGTGGTAAAAATATGGAAACAAAATAAATTAGAAAAAGGGGAATGAAATGGAATAGAACAGCACAAAACAACAATTCAAGCACACAGTCCTGCAAGATTCAGGGCTGTTGTAGCAAGTTTTGATAAGTAAGAGTTTGTCCTATAAGGAAATTTGATCTAAAAACACAAAGTTGAATAGTAGACCTCCAGATTTGGCTACAGATTTGGCAACTCTAACTTATAATAGAAAGCAAAGGTAAAGAAAGAGAGTTTTGGGGTGTCACAAAACTAAAATAAAATACAAAGGAAAAATACAGATCTACACTACAAGAAAGGGGTTTAGAAAGGAATGAAAATGGATTTGAAAAAATAAAGGGAAAATGGGTGAGAAGTAATAAAATAGGGGCTGATTCTTTACTGAAAAAGGGGTTGGTCAAGCAGAGCAAAGACTAGATCTACATCTGTCCTTCATTTGGCTATAAGCTCAAATGCAAGGGAGAAGAATCCGATCAAACCTTGAGATATGGACTAGTCATAGGGTTATAATTTGTCCATTAGAGTAGTCATAGATCATCCCAGAGATATACTCCAGTCAGGGGGGTTAAAATCAGAACATCAAAACCACTACAGCCACTATGTGTGCATGGCTACAAGTTCATGCATCCATAGGTACAGAAAACCTATAAACTATGTGCAAGCATAAGAGAATATAGATCTAATGAGACAAGAAATGCAGCTTTCATTGCATATAAAATACTTACAATGATCAGCCCTCAAAACTGTAGTCAATGCAGAACTCCAGACTCTTTACAAGCTTCACACAGTCCTTATTACAGCAGAAAAGTTGTCCTAACTATTACAATAGGACTTAACTAGCAAATGCTGAGCTAAGGAAAGAAGAAAAAGGAAAAAAATAACCTAACCCTAGAGATGACCTAAGCCCAGAATATCTTCCTGACTCAGAGTAAATTAGAAAATGTTAGATGCCTAATTTTGGCTATTTTTACAGCTTAAATACAATCCACACAAACAAACTTTGTGCCTTGGCCAATCAGAAAGAAGGAGAATTAAGTTAGTTAGGATCCTACTGATGTGGCCCAATTACAGCCAAGTGTTGCCTTGGTTAGTGGGGAACAACTCAGCACATTGGAATGTGTACCCTAGATGTTGTGGAATCTTAAAAGTACCCTTGCATGTTGAATGGGAAGGCTGAAGCTCGAGCCTTGAGTGGTTGGGGCTTCAAATTATTGATCTCGAGTGGTTCTCGAGTGCCTGAATTAGCTCCTAAAGCTTGCTCAACAGGCTGGACTGGATCAGGTTATGGAACTCGACAGGATGAAGCTTCAGGTAGTTTGGCTGAAGAGGTTCTCGATAGGTTGGCATTCTTTAATTCTGCAGCTTGACAGGATGAAGTGCACATGTTGTCAACTGCTCGAGAAGAATTTCTGAAGTTGTGAACCTCTCGAGATCTGCTCGAGAAGAATTTCTGGAGCTCTCTCTCTATTTGAGCTGCTCGAGAACTGCTCGAGCTGTTGATATGATGCAGTCCTGAAGTGCTCAAGATCTGCTCGAGCTCAATTAACTGGGAGTCTAACTGCTCGAGAACTTCTCGAGCTTGAATTCCTGACTGTCTGCTGCTGTGCACAGCCTGCTGCTGCACTCCTCACTGCTTGGGTCCACCTTTCTTTTAACTATTGGACTTTTAGGGTCCTCATGCATGACAAATGGCACCTATGGTGTAGACCATGATGGTTCACTCTCAGTTCTCCCATCAGCTTCAAGCCTTGACCTTAAAATACTCTCTTCATGGCATCCATTATGTGGACTGTTACACTAAGCTGTGATTTATTTCTAACTACAAAAATATACTCAAATGCCAATTATTAGATGGCTCAAAGGTGTAGTAAAGGCTAGGTTAAAAGGTGAACAATGATATTTTTCAGTGATTAACATACCTCCAAATCTAATCTTTGCTAGTCCTCGAGAAAAGTAAAAATTAAATAATTACTCTAAAAATTTAGATGCCACTTTCTTAGGGAGCATGGATGCATTTAGCTTATACATTAAACTTTTTAAACCTCTAGGTGATCTCTAGTGGAGGAGTGAAGTCTCCTGAGGGTTTTCAGTGAAGGTACCCACAAACTTCCTAATGAAAATATTTAAACCAAGTGCTCACAGTGGCAAGTCAAATTTCAACATATAAAACGTCCTTCCACACCTTAATCATTCAAATTGGAAGAGTTTTAAAATAGTAAATGTAAATAATTTAATACCTAAATACTCATGCATACTCATCACAACCAATCAGCTGGCATCATGAGTGTAGTGTGTGCAAATCAGTATAAAGCTCACCATTCTTTCAAAAATCAGGTTCAAACAGTGCCCCAATAAATTCAATCTCAGGCCCAATTGTCACCAGGGCTGTCTCTCACAAATTAATTGAAGGGTGTTCAATTTTACTCCAACTCAAGATCAGTTGCAGACGTTAAATAGGTCTGCAAGTATGAGCATAGACATTGCATTTAATTCATGACATCCTCATGTACTTTTCACCATAGATTAGACATCTCCTCATATCCCCATGACAACTCAATTCACTTTGGATTAACAAGGTCTTTTTGATGGGTTGCAATGTGGCTTATGGGTGAGGTTTATAAAGAATAAATGGGGTAGAATGAATTCAAAATTTGAGAAATCAGCAAGGTGAGGAGGTGATTCATGACTTCACCTTCTTCATTTCAGCACAACTTCATCCTCCAACAAGTTTTTCAGATTTGAAGTGGCCAGCTTCTTCTCTTCTTTTAAATTTTCAGATAAAGTACTTCACTTGACTTCTCTTTCTTTTTCTCTTTTTATTTATTATTATTATTATTATTTTATTATTTATTTTTATTTTTATGAAATGCCACAACTATACAACTGATACACTGTTATTTTTGAATTTATTTCCTTCTCCTTCCACCAAATGTTGAACCCAGCCTACCTATCTTCAACTTCTTCTCCTTTACCTTCAGAAAATCTCAGAGTGAGGGAAAGGCTGAATCAGGTCAATGAGGTTTATGTGCAAGTACTCTGGTGTTTGTCAAAGAAAAATTAGATTTTTAAGGCTTAAAGAGTATATGCAAAGGGCAGTTTAATTGGTAGGAATTTTAGGTTCAAACTGTCCAAGTGAAGGCCTTAGATCATCTCCTTAGTGTCATGAGTGTTGTCTATCAGTTTCAATTTGGGGGTGCCTAACTTTTAGTAAAAAGATATTGAATCATTCATTTCTTAGAGCAGAAAAAATTGCCAAAAACGCTTTTCAAAAGAAATTTGATAGGCCCAAATCTCACTGGGTATGGTCTTCATTTGAACTCATGGGGTCTTATAGACTGTCCTATAAGCCTACAAAGCATCATTCAATTTCAATGCCCAGTCCTTTTTATCAGTCCTAACTATTTTCTCCAGGATATGCTAGATTTCTCTATTAGAAATCTCCACTTTCCCACTAGTCTGTGGGTGGTATGGAGTAGCATCCTATATGTCATAGCATACTTTTTGAGCAGGCTCTCAAAGTGTCTGTAACAGAAGTGGCTTTCCCCATCACTGATGATGGCTCTAGGAGTGATAAATCTGGAGAATATATTTTCTTTGACAAACTTAAGGAAAAGTTTGTGATCATTTTTCCTTGTAGTAGCAGCTTCCACCAATTTGGAAACATAGTCAATAGCTATAAGGATAAAGTTAAAGCCCATAGAAGGAGGAAAGAGGCTTATGAAATCTATTCCCCATACATCAAACAATTCCACAATTAGGATGGGTTACAGTGGCATTGAATCTCTCTTTGATATGCTACTCATCCTTTGACATCTTACACAGGTTTGCAGAAAAAATATTTGACTTGTGAGAAGAACAAATCCTTGTCCATCTTGGACCAGTGAGAAGGAATCCTACCTATAGCTAGGTAATTCACTATATTGGCAAACTAGGGTACAATAGACTGGATGGCAAATAATTGCTCATCAGGGAAGGTGTCTTTCAATGGTGTTGCAGCATAATCTTCAATCAGGATCCTTGACAAGTGGTAAGCAACCACATTTTCTACGCCTTTTTTATCTTTGATTTCAAGATCAAACTCTTGCAGGAGTAAAATCTATCTAATCAGCCTTGGCTTTACATCTTTCTTTGCCGGTACGTACTTTAGGGCAGAGTGGTCAGTGAAAATCGCAATTTTAGATCCTAGTAAATAAGGTCTAAATTTATCCAAAGTAAAGACAACAAACAGCAGCTCTTTCTCAGTTGTCGTGTAGTTCAGCTGAGCTTTTGTCAATGTCCTGCTGACATAATAAACCACACATGGCAGTTTATCTGGTCTCTATCCTAACAAAACCCCCACAGTAAAATTAGATGCATCACACATCAGTTCAAAGGGTAGGGCATAATCAGGTGCTTGGGTCACCGGGGCAGCGGTTATACATATTTTCAAAATCTCAAATGCTTCAAGACATTCAGCATCAAACACAAATGACACAGCTTGGCAAAGCAAATGGCACAGTGGTTTGGCGATCTTGCTGAAGTCTTTGATAAACCTTCTATAAAATTTTATATGTCCAAAAAATGATCTAATTTGCTTGGTTGTTTTTGGTGGGGACAAGTGAGAAATCAGGTCAATTTTTGCCTTGTCAACCTCAATACCTTTTTGAGATACCACATGGCCAAGCACAATGCCTTGGGTAACCATGAAATGGCTTTTCTCCCATCTCAAAACCAGATTGATTTCTTCACATCTTTGCAATACAAGGCAGAGGTGATGCAAACATTGACTAAATTCATTCCCATAAATTAAAAAATCATCCATAAAAATCTCTAAAAACTTATAAATCATATCAGAAAAAATTGCATATATGCACCTTTGGAATGTGGCAGGAGCATTGCACAGTCCAAATGACATTCTTCTATAAGTAAAAGTGCCAAATGGACAAGTAAAAGTGGTCTTTTCTTGGTCTTGTGGATACACTGGTATCTGATTGTAATCAGAATATCCATCAAGAAAGCAGTAAAATGCTCTGCCTGCCAGCTTATCCAAAATTTGATCAATGAAGGGTAATGGAAAGTGGTCCTTTTGGGTCTTAGAGTTTAGTTTTCTATAGTCTACGCACACTCTCTAACCAGTGGTCTCTCTGGTTTGTACCAATTCTCCAGACTCATTTACTGTGACAGTGATGTCAGGCTTCTTAGGGATCACTTGGATAGGTGAGATCCACTTAGAGTCTGAAATGGGGTAAATGACCCTAACATCCAGCAACTTCACAATCTTTTTCATAACCACTTCTTGCATGTGAGGGTTTAGTTTCATATGTATTTCTCTAGAGGGTTTTGAATCCTCTTCCAAATGAATTTTATGCATACACACAGATAAGTCTATGCCTCCCAGATCAGCAATGGTCTAGCCAATTGCTTTCCTATGCTTCCTTAGGACTTTAAGCAATTCCTCCTCCTACTCCACAGTGAGAGAGGAGATAATCACAGGCACCTTTTCATTCTCTCCTAGGAAAGCATATTTTAAAGATGCTGGTAGCTGCTTGAGCTTCAAATCTGGTGGACATTCTACTGAAGGCAGTAAAGGTACCTTGGAGGGTTGAGGTATGGGCAACAATGTGGGTCTCCATACAGAGTTCTGCACTAGGCCCACTGAAGAATCTAATGTGTTGCTTTCTTCAGCAATGGAAGTTTTGGCCTCCTGCTCAACAACCTCAGTCCACATATTTTCAAAATCATCACACATTTTATCCCAATCCAACAGATTGGATAAATTTTCTTCCGCCAATTCCTCTAGTACATCAACTACAAAGCAGCCCTCATTGTCTAGTTGAGGTTGCTTTGTAGTATTGTACATATTAAGCTTCACTTTCATATTCTCGAAAGTGACTTCCATCACCCCTGACCTGCATTGAATGCAAGCATTGGTTGTAGCAAAAAATGACTTGCCTAAGATAACAGGCATTGGGGTGGTACATTTGGAAGGTTCCATGTCCAAAACCAGAAAGTCAGCAGGGTAGAAAAATTTATCCACCCCCACCAGCACATCTTCAATAATTCCCATAGGCTTCCTTTCAGATCTGTCAATCAATTGGAGAACTACAGGTGTTGATTTTAGTTCCCCTAAACCCAGTTGTTCATACATTGAGTATAGCAGCAGGTTTACATTGGTTCCCAAGTCTAAAAGGGCTCTGCCTATGGTGTGATCACCAAAAATACAGGGGATAGTAGGTATCCCTGAGTCCTGAAATTTAGCTGGTGTTGCTATAGACAAAACAAATATAACATTCTTAGTTGCAAAGATTTTCTTAGACAAATGAATCCTTACCTTTCTCCTTTGGGTACACAAGTCTTTAAGGAATTTAGCAAAAGTTGGGACCTGTTTAATGGCATCAAGCAGAGGTAAATTGATCTTAACTTGCTTGAAGGTCTCCATCATTTCTTCTATTTTGGCATTCCCCTTGTCAAAAGGAGGACCTTTGAGAGCATGAGGAAATGGTAGCTGAGGTACTGCTGCAAGCCTAGCTGTATCATCACTCCTTTTCTCTTTTATTTTTCTCATTTTTTTCTTTTTGTAGGGGCTCAACACCAGCCCCATTATTGTGCTCTTGCTGCATCACAACACAGACTAATTTTTCTTGCCTTTGTACATTCTCTCTTGCTTCCATACCCACTTGATTGTCTACCACCTTACTACTCCTCAAGGTTATGATTATTTTAGCTTCCTCATGGGTTGACGAACCTTCACCAATCATATACTGACCCTTGGGATTGTTCATTGTTTGAGTTGGCAATCTTCCCTCTTCTCTCCTAGTAAGAGTATTTGATATTTGACTAAGCTAGTCCTCAATTTTCTTAATACTCTGACCGCGAGAGCTCACAGTCTGTGATAAGGAGTTTAGGTTTTACAGTGATGATAAAACCTATTCTTCAATGAGGGTGCTCTCGGCTGTGGTGGGGGCAAAGCTAACTAGTTTGGCTATGGGGCAGATTGGGCAAATTGCTGCCTTGGAGCATATCCCTGGTTGTACTGCCGAACTGGTCTATATGGCAATGCTTGTTGCTGCTATTGGGGTTGTTGGAGATTGTCCTACCTCCACCTCAAATTGAGGTGTTTTCTCCATGGGTACCCAGCAGGCTGTTGCCCATATGATTGGACAACATTGGCATGTTCCATAACCAGTTCAGGGTATTGACCAGCTGAAGGGCAGTCCAGCAATGAGTGAGTAGGTGATTGGCATATCAAACATGCCTCTTCTACTTGTGTAGCAGTTTGGGGTTGTTGTACACTCAACACTTTATCAAATTTTTTGGATAAGCTGTCTACCTTCTTAGTCAGGTCATTGTACACAGTAAGTTCATAAAATTTTCCCTTGAAAGTGGGTTCTTTTGTTACTCTAGCAACTGGTTCAATGCCATTTCTTGACAAGGACTCCTGCTGCATGGAGTTTTCACTTATCACATCAAATAATTCCTAGGCTTCCTCATTAGTTTTGTTGAGGTATGTGCCACCACATGATCCATCAATCATATCTCTACTCTTAGAGTTAATCCCTTGGTAGAACCTTTGGACAAGCTCTCACTTAGGGATTTGATGATGAGGCCACTACCTCAACAGCTCTTTAAACCTTTCCCATGTCTCATGAAAATCCTTAGTTGGGAATTGAGTAAAGGAGATGATGCTCTTCCTCAACTAGCTGGTTTTATTCATAGGAAAAAATTTGGCTAAAAACTGACATTAGAGGGAATTCCATGAGGTTATGCTATTCAGTGGGAGAATATTGGGCCAATTTCTGGCTTTGTCCTTAGTAAAAAAAGAAAAAGTCTCATTTTTATGGCCTCATCTCCCAGACCAACAATCTTGAATGTGGTGCGTAAAGATAAACATTCATCTATGTGCTTATAAGGATCCTCCTTACTTAGCCCATGGTAAGATGGCAACATTTGGATGGTTTGAGCCTTAATTTCATAGTTGCCCTCAGCATTGGGAAATTGAATGCAGAAGGAGGATGAGTATACGCCTGGTGCATAATATTCCCTCAATGGTCTTGGTTATTCACCCATCTCAACTGTCTCTATTTGTTCAGCAGGGGTAGGTGGTGTGTGTTTAGGCCTACGGTCTCTTTCTATTTCTAGATTTAAAGGGTCTAGCTCAGGATGAAGAGACTTTCTACCCAACATACACTACCAGCAAGTAAAAAGAATACTTATAGCAGCAATAAAAGAATGCTAAAAACTACTGCAAAATTCAACTGCTGAAATTAATGCACAACAGAAGTGAAACTAAAGCAAGGGATAAAAGGATGCAAACTAGGGTAAACAATGCTCTAGCTATAGCTATCAGCTCCTTCCTTTGCTGCTGTTCCAGATCTGCAGGAAGCTAAAATAAATTCAGCAGTACTTTTATTCAAATAGATAACAAGCATAAATAAATTTATAGACAAACAAATAAAACTCAAATCTACAACTTAGATCAAAGAATCCCTGACAATGGTGCCAAAAACTTGTTGGTTAGAATGTTGTGCTTTTTATTTATTTATTTATTTATTAAAAGTGTGATAAAAATTTGGCAACAAAATAAATCAGAAAAAAGGGGAATGAAATGGAATAGAATAACACAAAACAACAATCCAAACACACAGTCTTGTAAGATCTAGGGTAAACAATGCTCCAGCTATAGCTATCAGCTCCTTCCTTTGCTGCTGTTCCAGATCTGCAGGAAGCCAAAATAAATTCAACAGTACTTTTATTCAAATAGATAACAGGCACAAATAAATTTATAGACAGACAAATAAAACTCAAATCTACAACTTAGATCAAAGAATCCTCGACAACGGTGCCAAAAACTTGTTGGTTAGAATGCTGTGCTTTTTATTTATTTATTTATTTATTAAAAGTGTGGTAAAAATATGGCAACAAAATAAATCAGAAAAAAGGGGAATGAAATGGAATAGAACAACACAAAACAACAATCTAAACACACAGTCTTGTAAGATCTAGGGTAAACAATGCTCCAGCTATAGCTATCAGCTCCTTCCTTTGCTGCTGTTCCAGATCTACAGGAAGCCAAAATAAATTCAGCAGTACTTTTATTCAAATAGATAACATGCACAAATAAATTTATAAACAAACAAATATAACTCAAATCTACAACTTAGATCAAAGAATCCCCGACAACGGTGCCAAAAACTTGTTGGTTAGAATGCTGTGCTTTTTATTTATTTATTTATTTATTAAAAGTGTCGTAAAAATATGGCAACAAAATAAATTAGAAAAAAGGGGAATGAGATGGAATAGAACAACACAAAACAACAATCCAAACACACAGTCTTGTAAGATCTAGGGCTGTTGTAGTAAGTTTTGATAAGTAAGAGTTTGTCCCACAGGAAAATTTAATCTAAAAATATAAGGTTGAATAGTCGACCTCCAGATATGGCTACAGATCTAACAGCACTAACCTACACTAGAAAGTGAAGGTAAGGAAAGGGAGTTTTAGGGTGTCATAAAACTAAAATAAAACACAAAGGAAAAATACAGATCTACACTACAAGAAAGGGGTTTAGAAAGGGATGGAAATGGATTTGAAAAAATAAAAGGAAAATGGGTGAGAAGTAACAAAATAGGAGCTGATTCTTCACTGATAAAGGGGCTGGCCAAGCAGAGCAAAGGCTAGATCTACATATGTCCTTCATTTGGCTACAAGCTCAAATGCAAGGGAGAAGAATCCAATCAAACCCTGAGATATGGACTAGTCCTAGAGTTATAATTTGTCCACTAGAGTGGTCACAGATCATCCCAGAGATATACTCTAGTCAGGGGGTTAAAATCAGAACATCAAAACTACTACAACCACTATGTGTGCACGGCTACAAGCTCATGCATCCATAGGTGCAGAGGTGATTGGGTCACCGTATATGCCACCGTATACGAGATTATACTAAATTCGCACTCACCTGACTCGTCATGGGTCCCATTCCACCATGAGTTGTAAGGCATGTGAATACGGTGTATTCCTCGCTTGAATACCATCTCAATGAGTCACCACGCCTAAGCGTAGACATGATCTCATATACTCTCGTACATATGTCCTAACTTACTCATAACTCATATAATATAATTTAAAATGGAAACACAGAAGGTCAGACGTACAGAAAGATTTATATTCGATTATCTTATATTTATATATATATATATATTTACACACATTCCAATATAATATAAAATAGGATATATATAAGTGTATTCTCGATAATGGAAAGGTCGGGATTCGATGTTTACGAGGTATCGAATTCCTAACACATCGTGTTATCGAAGAGGTCGCGTTAAAGCGATAAAATTGATATATATATATATATATATAATAATTAGATAATTAAATTAAATGATATTTATAATTATTAAGTTATGATTTATTATGACCATTGATTGAAAGACCTTACGATATAATATGCAAAGGAACTTTGGTCATGAGAATTAGAAAATAACACTAAATTCGAATAGCCTTGAGTCATTTAAAATTGAACCTGACTTGTTACTCTATTTTGACCTCTAAAACGTCAGATTCGTGAAATGGCTCTTTCGCACAAAATTGTAAAGCTCGCAGTCTTCTTTCCAATGCCATAAGAATCGCATTATTCTGAGATCAGAGTAAAAAGTTATGACCAAAATATCGGGACCAACACATCGATGGTCGCGAGCTCGGGTTCGTGGCCACGAATTTGAGTTCGTAGCCGTGAGTTCGGTCCCGAAACTTTAAGATGATGCAATCTATTATTCTTTTAAATAAAATAAGAGCATAATTTAATTTTAAGACTTAATTAATAATAATATGGATTTATAACAATAATATATTAGTATAGTTTTAGTAAGAGGATAAATTTCTAATTATATAGATTTAGAAATAAACAATATCAATATGATATTATGTCAATTAAGTCAATCTATCAAATTTATAAATATTAGGGTTTAATTAATTTTACAGATATAAAAGGGAAAGTAAACATATTAAATATGCAGACCTAATAGAAGGTAAAATAATAATAGCCCAAACAAAGGGATTCTTGAAAAGAAAAGAGAAATAACATATAAACCTGACTTACAGAATATACAACTTTCAAGGGAAAACATAATATTAAATATATAGGTCTATTAATTTATGAGATATTTAGGTTTAAATAAGATTTTTAAACCCGTCGATGCACGATCGAACACATCCTACGCGACGAGATTTGATAAGAAGAAGATGGATTGATGGGTACCCACCTCTTGAAGCGTGAATGGAAGATCAACGGCGATTCGGATTGAAAAGGTCGATGCCCGAGGCGTCGGTTTGTCTAAGTCTTCAGAGAGAATTTTTTTTTTTTATTATAGAGAGTAGAGAGTTTTTAAAATTTTATTTATAATGGTATAAAATTTAAGGTCACTCTAATTAACACTTTTCGTAAAAGATTTAATAAAATAGGAGATTTGTACACGGAATAAGAATTGGTATGTACAATTCTTATAGATCTAATGAGACAAGAAATACAGCTTTCATTGCATATAAAATACTTACAATGATCAGCCCTCAAAACTGCAGTCAATGCAGAACTCCAGACTCTTTACAAGCTTCACACAGTCCTTATTACAGCAGAAAAGTAGTCCTAACTATTACAATAGGACTTAGCCAGCAAATGCTGAGCTAAGGAAAGAAGAAAAAGGAAAAAAATAACCTAACCCTAGAGATGACCTAAGCCCATAATATCTTCCTGACTCAGAGTAAATTAGAAAATGTTAGATGCCTATTTTTGGCTATTTTTACAGCTTAAATACAATCCACACAAACAAACTCTGTGCCTTGGCCAATCAGAAAGAAGGAGAATTAAGTTAGTTAGGATCCTACTGATGTGGCCCAATTACAGCCAAGTGTTGCCTTGGTTAGTGGGTAACACTCAGCGCATTGGAATGTGTACCCTAGATGTTGTGGAATCTTAAAAGTACCCTTGCATGTTGAATGGGAAGGCTGAAGCTCGAGCCTCGAGTGGTTGGGGCTTCAAATTATTGATCTCGAGTGGTTCTCGAGTGGCTGAATTAGCTCCTGAAGCTTGCTCAACAGGCTAGACTGGATCAGGTTATGCAACTCGACAGGATGAAGCTTCAGGTAGTTTGGCTGGAGAGGTTCTCGATAGGCTGGCATTCTTTAATTCTGCAGCTTGACAGGATGAAGTGCACATGTTCACTACGTGAAAATCGAAAAAATACAACGGCCCAAAACCGTTGTAAATGTTATAAGCAACGGTTTTGAGCCGTTGCAAGGGCCGTTGTTTATTGAGCAGTGGTTTTTATAAACAACGGCCTAAAACCGTTGTTTATATACCAAATAAACCACGGTCCATGTCTGTTGCAAAAAAACAACGGTTTTAAGCCGTTGTTTTAACTGAAAAAAGAGTTGTTATTTTCTTTCGAAACCACGGTCTAAATCAGTGGTATATATAAACAACGGTGACGAACCGTTGTTAATTTCATATAAGAAACAATGGTTATGGACCGTTGTTTATGACTGTTGCAAAATAACAACAATATTGAGTCGTTGTTCCTAATGGGAAAAGGGTTGTTATTTTTATTCCGAAACCACAGCCTAAATCAGTGGTATATGAAAACAACTGTTATGGACCGTTGTTTTTTTATATTTATTTATTTTTTTTAAATACACAGCTTCCATTTTTTTTACTAAAATGAAGTCATTTTACCTGTTACAAATATTGTATCTACCGCATATCACTCTACAGGGGAAAAAATTCATAATCCATTCAACTAGATGAAAAAATAATAAGCCAAAAATAAAATCACCATTGTATTAATACATTCAACACTATCTCATTAAAATATTCAAAGATATTATATTAATATATTCAACAACATCCTATAAATACATTCAACAGTGCCTTATTCGAGCATGGCTCGGGTTGTCAATAAACCCAATGACATTGAATTTTAATGTCTCATTGTTTGACACCTTTGATTGAGCACGTTTCAACTCGTTGTCGAGATGACTTTTCTTTTATGATTTGTCCACCCACTTCTTGTGTGTTTTCAGCTTGCGCCCAGCTCCCATACCACGAGTTTTCTGCCATAAAAATAAACTCAGTCACATCAACAAACTTCATAATAAAATGATACTCAAAGTTTGCATGTGTGTTCAAGAAAAAAAAAGTATGCATATATAAAAGCGACTTGCATAAGAATTTTTCCACTAGAATTGCGACTTGTCAATTAAAATGTAAAATCTGATTATCTATTTCTATGAACACGAGACAATATACTACAAAATTCAACTCATTATAACAAATAATAATGAGTCATGTGAAGTTTCTGAACCCATTATAGCAATTCAACCCACTAGAATCGCGACTTATCTCTCCCCTATATTGGTTCATGTGAAGTTTCTAAGTGTCAAAGTATCTGGTATAGTTTTATGAGAAGAAAAACTAAAATGAAAATAAAACTAGGTCTGAAAATCGATCACATGATGCTCACAAAAAAATCTGAGCAATATTGCTGGGGGTGCATTCTGAAAGATAGGTATGCATCATTAAGAAAAATGAAAAGCCATGCAGACCATTATACAGGAATGCAAAATTAATGGACCAAAAAAAAACTGAACCAGAATTTAAAGTTGATCTTTTTCGCAGGAAAATTGAAGAATTAAAGAAGATTCTTAGCCAAAAAGAAATTAAAGTTTTCAAAAATGGTTGATCACATTTATTTCACTCATAGAATGATTAGAATGACCATTCAAACACTATAGGAGATCAGTGTGAGAAGAGAGAGATCATATTCAACAGCCAGTGGTTTTGTTTCAAATTTAATCAGATAAACATTCAGCATGGCCACTTAATAAAGGCATCCATAAAACGTTTTATATGCATGACAACTAAATCAAAAAATTTCCTCACTTGCCACTCAATTTGACTCCCTTAACAACCAGAATTCCTAACCAAAAAATAAAAGATGAATTGAAGAGATGTTTAGAAGTTTTATGGAAGTAACATGCACTGCAATGCAAATCAACTCTACGCGCCAAAGCTGATGAAAGTGATTTGGATTGTCAACTTGAATTCAATTGTTTTGCCAGTTTATAACGAACTGTCATCAACTCATCATATATAAAGCAAATTCTCAAGCCAAATTTCAAGTTCCTTGAATTGAGGTTTTATGTATTGAATCATTTCCAAGAAGCAGTTAAGCAAGTACCATCTTAAAGCTTCTACATTGACAAAAGCACCAGTTCAGATGATCAAATTATCCCTTGTATTGATTTGTTTCCAATAATAAATACCAAAAACCAAGGAACATTCTATCCACTGGTTCAATAAAAAAAATCATAAAAAAAACAAGATAATAAATAAATTTAATGAGCAGATTACCTTAACCTCTTTCAGCCACAAATTCTTCAGGTTTGGATCACTAAGGATTGTTGACACAACAAGTGCACCATGAACGGGCGGGTTGCTGTACATGAGTCGAGCAATCTGCTGCAACTGACTCTTCGCAGCCACTGCTTGCTTTTCATCTTCGCAAAGAACACTGTAATGGAAATGTAACATCTGCCAAGAGGGTACAACAAAGCGCTCTCAATTCTATCACATTTTTAATCATGAATATAAAAAAATATAAGTACATAAATGAGTTGTATATTCCAACATTTACTTGAAACAAGCATAAGAAATAGAAGAAAAAGGGACTCTAAGTAGCAGCCAATCACTATGTTGGAAGTGGAGATGAACCATAATTTGATGAAAATTGCTATGAAGAGACAACCAGATCTCTGCTTCTGTCACCAGTTCATCTAGGTTTTAATTGGCTTTTTTGGCTCTTAAAGAATGATTTAAAGGGTAGTTGAGCAGATATTAAAAATATCTGAGGACACATTAACATTGAGGAAATACATATGACCCTACCGTTATTAACGCGAGACATTCTGTTCTTCAATTAAGTGCGGTTAAATTATTCGAAATACTAGTTATACCCTTCTTTCTTTGACTGACTCTGAATCCCATATGCAACGACTCGATCGGAATACCACACAATTCCTTCGACCCGATCGGAATATTTGCAACGACCCGATCGGAATACCACACAATTCCTTCGACCCGATCGGAATATTTGCAACGACCCGATCGGAATATTTGCAGCTCTTTTAAGTCATATATGGCTTTATCTAAATGAAAATGCCTCCACTTAAACATATGAAGTTCAATGCTACTTATAAGCAAAATATCTATGTTAGGTTGTAAAGTTCCATCCATTCCCAGATGTACCAAATCTTTTCTATGAAACGTCTTATGCCAAATGGTTACCTCTATTTGCACTCACCAAAACTCTAAGGGCACCAACGTTGCAATGATCCCAAAAACATTTTGGGTGGAAGATTAGGACCAAAAGCATTTATCTCAAGATCCCTTAGAGTTCTGGTGGGTGAAACCCTTAAAAGGTAAAAAACAAATCTACCCAAACTTGAAACAGTATCACCATGAACGATTTATCTATGTTGCATACAAAAGTAATGAAAAAAGTTTCCTTGCCTTCAAGCAATTCCTCGATGATGATCGCCACCCAATAGGCTCAAAAGTACCTGCTACCAGCATAGCACAATTTGACACTGCAACAATTAATACTTAGGTTATGTCAAAATTTGAAAATCAGTATTTGCAACTCTACATAGAAAAGATTACTATACAAGTTATGAAAACTAATTGACCCATTTGAGAAATTTCTAGGAGTGGATGGTATACTAATAGGATAGTACAATAGCCATTCAACAATGATCAAATACTTGTAAACTTATCTTTCAGAAAAAAAATAAAAAAATAAAATAAAAATAAATTGTGAGCTGTGAATATAAAACATATTATGAATGGCAAACTAATAGAATATACATTAACTTCTCAAGGCTCTCTGAGTTTAATAGAAAGTTTATTTCAGAAAAATTAGTTTTCCAATGAAAATAAGTTTGTTAATGGACTATAAAAATAAAGCGTACACAAGCTAAAATAATCAATAAAACCATCAAATTGTTAATAACGAATATAGGAAGATTCATAGGAAATGGTATCATTATTGCAATTCTACACCGTTTATAAATTATTTATTGTTAATTGGTTTGATTTTATTAATATAACCCTTTCTTCAATGCATACAGATAAATCAATGGTGAAAATTTAGTAGCGACGTTTTCTACCTCATTGACGCCATGACATTATTACAAGGAAATCAATATGATAAAGCACTAAATAAAAAAAGATAATTAACTATTTATGAACTGGAAGGTGTAAGTTCCTAAGCTTTAAAAAGTGAGTTCAATAAAAAAAGAAGCACAAATAATTATCGAATTCAAGAAAAGAGTATAGGGGAAATGAACTCACATCAATGAAAAAATGAAAACTGGATGAAGGTGGCTGCGACCTTGGGAAGAAATCCTTGTATATTAACAAAAAGAATGAAAGAATTAGTATGATAGTGAGCACGACAAACGCAAACTTGGAACACAAATACATATACATAAATATATCTACGACTTACATGAATTTTAAATAATAGAGTGGCGATGATGATTTTTTTTATAAACGTTTATCTAAAAACAAGCACTGTCACTGCTTAGATACAATTTTCCCATAATCTTATGGTTGCGCTACCTCTGCCATCAGATCAATAACTTATAAATTAATGGTGTTCAATGCATCGACAATGGTCTACAAAAACTAAATAGAATGTTTCGACACTTGTCAGTCATTTGGATATCTTGGATGGGGGAAATGGTGCCCGATATACCATATCGATGTGACCTGCTAAATCGGTGGTGCACAGGACAATCCACCGAATAAAGCTCGTAACAAAGAATAGTTAAATCTAGGGGAGAAAATTTTATACTGACGAAAACTGAAACCGATCGAAAATCAGTCGAATCCAATAGACAATCGAATAAATCGATACTTATTTTCAATCGTCTTTGGGTCAAACTAGTCAAATGATAGGATGAGGAAAACCCACCAAAATCGAAAAAGAAAACTGGAAAAATCGGAAAAATATCTGGGAAAGAAAAGAATTGTAAACAGGAAGAATGAGAGGACCATGACAAAGAAATCTATTTGGAAAACTCATAAGGTGGGGACCTGGATCTTTGAAAGCAATAGCATCATCAACTCATTTAACCAAAGCCACTTCTTATAATCTATCAATAATTCGCTTCAAAACACAAGTCCCTTGAGATGGCAAAGAACTACATCTTTTATTGCATTGAGTTCACAATTCCCCCAAAAGGATCCATGGTAAACTTGAGCACAAAACATGAAATATCACGTCTAGAAAATCAGGCCAAAATAAATTCCAATAGACAGTGACCGTGGTAGTGAATATCAAACGCATCAGCCAATTGAATCCACAATTTTCTACTAAACGGGCAATTGATCAAAAGATGAAATGATGTTTTAATATCCGATTCACACAAAACACAACACGGGAAAAAAGAGATCTTTTTTACCTTGAATGCACTCATCTTCAAGTAGACAGCCATGCAATACTCCCCAACCAAAGCAACAAATTCTGACGGAATTGCACACTTCCACAACCAAGGGTACCAACAGACTGGAGATCCATCAAGTTGGACAATATTTGAAGCAGTTTCCGATGTAAACCGACCTGAGTTAGTTTGTATCCAAACCACCCTATCCTCTGAAGAAATGAAGGGCTATAATTGGCATATGCATTTTCGAACATCTATACCATAGTATGTATCCAAGAAATTAACATCCCAAACTTCATTATGAAAACTCTCTTCAATATTACACCCCTATGAGCATGATAGGGGAAATTTATAATGAGAGGTCCCAATCTGGACCAATTATGCTGAAACAGAAATGTGCGTGATTCAATATGGGCACAACGCCTAGAATAGAAAAAGACCTTTCATATCTAAAAACAAACCTGCTTCCATATAGGAGAAATGCCCAACTTGGGCTTAGCATTCCACAACACATTATTACTCGAATGCTGGTTGTAATAAAAGAGACTCCAAAGTGAATCCTCAAAAATTAAGCGCCAAACATCTCACTGAGTTTATGAGAGGAGTAGAGTAAAATGGTAACTTGATTGGTAGCACAAAAACCTATGGTAACAATTAATCAAACACTTAGAAGTATAAAACCTGTAAAGAAGGGATGAAAATTCCAATTTAAATTTTTATTTTTATTTTTTACTTTTTTGTAAAAAAGAGATGGAAAATAAGAAATTAACAATACCCAAGAACAACTTCTTCTTCCAAGCATAAAGCCTCTTTACTATAGAACAATGGCTCCTATTACACCCCCAATCACTTCCTCACCAAACCTCTCAAAACTACTCAATTTCGGATCTAACCCGATTGCCATATATTATAGACTTTACCTAAAAACACAAAAAAAAAAAAACATGAAATCAAAGAAGAAAACCACAAAAGAACAAGTTAAAACTCAAAAATTTGAAAAACCTACTTGTCATTCTATGAGTAGAAAAACCAGAACTGGTTGCTTCAAAGAGCAAAGAAACACGGGTTCTAGACTCAGCTGCCTTGAGGAAATATTCATCAACCTGATCCTTAATAAAAGCAACATCTTTATTATTTCTTTGAATCCCACTTAACAATACCCGGCCCACCTAAATCAGACTCAAATGGACCTAACCCAATCCGCAAAAGCTCAAAACCAATACAAAAGGCTATTTTTGGCCACAACCGAACTTGGACCCAACCACACCCGACCAAATACCATCTCCTTCTCCTTTCTTCTTCGTGTCCAACTCTCTCCATTAATGGGGGAGGGTTTGTAATACCCACTCTCCAATCCTCTCATCTAGTGGCTGGTCAACTAAGAGACCATCGCCATCCGTCGATCAGTAAGGTTGGTTGCCCATGATGTCGGCCGGTTTTCCGTCACCAACGACCCTCAAAATAAGGTCAAAATCTCCAAAATTGCAGAAATTTGAAACAAAAATTCATAAAAAATGCAAATTTGGAGTTTCCATCCCCATTCATATGCCAAATATCATCTTAGTAAAATGTTTAATTTTGTAATTATAAATAAATAATTCATTTATGAGCAAATTCTCCCAAACTCAACTCCAAGATTACAGGTTTACATATAAAAATCAATTATTTCAACTCTATAATCCATAAGGAAAATAAAATTCTAAAATAATTGGGATTTACCGGATTTACTTGTGTACTTCTGCAACATTTTCCCCAAATTTCCCTTACATTTTCTTCATCTTCTCCCACTCAAACAGTTCTTGACAATCGGTGAAAGGAAGAGGGGTCTATGAGGGTGTGGAGGCATCGCCTATTCGCCATGGTTTTGCCGAGGGTTCAGCTAGGGTTTTAAAACCAGGTTTTAAAGCCGGGGGGTTTTAGAGAGAGAGGCGCTATCGGCGGTTTTAGAGAGAGAAAAGAGAGCAGAGGACGTCGGGGGGTTAGAGAGAAAGGGTACCGCCGGGGGTTTTAGAGAGAGAGAAAGAGATAGATAGGAGAGGGAGAGGGAGAGGTAACCCTTTCTTACACGCAAACGCCCTGATCTGAACCCTGAATCCCATAAACTCCTCGGCACTTGATTGGATCCCCATATCGCTATTTCGATATGCCAAATGGTAAAACTAGGGCTTCAAAACTCGTTCTCGATTAAGAGAAAACCTTCAATGCTAATCAATGCTTCAATGGCGTCGTCTCCAACCTTCAACATAGATCTCCATTGTCTCCAACCATCAATGGTGCATGAAATGAAAAGGGGAAAGAGATGGAAATAAAAAACAGGGACAGAGCTCAAAATAAAAGAGGTGTTTCTGCTTCAATGCCGATCTCGCGGGAAAAAAATAAGGGTCGCTTCGATGCCGATCTCGCTAGTTGCCGTTTTCAGATTTATGTGAGAGAGGAGAGAGAGAGGAGAGAGGGAAATGAAAATTTTGAGGGAAACAAACTCACTTTTAGAGCTCCCATGCAAAGAAGAGGAAGAAAAGGGGTTTAGGGTTTAAGATTTTGACGCAATAGAAGAGGAAGAAGAGGGGTTTTAGGTTCCCATGCGAAGAAGAGGAGTTATAGGGCTCCTGCGTGAAGAACTGTTTTTAGGCTCCAGCGCGTGCTGAAATGCAAGGGGTTTGCACAAAATCTGGTTTATAAAGGATGATGTTGGTGCCCATTACTTTTAGAAAGTAAGGTCACGGGTTCAAACCCCCTTACTTTCACTTTAGAGGGCCGTTGCATGTAAATTACCTCTGATCTGGGCCGTTGTTTTCTCTACAACGACCCATGGCCGTGGTTTTTATTAAAACGGTGGTGTTGTTTTTCCTTCATTTTCACGTAGTGGTTGTCAACTGCTCGAGAAGAATTTCTGAAGCTGTGAACCTCTCGAGATCTGGTCGAGAAGAATTTCTGGAGCTCTCTCTCTATTTGAGCTGCTCGAGAACTGCTCGAGCTGTTGATATGATGCAGTCCTGAAGTGCTCAAGATCTGCTCGAGCTCAATTAACTAGGAGTCTAACTACTCAAGAACTTCTCGAGCTTGAATTCCTGACTATCTGCTGCTGTGCACAGCTTGCTGCAGCACTCCTCACTGCTTGGGTCCACCTTTCTTTTAACTATTGGACTTTAAGGGTCCTCATGCATGACAAATGGCACCTATGGTGTAGACCATGATGGTTCACTCTCAGTTCTCCCATCAGCTTCAAGCCTTGACCTCAAAATACTCTCTTCATGGCATCCATTATGTGGACTGTTACACTAAGCTGTGATTTATTTCTAACTACAAAAATATACTCAAATGCCAATTATTAGATGGCTCAAAGGTGTAGTAAAGGCTAGGTTAAAAGGTGAAAAATAGTATTTTTTAGTGATTAACAGGTATGTGAGACCCTTTTGGTGAGATTAGAACAACACTTACTCTTTGGCCTTCAACATTTGATGCCCCATCAAAATGCATTACCCAGGACTCCTTTGCCTCTTCTAGATCATCCTTTGTCATGAACAAGGTGTCTTCATCAGGGAACTCGGTTCTCATGGGTTCATAATCGGGTAAGGGATTCTCAACGAGATGATCAGCAAGTGCTTACCCCTTGATCGATTACTGGGTGACATATGTGATGTCAAACTTTGATAAGAGAAGCTGCCAGCGGGCAGTCCGCCCAGTGAGAGCCAGCTTTTCAAATAAATACTTTAAGGGATCCATCTATGCCAAAAGGAGAACTGCTTAGGAGAGCAGGTAGTTTTGAAGCCTCTGTGTAGCCCAAACGAGATCCAGGCATGCTTTCTCCAGATGAGAATAGCGTGTCTCATAATCAGTAAACTTTTTACTTAGATAGTAAATCGACTGTTCCATTCTTTTAGTTTCATCATGTTGCCCTAGGACACATCCCATCGAAACATCCATCTTAGAGAGGTATATCGAGAGTGGTCTCGCAGAGATTGGTGGTACTAAAATTGCAGGGTTGAGGAGATAGCTTTTGATCTTGCCAAACACCTCCTAGCAATTGTCATTCCATTCAATGGGCGAATCTTTCCTTAATAACTTGAAGATCAGAGTGCAGATAGGAGTTAACTATACAATGAACCGACTAATGTACTGTATTCTACCCAAGAAACCTCTGACCTCTCTCAATAGATGGTAGAGGCATTTCTACGATGATTTTCACTGGATTGACCTCGATGCCCCTCTTGCTGACGATGAAGCCTAGTAACTTTCCTGACATAGCGCCGAATGGACATTTTTGAGGGTTCAAACGCAGCCTGTATTTTCTCAAATTTTTGAACAAATTTTGGAGGTTCACCAAATAATCACCTCTCTCCTGCAACTTGGCGATCATATCGTCGACGTACACCTCAATTTACCTATGCATCATGTCATAGAATAATGCTATCATTACCCTCTGATATGTTACTCTAGCATTTTTTAAACTAAAGGGCATGACCCGGTAGCAGAAGGTTCCCCATGGGGTGATGAAGGGTGTCTTTTCTCTATCTTCGTCTGCCATCTTGATCTGATTGTATTTAGAAAAATCATCCATGAATGAGTGCATCTCATGCCTGACAATATTATCGACCAATATATCGATGTGTGGCAAGGGAAGGTCATCTTTCGGGCTCGCTTTGTTAAGATTTTTGAAATCAATGCACATGCGAACCTTTCGGTCTTTCTTTGGCACTGACATGATGTTAGCCAACCATTGCAGGTATTTAGAGACCATGAGAAACCCTGCATTATATTGCTTGATGACTTCATCTTTCACCTTTAACATCCATTCAGGCTGAGATGCCTCAGCTTCTGCTTGGCAGGTTTTACATCGGGATATAGCGGCAGCTCATACTCGACCAAATTGGTGTCCAAACTAGGCATATCTTCGTACGACCATGAGAAGACATCTTGGTATGATCGAAGGAAATCAATCATGCCTTATCTTTCCTCATGAGACAGTGACGTTCTGATATTTGTGATTTTAGGATCCTCCTCAGTTCCCAGATTGACGTCCTCGGTCTATTCAATGATTGGGGTAGGGCCATGCTCAAAATCGGCGTATTGCTTAAGGAGCTCACTAGGAAGCTCCTCAATTGAGGCCTCCTCATCCAGATCCGTGACTCCTACCTTCTCTTATATTTCTATAGGAAAGATGTCGATTTCACATTGGACGTGTTCTTCATTCAAGGCATCATGATTTTTTCTTTTTTTGGGAACTTTAAAAGATAATATTTTTGGATTGTTTTTCATCTTTTTTATTTTTTTGGAGTTTTTCTTTTCTTCAGAGGTGGGCCCTTCGCAAGGAGGATCTCTATACATGTACAGTATCGCTTGCCAAGGGCTATCCTCTCTTTTTATAGGTTTTTTTTTTTAAGTTGGTGCCAAATTTTCAGCCAGTTGAGGCTTCCTGAGTTGTGGGCACTGACGCCCAATTCCTTACCTAGGGTGTCGCACCCTTACCTTGCTTTGTGGAGGAGGTGGACTGAGATGGTTCTCTAGGGCCAGCCTCCATCATATTCACCATAGGCTCATTTTGAACCTATTGATCGGCCATTAAAATAGGCTTGGGGTGGCTGAGTAGTAGGGAGACCTCCTCCTTGAAGAGTGACAAGGAGGTGGGGTCTATTTCAATCTCTGGGGGAATGATTTGGGGGTTGTCCTGGTGGATGGCAGCTTTTTTATGTGGAGTCAGCTAAGTCGCCCCATTTGGGTCAATTTTTATGATCCCTGCACTCACAAAGGTTCTCTTGATGTGCGCTCATGGACGAGGTTCATCTTCATCTAGGTCTATCCCCCTGCCCTCCTCTTGCTCTAACTGGGCCCCTTCTGCCTTACAGGCGAGGGTCCAATCCCTTTCCTCTTTGGTAGCCCTATTTCTGGAGCATTGCTATCACTGTAGTCATTCCTCCTATTTTCAAAGTGACCTTCCTGAGGGGCTCTGGCGCCACGACTTCCACATCGTATTAGAAACTGTGAAGATTCGTGTCCTCAGCAGTGTGCGGTCCTCTTGATGTTGTGTGCGACACTTTCTCCTTCTTCCTGCCCCTCGCCCAGGATACCTATGACTTTCTACTCTGATATGAATTTGAACTTCTGATGTAGGGTCAAAGGTATTGGTCCAATTTCGTGCAGCCACAGGCACCCCAATAGTAGATTAAATGTCGATTTGATATCCATGACATGGAAGGGGATGGAGATGGTCATTGGCCCAATGGTGAGCTCAAGTTCAACTTCTCCTATGACTTCCCTCCTGGTGTTATAAAATCCTCGGGCCCCTGTCTTAGCCCTGAATGTGGATGGATCGATCCCTATCTGGGTCGCTGTTCTCAATGAGCATACATTCAATACCGATTGTTGTCTATTATTACTAATGGGATCACTAGGTTCTCTATTTTCGCTGTGTTGTTGAGGGATTTGTAATGGTTACCCCCTTCAAGCGGAAGGTCGACATCAAAGAACGAAATAGCATTATGAGCTAAAACTTTTCCAATCATTTGTCCCACGTCATCAAGGGAGACCTTGTTGGAGACATGAGCATCCTTCAGGGTCGTCATTAGAGTGTTGAGGTGTGGTGGGGATGTCATCAGTAACTCCCAAATGGTAATGTGGGCCGACATCCTTTTGAACTATGTTTCCAATGCTTATTCTCGGCTTATTCTTTCCAATGGGTGATTCCAATGGGTGCAGTACCGCAGATTCCTTCCTATCCTCGGCTTGGTCTGTTATCGGCACTTCTGGCTACTTAGATATTCTTCCCAATCATGTGATGAACTCAGTTGTTCCTTCATTCCAGCTGCCAGTGTTAGCATCTGTCTGGATGTAATTGAGCGGAACCTGATGGGGATCATATGTCAACCAGAGGATCTGAAAGGGGGTGGATAAAGGTGTTGGAGATGGATGGATTAGGGGTGTGGCAATGCTAGGCCAAAAGTGGTTAATGGGGGTTGGTGCTGGAGACAGATGGAATAATGGGGGCAAGGTAAACAATTGGGAAACATATGGTTGACGGGGGTCGGTGCTAGAGATGAATGGTATAGTGGGATGGGGTAAAACTGGATTGAATATGGTTGACTAGGGACTGGTGCCAGGAAGTACAACCTCAAATTTAACGGTGTCGTTCGGGGTTCAGGATTCGGGAAGTAATCGACCAAGTTAAGGGGTCTGGCCATTCCTATTATTTCGTTCATTTGACTCCATTGCCCCAATGACATGGAACTTTCTCCTATGGTGATAAACTTGGAGGGATCAAATTCTTCCCCAACTTCTTCGATCATATTAATTATGGGCCCAAGGCCCATGCCTCCCTGCGAGTGTGGTGATAACATCGCTTGGATTATATTCGTGTGAGGGTTTGCTTGGGGAGGTGTCGAAGGAATGATTTTTCCTGCCTCAATGAGGTCTTGTATAGCATGCTTTAAAGGAAAGCATCGATTGGTCGGGTGCCCTAGTCCCTGGTGGAAGTTATTGTAACAACCCCGAATTTATTTTGAGGATAAATTGATTTATATGTGGACGTGAGTGTTCAACTTGATGAGCATGATAAAACCTGGTTACTAAGGGCAATTTTCGAGGACAAAAATTTTATAAGGAGGGAAGAATGTAACATTTAAAAATTTTTGACTTTAAATAGTGTACCTCAGGATGCATGCCCGACTTTGAATAGTGTGCCTTGGTGTGCGTGCCTGACTGGTCACGTGCTTGATTTTTTGAAATTAATTAGGTGGGCTATCTCAGGTTAGATCTTAAGTGGGAAAAAAGACTAATTTAAATTGTGTGTTGAGCATTAGATGGTTTCTTATGCACCAAGTTGTGGTGTATTGGCTCTGCACCGAATCCGATCGGTAGATGGGTTGGGGTGTGTAAGCCCCACACCGAATCAAAGATCATTTTGTTATGGGATGACACCCTAACTAAGTACGCCCGTTTCACACGGAGGCTAGATCCTTGGATAACAGCGAACACCCATAGGGGGCGTATGTGTTTTGTATGGGAACTAGTCCCATTGAATTAAAGAAAAGAAAATAGCTTCCTTTGGAAGCTAACACCCGGTTTGCACTATTTTGGGGGTTTTGGGATTTAGAGAGAGGAAGAAGAAGAAAGAGAAGGAATGGCCGGATCCGTGTGCGCCAACTTCGGGATTCCGTGGAAAATAATGTATGAGCTTGTGTAAGGAAGAGAAATGTCGTCGATTTCGACATTGTGGAGTCGTGTGGCGTGATTTGAAGCCGATTTGAGTTTGAAAACCCTTTTTCTTCCCGCGAAGAGATCGTGTGTTCTGAGCCACAAATCATAGCGAGATTTGGGTGTGGCGTGTAAGGAAGGATCACCGATGAATTCATTAGCTTGGTCGTGATTGTAGAGCTTGAAAAGGATCGATGTGAGTTTTAGAAACCCTTTTGTGCAACAAAGAGAATGATCTGATCTATAGGTAGATCGTCAATTTAAAGAGGTAAATAACGCAATTCTTCCATGTATTTAACTAACTATAGGTTGCTTAGATGTGTACAAAAGATTAAGATAAAAAAGATTGAATTTTGATGTAAAATGGGTTTAAAAGTCAATACCAAATTCGCTCATCCTCAACCAAATCTCGTACACCATAATGAGTACAAATACCATTCACCAAATTCCATAATTCATCCCAAATTCTCAAGACTCAAGCCCTCGATCCACGCGTCCGTAGTTTAGATAAAGATTATACTTGTGATGTATAGTCGAAGGGTGAGCTACATCTAAGTTCAGTAGAGGAAACTCAACACAATTTTACATCTTATCATAACGAAACATAGATTCAATGTCATAATCAAATATTTTCTTATTTAAAATTGAAACTCATTTCAAAGGTACTTTTCTTAGCAAACAAAGACTGATTGCAACTACTATTTTCTTATCACACAAACTGATGTCCAAACTGATTTCCTTATCACATAAAACTGATTTCCTTTTTCATACAAAACTGATTAAAAGCTGATTTCCTTATCATACAAAACTAATTTCAAAACTGATTTTCTTTTCACACACAAAAGTGATTTCAAAACATTTATTTATCACATAAAACTGATTTCAAATGCACCTGGACGGCCCACATGGTACTTTACTCTGCCCATAACGGTCCACGACAAGCATAATCCGCCCACAGCAGTCCACATGCACATAATCCGCCCATAGCGGTCCACATATATAATATCCGCCCATAGTGGTCTACTTTAATCTCACGACTTATGATTTGATTCACGAAGTATAATCCGAAGAGTACATAAAATCCCGCGAAAGCGGTCCATATGACATGAATTCATAGTTTCTTTGAGGTGTACCGAGTCACAACAAGGTCCAAAAAGGAGTACGAAATCTAAAATAATAAGTTTTCTTGATGTATTTCCAAAGTCCAAAGGTGTACATAAATCCTGTAAAAACGGTCCAAGGGCGTACATAAGCACAACAAAGTCTAAAGGAGTACGTAAATCCTATAAAAATGGTTCAAGGGCATACATAAGCACAACAAAGTCTAAAGGAGTACATAAAATCCTGCGAAAGCGGTCTAAGGGCATACATGACTCACAGCAGTGCCCAAAGGAGTACGTAAAATCCCATAAAAATGGCCCAAGGGCGTACATAAATCCCACCACAGCGGTCTAAGGGTGTACCTTCTCACAAATCTACAAGACTCAACGATTTCGAGTTCACATTCTAGTTCAGATTTCTAATTCACGGTCCAAAGCTCACATTCTTGGTTCAAAGGTTTTAAAACTCACCATTTAAAAATCAAGTTTAAAATCGAATACCATAGTAGAAATTCTAGGCTAAGTTTACAGTTCAGAATTCACCATTTTCGACTCAAGGATTTTAAATTTCTATTTTGCAAGGAGTTCAAGTTATAGTTCAAATTACTTTTAAACATACATCAAAATACATCAAGAAAACTTATTATTTTTCATCTAAACACATCAAAGAAACTTATCATTTTTCATATAAATACCTCAAAGAAACTATGAATCAAAGTTAAACATGCAAGTTTGTGTTGAAGGTCCCCTACCTCAAGGCACGCTCAACACAATCCACATTCTACACATGGTTCAACACTTTACTCCTACATTCAATATACCCAAATTTTCCTTAGAATCTTCTAAAGGATATAAGGAACGCATCTCTAAGGAGCTTAAACAAAACTAAACAAAATAAAAACTCTGTACCTCACTCGATCGATTATAATCGAGCCCTTGAAACTCACACGAGCCCTCGCGTGAGCGATCCTTATTTAACCTAAGGCCTCACGCGAGTGAGCATAGAACACATGTCGTCATATTTGTCTCTCGCGCATGAAATAGCTATATTCAAGAAATGTAGAAAAACGCCCGTGATCTATCATTTTTCTTCTCTCGATCCTTCTCAACTCTCTACCATCCTTCACCCATATTTACACATACATTGAGGCATCAAGGGTTAAATCTAATCACTAATAACCTAGACATCTTTGAGTGTTTTCTCAAAAGAAGCGAAAACGAACAAGTTCATGCTAATTAAGAATTTGACGTAACTTTCCCCTCAATTTTTGAACGTTAATTATATGGATTCTTAAGTTATTCAAAATACAAAAGTTATAGAGTTCGTTGTCCTCTTTCCAACGCTAAAAGAATCATGTCAATCCGAGTTTGGAGTAAAAGGTTATGGCTGAAATACTGAGACAGGTTTTGATACTCGCGCGAGCAATTATAGCTCACTTGAGCGAGCTCCGGACGAGCGGCTGTGCGCGATTTGCATATTTTTGGCCTTTTTAAAACCCATTTTACATCAAAATTTAATTTTTTTGATCCTAATCTTTTGCATACATCTAAGCAAACTATATTTAGTTAAATATATGGAAGAATTGTGTCATTTACCTCTTTAAATCGATGATCTACCCATAGATCGAATCGTTCTCTTTGTTGCACAAAAGGGTTTCTAAAACCCACATCGATCATTTTCGAGCTCTACAATCATGACCAAGCTAATGAAGTCATCGGTGATTCTTCCTCACACGCCCCACCCAAATCTCGCTATGATTTGTGGCTCAAGACACATGATCTCTTTGCGAGAAGAAAAAGGGTTTTCAAACTCCAATCGGATTCAAATCACTCCACACGACTCCCCAATGTCGAAATCGACGACATTTCTCTTCCTTACACAAGCTCATATATTATTTTCCACGGAATCCTGAGCCCGACGCACATGGATCCAGCCATTCCTTCTCTTTCTTCTTCTTCCTCTCTCTAAATCCCAAAACCCCCAAAATAGTGCAAACCGGGTGTTAGCTTCCAAAGGAAGCTATTTGCTTTTCTTTAACTCAATGGGACTAGTTCCCATACAAAACACATATGCCTCCTTTGGGTGTTAGCTGTTATCCAAGGATCTACCCTTTGTGTGAAATGGTCGTACTTAGTTAGGGTGTCATCCCATAACAAAATGATCTTTGATTGGGTGTGGGGCTTACACACCCAACCCATCTACCGATCGGATTCGATGCAGAGCCAATACACCACAACTTGGTGCATAAGAAACCATCTAATGATCAACACACAATCTAAATTGGTCTTTTGTCCCACTTAAGATCTAACCTGAGATAACCCACTTAATTAATTTCACAAAATCAAGCACGTGACCAGTCAGGCATGCACAACAAGGCACACTATTCAAAGTCGGGCATGCATCCCGAGGTACACTACTTAAAATCAAAATTTTCAGGATGTTACAGTAACAATGTACATTTGGGTCAAAATTTCTCAGGAGCGGATTTGGTGGAGGTCGCAGCTGGAATGGAGTAACCAACCCTTTTTTGATTAGCAGGGGTAATAAAACATTTAGGGCCTGTCCCAGGGGAGTGAATACTCGATTGAATCGGGCCCTTCTCTGTTCGGGGGTCATCTGTGCCCCTAGGCCATTACAGGGTCTCTGTACTGGATCTGCTTGTGTTGGAGCTTGTTGTATTGCCCCAAATTTGAATAGGGTTGTGGTTGTGTTGGGCTATGAGGTCATAATCGCTTGGACCTCCACACCTGGCTTTTTCTCGCTACTAGATCGGTAAAATTGGCTTGTTACTGGTACACAAGGAAATCGGATATGACTGGTAGCACCCTTTTTATAATCATTTCTATCTACTCCTCATCCGGTATGCGGTTCCTTACTTGAGATTCTAGGGCCCTCCACCTTTTGAGATACTCGTTAAAAGTCTCATCGAATTTTTATTTCAATCGAACCAAATTAGATTTGCGAGGCTCGATATTGATGTTGTAAACGTATTGTTCTTGAAATAGATGGGTGGGGTCTCTCCATGTTGTAATCATAGACGGTTCCACAGACGTGAACCATCTCAGTGTCGGGCTAGTGAGGCTCTTTTGAAATACTTTGATGAGGAGGCGCTCATTCCCGCCATACTGGCACATATCCCCAACAATAAGACTTGAGGTGGGCAATGGGATTGCCGGTGCCATTGTACTTATCGAATGAAGGCACTTTGAATTTAGGTGGCAAAGGCACCTCGACAAATAAGTAAAAATCTGAAAAATCGGTGGCATGGATCTCAGCTCCACCTAGATTCATCAATTGCTTATGTATCTTATCCATCTGCTCTCTCAACAGCTTTGACTCTCTAGACTGTAAGCTAGGTTTTTTCCCCAAATTAGCTGCCGCCATTCGTTTCAGGCGGCCTGTGGGTTTGTGAACATGGGTGGTGGTTGTGGATTAAAGTCAGTGAATGTACTCATGTAGGCCTCACTGTTTTTAGCCTCATCTTCCTCCTACTAGTGACCCACATCGAAAGGGGGTGGTGATGGGGTGAGAGGAAGGGTGAATTGTGGATACCTCGAGGTTTATGATGGGTTCCCCTGCTGGGTCAGGTATGACAGGTGTGGGTGAATATGAATCATGTTGGATGGATGGATTGGGCGAGACGGGTTTGCTATTTGGGGGGAATGGTGTATGCTTGTTGGGTGTGGTTGTATCTGGGAAATTGGGGGAATGATGGGTGGCATGCAAATGTGACCCTTGGGTATGGACTTGAGTGGGCTTGGGGTTGGGCATGCTGCCTTTGTGGGCCATTTGGGTAGCTCTATGGTTGATGGTGGGAGCCTTGGGTGGAGTGGATTATGGGTGGTTGGTTGAGATTGGTGTTTTCAGTGAAGGTGGTGTAGAGATTTTGGAGAGTTTGGTGGGGGTTAAACTGTATTTGGGGTGGATTGGGAAGGCTTTGGGAGGCCTTCCATGCCGTATATGCTCTCATCATTTCCTCTATCATGACCATAGGATCGGTCATGGGGGTGGATGTGGATGACTCACTTGATGGGGGAGATGAATGGGGTGGAGGTAGTGTTTGGATTGATGTGGGGGAAAAATTGGGTGTGCCTTGGGTTGATGTGGAGGGAAAATTGGGTGCCCCGAAAGGTCTGGTGATGGTAAATGGGGGTTGGGTTGACGGGATGGAGATGAGAATCTCCTCCATGTTGGGATGTGGTGGGGATGAATCCGGATCAACGGTGGATGGATCGACCGGTCAAGACATGCTTTGAAATCGGGTGGGGTATGGATTTCTTGGGTAGGGCCTAAAAGTTTTCTTTTTTCTTCCTCTCCACCCACGAGATGGTGGTGGGCATAGTGATGTCGTGGTTACGGCAAAACTATTTTGATTGTTTTTTTTTTTATATTTTGATTTTTTTGGTTTTTGATGATTTTTTATGATGATATTTTTTTTTGTTTTGGTTCTTTTAAATCTCTTTTTTTTTGGAAATTTTCTCTCCCTTTCCTTTTTAGGGCTTTTTCTCCTCTTTTTGGTGCTTATGGGGACCCTTGAACTCCCCATTTGGATGGTGTTAATACCCCCAATGCCTCCTACAGCAGGACTCGGGTGCCCTCTTAAGAATCAAAGAGAGATCGCTTGATCTTTAAGGGCATGAAGCTTCCCGCGATACCACGAACTCTTGAAAGAGCCAATAGGAGGTTGACTTCCCTTGACCGGTAAGAGCGTTGTGTACCAAGCGAGTAGGAAGTATCGAAAGACTTAAACTGATGCTCCGGGGGGGGCGGGGGGGGGGGGTCCGGGGAACTGTGAAAAAGGTCCCAAATTCAGACACACAATAGCTAAGCTATGCGTGCATACTATGCACACATATGCAAAAATTTGGGATTTTTTAGCTTTGTGTGCATACTATGCATGCAAGGCTTCTGAACCCATTTTGTTGTGTGTGCATACTATGTACGCATGGTCTGCTATATATATATATATATTTGGTCTTAATTATTGGCTCTTGGGGCAGTGCCTCATGGGACTTTTCCTTAGCTTTATCAGGTCCCTCCTTTCCGCACCTAGGAATACAAGGCCATTTAGATTCAACTAGAGCTCTCCTTGGGTTTTAGGTTCCTCCGGTGTAAACACCTCAAGTACTGGATGGGGTGGTCCTTTTTTAGATCATCACCACAAGGGCTATCACTCTACTTGGGACCGGGGGTGGTTTTATGGCTGCCTAATTTTCCCTCCCTTTCGAAAAAGCTACCCGCGAGAAAATCAAATTATTATGTCCCTTTTTAAATCATTTTATCATCCATTTTGGGGAAGCTTGATTAAGTGCAAATGTTGGGGCCTTTACCACTGTCCTCAATTCAGGCTATGAGAATTCCGTGCCGCCACCACGGATCAGCGTTCAATGGTGTTATATGTTCAAAGATAAAAAGACAACGCCAGTCAAGTGACTAGGCTAAAAATGAAAGTACCGAATCGTAGGGGTAAGTAATAAGTAAAAGTGCTAGTTAAGCGACTAGGATAAAATGACGTAAAGTAGATTATGAGAATTTAAAGTATGGAAAGTAAGAATGTGCCTGTCAAGTGACAGGTGAAAAGTAGATAGAATCATATGGGTAAGTACATAGTGAAAAATCATGGTGCCAGTCAAAGGACTAGGTCAATAGAGACAAAATAAGCAAAAAGGAAGTAAAACACATGTAGTAGGGCCAAATTCTAACTACAAGTTCTAAAACAATGTCCCCAGTGGAGTCGCCCGGGATACCTAAATCAACATCATATGCACCGAAGTGCTAGATTTGACTTAGATCACTGGTCAATGCCAAAGCCTCTAGGCAAGGACTTCAGTTACCGATTAGTAAGGGGTTAGGCACCTAATTGGCTCGTTCATAAGCGGCCTCTACTATGGCCAAATGGAAAAATAAAGGGAGAGAATGGGCAACACTTCCCCTTTCCCGAAGGCACTCGAATCCTATTGAGCTCTCCACAATCACCAAAATTTCAGCGGCGTAACAGCTCAAATCATAGGATAAGAGAAAAGAAAAAGAGGAAATAGAAGGTAGAGGAAGAGAGGGGAGAGCTAGAGCTCTTGGGCCCTTGTAGCACCGTCACCGGATCTTTGCCTGGAACTATATCTGGTGAGCTTTTGAAGGCAAATGGGCTCAAGAAGGGTCTTAAGTTTGCTAAAGCTTGGAAGTTTGGGAAGTTAGAGTGACGGTATGAGGGAGTTGGCCAAGGTTTGAAGGCTTTGAGGGTAATGGAGTTGAAGGTGTGATGGTATTGAGGGGAATATGAGCTAGGGTTTCACCTTAGAAAATTAGGAACTCCTAAGATGGGGGGGGGTGTATTTTGCTATAGTTTCTCTTTTAGAAAATTTTCAAGTGTTTAAAGTGAGGGGTGGGGGTCTCTATTTGTAGAGTTTAGGGGTGATTAGGGAGCTCTTAAGGGACTAATGGGGGGGGGGGAGGTTAAAATTAGGTAATGTGAAATCTAAGGATTCAGGGTTTTCGAGGGCATGGAGAAGGTGAAAATGGGTTTCAATGGTGGATGATAGGGTAGCCACTTGAATGACATAAGGGTGATTTCTAAAGCTATTGGGGGCATAAGGGTCTTAAACAAGTACTCCCCAAAGTCCGAGAAAGTCAAGAAGTCAAACACAAAAAGTGAAAATTTGTCATCTTGAATGTTCAGGTTTTTAAGCTATGCGTGCATACTACGTACACATCCTTTAAATTCCATTTTAAAACTGAGAAGTTAAGGCCCCGTACTGGAGCCAACTTCTGCAGAAGAGACAGTTTGGTCATGCGTGCATACTATGCACGCGAGTGTTAAATTACTCATGCATGGATACTATGTACGCATAGGTTATTTTACCCAGCAAATGAAATGTGGGATTTGTGGCCCCGGGCTTGGTCCGATATGGGTCTAATGGGTTCGGTATGAGTTCTAAAGGTCCGGGAAAGGTTCTAAGGGTCCGAAAAGTGCTTTCGGAAGCTCGGAAGTATGCCTTTCTCGAAGAACAAGTCAATCATGCCTTGGGCCAAATTTGAGTGTCTACAACTACGTGAAAAGGCAAAAAATGACTTCCCATTCCAGTTGTCTTTTCAAGAAAACGACTGTCTTTAATAGTCGAGGAGACAGTTGTAAATAAAATAGTAGTTCTTTTCTACCACTGTACATCTCGGTCGTTTATGAACTTCAACAACAACTGCTCTTAATAGTCATAAAAGAACGACTAATTTGGGTACTCGTTTTTATGCAAATTAAAAAAAAAAAAAATCTACGTGGATGGTTTTTTATGCAATTTTTTTTTTTAAATACTATATTTTTTTAATGCTTTTTTTTAGCACTATTTCATTGCAATGTGGAGCCTGATGGTTCATGAGGACATCATATAGAACAGACTTCATTATTTAATGAAATCGTTCTACCATGTGACTAAACTAGATATGGACAATCATATGGAACCGCTCATTTTGTCTGACTTTTAGATTATCAATCACATGGTGTGTATAATTTTTGAATGCAAAAAGAGGATAAATCTAAAGCCCACTCTTGAGGGTGATCGGATCATTGGAAAATAACAAAAAATCATAAAATGTCCAAAGCTTACAATGTGGCGTGTAAGATAAGGCAAAAGAAGTGTACTATATTGTGTCTGGTGGATCGGAATGTATTCAAGCTGCATTCCCAAGTTAGCAATCACTGATTGTGAAAGAATAGGTTCAAAGTTAAAGTCTAAAAGCAAACAAATATTTGTTTAATGGTAGGGTAAGAATATCATGATCCCACATGCTCAAGAGGAAACTAGAAGAATATTACGATCAAATCGTAATTGGATTATTGTTGATTGCCATGTGGCTTCTAGCTGATAACATCAATAACCCATTGGAGTAGCTTGGATATGCTAGGCTCATGCCTGCCAACCAATTCATCAAAGTAATGTTCTATTCAATCTGCTCAATGAAGATTTCATTGCTGAAAAGGTTCATGTGTTTATGGATAACTTGTAACAAATTATGAAATTGGTGTCAGCCATCAATAAAAATGTCATTAACAACAATAGTCAATAAGGAATTCCGGAATTTGATGGATCAACAAATTAAGAAAATGCCATTACTATCGCCATATCAAGAAAAGAAAGCCTATATATTTTATAATGGCTTGCTTCAATCTCATTCCAGAATTTCTTGACACTTTTGAGGTAGTAAATAGAGATGCACAATTACCATATCTGCAATTAAAAGCAAAAATTCAAGATCAACAGTAACTAAAGTAATTCAGGAACAAAAGTCTTCCTACAATGTTAATTCTCACTGATCAATGTTGTCCAAAACTCTAGCACACTAAAACTAGAAATCTCCACAAACAGAATTGTAGACACCCAAATTTGGCCCAAGGCCCGATCGAAACATACTTCGAGAAAGGCGTCCCCCCGAGCTTCCGATAGCATCTACCATTCCCTTAGGAACCTTCCAAACCTTTAGGAACTTTCCCAAAATCATTATGAATCAACCCTACACCCTTGAAAAAACCCTTCCCAAACCAGTTTCAAACCCTCCTGAGCAATGACTGGAAAGAGGTGTGACAAGGCTTACAGGGACCTATGCTGGAATTGAATTATATACCATTAGAAAGTAGAGGTTCTCAGCTTTCCAACGACCTAAGAATCGCCTCAATCGGACATAAATGCAGGAATTTTGCCTAGCGTGTATAATATACACGCTATGCCATTTTTTGGCTGAATTTTGCCTAGCGTGTATAATATACACGCTAGGCTAATTTTGACAGATTTTGGCCTAGCGTGTCTAATAGACACGCTAGGCAAAATTGGCCTTCTTCCTCAAGCATAGAGCTCCAAAACAGGCTCTGCACTTCTCAGGGACACTGTACATAAGCTTAGCATGATTAATATACACGCTAGGCCTAGCTACAATATTTTTTTGATTTTGTCAGAAATTCACTTTTAGGGTTTGACTTGTTGACCATCCCAATGTTTAGAGTGGGTTTCTTTAGGACTGTTGCACCCCCATTAACCCTATTTACAACCCTCTAGCCTTTTGAAACCCCACCCTATCATCTACCATTAAACCTCATTCACCCCGTTCCATAACCTTGAAAAACCCAAAATTCTTAGATCTAGGATTACCTAATTGCTAATTTCATTAGCCTTTAACCCCCTCACTAATCCCCCCTTTCTCTATAAATAGAGAGCCCCCCCTTGGATTAAGGGCTTGAAATTTTTTCCAAAAGAGAAAAGATTAAGAGAGCCCCTTCACAAAACCCATACAAAATTTAGATTTGAAAATCATCCCTTAGACCCATCTTCATCATCAATCCCTTAGCCTAGGTGAGAACTACCCCCTAGCCTTCCTCTTCTACCTCTTGGCCACAAAGCCTTAGAGTTCAAGATCAGTATCTCAACCCAATAGCTATCGGAAGCTCTTCCAACGCAGCTATGTGAAGGTCTACGGTTGTGTTATAAGGGGCCAAGAGCTTTGACTCTACCCTCTACTCCTCTGCCTTCTTTGATTTTCCTTTATCCAAGGATTCAAGTCGTTAGATCACCAAATTTTTGGTGTTTTCGGAGAGCTTGATACGATCATAGTGCCTTGAGATAAGAGGAAGTGTTGTTTTATTTTTTATTTTTATTTGGCCATAAGTAGAGACCGCTTCCGAGCAGGTTGATCGGGTGCCTAACACTTTTTCGATCAATAACCGAAGCTCCTACCCAAGAGCCTTTGGCGTGAATCGGTAAATCAGAGTCATATGTTTGCACTTCGGGGCTTTCAATATTGATTTAGGTTTCCCAGGACACCAAAAGCTCTGGGTGGCGACTCTATATTTTTCTTACGAGCGCATCGTCGCGACGGACTCACGAAAGTCCACGGCTGCATAGATGGCGACTCTGCTAGGGATTTGCTTGTAGATCTTTCCCTTGAAATTTGGCCTCCTTTGTTTTGTATTTATTTTTGGTTTACTAACATTTTTTGTCTCTTTTCGCACTCACCCCTACGATTTTGTCAATTTTTACTTAGCCCTACTTTTCCGTCATTTCACTCCTTAGCCGATTGGTGGGTCTACTTGATCATTATCTTTACTTACATTTACTTTTTCATCATTTAAAAGCCTTAGCCAATTGGCGGGCCTACTTATGCATTTTACCGCTTTAGCTTATTGGTGGGCCTACTTGTGCTTGTACGTTTGTGTTATCATATACCATCAGTGGACGCCGACCTATAGAGGCGGCATAGGATCTCACAACCCATTTTTTATCCTAATCAAACTCTCCTTTTAAAATTGAATTTAAAAATTGAACCTAAAAGTGAACTGAAGGACTTAATTCAGTTTTACATCGGGTAGATTTTAAAGGGTGGGAATTTAGGCAGCTATACAAACGTCTCAGTTCTTAGTACGGCGGCAGCCCCTGGTGGTGATGATCTGAAAAAGTACCACTCCATCCAGTATCTGAGAAAGCGCTTGCGCTAGAGGTATATCGGGTGAGTGACTGATCTGGTTACAAAGCTTAAAACCCTTGGGGAGCGCATTAGAATATCCCGAAACGACCTTGTATCCCTAGGTGCAGAGAGGAGAGACCCGAAATAACAAAGAAAATCAGTCCTCGAAAGCACCGCTTCTAGAAAACCAAGAAAATAGACCAATCTCTAGCATGTTGTTGTTGTCTAATTTGTTTTTTGGTACTCTGTTTTTGCCTACTGTTTATAATATACACGCTAAGTCAACAATCCCCAGAATTGCTCTAGCGTGTATATTATACATGCTAAGCCAAAAATCCTTAGATTTAGCCTAGCGTGTATAATATACATGCTAAGCCAAAATCTCCAGATTTATATGCTAAGCCAAAATCTCCAGATTTATACGCTAAGCCAAAATCTCCAGATTTTTGGCCTAACATATATAATATATACGCTAAGCCTATTCTGGCTGAGCAACCTGAATCTGAGGCCTTTTGTTCACTGTTCCTGAGTTCCTCACTTAGTGATTTAGTACCCCCGATAGATCCCACATGTTTCGACACCCAATACGCCCTCTCCGATCAAAAGAGGTCACCCTCTTATTAATTTTTTTTGAGGGATCAGGTTGTTGCATGGATTCTCGTGCCTTCACATAGAATAAAGGTTTCCCTTTATTTCTTCTGCAGTGCGTCGGGATCCCGCCATGGGAAATATTTGGGGTGTGAATGCCACCGGAAACGGGAATTCGAAGGCCCTGAAAAATATCATAAGAAGGTTTAAAATCTTTTATCCAAAAATTAAAATTCGATAAAAAATAAAAAAATCTCCAAAAAAAAGATAGTTTGTGGTGTCGGCACAACGGCATCACCTTGATCTCCGTCATCCCGTAGGGGGAGGAGAAAATTTTTCGGGCCCCACCCGAGGCATCCGTACCCAACCTGCTAACAAACCATGTCATGGGCGATTGATCCAACCTATGCCGATCCCGATTCATCGCCACCACATTCCCCAACTCATTCCCACATAGAGGAAATCTCCATTTCTGATTCCCCTGCCCAAGCCCGTTTCAACGTCATTGGACCCTTCGGTGCACCCATCTTTTCCTTCACCTTAAACCAAAATTCACCCCCTCTTTCTCCCATCTCAACCCAAAACCGCCACATTTTCCACCCCATTCTTCCTCCACCACCCAAGGTTTATCCTATTTCCCTTCCACATCTAACATGCCCGATTTCCCCATATTTTCCCAAAATCCAACACCTCATTCCCTATCATTTTCCCAAACCATACCCCATTTTTCCATGCCTTCCCAAAATCCAACACCCTATTTCACCCAAGCCACGCCCAATTTTCCCATATCCACTCCACATTTTCCCCCTAATCCAAATCCACCACAGACCCCCCCATCTACCCAGGTCATGCTCGATTTTACCCGAGCCATGCCCAATTTTTCTCATACACTCATCTCATCCATACCCCATACTTCCTCATCATCAGATGGATCATTTACATCTATCCCTCACCCAATCCCATGACCATGATGGATGAAATGTTCAGGGCTTACACAATTTGGAAGGCCTCTCAAAGCCTTCCCCATCCATCCCATATCCCCCATCCATCCCATACACTCCATAATCTTCATACCTCATTCCCCCAAAATCTTAATCAACCTCCCATTGTCCATACCATCCAGGGCTCCCATCAACCATGGAGCCATATGAGTGGGCCTTAAGGCCCAACACCATATACCTTAGCCCACCAAGGCTCAATGGCCCATGCCCATTAAGGTCCAATGGCCCAAGCCCATCAAGGCCCAAATCCAGGAGCCCCATTTTCAAACCCTCCACAATTCTAACAATATCTCACATTCACCTAACAGGCCCCCATCAGCACTCAAATAATGCACCCATCTCATCCCACCTCTCAACATGGCATGGACCTCACTCATCCACATCCCTCACTCCCAATCCAGTATGGGAATCCATCCCATACCATCAACCATCCCCAATTCACCCATTCACTCATTCCCCAAAACTCCCAAAATGCACAATGGTCCCATCTGGCACCCACTCAATCCACCCGAAACCCATCATTCATCCATCCCCTTACCCAATAAGCCATTCATCAAAGTTGTCCCTATTTGCAATGGCCCATTAGACCCCCATACAGCCCACTCAAAATCAGCAAGATGACCTCATCCCTCCCCCATTTGTTGATGTGGATAACCAATTTGAGGAGGAGGAAGCCAGAAATAGTAGGGCCTACATAGGGGCATTTGCCAATTTCAATCCCCCATCATTTGCCGATGGAAGTCATCAGTATAAGGAGGATGAGGTCTGAAATAGCGAAGCCTACATGGGGGCGGTCGTTAGTTTCAATCCCTCACCCCTAAAAGGTCAAGCTATCGGATTGCCAAACGATGAAGACATTGCTAATGATAAGTGGTTCTTTGATGACCAAGAGGATGAGGACGAAACATTTGAAAGTGAGGATTATAAGCTAACATATTCGAGTCCTCACTTCTCAAAACCCGTGCAATATGAAGGTCCAACCCTGGACCTACACAAATGTCTCTCATCTATGCTAACTATTGGGAGACCCAAGAAAACTTGGTGACTCCAATTCAAAGATCATTTGCCTTCATCTAATCCAAAGGCCCACGAAAATGTCAAATTCTCCAATGATCCACAATCGTAGGACAAACCCGTGGAGGCAATGGATCAGGATGAGGATGAAGGACCAAGGCAGAGGCATCCCCAAGGAGAGGCACACCTCTGGCCTTATAAAAAAATGAAGATGAAGGAGCAGGCCCATGAACCTCTCGCAACCTCTTTAGAAAAGTTACTCAAAAGCCGAGAGGCACTAGAGTCAAAAGAGATGTAGGTCGAGGTGACCATTGAGAATCTACCAATTATGCCTTTTTAAATGCCAAAGATATTGGTCAAAGGAAATTTTCCAATGAAAGGCCTAACTCTCACCGCCAAGGGGCAGAAGAATACCATTACTCTTGTCGGCGTCCCACCAATAGTTCAGGAGAGGGAATTCACCCCCAAACATCTTAATTTTCTCATCCATGATCATCAAGGATCATCCCCTCATCCCTCCATTTCCCGACCTCCAAAGTCATTCATTCCCTGTAGTCCAAAATCCCCCATTCTTGCTAATCCTAATCAATCAGTTCAATAAACCCAAGGTTGTTCATTCCCTAGAGATAAAATCATTTGCACTCAAGAGCCTAAAGTCATCCACATCCATCCACTCAAAGCCATGCAAATCATCCCCATTCCCCATCATGAACCTGGGACCACTAATGTCATCCCCATCATTCTTGGTTATTTTAAAGCCAAAATTGCTTAATCTCTCTTTCAAAAACACATGGACCAAGCTCTCCATGTTGTACCCCCTTTTTCAGGGAGAGCCAACTGACCATATTGGGAATCTTATGCGAGGGTTCAACTCTTGTAAACACCACTCAATTTACCAAGCCCGGCCTGTCCGACTAAATAGCCACGCCTCTACAATGCTGAATCCCCCACAGGTAAGTAGCAAAGGTATGGTGTCATTGGGGAAATTTATCTCATTCATTAGCCAAGTGGCACAGCTCCATGTTCGAATTGTGTCGAGTCGATTAATATTTTAAGGAGCCCTTGGCAGGTGTAATTGTACAAATGTCTTAAATCCTGCCAAGGGCTGAGCAAAAGAAAATGGTTTAAAGTATTTTGAAAAAAAAGAGAAGAAAACAAAAATAAAAAATAACGTATAAAAAGTGAGATAAGCCCTTGGCGGACAATACCATGTGTATATAAAGAAATATAAAATAATCTAAAAAAATTATCTTTGAAAATCCTCGAGAAAATAAAAAAAATGATCCCTTAATTTAAAAGCTCGTCCCACTTGAAATCGACCAATTTCCTGTAGAAATATGAGAAGAGATAGGAGTCATGAGTCTGGACTAGGAAATCCTATTGAGGAGATTTCCAATGAACTCCTTGAACGGTACACCGATTTTGAGTATCGACTTACCCGAATCGTTGAAGAAACATAGGATGTCAATTTAGGGACCAAGGAGATTCCTAGAATCACTAAGATCGGAACGTCACTGTCTCTCGAGAAAAGAAAAAGCATGATTGATTTCCTTCGGTCATATTAAGACGTCTTTACATGGTCATATGAGGATATGCTTGGTTTAGATACCGATTTGGTTGAGCATGAGCTGCCACTTTATCCAGATGTTAAGCCATTCAAGCAGAAGTTGAGACGCCTCAGGCCAAAGTGGATGCTGAAAGTGAAGGGTGAGGTCGTCAAACTGTACAGCGTAGGGTTTCTCATGGTCTCCAAGTACCCGCAATGGCTAGCCAATATCGTCCCGGTATCGAAGAAAGATGGAAAGGTTCGCATGTGCATCGACCTCAGAAACCTGCACAACGAGAGCCCATAAGATAATTTCCCGTTGCCACACATTGACATCTTGGTTGATAACACTGCTAGGCATGGAAGCTTTTGTTCATGGATGGATTCTCCAGATATAATCAGATCAAGATGGCATAAGCGGACCAAGAAAAGACAACATTCATTACTCCATGGGGACATTCTATTACCAAGGCTTGCCATTCTGATTGAAGAATGCGAGGGCAGCATACTAGAGAGCGATGACAGCACTCTTCCACGACATGATGCACCAATAAATTGAGGTGTATGTTGACGATATGATCGCCAAGTCACCAGAGAAGTGACCATCTGATGAACCTCCAGAAGCTGTTTGAAAGGTTGAGGAAATACAGGTTGCGTCTGAACCCTCAGAAATGCGCATTCGATGCCATGTCAGGAAAACTACTGGGCTTCATCGTCAGGCATCAAGGTTGAATAGATCAAGGTAAAAGCCATCGCCATCTACCGAGAAAGACGTTAGAAGCTTCTTAGGTAGAATATAATACATCAGTCGATTCATCGCGCAACTCACTCCTATCTGCACGTTGATCTTTAAGCTACTAAGAAAAGGCTCTCCCATTGAATGCAATGACGACTGTTAAGCGGCATTTGATAAGATCAAGGGCTACCTTCTCAGCTCACCGGTATTGGTACCGCTAGTACTCGGGAGTCCGCTCATAATGTACCTCTCTACAATGAAAGTTTTGATGGGATGCATCCTAGGGTAGCATGATGAGACAAGAAGAAGAGAGCAAGCCATCTATTACCTGAGCAAGAAATTTATTGATTACGAGACACACTATTCTCATATGGAGCAAGCATGCCTGGCTCTCGTATGGGCTACACAAAGGCTCTGCCACTACTTTCTATCTCAAGCCGTTCTACTCCTAGTGAGAACGGATCCACTAAAGTACTTATTTGAAAAGCCAGCTCTCATGGGCCGAACTGCATGGTGGCAGCTCCTCTTATCATAATTTGATATCATGTATATCACTCAAAAGTTGATCAAGGGGCAAGCACTCGCTGATCATCTTATAAAAAATCCTTCACCCGATTATGAGCCTCTGAGGACCGAATTTTCCAACGAGGACATCCTATTCATGACACAGAGGAATCCTGGGTGATGCACTTCGATGGGGCAGCAACTACTGAAAGTCAGGGAGTTGGCGTTGTCCTAATCTCACCAAAAGGATCTCACGTACCAGTCTCCATCAAACTCAACTTCCCATACACAAAAAACATGCACTTCGATGAGGCTTGCGTAGCAGGCCTACAGGCAGCCTTGGACCTAAACGTTACTCATCTTAGGGTGTTTGGCGATTCATAGTTAATCCCATATCATGAGAACCTGGAGGATCTAATCGCATGTTTTGATGATATTACATTCTCTTATGTCTTGCTAGTAAGAAACCGCTTTGCCGATGCATTAGCAACGCTAATATCAATGGTCAAAATCTCCTATGGTGTCGAGATGAAGCCAATCATGATTAAACAAAAGAATTAGCTAACCTTCTGCCTACAGGTTGAGGAACCCACAAAGTTAGATGATGAGCCACCATGGTTCTCTGATATCAAGAATATCCTAAAAAATCGAGCTTTCCCTAAGGGGACATCCAAGATAGATAGGCGGACCATGCAACGTTTAGCAGCAAATCACATCATCTATGCCAAGTGTCTCTATAAACGGTCATATAATAATATCTTGCTCCGATGCCTAACCGAAAGTGAGGCTTCCAACATCATGAAGGAGATCCACGAAGGAGTATGCGGGGCCCACGTCAATGGGCACATGCTCGCCAAAAAGATCCTTTGGTAAGGATATGTTTGGACTGCCATGGAAGTTGACTGTTGGAAGAATGTTCAGAAGTACTACAAATGCCAAGAACATTCTAGTCTGATACATGTACCATCCATAGATCTACACAGTATGACTACTCCATGGCCATTCGCCACATGGGGCCTCGACGTCGTAGGGAAGGTTAATCCGAAAGCTTCCAATGGACATCAGTTCATCCTTGTCGCCATTGAGTACTTCACCAAATGGGTAGAGGCTGCATCCTATACAAATATCACGGCTAGTCATGTCGAGAAGTTCATCAAGAACAATATTGTTTGTCGATTCGGTGTACCCAAGGACATCATCACAGATAATGACACCAATTTCACGAACAAGCGGATCAAAGCCTTCTGTGAGCAATATAAAATCAAACATCATTGCTCGTCACCATATCGGCCATAAACCAATGGGGTTGTCAAAGCTGCTAACAAGACAGTCGTCTGCATCCTGGAGAAGATGGCCGTCACCTATCGAGATTGGAGTGAAATGCTACCTTTCACACTATTGGCCTATCGAACATCGATCCGTACCACTATAGGGGCAACACCATTCTCCCTTGTGTATGGAATCGAGGCAGGGCTGCCAGCTGAGTTTGAAGTACCTTCATTTCACGTTCTCATCAAATCTGATCTACCGGAAGCCGAAAGAGAGGGGTCTCATTTTGAGCAAATAAATCTGCTAGATGAGAAAAGGTTCTTGGCCTTGTGTCACACCTAGGCCTATCAGAGAAGGATCACACGTGCTTACAACAAGTGTGTTCGCATCCGAGATTTAAATGTGGGTGACACAGTGCTAAAAAAAATCTTTCCTTCTCTCCATGTCAATTCAAGCCCAAATGGGAAGGACCTTATGTCATTCGAGAGATACTCCTGAGATACGCGCTCCGCCTTGCCATCATAAACGGAGATCACTTTCCTGAGCCCATCAATGCTGGATACGTACGTCGATTCTACTCTTAGTCTTTGCAACAAGGTAAGTATTGATGAGATGGATAGGTGACTGCTTAAGGACCCCATAAAAGAGGCCATCATTTCAAAGCCAAGTAGCCAAAAAGCGTCCCTGAATGCGCATACCCTTTTGCTGCCCAACTTGAGCCATTGGCCTTTCTTTCATACCCCCTCTTAGAAAAAATAAAACGTGTGTATATACCAGAGGGAAGAGGAAAGAGTTACCCTCAAAAATCTAAAAAATCAGAAAAGTAAAACCCCAAAAAGAGATTTTTTGAAAAAGTAAAGAGAACAAAAAAATAGAAAAGAAAGGAGATAGAAAAATCATGGGGTGTGTACAGTAAAAATCTCCCTAGGAAGAAGTGTATTATGGCAACTGGAACCCTATCGAGGAAACTTTTTCATACCTTCAAAATTTCTAACCCACCCCTTTCAACTTGTGGCCATAATTCATCCTGATAGAAAGCCCTCTTTAAGGCCTACGAGCAATCATGGTATCTATTAAGTCAACACAAGCCAAGCTGAGAGAGAGCACAAAACTCCATCTAGCCGGCTATAACGGAGTCGATGTCCATGTCATGGCCTTTGAGAAAATAAATAAGAAACAAAAAAGAAAATATACAAGCTCAAAGCAAAATGGACGTGGTGAAAACCTGAAACGGTGCCACGAGAAAAAACAACGAGCTTGTGTGGACCAGGTGAAAACCTGAAAATGTACCTGGGGTAAAAATGCATACCCATGGATGTATTAAAAACCTGAAAGGGTGCTACGGATAAAGAGGGCAACAACGGGTACGGCGAAAATCCATCTTGGGCGCTGTGAGTAAAAAATGGTTGAGAAAAAAAAATGAACAAGAGAAAGTCATCGGTTACTCCCTTGGTTACATTCTCAATTATCTGGTTGCCAACTTGGCCACCCATGTTTGCTCAAATCAGGTTTTAATCAGGTAGATCTTATAGCCCTACCATCAAACGTATGACACGAGGTAAGGATAAAAGGTTTATTCAATTCGAAGGGATGGACGTTCTGACCTTGAAAATTTCTGGCCCCCACTCAGGTCTGACCACATGAATGGGTTCGACTATGCTTAAAAGAGGACCTGTCACCTTGTCCCATGGTTAGGGCATCAAACAAAAAAAGAGAGGAGAAGACAACACTTATAAAAGATAATAAATTTCCCTTTCCAATTTTCATGTCGGCACTATGTGTACACCACATCTTAAAAGGATGATCGATGTGACACCCAATTTCTCCCTTTACAAGGCAACAAAAAAATTAATCTTGTGTAAGAGAATAGATTTCCCTTTTTCATTTACATATCTGTACTTTGCTAGCACTACATCTCAAAAAGATAATCGGTGTGATGCCCTATTTCTCCCTTTACAAAATTTGAAAAGAAAAAAATATATAAATAAAAAACAAAAACAACAAAACCAAGAAATCAAAAAAATCTAAAAAAATCTAAAAAATATATAAATCTTGAAAATTGAAAATGAGTAGGTAAATGTTTGCTTCTCCTTCTGTTAATTAGGATGCATATTGTTACCTATATAAATAAAAAAGGGAGTGACATTTTTTTGAGAATGTGCAGGAACATCAAATAGTCCAAAGCCTTGAAGCAGGCAACCTCTCAGTGATGGATAAATCAGATGATGCATCTCACCACCGACGTCCAGTCTATTCCAAAAACGAGAAAGGAAAAAACGAAGAAGAAAGAAAATCATTTTTGAAAAAGAAAAAAATCACTTTTTCATTAGGCACAACTACGCACATGCGTGCTTCAATTCGGTAAAATGTCCATATTTTATTGGTAACTCAGCTGCACTAAATTAATGTCCTAAGTCTAAAGTTCACCTTGGATCTTTTGGATCCTACTTTAAAGTAAGAGCAAGGTGTCAATCCCGATCAGGCGGTCAATGTTTCAATCAGGTTGATGCCACTGCTAAATCTTCGAGCTAAGTGCTCTGTTCTTGGTTTAATGTGAACTTAAGTGTCTTAAACTCTGAATTCCTCAAAAAAAGGTCAATCATTGGTTGAGACCAACCTGTTGAAAATGAAACTATATATCGATCAACTATATGCAAACATGTATGCAGAAGGGTTCATTTCCATTATTTTTCTGAAGGCTTAAAACCTGCATTGGCGCGGTTTCTTTTAAATAGGCGCCATGCGTTTGGGTATCCGTAGGATGGTCGTTATTTCTGTAAATTATACGCGAACAGGATCTGGGTCGGGACTTCCATCGCCTTTGTATCTTATCACCCCTAATGGGTGCATGAATACATGGCTAAGAGAGAGCATCCCAGGTTTTCATTCGAATTTGACAAATTCTATCGGGACCTCGAATTTAACGTACCCGCAGGCTTTAAGCCTCCCAAGTTCAGCAAGTATAGTTGCACAGGATATTTGAATCACCACCTGACATTATTCTGCAACGACGATCGAACCATACACAACAATGAAGGACTTCTCATCCACCATTTCCAGAGAAGGAAAGTAAAAGCTCTTGACTAGTTCGCCAGCCTATACTTCACAGGATTGACACGTTCGACGAATTGGCAAGTCAATTCCTAGATTAGTAAAAGCACTTGATTCAATAGACGGTTAGCCTTAGTGACCTGATGACAACAAAGTAGGAACCCAATGAGGAATTCGCCGACTTCATGAACCAATGGAGAAGGCTCGCTGCTCGGATTAGAAGCCAGATGAAGGAGAAGAATGCGATCGATATCATCATCGACAACGTCAAGGAGCCTCTTCGAAGCGCTCTTATTATCAGTGATTGCCCAGATTTCACAACCCTTCATCTTCGAGCCTCTTGCGTACAACTACACATCAAGAAAAGAGACCTCTCCCTCTCGATAATAGCATCGAAGGGAGCCTCCTCTAGTGACTCAAAGACGAATAACAACAAGGGAGCTTCTTGCTTGGACCAGGTGAATGTGGTTGCCAACCAAGGGTAAACTACGGAACTGGGAGTTCCCAGCGAAGGTATCCCAACCAAAACCAATACCATAACCAAGTTCAATAGCGATACCCCAATCAAAATCAGAATTAGTATTAGAATCGTAATCAGAATCCAAACCGAAATACCTATCCTAGCCAATACCAGAACCAAAATCAGAATGCTACTCAGACCCATACCACTAACCATCCAAACTATAATAATGTATGACTGCCATCAAACTGCAATCAATAAGTGTAAAGACCCGTATTTTGAACCCGAGTTAGACTGACCCCGTGTGTGTATTCGGCTCGGCAACCGACGTCGTCATTTATTTTGAATTTTTATCTAGATGTGATTGTGCAGACAGATTTTGATTTAGAGCCCATTTGGACCCTCGTGTGAAAGTTGTGCACCAACCTCGGTGTGGCCGCTCAACACCGAGCTTGAGTTTTAAAATTAGAATTGTATAATACATAAGAGGTGTGTGTGTGCTTAACTTTGTGAGCAATCCTATTATAAGAAGGAATTGCATTCCCGTATTATACTAGGTTTTGTTAAGAGAGGAAGAGACGTGAGTGCCGTGAAGAACCGTAGTCGTTTGATAGTTACCCAACCGTGTGAAACTCCGTCTTCTCTCTTCTTCAATCATCGTAGGAGATCGGTTTAGAAAACCTCCTTCTCTAGAACTCTCCTTGTTGAAAACACTTGAACCTTAGAAAGAACTTGAATCAACCTTGGATTCGTAGTTGGCTATTGGGAGAGGTTGAGATCATTGGGGACGTGTTGGAGTTGTCTCTGTGAACTCGTGGGATCGATCGCGGCGCGAATCGTCGAGGAAACCGTCGGTTTCGTTCCGTAGCTCCATTCGCGTGACTCATTTTTAATCTAGGAATCCTTAGATTAAAGGTACGTTTTAATTAAAATTTTTGATTAAAATCATTAGATTAGCCATGGGTTTTGCTTTGGGATGTATGGGTTTCGATTCGGGTGAAAACGAGCGAAATCACGTCGCTATAGCTTGCTCGAGCGAGCTATTATTATCGCTCGAGCGAGGATACACTAAAATACTCAAAAAGGCGTTCCCTGCCCTCGCGCGAGCGAGCTTTTGCATCGCTCGAGCGAGAAAGTTCTTAAGGATCTCGCTCAAGCGAGATATTATCATCGCTTGAGCGAGGTATCACTGAACTCCGATATTGTCTTAGTTATTTTGTCATACCTATTTATCCCGAACTCCGATTGAGATGATTCTTTTTGCATTGGAAAGCTAATAGAACAATCTCCAACTTTCATGTTTTTACCAACTTGTGGATCAATCGTCTTGATGGTCAAAAATATATGAGAATGTTACGTCAAATTCTAGGATTGGCGCAACTTGCCTGTTTTGACTTGTTTTTGAGGAAACACTTAAATAGGTATATATTATTAGTAATTAGAGTTAATCTTAATGTATAAACATATATTGTGATGTAGATTGAGGGCGAGAGGCCATCAATAGGACCTTGCTTGACTTCGCATAACTCCGAGTTTTAGGTAGGAGAATCTCATCTTTACAGTAATTCTATTTTAATTCGCATGGATATTTTGAATTAAAATCTTTGAACTTGCATATGCCATTGAAATCACATCTGTAAACTGAAATTGATATGAATGACTAAAAATCTAAATCTACCTGAATCCTGAAACCTGAATCTGCTTAAGCTCTGAAAATCTGAAATCAAGAACCTGAACTATCTATAAGAGACTTGCATCTGATTTATATTAGTATCTGCATTTGTTTTATGATTGACCTGAACGACCCCTCAATAATTCCTGAACAATTTCCTGGCACAAGTTTCCCTCATTATGCAGGGGCTTGTTGCATCCTGAAAAAGGGTTCATGAACGACGATGGTAGGTAGGGGTTCCCATCGGCTATATTCCTGCTCTCGAGATATAGTTTACTCGGGAGGTATTTTAAGTTGAGAATTAAGTCATGAATTGCTGAACTTTGCATATAGAAGTTAGAGAAACTAAGACACTGAAGCACTGCATCTGTTCTTGAAATTGTTTTCACACATTTAGAAATAAATCTTACATATGATTTCTGCACCTAAATTCAGTTTATTATCTGCTTATATGTTTGACAAGCTATATTCCGGTATTGGTTTTGAAACTATGTTAGTTAAAGTAAAATGCCGTAGATGTCTTTCTTCTACTGAGCTTTGTTGGTTAGCTCACTCCGACTATACGTCATAGGTTCAGGTACTGACGTGGCTATTCAGGGCTGTGAGACTGATCCTGACTACGTGCCTGAGGAAGAGCTTGAGGTTCCTCCTGAGGAGTTTTTTCCAGTATAGAACTTACTGATTTTCTTATTTGTGGTGAGAGTTAGACTTGAATTTGTGGGCCCATTTTAGTTAGATATCATAGTTTTATACTTGACGTTGATCTCTGTTATGAGCCATGTTTCGATGATGGTCGGCCATCATCGGTGGTTCTTCACTTTTAATTGCTTCCGTATTTATTTTAGCTATGGATATTTATTGCGGTTTACTCTGATATGTGCCCTGTTTGTCCGGCTTATCGTTTATTCGATAGGTTGGCGAATCGGCCTTTCCTATACCTGAGGGATTGGAAAAGTCGAGTCGTCACAGTTGGTATCAAAGCTTAGATATTAGGTCTTGTTGGGACCCGAGAATATGGCAGTAGGTTCTATCAAGACATAAGAGACTCAATTAAGACCTTGTCAAAGTTAGTAGAATTTTTGGCCTTAGGTCTTTTAAGGGACTCACAGCTAGGGTTGTAGGTTATATTTAGAACCTGAGTTGTAGATCTCGCTATCACTTTGAGTGGAGATAAGTGATGATCGTGATAGATGTACGGTAATAGTAGGTGAATAAAGTTTTAGATTTTTGTCGAAACTTAGGGCCGTGGTGATTGCGCTCTTTTTTAATTGGAACCTTGTGTCATGTTGACAGATCAAAATGGCACCACGCAAGAGATTGAAGACTGTATGCATCGATGAAAATGAGCAAAATAGACAGTTGCTGGAGACGATGATCAACACAATGGTTCAGCAGACAACATTACTCACGACAATATTGAGTAAGACGACTCACACCTCTCCCTCCACACAGGTTGAGTCATGCTCAAGTTGTGGGAACAGTACAGGACAAAGAAATGTAGGTGGGCCACAGGTGAGTGTTTCAAATGTGGCAGACTAGGACATCTGATAAAGGATTACCCTACGATAGAAACGAAGAAGGCCACACCCGTATCTCAACAACCTACTCAAGGTGCCTATCCGAAACCGACTATATCTACACCTTCAGGGTCATTCCGTATTTCGAACCCTGCTATAACGGGAGCATTCAGAGTTCCACAAACTTCACGCACCTCTTCATTCAATCCGATAGCATTCTGCTCAAGGTGCGGGAAATCACACAAGATCGAGGATTGTAGGAGGAACACTGGAGCGTGTTTTCGGTGTGGCGCAATCGGACACATGGTTAAGGATTTTCCTCAGGAGGACAAGGGAAGAACTGGTTCAGCTTCAACTCAGAAATCGACCCGACCAACTGTTCAAGATCGAGCTTATGCCGTGACGGCTCAGGAAGCCGGAACATCGAACGACGTGATCCAAGGTATTATTAAAAGTTGAGATGTCTTCTTATTTTATTTGTTATATATAATTGCTTAATATTGAATAAATTTTGTTAATAAGTTATGGATGAGCACACATACTTAGAAAATTTTAATTGAAACGCTTGTCTAAACTAAGGTACCCTTTTTATGCATCGGGGGAGCGATGTAAGCCAAACCGAAGCGCGAGTGTTGATAGACTCCGGGTCTACACATTCTTTTGTCACTCCGTTGTTCGCTGAAAAGTTGGGCATCATTCCCAAGGCCCTTGATTTCATCTTGGCAGTGTCAGTTCCTACTGGTAACTCAGTGAGCACCGATACCATGTGTCAATCAGTGATTGTGATGATCGAAGACCACGAGACAGTGGCTGATTTGATCATTTTGAGCATGGACGGGTTCGACGTGATACTAGGGATGGATTGGTTATCTACTTACCATGCGAGCGTGGATTGTCTTCGGAAGATTGTAACATTCCGCCCGCCGAAGAGAAAATCTTTTCGATTTTGTGGAGTCAAATCTTGTGTGATACTGTTTATCTCTGCCATTCGAGCAGACCGTATGATGAGGAACGGGTGTTGTGGTTATCTGGCCTACTTGCAAGATCATAAGGAGAAGAAAAATATTACAGATATTATGATTGCTTGTGAGTATTCAGATGTTTTTCCTGAAGATCTACCTGGATTACCACCTGACAGGGAGATTGAGTTTGTGATTGAGTTAGCGCCGGGTACTGAACCAGTATCAAAAGCTCCGTATCGAATGGTGCCTACAGAATTGAAAGAGTTGAAGGAGCAGCTTCAGGAACTGCTAGATAAGGGCTTTATCAGACCGAGTGTGTCACCCTGGAGAGCACCGGTTCTATTTGTAAAGAAGAAAGACGGTTCAATGCGGCTTTGCATCGATTACCGCCAGCTAAATAAGTTGACAATTAAGAACCGTTATCCACTTCCAAGAATTGATGATCTGTTCGATCAGTTACAAGGAGCAAGGTTCTTCTCAAAGATCGACTTGAGGTCAGGCTACCATCAGTTGAAAGTTAAGTCTGAAGACATTCAGAAGACAGCGTTCAGAACCCGATATGGGCACTACGAGTTCTTGGTCATGCCATTTGGGTTGACAAACGCACCCGCATCATTTATGGACATGATGAACCGGATATTCAAATCACATTTGGACAAGTCTGTAGTGGTTTTTGTAGATGACATCCTCATCTACTCAGAGACGCGAGAAGAACATGAGCAACATCTGCGAGTGGCTCTACAAACCCTTAGAGACCATCAGTTATATGCAAAACTTAGTAAGTGTGAGTTTTGGCTTGAGTAGGTCAGTTTTCTAGGCCATGTTATCTTTGAGATCGGTATTACAGTTGACCCAGCAAAGATTGAGTTAGTGATGAATTGGGAACAGCCAAAGACCGTTACGGAGGTTCGTAGTTTCCTCGGTTTGACAGGATACTACAGGAGGTTTGTGGAGGGCTTCTCTAAGATATCAGGTCCTCTTACACAACTTACGAAGAAGAATACTAAATTTGATTGGACAGAGCAGTGTGAGCAAAGTTTTCAGGAACTCAAGAAATGATTGACTACTGCGCCAGTACTTGCTATACCATCAGGCAGGGGAGGCTTTGCAGTATACAGTGGTGTATCATATGGGGGATTAGGCTGTGTGCTTAACCAGAATGAGAGAGTCATTGCTTATGGGTCTAGACAACTAAAAGACCATGAGAAGAATTACCCAACGCATGATCTTGAGTTGGCAGCAGTGATTTTTGCTCTGAAGATCTGGAGGCATTACCTTTATGGGGAGACCTTCGATATATTCACCGATCATAAGAGCCTCAAGTATCTCTTCTCACAGAAGGAGTTGAATATGAGACAGCGTCGATGGATGGAGTTCTTGAAAGATTATGATTGTACCATCCAGTACCACCCCGGGAAAGCAAATGTAGTGGCAGATGCGTTAAGTCGGAAGTTCTCTGCTTAGTTATCACATCTCACCGCAAGGGTGCGACGATGGCATCTATTGGAAGATATGGCTCTAAGTAGCATGAGATTTGATGTAAAAGGTTCGGGTGCGTTAATGGCTACGTTGGTGATTCGTTCCACTCTCTATGAGAACATTCGCAGACTTCAGATGATGGATGATGAACTTATGGCTATTAGACGGGATGTGATTGGGGGAAGTAAACTAGATTTTTTTATCAAAGATGATGGCACTTTGTTGTTTAGAAACCGGGTATGCGTACCAACTAGTACTGAGCTTCGGGACACTATTTTGGAAGAGGCTCATAAGTCTATGTACGCTATTCACCCTGGCAGTACCAAGATGTACCAGGACTTAAAGAAAAGCTTTTGGTGGAGAGGTTTAAAGAAAGATGTCGCTGTGTATGTCTCGAGATGTCTTGTGTTTCAGCAAGTAAAGGTGGATCATCGAAATCCGGCAGGACTGCTGCAACCACTACCGATACCTGAGTGGAAATGGGAGGCCATTTCTATGGACTTTATTTTGGGATTGCCAAGAACATTAAGAAAATACAATGCCATCTGGGCCATTGTGGATCGATTGACTAAGTCCGCACACTTCCTTCCTTATAATACGTCGTATACCGCCAACATCAAGGAGATAGTTAGGTGCATGGCATACCCCAAGATTCGATCCGATAGAGACCCGATGTACACATCTCAGTTTGGTAACGATTTCAAGAAGGAATGGGCTCTGTGCCCATTACGATAACATTTCATCCTCATCCTCGGACGGGCGCGAGAGGGTGAATCAGATAATAGAAGATATGTTACGTGCTTGCATGCTGGATTTTCAGGGGTCATGGGACCAATATTTACCACTGATCGAGTTCGCCTACAATAACAGTTACCAAGCTAGCATCGGCATGGCACCCTACGAAGCTTTGTATGGACGATGGTGCAGGTCTCCGCTTAATTGGGAAGAAGTGGGTGAGAAACTCATTTTTGGTCCCGAGATCGTGGAGAATACAACCGAGACAGTTCGGTTAATCCGTGAGAGACTACGCATTGCTCAAAGTCGTCAGAAGAGCTACGCTGATCTGAAAAGGAACCATGTTGAGTTTAAGGTGGGAAATAACGTATTTGTCAAAATCTCTCCTACAAAAGGCGTGATGCATTTTGGGAAGCGTGGGAAGCTGAGTCTGCGCTATGTTGGACCTTTCGAGGTATTGGGCCGAGTCGGCGAGGTTGCCTATCGAGTAGCCTTGCCACCGCAGCTATCGGAAATGCATAACGTGTTTCATGTGTCCATGTTACGAAGATATGTTAAGGACCCGACTCACGTATTGGACTACCAGCCCATTGAGCTCCAAGAAGACCTATCCTTGGTTGAGGAACCAATACGAATCTTGGATCGTAAAGAACAAATCTTACGGACAAAGAGCATTCCCTTAGTACTCGTGAAGTGGCAGAACCATTCTTCAGAGGAAGCCACATGGGAGCGTAAAGCGGAGATTCGCAAGCAATTTCCATAACTTTTCGAGTGAAGCTATATTGTAAACTATAGTTATGTAAGAAAACTATACGTACCTTTAAATTCTTGAATTTGCTTCTTTAAAAAAAAAAAAAAAAGGAGAATTTCTTCAAAATCTTCAATGTTAAATTGGTTCATGACATCGATGCTTTACATATATATCTATAACGATCACACAATAAAATCTTAAATGTCATATTTATTCATTCTCGGTTAGAACCATGTGTCTGTTGGAACCCGTGTCATCTGTTAGAACATGTTATCAGGCATGTGTTTATGCTTATGAATAAGTATTCAATTCTGACATCTGAAATTTCTGCTCAAATAATTACCAAAAGGGTGAAGTAGGTGTGTGTGCTAGGTTTGTGTCATGGTGAAGTATGTTTCCAGGCACGTGACACTTGGGAAGGTATGCATCCATGTACGGATGCAATCCTCTATGGCAGTATGGGATGCCACACGCAGTACATCCAGGTTACTACGGATCCAGGCCTTGAAAGCGTGCTTAGTGAAGCCTACTAGCATCGCGACCAAAGTTCTTTAGACTTTAGGCATTTCGATTTTGCTTTATACTGGTGTTAGGATAAGGACTTACCGCTGTTCGGTTTAGCTATCCATACATTTTCGAGGACGAAAATTCCTAAGGAGGGTAGAATGTAAAGACCCGTATTTTGAACCCGAGTTAGACTGACCCCATGTGTGTATTCGGCTCAAACCTTAGTTTTGGATTTTTATCTAGATGTGATTGTGCGGACAGATTTTGATTTAGAGCCCATTTGGACCCTCGTGCGAAAGTTGTGCACCGACCTCGGTGTGGCCGCTCAACACCGGGCTTGAGTTTTAAAATTAGAATTGTATAATACATAAGAGGTGTGTGTGTACTTAACTTTGTGAGCAATCCTATTATAAGAAGGAATTGCATTCCCGTATTATACTAGGTTTTGTTAAGAGAAGAAGAGACGTGAGTGCCGTGAAGAACCGTAGTCGTTTGATTGTTACCCAACCGTATGAAACTCCGTCTTCTCTCTTCTTCAATCATCGTAGGAGATCGGTTTAGAAAACCTCCTTCTCTAGAACTCTCCTTGTTGAAAACACTTGAACCTTAGAAAGAACTTGAATCAACCTTGGATTCGTAGTTGGCTATTGGGAGAGGTTGAGATCATTGGGGACGTGTTGGAGTTGTCTCTGTGAACTCGTGGGATCGATCGCGGCACGAATCGTCGAGGAAACCGTCGGTTTCGTTCTGAAGCTCCATTCGCGTGACTCATTTCTAATCTAGGAATCCTTAGATTAAAGGTACGTTTTAATTAAACTTTTTGATTAAAATCATTAGATTAGCCATGGGTTTTGCTTTGGGATGTATGGGTTTTGATTCGGGTGAAAACGAGCGAAATCGCGTCGCTGTAGCTCGCACGAGCGAGCTATTATCATCGCTCGAGCGAGGATACACTAAAATACTCAAAAAGGCTTCTGAAGGATCTCGCTCGAGCGAGATATTATCATCGCTCGAGCGAGATATTATCATCGCTCGAGTGAGGTATCACCGAACTCCGATATTGTCTTAGTAGTTTAGTCATAACTTTTTATCTTGAACTCCGATTGAGACGATTCTTTTTGCGTTGGAAAGCTAATAGAACAATCTACAACTTTCATATTTTGATCAACTCGTGGATCAAACGTCTTGATGGTCAAAAATATATGAAAATGTTACATCAAATTCTAGGATTGGCGCAACTTGCCTGTTTTGACTTGTTTTTGAGGAAACACTTAAATAGGTCTATATTATTAGTAATTATAGTTAATCTTAATGTATGAACGTATATTGTGATGTAGATTGAGGGCGAGAGGCCATTAATAGGACCTTGCTTGACTTCGCATAACTCCGAGTTTTAGGTAGGAGAATCTCGTCTTTACAATATTCTATTTTAATTCGCATGGATATTTTGAATTAAAATCTTTAAACTTGCATATTCCATTGAAATCACATCTGTAAACTGAAATTGATATGAATGACTGAAAATCTAAATCTACCTGAATCCTGAAACCTGAATCTGCTTAAGCTCTGAAAATCTAAAATCAAGAACCTGAACTATGTATAAGAGACTTGCATCTGATTTATATTAGTATCTGTATTTATTTTATGATTGACCTGAACGACCCCTCAAAAATTCCTGAACAATTTCCTGGCATAAGTTTCCCTCATTACCCAGGGGCTTGTTGCATCCTGAAAAAGGGTTCATGAACGACGATGGTAGGTAGGGGTTCCCATCGGCTATATTCCTGCTCTCGAGATATAGTTTACTCGAGAGGTATTTTAAGTTGAGAATTAAGTCATGAATTGCTGAACTTTGCATATAGAAGTTAGAGAAACTAAGACACTGAAACACTGCATCTGTTCTTGAAACTGTTTTCTCACATTTAGAAATAAATCTTACATATGATTTCCGCACCTAAATTCAGTTTATTATCTGCTTATATGTTTGACAAGCTATATTCCGATATTGGTTTTGAAACTATGTTAGTTAAAGTAAAATGCCGTAGATGTCTTTCTTCTACTGAGCTTTGTTGGTTAGCTCACTCTGACTATACGTCACGATTCTGCATCGACGCGATGCTATTCCGAGGAAGAGCTTGAGGTTCCTCCTGAGGAGTTTTTTCCAGTATAGAACTTATTGATTTTCTTATTTGTGGTGAGAGTTAGACTTGAATTTGGGGGCCCATTTTAGTTGTATATCATAGTTTTATACTTGACGTTGATCTCTGTTATGAGCCATGTTTCGATGATGGTCGGCCATCATCGGTGGTTCTTCACTTTTAATTGCTTTCGTATTTATTTTAGCTATGGATATTTATTGCGCTTTACTCTGATATGTGTCATGTTTATCCGGCTTATCGTTTATTCGATAGGTTGGCGAATTGGCCTTTCCTATACCTGAGGGATTGGAAAAGTCGGGTCGTCACAATAAGACAACCCCGACTACCAACTGCAAAATGAACACTACCCTCCACTACCGGATACCATCCCGAATATCTTTCGCCTCCTTAGTAATCATAATCTGATTAGATTCCCACCAGAACGACCACGCCCTTGGCCAACACAATTAGACTATAGTAAGTTTTGCACATTCCATCAGTTCACGAGACATAATTTAGAAGACTGCTAGGTTTTACGAGACGTGATTTACGATATGAATGATCGAAATTAGATCGACTGGGAATCTCTCCGAAATTAAAATCAGAATAACAATCAACCTCGACAGAACCTAGGGATTATCAATAATCCCATGCCCAATCATAATCAGGGACCCATTTCCCACATTACCATAGTGGATATCCCTAATAAACTCTCTATTCATCCTTCAACCCTGATTACCCACATTAATCCTCCGAGCACCCCAATTATTCCAATCGAACCCCAGAGACCTCTAACCCTTCGACCCCCTCCCTCGACCTTGATAACCCGAGTCGAACCACCAAATCCCACACCATCCCGAACTTCATCGGGATACGAGTTTAGTTATTCAGGGCCTAGAGACCTAAAATCCATAGACAGCCACCAGAATCCTTGACTCCCCCAAACCCGAAACCAACGCCCTTACCACTTCCCCTGTCCGACTCTGAACTTGAAGCTGAAGGAACCGCTTCCTTAATGTTTTCCACAAATCGACAATACTTCAGATCGAGAAACTAAGATGATGGCTGAACGTAGTGCTAAAACGGGTCAACAAGATGAAAAACTAAGCAAGGAAGAGATATTGATCTCTACTTTTCTTGAATAGGAAGACTACATGTAATACCTCCCTTCGTGGAGTGGCGTAACCCCGATACATATCCCTTCCTTAAATTTCACCCCATTTGTGAGAAATGTTTTAGGAGGCTCGTCAACACAAGTCACGACATGGCTCAAGGATCAGCAGCTGACATTCCCAGTCCTCAAATTAGGAACCAACTATCTGCCACTGCCGTTCCCATGGGAAAAAGATAGCATGGGCACTCAACCACCAGAGAGGATAACAAGAGATAGGGAGATGAATCTGCCTCCCCCACCTCACGAATTCCTCTATCGTTAGCTCCAGCACCTTAGCCACTTCAACCAGCTGCAAACAAAGCACACAGACCTGTTAAAGAGCCAGTACTGGAATTAGGCTAGGAATTTGATCTCCTACGACACCTTGAGAAAGTTCTGACCCAAATATGAATACTTGAACTCATCAAGAAGTCACCCGAACATTACCAATTGCTGATGAAGGCGCTAGTAGAAATGCACATAGATGAGGACACAACTGTGGATGAACTGCATGAGATCACCTCAGTCATGGCTCAATCCCCATCACTTATCTTCACAGATTGTGACATGCCAAAGGAATCACTACATGGAAGTTTGGCCTCTATATACTTAATGGTGATAATCATAGGGTTCTTAGTTCCTCACGCATTAGTCGATACAGGTGCAGGACTCAACATTTGCCCAATGATGACACTCAAGACCCTTAAATATAAGGCCTTCGTCATTATCCCTTATCGTGTATGACGGCTCCCAACACTTCGTCAAAGGCACCTTCAAGCTTCACGTGCGACTCAGACCGGTGACCATCAACACCACCGCTCACGTATCAGATTCCTCCAGTACTTACAATCTGATTTTAGGAAGAAAGTGGTTGGAATCCATGAAAGTCGTGGCATCCACATATTACCAATGCGTCAAGTTCCCCCATGAGGACACCATCATTAGGGTGTATGCCAACGCACCGTTCTAGAATATGGATACTGACTACACTGCGAGCATTCTAATGGCTCATGATTCAGTACTGTCCACTGGCCACATCAGGAAGTCAGAGACTGCTAACGACACATAGGTAGCAGAAGTCAACCATCTGTGGTCTCCCCCAACACTCCAACGAAGACTAACAAAGAGAGCAGCCGGTGCTGACCTCACAAGGTTGTATGATATAAACCCAACTGCAACAAAGGGATGAGACCTCATGTATCAACTAAGCTACATCTCGCATACAAGACTCGACAAGAGTAAGCAAGGGTGAATAGGCCTTGTGGTCCCAAAGAAGGTTCGCAAACACACTGGTGTGGGCTACCGATCGGACTGGAGGGAAACTGATGCCTTCACAACTTCACCCAAATGGTCACTCTACGATCATTTTGTCTGCGGGACTACTGAGAAGGCTAATGTGCCGAAGAGAGAGGAATACTTCACCAAGCCCCAAATAATAAAAATCAAGTAGATGGCTGAAGCATTCACTAATCTAATAAATTTAAACCAAAATGACAACATAGATAAACCACTCGAAGGAGTTGGACCATTATTCAGAATTGAAGAACTACCGATCACTGACCAGGAAGAGCATTGAAACCCTGAACAACTTATAGAAGATTGGGGGTCGACAAATGAAGAGGACTTCCACATTGCATCCATAGAAGTCGAAGAAGAACTGACACTCGACGACCCCAATCGTCTGAGTAACTGCCGCTTCAAATTTTGTGGAGATCCTTAGAGGAAGAATGGCGTGCACCGCCAAGTGGTGACAAGGATTACTGGTTAGATCTCTCCACCCTTGAAATTGAAGAACAACTTGGTGAGGACCTTCAGGGCCTATTCGATGACAAGAAGAATCCCAACGCGAAGATTCTAACCTTGACAACAACACAGATTCCAAGCAGATATTCACGAGGTGGGAGTGCCCATGGGGATATCCCTACATCTCTCAACCATACCAACCCCGCTGTAGAGTATGTTCCTTCATTCTGACATACCACGAATCCCAAGGAGGAGGGCCCATAAGATTAGAGGGTGATCAGCCACACTCACTCGAAGGAGAAGAGTTAGGGAACCTTCAGACGTTCTCTGAAGACAAAGCAATCCTTATAGTAGAAGAGGCTGGACCATCAACCAGACTGCCGCCTTCATCACTTATCCAGAGAATTACACTAGACAAGGACTACAAAAAAAAAATTTCAAATTTAAAATGAATCGACGTCATCTAAAGACTCACGCAAAAGAATCCAGCAAATGTCACACTTCCTCAACTAAGAGAAGCACCCCTGTTGATTCCTCTTCAGTAAATCAACCTTGTTCCCTGTTTATTATCAAAAATAAAATAAAAAATAGAAAACTACAAAATTCCTAAAATTTTAAAAATTAAAACCCAAAAAATTAGAAAACTTTGAAAAAGAGAGGGAGCCCTTTATCCCAGACCCATTTATCGACCAACAAAGAGAATTCTCTCTTAAGGCTACAAGTGATGGGTGCACCGAGGAACTCGAGAAGGAAATAATTGGTAGACCTATGCAAAGTCGTGATGCTACTTTCAACACCACAAAGCCGCTCCTTGATCTCGCTCGACGCAACCCTACCATTTCTCCCTCACGAGAGCACGGAACGTCTCGACGAAACCCTACCAGTAATCATTCCCAATGGGATACTCCACGACTTCAAGAGGAGGATGAATAGTCTCGATCTGCACCTCACTAAGGACATCGCGATTATCAATTACATCGATGAAGGGCTACCTCTCGCAAAACTAACCCCCCAGTGTAGCAATGTTACAGTCTACAAACTTACTAATGATGAAGGAGAAGGACCCATTGCTAAGGAAACACAAGACTTCCAATGGGTCATCAAGAGCTTCGATGAGTAAACTCAAGCCGTTGCAGAACCTACAGAATAAATCAACTTCGACACCGAGGAGAAGACTAAGAAGTTACTGATCAATGCAGCGCTCAGCCCCAAGGAGCGACAATAGATTATCCAAGTCCTCCAAGATCACATCAGCTCCTTCGTATGGTCCTATACAGACATGCCTGGTCTAGACCTGAGCTTAGTAGAACATTGTCTGGTCTTGGAACCCGATGCTAAGCCAGTCAAACAGATGCTAAGAAGGATGTACCCACAAACTGCACTACAAGTCAAAGAAGAAGTCAACAAGCTACATAAGGCCAAATTCATTTGAGTCATTCTTTACCCTAAGTGGTTCATGAATATTATACCAGTTGCTAAGAAAGACAGCAGAGTACGAGTGTGTATCGATTTTCGAAACCTTAACTAGGTGTAGACACCCAAATTTGACCCAAGGCCCGATTGAAACATACTTCGAGAAAGGCGCCCTCCTCCTGAGCTTTCGATAGCATCTCCCATACCCTTAGGAACCTCCTCAAACATTTAGAAATTTTCCCAAAACCATTAGGAATCAGACCCTACACCCTTGGAACCCTTCCTAAACTAGTTTCAAACCCTCTTGAACAGTGGTTAGAAAAAGGAGGGCCAAAATTTACACATACCTCTTCTAGAGTTGAATAATATATCATTGGAAAGAGAATGCTCCCAGCTTTCTAATGAGCTAAGAATTGCCTCAATCAGAGTTGTATATTAAAAGTTATGGTGGTTTGAAAATCGGGTAGAAATGCAGGAATTTTTGCCTAGCGTGTATAATGTACACGCTAAGCCAAATTCTGGCATTATTTTGTGGGCCCTGGGCGTGTTCTGAACCTCCAGCTTCTGCCGAGGTTACTGCACTTATAACTAGCATGTATAATATACATGCTAGGCTTCTCTATAGTGATTTTTGGGATTTTTGTCCAAATTCGAATTTGGAGTTTGACTTGTTGGCCACCCCATCCATTGGGGTTGGTTTTGTTGGGACTGCTGCACCCCCACTAGCTTTCTTTTTCACTCTTTTTCCATTTAGAAGTCTACCTTATCATCTACCATTGAAACCCAATTCCCACCTATCTAAGACCTTGAAAACCCAAAAACCTTAGATCTGGCATTACCTAATTGCTAACCCAATTACGACTTTAACCCCTCACTAATCCTCCCTTTCTTTACAAATAGAGAGCTATCCCCCTTTGCAAAAGGCTTGAAAATTTTCCAAGAGAGAAAAAGATTAAGAGATCCCCTTCTCCCCTTTGGTGCACCAAACCCATACAAATTCCAGAACTTTAGTTCATCTTTTACACCCCATTACCTATGACAAACCTTTGAGATTTAGCTAGAACCATCCACTAGCCTTCTTCCTCTACCTCTTAGCTACCAAGCCTTAGAGATTAGAACCCATCTTCCAACCTCAAGCCATTGGAAGCTCCTCAAGTTCACCTACGCAAAGGTCCATAGCCGTGCTACAAGGGTCTGAGAGCTCCGGCTCTTCCCTCTACTCCTCTACCTTCTTTGCTTTTCCTTTATTTGAGGATTCAAGCCGTTACACCACCAAATTTTTAGTGTTTTTAGAGAGCATGATAGGATCATAGAGTCTTCGGGCAAGAGGAAGTGTTGTTTTATTTATTTTATTTTGGCCATAAGTAGAGACTGGGTTGATCGGGTGTCCAACACCTTCTCGATCGATAACCAAAGCCCCTACCTAAGAGCCTTTGGTGTTAGACCGGTGAATCAAAGTCATATTTTTGCACTTCGGTTCTTTTAATATTGATTTTGGTTTCTCGGGACACCAAAAGCTCTGCGGCAAGCCTAACAGACTCACCATTCTTATGTTCTGTCCTTTGAGCCTTGGTTCCTAAAGTTCATGCACATTCTTCGTTGAAGGACATATTCCATCACCTAACATGAATTCTCACTAATCCCTAACCTCCTATTACATTTAACCCTCATGGATACGGTCTGACCCCCCCAGACATCGAAGGATTTGACTCCCTAGTTGGTCATGAATTCGATTTTGTGGGGTTTTGAGGCTTGCATTGCTAGTACGTGACCCAGTCGGGTCAGCCTAAGGCGGATTGAGCCTTCGGACACTAGCATGGTAAATCATGCATGCAGCCTAAGGCATCGGGCTCCACGATTTTGGCTACAAAGCCCCTCACGTGTCCGATTCTCCCCAACTTCATGCATGGACTCTATTCCTCTACAGTTACTAGGACTTACAAGTAAGGCAGTGTGAGCTTACCTCAATGAAGCTCTCGTATGCAAGGCTTCCGAGCCTCATTTAGGATTTCACCCGAGAGGATGCATTTGATCACCCGATCCCTGCCCGAACGAGCTCTCAAATTGAGTGTTAGTCGTTGCGGAATAATCTTCTTGCCTCTACGGTTGGTTTGATCTGTCGGATTTGTCTAGATTAATAGGTTTGGAGGCTTCCCGAAGTAGGGATGAGGAGAACTCTTGCGTTGCTCTTACCCGACACTAAATCCTCATGCATACACTTAGCGTGCATAGGCTTTAAATGTGGTGGGTTGGTGCTTATGTGAAGTTCATACACCTATCTTGGTGTACAAGTTTATTTAAAGGCCATAGATCTGGCCCCAAATAAGCTATGGGTCCATTCTCTAAGGGGTTCAAACGGGTCTTGGCATGGGGTTCCCTCCGCTAGATCTAAAACGTGGGCTTTGTGCTCTATTGGACCTTATGTTAGGGTCTTTAACTAATGGATCCCTGCTTTGGGTCGGTTCAAGTGTGGAACTCATACACTCATTTAGATATATGAGTTTGACTCAAGAGCAATAGATCCGGCCCTCCCCCAACCATGGTCCGCTCCCAAATAGGTCCAGTCCGTGAGTCTTAACATTAGGTCCTCACTACTGGGTCCAGACCATGGGCTTTATAATATCACAAGTTTTATACCCAGCCTTCAACTAATGGCTTCTACTTTATACTATTTACTAATGGGTCTAAGCCTTGGTGCTATCTATTGGCCTCACACTCCAGGTCTATTTACCTACTGGCTTAGTACCATAGAGGCCCAGTTCAAATATTTGAACTGATGTGTCATGTCCATCAGGTCCACATCAGCTGGATCATGGAGTGGTTACGAACTGGAATTTAGCGGGGTGTTACATCCTCCCCTTCTTAAATGAATTTTCGTCCTAAAAAATTGACGAAGACAAGGGATTTGAAAGATGTATTAGAGTTATGCTATTAACAATGACGTACGTCGTTTCGTAAAAACATGTTGACGACAGGTATCCTTGGTATGTGGTTATAGTTTCACACTATATACTAGTAGTTTGTATATTACATGAAAATTTTGAAGTTATTCGAACAGTGATGTAAGCCACGTGAGGAGTTCAAGTATTTCTTGATTCTAACTAGTAGCAAAATTATTGTGCTTTATCAGTCCTATCTATATCTAACATGCGGAATCGAAGTACCTTGAAAGTGGAACAATGGTGCAACATAATCTACATTGGAAAGAGTGAATAACATAAAATTTTAGGCATTTTAATCGCAGAGACAAAATTTACTGCTAAAAAGCAAGTAATAGGTCAAAGTTCATAGAGCTCACCAGAAGGATCTATCAAATTTGAGGTTTACCCTTGTGCCCTCGCGATTCGCTGAGCGACATCGTTCGGAAAGCAATGGTGCATGATCTCCATGAGCATTGCTTCTTGGAAGTCCATTCGCCTAGCGACGTTTGCGAAATTTGAGGAGTTGTTGAGGGGCAAACTTGCCGTTGGCTGTAGGCCTCGCACTTTCTTGTTTATTCTTCTTTGAGCCGATTCCCATTGCTCACATCCAAAGTACTTGATGTTGTCAGTATCATGCGACTCATCGGTCTTTAGCGTGAATCCCCCAACTTCATCTTGGTAGTCTTCCACCATTCGTGATATGAGGCGCGCGCATGGCATGGTGGTCAGTGGTTTCTTCCTAGTCTCTAACATACAGTTGTGGACGTGGATCAGCGCATCGATGACCATTTCAGTTGGATCAAACCATTTCCCTTCGAAAACGGAGAACAAGGCTTGCAAAAGTACCCCATTCCTATCCTCCTCTCTTGCTAAAGGGTATAGGTTGCCTCTGAAAACTATATCGAGCCACCACATACTCGGCGGTAAATGCGACCCCATGACCGATTGACCAGGCCCATGCTGCCTGTTGGTCATTTCTGCAACTATTTCCTAAAAGGGTACCTTGGTGGGGTATGGTGGTAGTAGCCCCCAATGTTGTCCATATACTAACGGAACACCCATGGCTGTGGCGAATCGGTCGTGATTGAACATAAACCTTCGGTTATCAATGTTCGTACAAAGGGTTCCGTCTTGGTCTACGCTGAGGTATTGGTAGAAGAGTTTGACGATTCACGAGTAATAATGCTCATGAAATGGTCGGAGGAGGGTTGTGTAGCTTGCCCTTTTGAGGTAATTAATCGACTGACAAAGTGGCTCTTCATTGTTGAAGTACGGTTGGTTGAAGGACCATTCCGGTTTACACGTTTTCGCATCCCACCACGGACTGGGTTGTTCCTGTTTCTGTGGATGGGTAGTAGTTAATGGGGCCTTGCCTTTCGATCTCGCGGATGGTCATGATCCGGAAGCCATACGCAAACAAAATCCTAACCGAGTGGGAGTATTTAAGGTCTTACCTCGTGAGATAGGTTGAATCAATAGAAATTTCGGACTTGACAATTTTGAGGCACATCGATTTGCAAGCTTGGAGAGTTTTAGCACGATAAAACTGAACGATTTGAAATAAAAACCCTTGGCTCACGTGGGAGAGGTGATGAGAGAGGGACCCAGGCCTTGAAATGGCCGAAAATGTCAAGACGAGGGCTTCGTGGGCCCCTTTAAAGAAATATCTCACCACGGTGAGCTATAATCTCGCTGCAGCGAGAATAGAGAACATATTTGGTTCTGTTTTGGTCATGGTTTAGGCTGTATCAATCTTTGGACAGATGGGTTATGGTCTAGACTTGTGGTAGGCATTAAATAGTATCATGTGAGAGTGGTGTTGCCATGATTATGGGTCATTTGACCTACGGTGTACTAAATTTAAGAGGTATGCAATTTATATCATTTTGGTCCATTCTTGCTATTCCATGGACTCTATCATAGTTCGGATGGAACTATCAACAATTATTCAATACCCAGAATTTGAGAAATACACGTAAGCATTAGTGTTAGATATAATACTAATTACATTACGAATTTGTCATCGTTTACACATACGTGGATTCATTTACACTTGACTACCAAAATTGCCAAAGCGCACAAGTGACTAATCTTAGTGAAATAGCTCCGGGTACTGTTCTCTAATTTCTGCCTCTCGTTCCCATGTCACTTCATTGGTGGAGTGATTGTGCCACTGGACCAAAACCAAAGTAATTTGTTTAGTCCCCAAAATTTGTTCCTTTTGATCTAAAATTTTGATCGGTTCTTCAATTATGGTCAAGTCCTCATGAACTTAAATGGGCTGATAATCCAACACGTGCGACGCATCACGCACATACTTCCTCAACATCGACACGTGGAAGACATTGTGTATGGTAGATAGCTGAGGTGGCAAAGCGATGCGATAGGCTACTTCACCAACCCGGCCTAAAACTTCAAAAGGGCCAATATATCGAGGGCTGAGTTTTCCTCACTTGCCAACTTGCATCACACCTTTTGTTTGCGAGATCTTCACATATACATGACCTTCCACCTGGCAAGGAACATGATTGTTAGCCTTATGCAAGGTATATTGAATTTTAAGACACATTGTGCGTATGAGTTACCTGAAATTCCACACTCAATCTTTTAAGGTCAGCGTAACTCTTCTGATAGCTTTGCGCTACATTTAGTCGTTCTCGGATGAGATAGAGGGTCTCGTTTGTGCTTTCAATGAGTTCCAGGCACAATAATATTCGCTCTCTGATTTCTTCCCAATTTATTGGGGATTTACATCGGCGGTCATATAATGCTTCAACTAACGACAGATTTTTATCCCACGACCTTGGAAATCTAACATGCCGATACTCGCCTGGTAGCTATTGTTGTAAGCAAATTCAACTAACAACAGATGTTTATCCCACGACCTTGGAAATCTAACATACAGGCTCTGAGCATATCCTCTATCACCTGATTCACCCTTTCAGTTTGTCCGTCAGTTTGAGGGTGAAAAGTCGAGCTAAATTCTAGTTTTGAACCCATTCCTTCTTGGAATTGCTACCAAAATTTAGATGTGTAGAGTGGGACCCGATCTGATACGATGGTCGCTGGTATGCCTTACAATCGAACAATCTCCCTCAAATATATTTCTGCCAATTTATCAGCTGTATACCTTGTGCTGTAAGGTCGAAAGTGAGCTGATTTGGTTAACCGGTCAACAATAACCCAAATTACATTATAACACTTCTGTGTTCTCGGCAGCCCAAGTATAAAATCCATTGAAATGTCCTCCCATTTTCATTCGGGAACCGCTAGGGGCAATAATAGACCAACAGGGTGTGTATGGTCCACCTTGATCTGTTGACAAACCAAACACTCGAGTACATATTCAGCGATCTCTCTTCTTTCCCTTCCAACAAATTTTTTTCTTTAAGTCGTGGTAAATCTTGGTACTGCCTGGGTGAATAGCATAAGCTGATTTATAGGCTTCTTCCAATATGTCTAGCCATAACCCGGTATCGATGGGTACACAAAGTCGGCCTTTGTATAATAGGGAACCATCACTATTAACTGCGAAGTCTTGTTGGTTTCCATTGTTTACACTCTTCCTGATGGTCATAAACTCTGGGTCTTTCAGTTGGCTTTCTCTGATCCTTTCGAAGAGGTCTGATTTGACCTTAATATTTGCTAAGAGTGGTCTAGTCTAGTTCCCTTCATTTCAAACTGAGTGTCGGCGGAGGTTAGGTTCTCAAGCAGTCTCCATCTATGTATTCTGACCATTAAATGTGTTAGCTGACCGGATGATTTGCAGCTTAGTGCATTAGCTACTACGTTTACCTTCCCTGGGTGGTATTGGATGGTGCAATCATAATCTTTCAAGAATTCCATCCACCTCCTCTGCCTCAAATTCAGATCTTTATGAGTAAACAAGTACTTGAGGCTTTTGTGGTCGGTAAAAATTTCAAAAGTTTCACCATAGAGATAGTGCCTCCAGATTTTCAAGGCAAAAATGACTGCTGCAAGCTCCAGGTCATGTGTAGGGTAGTTCTTCTCATGGTCTTTCAACTGCCTTGATCCATATGCTACCACTCTTTCATGTTGGTTCAATACGCAGCCCAAACCCGTGTGAGACGCATCAGTAAATACCACAAACCCTCTAGTGTCAGATGGTATGATAAGCATAGGTGCAGAGGTCAATACTTTCTTAAGCTCTTGAAAGCTCTTCTCACACGCTTCAGTCCACTCGAATTTGACATTATTTCTAGTAAGTTGCGTGAGTGGTCCAGCAATCTTCGAGAATCCTTCTATAAATCTACGATAGTAGCTGGCGAGTCCGAGAAAACTACGAATCTCGGTGATAGTCTTGGGCTGTTCCCATTTTACTATGGCCTAAACCTTGGATGGATCGACTGTTACACCCGATTCTGAAGTGATATGTCCCAGAAAGCTCACCTGCTCTAACTAGAATTCTCATTTACTTAGCTTTACATACAGATGATGGTCTCGGAGTGCCTAGAGTACTAACCGTAGATGTTGTCCATGCTCTTCTCTCGACTTGGAATAGATGAGTATGTCATCTATAAAGACCACCACAAAGCGGTCTAAGGAGGCTTGAATGCCCGATTCATAAGGTCTATGAAAGATGCAAGTGCGTTGGTCAGCCCAAATGGCATTACGAGGAATTCGTAATGGCCTTACCTCATGCGAAAGGCTGTTTTGGGGACATCTTTAGCTCTCACCTTCATCCGATGGTAACCAAATCGTAGGTCTATCTTAGAGAAGAACTTCGCTCCTTGCAACTGGTCGAAAAGGTCATATATTCTAGGGAGCGGATATTGGTTCTTTATGGTCAACTTGTTCAACTGCTAGTAGTCTATGCACAGTTGCATCGAATCGTCCTTCTTCTTGACAAACAATACTAGTGCTCCCCATAGAGACACACTCGGTCTAAGGAATCCCTTATCCAGTAACTCTTGTAACTGCTCCTTTAACTCCTTCAACTCAGTCGGTGCCATTCGGTATGGAGCCTTCGATACGGGTTCCGTGCCAGGAGCTAAATCAATTATAATTCGACCTCTCTTTCTAGCGGTAATTCCAGTAATTCCTCAGGGAATACCTCAGGAAACTCGCAAGCGATCGGAATGTTGGAAATGTCAACCTTCTCATCCTTTTGTCCTTCTACGAAGGCAAGGTATCGTTGGCATCCCTTGCTGATCAGTCGTTTAGCTTGACCTGCTAATATGAAGGGTACGATGGTCGGTCGAATGCCAATAAATATGAATGGCCTCTCCCTCTCGGGATAGAGAGTAACTATTTTCGCTGAACAATCTACCTTGACTCACAACTTGGTTAGCCAATCCATGCCGAGTATTGCGTCATATCCTTGCATTTCAAGCAGGATTAGATCACCCATAGTTTGGTGGTGTGCAATGGTGACCACAATTGATCGACATACTACATCCGTATTCACTGAACCTCCCATTGGTGTAGAGATAGCCAAGACAAACTCTAGGGGTTCAGGTGTGTAGCCGATCTCCCTGGCAAAGGTCGGTGTAATGAATGAGTGTGTGGACCCTTGGTCTATCAATACTAGATCCTTGGAGCTACATATATCTTTTTGTTTACTCAAGTGGATGACACCTAGATTGAATACATACTACGAATTAGCCGCATATACAAGTGTTATGGTAAAATTTTTGGGGTTTCAAGATTTAATTTATCTGTTCACCTGCTTCATCTAAAATTCAACTAATTGAAATTGACTCTTTATAAGAATTTCATACCTTGAATTACATAATTTCTTGCCCAATCATCCTATGCTGACACTGCATAAGCCCTTGCTTGTACCATAGGACGTGATGCTCTCATGGTTGGTGTAGCTATTGTTGTGCCGTCCTTCATCTCAGGACACTCTTTGATTCGGTGCCCCATCTTCCCACACTTAAAATAAGCTCCTATGCTTTTACGACATTCCTCAATTTTGTGCGGGTTCCCACACTTTGCACATGCTAATGATGGTGTGGAGGAAGCGTTATGAGATGTCGTTGATGGTGTCCTTATTACACTCGTGTTTTTCGGACCTGATGTATTGAAAGGTCTTAGAGGCCTTGGTGGTAGAGGCCTTGGTGGTAGAGGCGGTAAAGCTGCCTGCTCGTAAGACCTCATCGATGCTATGGGAGTTGGTTGTGCAAGTGGCAGCATCAAATACCTTGGTCTTTTATTGGTCTGGTTCGCGCCTGACGCTTGATACTGAGCTTTTCTATTCTTCGCTTGCTCATCTCTTACTTTGTATAATTCCTCGATATCCCTTTCTGCATTGAGAGCTAGTCTTACTACTCTCTCGTATGTGGTTGCCTCAAATAACTTTATCCTCCCCTTGATAGCCGGTTTAAGACCGTACTCAAATTTCTGCATTTTCATTAACTCGATGGCCACCAATGCTGGTGCAAATCGTGACAAATGCATAAACTCAGTCTCGTATTCCCGGACACTCATTTTCCCTTGCACTAAAATTTCAAATTGGATCTCTAGTTGATGCCTCTCAGTGGTCGAAAAGTACTTCTCATGGAAAACTGTCGTAAATTCTGCCCAAGTCCAGGGTGTTCCTGGAGCTTGTGTCCTCTCAACTGATTTCCACCGCGGGTCCGCTTCACCCTCGAGTTGGAACGAGGCCCAACTCACTTTTTCTTCTTCCATACAGCAGACTCGTTGTAGTACTTTTTGGATCTGATTTAGCCATCTTTCGGCCTCTATCGAGTCGGCTTGCCCATAAAAACTTGGTGGTCTCAGTCTTCGAAACTCTTGAAAACCAGATGGGGGTCTTCTCTCAGCCAGTATTTCCATGGTGTTCACCATGGTCTCAAGCAATTGCTGATTATTCCCCATGTAATTCGTAGCCTGATTCCCTCCATCTAAGACATTGCCTAAATTATTTTCAACTTCTGATGCACGGTGGTTGTTGTTGTCGAGGGGAGTTGCATTCGTGGGTGTGGCTATGCCTTCACCACTAGTCATACCATCGGTGCGTAAAATCCTCGGTCTTCCCCTCCCAGGCAGCATGTTGACCTGTTATGACTAAGCAAATGCTAAGTCAGGTCGGTTCTAAGAATAAGGTCTTAGTTCAAACTTACTAGCACAACCTAATGCCATTGCTACTAACTGACGTCATAGCTTTGTATGCCCATAAGATGTACCACTTAGGGCTTTGATACCACCTATGACAACCCAAATTTCCTTACCCAAAACCCTCGTCATCGGATCATGCGGAAGATCCGAAATACAGTGATGCTATGGTATCGAATGTAAGCATCGCAACCTGACAGCTCGATCTTTCCTCATATTTAAACACTAGGAACGATCGAGCTATCTTCCATATGGTAAGCTTGCAAAAGCGGAAACAAAGTGCATAGAACGAAAATAAATACAGAGCATACATCGATAACAAAATGGCATAATAAACCACAGAACTAACTATCATATGCACAAAAGTAAACATCCACCGATGAAGGTCGGCCTCCATCTAAACAGTGGATCAAATATACTTAATATTTAATTACAAGACTTGTTCATATACCATTTGCTCAAAACCCAAAAAGAACTATCCCATTGTCCCAACAAGCAGCTAGGGGAAATGCCCCTCAGGCAGGTCCTCCTCTTTTTATGGGTGGCAATCCGGGTCCTCTTCCCGCTCTGGATCACCCTCCAATTCAGCTCCTGCAACTGTGACGCATAGTCGAGAGTGAGCTTTCACCCAAGCTCAATAGAGAAAATACAGTGCTAAATCATACCTTATCATTCAAATTCATGTTATTGATGCATTGATAAAAATAGATGAAAATCATATTATATCAAAATATATTGAGTGCATAGTCAAAACATGCATACAAACCTCAAACTAGTCAAATCATGATAATGGATCAACATGCTAAAACAATGTGGAGCGAGACTGAAATCGAGCATGAATCGAAACACGTCAACGGAGTAAGTCATGAACACATGTAACAAGGACAGAATTATAAGCATGACAGGTCACATATCATGAATCAAGACATATCATATCACAAGGCATTAGAGTAAGTATCTTGTAGTAGGGAACAGAGTAATCCGTATTAGGACACAAGGTTAGGGGGACTCCACCTCACTCTAGGAGACTCCACTCCCCTTACAACTAATTCACACAAAGAAAGTCACGTGGCAAGGCATCTTGTATTAGGGAACTGAGCAGCCTGTATTAGGACACATGGTAGTAACCTCGGTGACTCCACCCCTCTCATGGAGGCTCCACTCCTCATTGCACATGATCGCAGGAATCACATCACATAGCATGGATCGAATACACATGGATCAAGCAAGTTTCAGAGATGGGGGTAATACAGGTCGAGTACAAGAAAATCAGAGTGCCCATACAACAATCATGCTAAGTGTATGCATAACGAGAGATCACATGTTAACATTCAAGAATTTCAAAATACATATATGAAAATTCTCAGAAAACATAATATACGTGATAACTACATCATAAACATGATTTCGAGAAACGTAAAATTAGCAAGGTATTTTCCCTACCTCAAGTGTCGGACCTTGTGAGTAAACACGCATGGATCGAAGCTAGACTCGCCTCAAATGTCCTTCATGTATAGCCTAGAATACACATCACACACGTCCTTAGATGTTACATAACCTGCTAGTCATAAGTCATAGCCTCACAAGGCACACTAGGTCACACATCCCAAAACTCAGCAAAACAGGGTATCTCGCTGCGGCGAGATACAAGGTCGCTGAGGCGAGCTAATCAGGTTCCACATGCAGTAAAGAGCTCACCACGGTGAGTTTTTCCAGAGGCAAAATTGCCTTGTATTCTCATCGCGGTGAGGGCTTCAGGTGGTTTCTCGCTACGGCGAGGTTCCATTTTGCCGCGGCGAGTCTGACAGACTCACCATTCTTATGTTTTGTCCTTTAAGCCTTTGTTCCTAAAGTTCATGCACATTCTTCGTTGAATGACGTATCCCATCTCCTAACGCGAATTCTCGCTAATCCCTAGCCTCCTATCACATTTAACCCTCATGGGACATAGTCTGAACCCCCCCCCCCCCCCCCGAACATCAAAGGATTTGACTCCCTACTTGGTCATAAATTCGATTTTGTGGGGTTTCAAGGCTTGCATTGCTAGAACGTGACCCCGTCGGGTCAGCCTAAGGCGGATTGAGCCTTCGGACACTAGCATGGTAAATCGTTCACATAGCCTAAGGCATCGTGCTCCACGATTTTGGCTACAAAGCCCCTCACCTGCCCGATTCTCCCCAACTTCATGCATGGACTCTATTCCTCTACAGTTACTAGGACTTACAAGTAGGGCAGTGTGAGTTTACCTTAATGAAGCTCTCGCATGTAGGGCTTCTGAGCCATGCGTATGATTTCTCCCGAGAGGATGCGTTTCATCACTCTGATCCCTACCTGAATGAGCTCTTAAATCAAGTGTTAGTCATTGTGGAATAATCTTCCCGCCTCTATGGTTGGTTCGATCTGTTGGATTTGTCTAGATTAACAGGTTTGGAGGCTTCCTGAAGTGGGGACGAGGAGAAGAAGAAGAAGTTCTCCTGCGTTGCTCTTACCCGACACTAAATCCTCATGCATACACTTAGCGTGCATGGGCTTTAAATGTGGTGGGTTGGCTTTTATGTGAAGTTCATACACCTATGTTGGTGTACAAGTTTAATTAAAGGCCATAGATCTGGCCCCATATAAGTTGTGGGTTCATTCTCTAAGGGGTTCAAACGGGTCTTGGCATGGGGTTCCCTCTACTGGATCTAAAACGTGGGCTTTGTGCTCTAATGGACCTTACATTAGGGTCTTTAACTAATGGATCCCCGCTTTGGGTTGGTTCAAGTGTGGAACTCATACACTCATTTAGATATATGAGATCCGGCCCTCTCCCAACCATGGTCCACACCTAAATAAGTCCAGCCCATGAGTCTTAACATCAGGTCCTCACTACTCGGTCCAGACTATGGGCTTTATAATATCACAAGTTTTATACCCAGCCTTCAACTAATGGCTTCTACTTTGTATTGTTGACTAATGGGTCTAAGCCTTGGTGCTATCTATTGGCCTCACACACCAGGTCTATTTACCTATTGGCTTGGTTCCACAGAGGCCCAATTCAAATATTTGAACCAATGTGTCATGTCCATCAGGTGCACATCAATCAGATCATGGTGTGGTTACGAACCAGAATTTAGCGGGGTGTTAAACATGATGTCTTCCATGTTTCGATGCTCTGACACTATGTTTCGGACCCTCTCACATTATTGTACTAGAGTCTGTATAGATAAGAGAGGACCTCACTTATGAAGAACAACCGGTGCAAATTCTTGATCGGAAGGAACAAAGACTTTGCACCAAAACAATCCCATTAGTAATAGTCTTGTGGAAGAACCAAGTGTTAGAAAGTGCTATTTGGGAAACTGAAGAAAAAATGAAGAAAAACTTTCCTTCTTTATTTGAATGATGGATTTATGAATCTAGTGATATGATACACACCCCTTGTTTTAGTTTCAATCTATATGTGTATGTTTACAGTATTTTTTTTTTCTTTTATGACTTATTGAATTCTCTTACAACTCTTAATCTATTGTAATTGCTTGATTCCCTTATGACTGCTTGATTCGATTGCCCTATAACTGTTGATGTCATCATTTAATTCTTTTGAATATATATTGACATCATTAAAACTAGAAGAAACAAGTACACATTTTGATGTTAAGCCAAGTCATGGATGTTGAATCTTGACAATACAGGACATGTTTATACCAATCAAAAGGATAGGATACCCTCCCTAGTGGAATTCCGAGGATGGAATTATTTTTAAGGAGGGGAGAATATAACAATCTAAACTACCCTAACATGTTTTAAATGTCTAAATATATGAACAATATTGTGCACCTAGATTAAATTTTTAAGGTCAACCTTGTTGACTATGACCTAAGGCCGAAGAACCCTTGACAACAAAATACCCAAAAATTCTCATATTATGAACTGTGTGTGATAAGAGTAGTAAATAAGTTAAGACCTAATGACTGAGTCTCTCCAAATATATGCTTAAGCGTGGATGGCTCCCATATTTCAATGGGCAGGGCCAATCTATTGGGTCATATGAATTTAAAAGAAACTTAGGTGAGTTTAGGTCTACTCAAGTCTATGCGGATCTAGTTTTTGTTTGAGTCCACATTAAATTGGGCCATAAAATATTTCTTAAAGTAGTTGAGTATTAATAAGCTCATCTCTATCTCCTAAGAAATCCAGACCGTCAAAGAAATGGTGTGGTGAACTTTACTAAGAACAAAGTACCTTGGTATTTGAAACTCCACCCCCAACCATCCAAAAGAACTAATGATTGGTCTCTAAAATGTTATAAATTATACTCAAACCTCGGCCTTGTTAGCCCTCACTTAACTACTAATGGGTGTTTTTAGTTCATGTTTTGTTGCAACAGGTTCAATGGCCGGATCAATGTAAAATGAGTCAAAAAAGCAAAATTAGAAGAAACTAAAGCAGTGGCAAGCAATCCAAGGAAAAAACAGTGAAAGAAATGATTGAATGGTCATTTCAACCAGTCAAGATGGCATTCTCGACCGGTCGAGATCACTCAGAAAATGAGTGGCTAAAGAAAGAAGAGAAGAAGAAGAGCAATGACAAAATGGACAAATGGAATTTTCGACCGGTCCTGTAATAACTCATACTTTTTGAAAAATGCTGTATCGTTGACCTTTGACGAGAATGCATGCTTTTGACTGATTTGACCCAAGTCAAACATTTGACCTATGTAATGCGGTCTTGAAACCCCACTGGTTATAATTGGACTTACGTGCCAAACACATTAAATCTCAACTCGTACCCTATGTAGAGCATGTGTGTGTGTGCATGTTGCACACAAACCCAAGCCCAAGCTGTATCTTGGGCCTCAACTAGAATCTCAACTCGAATCGAGCCTAATAACCCAAATGTGCATGACTAAGCGTACGTGTTCGATACCGTACGCAATGCGAATCTTAGATTCCTAAAAATAATCATTTTCATAAAAGTTTGCCTTGTAATAAAGAATATCTATATATATTGAAGTGTGTAATTAGTTACACAAGCTCCATGAGAGCACCACTAGGTAGAGGCATGATTAGTATGCATGAGGTTCAAGGAGCAAAATCTGTTAAGTAAGATTAGACCATATTTTGGGACATGTTATAAAGACCAATACACCCTTCTTGGTGTGCCTGCTCAGCAATGAATCTAACTCCCATGGGTTATATAAGAAAGAACCTATGTCCTATTCCTTTGGCAAACCCATTTGAGTTCGGTTGAGATAGAAAGAGGAGAGAAGAGAGTAGAGAGAAGAAGCTCCATCCCTTACATTTTGAAACCCAATCCACTGTTTGATCTCCTCCCAAATCTTTCTTTCTTCTTTGAGGAGATCTTCGCTCATTCCGACCCTGTGAAACTTGATTTTCTCTTCGTAAGATGGAAGAGAAGAGCTTGGAGAAAGACCTCCTTTCTTCGCATTTTGAAGCCCAAAATCACCGTTGGTCTCCTTGCAAAACTTCTTTTGCTTCTTCAAGCTGATTCTTTGCCGATTTCACAAACGTTAAGTTTTGATTTTTTTGAAGATCTTGTCATGGAAGCAACAAGTGGCTTTAACATGAGTTCCATCAACCCCGATCACTGTAGAAGTTGCTATCACGAGTTTTGAAAGGTGAGATTTATAATTTATGCCATAGAAGTAGTTTAGACTTTGGTTTGTATGAGTATTGGAGAGAATTTAGGTTTATTTTGGAGTTTTGAGGGAAAAAATGGGTTTTAAGAAGGGAAAAAATGTACAAAATCGTGCACAGTCACGCGTGTGAGCTGGAACTCGCGCCGGCGAAGTGCCTTCAAAAAATAGGCCAAAAAGTCCTGAAAACAGTTGCTCGCGCGACTGCGACTGAAGGACTGACACTGTCTCGGTATTTTAGCCATAAATTTTACTCCAAACTCGGATTGACATGATTCATACGGAGTTGGAAAGAGAATAACGAGCTCTACAACTTGTGTGAATTAACAAACTCATGAATCAAATGTTTTGAGGGTCAAAATTGAGCGGGAAGTTGGGTCAAGTTCTAAGTTAGTATGAACTTGTCCAATTCTGCCTCGGTTTTAAGAAAATACTTAAATATGTCTAAGTTATTAGTAATTAGAGTCAATCCTTGATGTATCATTGTATATGTGACGTAGATTGAGAGTTGGAAACCGTTGATTGGACCTTGATTTTGCTTCCGTTTTCGCACGACTTCGAAATTGAAGTAGGGGGAATTCACTACCTAATTGCATTTTTGATTTTGATTCATAGATAACGTTATATAATGGAATGATTTGTAACTATTTTTGAATATTTGAAAACTGTGAAAGATGAACTTGTATTTGATTCCTTTGAAAAGAAGTGAAACTTTTCAAGTATTTGACTAGTTTTGAATATTTGAATTTCCTTGAATTATTGATTTGCATTTGAATATTTGAAATCTCCAAGTAATGATTTGCATTTAAACTCTTTGATATATCGAACTTTGAACCTTGAACCTTTGAAACTTTTAATATTGATATGAACTTTGAATCTTTTTAGATCGAAAACTGAGCATTGAATTTATAACTTATGAACATTAAATCCTTTGCAATCTGATGCGACGTCGGAAATAATGTAGGGAAAACTCCATGAGTAATTACATTTCGACTTTTATTCATAGATTGTATGAGGTGTTCGAATTGAATTGTGATCATTAGAACTAATTTAGAAATTTGATTTTTAATTATGAGTTCATTTTGAAATCTTTGAAATATCAAATCCTTGAAATTTGACTACATTGAACTTCAAATCTTTGAGCATGAACTCTGAATCTGAATGTGACATTTAAATCTAAATATGAACTTTGAAATTAGAAATTTGAATTTGAATTTGAACCATCAGTCTGAACTTTGAAAATAAGAAGCGTAATTCGAACCGACACGACGGCATAATCGTGAATTGAACTGGTACGGCAGTTAATCTGTGAATCGAACCAGCATGGCGGCATATCCATTAATCGAACTGGTACGGCAGTTAATCCATGAGTCTAACCGGCACGATGGCATATTCGTGAATCAAACCAGCATGACAGCATATCCGTGAATCGAACCAGCACAGCGGCATATCCGTGAATCGAACTAGTACAGCAGCTAATCTGTGAATCGAATTGGTACGGCAGTTAATACATGAATCGAACCGACACAACGGCATATCCGTGAATCGAATAGGCACGGGAACATATCCGTGAATCGAATAATAAGTAAGGTAAGTTGAAGTGGATCGCCATCGCAGATTTTATGTACACACTGTGGATCGCTAGGGTGGATTATAGGGTGTCTGTGGACTGCTAGGGCGGATTATATATGTATCTTTGAACTGTTAGGGCGGATTATTCATACAATTGTGGACCGCTAGGGCAGATTATATGTAAGTGAATCAAACTTGATCTTTGAATCTGAATCGAACTTGATTTTTGAATTGAACTTAAACTTGAATCTTTGTGAAACTCCACCTAAGACATGTGAATTTCAAATTTTGTTTTGATATGAAAACGTCCTTGGAAATCTCGTTTGATACGAAAATGACTTGACCGTTCTGAGATGAAAATGGCTTTGAAGCATATCCCTGTTTTAAAATGAAATGCCTTCTGAAAGCTTGTATTTGAATCTGTGTTTTGATGAGAAACTGCTTTGAAATTTTATTCTGATAACAAATTCTTTTGGAAATTTGGTTTTAAAATTTTGTCTTCAAAAAGGCTTGAATTCTATCATTGAATTTATGTTTTGATATAAAACTGCCTCTGAACTTTGTCATCTAATCTATGTATTTATATGATAAAATGTAATTGCTCTTGGGTTTTATCTTTTGAGCTTAGACTGTTAGCACACCCCGACTATACGTCACAGGTGCAGATACCGATCATGACCCCTAGCTTGAGAACGATCTCGCTTTTGTACCAGAGGGTGTTGTATTGCCTACCTGGTAATTATTAGAGGGTTAAAAACAGCAAATTAAAAGGAAAAATCACAGAGACATGAAACCAAGGTAGGGCAATCAGATCTGTAAGAACCAGAGCTGTTGCAGCAAGCTTTAAAGGGGTAAGTAAGGGTATGTCCACAGGAAAATGTGCTTCAAAATAGGGTAAATCTCCAGATCTATAATAGATCTGACACTCTATCCTATCCTAATTTAAGCTAAGGCAAGAAAGGAAAGAGGGGAGGTTTTAGGGATTGTCACTTTACTAAAAACTACAAAAATATAATGTAAAATGCAAATGATCCAGAATTGATTAAAACACAGATTTAAGGAAATGAAGAAAAATGATTAAAATTAAAAGGGGGAGAATAGCAGCTAGGGATTTTGGTCTTTACTGAAAATTGATTGGTTCAGAGGCAGTGCAAGGAACTGATTTGCAACAATCTTTCATTTCGCTACAAGCTCAGATGCAAGGTATAAGAATCCAACCTAGGCCAAAGAATTGGAGTGAGCCTAAGGCTATGATCTGTCCACTTGAATGGTCATAGATCATCCTAGAGATTTCTCTAATTCAAGGGTCGTAATTAGAATAACTAAATCATTGCAAATGATGTGGATGCAAGGCTACAAGCTCAGGCATCCACAGGGAAATTAAATATAGGGAAATCAAATGGCAATCAAGAGATCTATAGATTCAAATTAGCTTTATAGTCAATAATTTATTAATTCTATACAACCTACAGTACAATTGTTCTCAGATATGCAATCTGTGTAACATCTAATCCCCATACAGAGAGTTGAACCTCTCAATTTATAGCTCTCAACCTCTCCCTAGCTACTAAAAGTGTTTAGCCAACCATGGTTGGTCTAAAGAGAGAATGGGAAAGAAGGAAGAGGGAAGGAATTTTGGAGGGTAGAGGGAATTTCGAATTTTGGTCTAAGCTCTCTTAATTTTTGGATGCTTCTTCAATGAAACTTCTCTTCCATTTATAGTCTTCCCCTCTATCCTCAGATCTGTTTCAGCCAATCAGAGCTCAAGGGAATAATTTTGTTATTTTGAGCTACTGATGTGGCTGATTTTGCTTCTAGAAACTCTCTCCAATTGGTTCAAATTAGACAAGTACATGTGAGGTGGTTAGAGGGTTCCCATTCGTGCCCATATGTATTCCGAAAATACCCTGAAACTAGCCAAACAGCCTTGGGACATGTATGCACAGAGTACTGGAGTGAGCTGCTAATGTGGCTGGAACTTAGAAGTTCCCAAATCATGCTTTGAGAGGTTCAGGGAACCTCTCGATAGTTTCTGAGTCTCCATTGTGTTCCATTCGACAAGTTGGAATAAGCTTTCGACAGGTTGGGTGCACTTCTCGACAGGATACATCAATACCTAGCTGCTGTCCTTGCTCTAGCCATCCTCTCGACAAGTTATAATTCAAACTCTCGACATCTTATACAACTCCAGGTGAGTCTTGATAGGTTATGTTCTGCTGTTCGACAGGATGACGCACTCCTCAACAGGTTGAAAACATCCTCACGAAAATGAATGCAGCTTCAGGTAAGTCTTCGCTAGGTTCACTTTGACTTTTCGATAGGTTCAGGGGAACCACTCGACAGGTTCAATTCTAGCTTTCTGAATCTCGCGAGAAAACTCTGCATGAGGTGACCTCTCGACATATTGTTCTGCACTATTTGACAGGTTGCCTTTCTCTGCTTCAACCCTTTGATAGGTTTTGTCAACCTCTCGATAAGTCCACTTCCTCATATCAGCACCTCTCGATAGGTTCAAGTATACCTTCATATCCTCTCGACAAGTAGCTTTTTATAGTTTAAACTCCTCGACAGGTACTGGGAACCACTCGATATCTTCATATTTCAGCCCATAGACTTGTCGACAGGTTGGATTAACCTCTCGACATGTCCTGTTATTTGCTTCCACAGCTGGCGCACAGTTTTGGGATGCTTTCCTTCATCTGTCCAGCAGACAGTAGCCTCTTGAGGGGTTCAATCTTCATCTAATGCAACTGCTCTTGCTCCCATATGTGCCCAATTGGACACATGCCATTCCCATAGACCTTTGAGGCTCTGTGAACTGCTTGATTGGCTGGCCTTTTAGGTTGCATGAGCACATGTTGAGGCAGTAGGTCTCTTCTTTGACATTTTTAGATGGCTGTCTGCACTATGACTGTAATTTATTTCTTAACTACAAAACACACTCAAGACACATTATTAGTCACCTCAAAGGTCCATCATTGATGAGGTTAGGAGGTTAAAAAATGGTAATTTTCATTGATTAACAGAGGGAGAAGGTCTTCTGTCTTAGGTGCTGATTTTTGATTTGGGTGTAGTGTTGATCATTGGACTTCGGTTTGGTACGTCCAGTGACGGCTTTGTATTCCAGCAAGACTTCAGGAAATAGAACTTGTATTCAGTTATATATTAGTGCGCCACTATTTAGGTGATGGTCGGCCATCACCGGTGGTTTAGTTATTTCTTTTGAATTACGTATCCTCTACATAGAAATGGAGATTTGATTTTAGTTATGCCATATGTATATCTACTTTGATTTTTGCGCTTATATGTGAATGTACAAAAAAAAAAGTATTATGTTTTCAGATTGTGATCTACGATCTGGCTATCCTGGTATTCCCAGTTGGTAAAAAAAGAATTATCCCAGAATTTCGTGTTGGGAAAATCCGGGCTGCCACAGGTTGAGTTTAAAAGAGCTTCAGAAGACATTAAATGGATTGATCGAGTCCAATTAGACCAGTCGAGATGGATCAAGGTAGAATGCAGATATTATATATATAATCTTGACTACTCGAGTCTGAAGCCTAAAGCAAAGAGGAGGAAGCCAATCTGAAGGTCGACCGGTCGAGATTCATTCTCGACCGATTGAAATAGAGTTTTCACGTGAAAATCAAGCTTCTCCAACTATTTTTCTTCTGGCTTCCGACATCCTCTCCGGATTCTTCTTCTCTACCTGATTTCGTGGGATCTCCTAGGTTACGTGTCGTGTATAATTGTGTTAGGGCTATATACATTTATAAATAAGGACCCTAGAGTTAGGTTTAGGCATCGCTTTTGGCAGAACTTTTCTAAAGAGTTTTGGCGTGAGAGTTCGTAAGTTTATATTAGTTTTTAGTTTTGGAAAAGAGTGAGATTGATTGTAATCATCTAGAGAAGATTGATTCAGTAATGATGAAGGTCCTTCGATCGATGCGAGGCTAAAAGTTTTCAGGGTGGGATCTCTTGTAAATTTCATATAAGTGTTTAATAAAATCTTATTTCTTTTTTTATTTTTAATTCCGTTTATGGTACAATTGCATGTTTGAGGTTTCGAATATATCAAGAATGCGATGGTAATGTTGCATTTCTATTTAATTTAATTATGATGTAAGGCCTTGTAGGGATTAGGGTTAGATTAGATAGAATATTCACCGATGAACTAGGGTTTGTAGTGTAGTTTTAGTTGGTTACTGCAATGATGCCTTGATGTTTAGATTTATCTAATTCATATATGAAGCGATAGATCTTGTAGCCTAGAGTGGGAGTACCAGGGATTTAAAATAGGAAAGAAATAGGAGATTATTATTCACGGGTCTGAGATCCAAGAGAGATCCCAGACTGCCTTCTCATATCTTATTTCAAAACTGATTTTAGGTTTTCCTTTTATTTTAAATTTAGGAAACTTAATTTTATACAATTTTTATTAGGATAGGACAAAGGTTAGACTAAATAAACGACAAGTCCCTGTGGTTCGACACCCGCCCTAGTACTTCAAACTTGTGCACTTGCAAAGTTTAAATTGAAAACGATCAAATTTTTGGCATTGTTGCCTGGGACTTCGGCTTTATTTTGTTTAATTTTTGTCTTATTACTGTATCCTTGTATTATATACTAACCCTAGTTTTCTTTATTTTTGTTTTATAGGCTTGGGAGATCGAAGGCTCGGATCTATCAAGGCTTATCACGGGACGCTGCGAGAGGCTTGGGTACGTGTTTTTTTTATTTCCATTAGTTAGGATAGTGTTTTATTTTTATTTTTATTTTCTATTTATGCCAAGGTTTAGGTCATAATTCCCTTCTCTAGAGCGACTAAACTTTGAGCTTGACAGAACTAGCCGACATATCCGCGCTAGCTCACATTCTTCTAAAAAATTCATAAGTTTTGAACGTTCTAGCCACCCTACCCTACCTCCAATTCAATATAATATGGCGGGAGAAGAACAACCGATGGCTAAGATGTTGAGGGAGTACTATACACCGTCTTCTCTTGCGTCTCCCTCATGTATTCGATTACTCGCAGCCACCGGTAATGGAACCTTCGAAATTGAGCCCAACTTCGTTCAAATGCTTTCGAGCTTCCATGGGCTTAGTAACGAGGATCCCTATGACCATCTCACAATTTTTTTAGAAGTTTTCACTATTTTTAAAATTAATACGTTATTGGAAGAGGCCGCTCATTTGAGGCTCCTCATTCTCCTTAAAGGACAAGGCAAAGAAGTGGTTGAACTCTTTGCCTCGCGATTCGATTACTAATTGAGATAAGTTACAAACCAAGTTTCTCATTAAGTACTTCCCAATTGGCAAGACGAATCCCATTCGGAAAGCCATAACTATGTTTCGTCAGAATCTGGATGAGTCCTTCCTCGAGAGTTGGGAACGCCTTATGAACTTCTGTGCACGTGTCCTGATCATGAGGTTCCAAATTGGCAAGTTGTGAAGAGCTTCTATGAAAGTTTGACTGAGAAAAACCAGCAGATGATCAATGCCTCTTGTGGGGGTACATTCCTCATAAGGACTGCAGGCGATGCTTGGGAGCTCTTTGAGAACTTAAGTGAGACTTTGGTGTTAATAGCTGCATCGAATCGATCGATCCTGGTTTCACGGATCACACCTCCTAAGTGAGGAGGGATTTATGAACTGAAACCAACGACGAACATTTCTATCAAAGTCAAGGCTTTGGAAGAGAAATTCGAAACCATGTTGAGTGCGAAGTCGCACTCAGTAGCTCAAGTGAAGCTTGTGGCATATGCCAAAGCCCAGCTCATTCAATTCCCAATTGTCCAGCTGCACCATTATACCCTGAGGTAGTATAAGAGCACATAAATGCTACTTATTCCTTTCAGAGATCAGACCAAAATAATTTCAAAAATACTTATAATCCCAACTGGAGGAATCAGCCGAATCTTGCTTGGAAAAATAATGCAATTAGGGTACTGTTCAGCCTTCTGGGCCCACGTACATCTCACAACTCTCGCAGCACCAAGGCCAGCAACAGTATAAACCTCGTTGGAGTATTAATTTTGAGGAAGCAATGTTGCAGGAAGCCCAAAACTGGCAGCAACCATCCCAGCAACAAAAGCAATTACTCCACTCTCATACGTAGACCATTTCCAAGCTTGAAACCCAGATTGGGAAAATAGCCATTGCATTAAATAAGAGAGATGATGGTCAGTTACCATCTTAACCAGTAAACAACCCAAAAGGTCAAGTAATGGCAGGGGAGACTTCTTCTCCCCCTGACCCAACAGTACCTTGATGAGCACTTTGAGAACTAAGTTCTCTACCAGATTTCGACTGGTCGAAACAGATTTTGACCGATCGAGTTGCTCAAGATGGAAGTGAGGAAGAGAAAATTTTGATTGGTTGAGTTGTCTCGACTGGTAAAAATTATCAAAATATAATAGCGTATTATGTTTCGACTGGTCGAAATGGTTTCGACCGGTCGAAATGGTTTCGACCGGTCAAAACGGTTTCGACCGGTCAAAACTAGGAACTAAAGCTTCAAAATAGAAGCCTGTGGAGAAATTTAATTTTCTCCCATATTTTCAATCGGTTGAAACCATATTTTCGACAGGTCAAAATGGTTACGACCGGTTGAGAATCAAGGGTTCAGGGGTATATAAAGGCCTGAAACCAATCGAAATTCTATTTTGACTGGTCCAAAACCCTAGTTCCCTTGACTTCTTCTTCCTCCTTGACCTCCCGCGTGAAACCTTTTAAATTTTTTTATTTTTTTTGCATGCCATTTCACACTTCACCTTCCACACGAATTCATTTACTCCACCATTTACAGCACCTTTCAGCCTTCCGCCGTGGATTGTCGATTGTCATTTCACATTCTGCCTCCCCACACCTATAAATTCAATGCGAGGGCTCGACTCTTCGCATCTTGTGACCGCAATCGGCATTGCTCACACTTCAAAGGTAACTTCAGGCCATTTCTTTTTATTTTGCTTAGTTTAGATTGTGTAGGTGTTAGTTTATATGTAGATTGTTTATATTAGTTTTTAATTCTGTAAGTGTTTGTGTGTAAATTTAGTATTAATGGGTAAAAGACGTGACAAGGGCAAGGCACCAATGGTGGATACCCCGCCCAAGAAAAAGAAAGGAACCACTGTGCCTCCGAACCCCGGTGCTGGTATTCATATCGACACCAGGGCGTCGACTATTACACCGCAGCCACCACAGCTACCACAGTGACTACCATGACCCAACCCCCAAAGGGGGAACTCGCAGGCATCTATGATGCACCACGAATTCTTTGTCGAACATGAGTTCGACATGGAAATTTTCAACACGCTCCTTGAGGCCCAATTTTCATTAGCCTATTTCAAGCGAGTCGGCCTCGCAAGCTCATTGACGCCCTCCTTGACGTCGGTGTACTCTCACCTGGTTTGACTATTTTACGAAAACCACTTATACAATTATGCCGGACCAGGTTGTTTCTCAATGAAAGTCGATGGAGTCGACATTTTGTTTGATAGGGTATAGCTTATTGAGGCCTGTGGCATCCCAGCCACACCTCCCATGGGGTGTGACCTACCAAGGAGCCAAGACTACCCCAAATTTGAGGAACTGGTGCGTGCCGTTTTCGGCAAGCCACCAATTGGACCCATGTATACCAGTGCGTACCAACACACCTGTGCCACCCTCCTACCTGACCTATTCGTTGCGGACATAGTGTTGTACAAAAACTATTCCCGATATCACACAAAACCCAATGTCGTAGGAACAGTCTACAGATCCTTTATGCAGTCATCAAGGGCTTGTGGTTTGAGTCGACGAAGCTGGTTTTCTACGGGTTCCTTCATACCCTTAAGAAACTAGCATCGCCGTGATACCGCATGGTTTCACTTCGGCTTTTGTATGGGCTAGTGATCTCACACTTGTTACTCCGCCAGGTGTACAAGATTGACCCAAAGGAGCTGACCTTAAAGGCGTTGACCAAGCTCTATGAGCACGAGCCAATGGAGGGAATCTCGGCCCACTGCTGCAGAACAAGCTGCTATGGCTACGCCTCCGACAGAGACTCCGGTAGTCTTTGTCCCTAACCTTTCTGGATCTGTTGCTAGGGCAGCCAGCACCACCATGCCCATACCATCATTGGCCCAGCCTATACTTTTCACACCTTCACCATCACCACCACTTGAGAGGGAGGACACCTCATTCTCCCCTTCGTCTCCTCGACCCCATGACCATTCCCATGGGTCGAGCCCACATCCACCATAGCACCTCCGATCACCGTGATTTTCACGGACACCATTGCCACAGTGGAGCATGTACCTGTAGCCTCCACTTCCACTCCTCTATCCATACCCCTTCCATCCACATTTTTACCCGACACCTTCAACATCGGTGTCGGAGGTTTCAGTGGCCTGATGGAGGAGGCCATACATGGGGGCGCTGCCCCATCTATGGACTCATTTTTTCTGAGTACATCACAATCCAGGGTGGAATAGCATCTCCTCGCATTAGAGGTGGGGCAAGCTGAGATTTGAGCCGACCTGACCTCCATGAGGGGGATTTTACACTAGGTGATGGAGGGGATTGCCATTTTACTATCGAAGATAGGTCCGAGTGGGTCTTCCTATGATGGCGACCCTGCTCCTCCACTTAGTCCACCTCCCCCACCACTGTCTGATGAGCCCTTCATGGAAATCAAAGGATTAGTTTGAATTTTGAATTTTAGGATCCTAGGAAAGACTAAAACCCAGTGAGCTTTAGATCTATTTTTCCGTTCTTGATGAGTGCATATAAACTCGGAGTATCGTTGAATTCGTGCTTACTTTTTTTTAAATCTCATGCACTTATCTTGGCTTATTTACTTTGCATTGTTTTATATCATCATGCTAGAACACATTGCTCTTTAACTTGAAACAAATAGGAATCGTTACCACCTTGTGAGGAAATGATCGAAGGCTGTCTTTGGCTCGTTTGAACCTAAAATGCCCCACCTCATACAGATTGACCTTTTAGTACCCTTTTTGAGCTTGATTGAAAAAGTTGCCTTTATATGTTTCTTGATAAGCTATGTTAACCATACCCGACACCATTTCTGAAAATTTATAATCTCTGAGAAATTGGGAAAGAGGGATGAGAGTAAATGGGAAGAGAGTAAGTGAAGAGGGATGAGAGTGGTGTTTACTGGGATTATATGGCAGAAAAGTATGTGAAAAGGGAGAGAGAAAAAAAATGTAAAAGGTAGAAAATAAAAAATAAAAAAGGAAAAAGAAAAAAATGTGAGGTGACTTCAAAAGAAAAAGGAGTAGAAAGAGGAGAAAGTTGATAGAAAGAAAAAGAAAAATTTTGAGAAGTTTGAAAAAGAAAGAGTAGAAAATCAGAAAAAATCAAAGTACTTTCTTTTCCGATTTCTCAAAGAAATTTGAGCCCAAATTTTCGCTTCTTTCTTAAACCTTTACCCAAGCCCATTGTTGATATATTTTAGGGTGCTACTTATTATTGGTGATGAGGACAATTTAAAATCAGATAAAAGGTGAGATGAAAGAGATGAAAATAGCAACTATAAATATACAGACCTGCAAGATACAGGGTCCTTTTATAGCAAGTTTTTAAAGTAAGAGTTTGCCCCACAGGGAGTAGTGATCTAAAACCTAATAGGCTGTATAGTAGACTTCTAGATCTACTACAGATCTGGCAATTCTAACCTAGTCTAAGAAAACAGGGAAAGGAAGAGAGTTTTTCGGGTGTCACTAGATCTAATTTATAAAATAGAAATACAAAACTAGATCTAAAAGATTGAGGAAGATGAATGGTAAGATAAAATATAAAATGGGGAGAAATAGAAAGCTAGAGACTGGTTCTTATTGCAAAACAAACCAAGACTTGTGAATTTGCAGCTGTCCTTCACTTGGCTACAAGCACAAGTGTAAGGTAGAAAAATCCAATTTAGACTAGAGGTTTGAATTGATCTTAAGGCTATGATCTGTCCACTTCAATGGTCACAGATCATCTTAGGGACTTCCTTCAATCCAACGGCATCAATTAGAACATTAAAATCACTACAGATGTTGTGGATGCAAGGCTACAAGCTCAGGCATCCACAGGAATATTAAATCTAGGGAAATCAGATGGTAATCAAGAGATCTAAACGTTAAATGAATGGGCTATTCCCAAATACATAAATCTGATTGAAAATCTAATGAAACCACAAGATCTATAGATTTAATTGAACTTTAAAACCAACAATTTGTTGAATCAAAACAACTTACAATAGCTTATTCTCATATTTGCAGTCTATGCATCAATCCACACATCTTCATGCCAAAATTATAATTACAAACCATATCTGACCTACTAGCTAGATCTAATCCAACAGGCTGGATTAGAGAGAGAAGGGGGAAGAGAAAAGGGAAAAGAAAAGCTAAAACTAAACCTAAATGAGTCAAGGAGAACTCGAAGAATTTCCTAGTTTCCTTACTAAAGAATTACAGCAGCAAGGATGCTTATTTATACATATGCAGTGATCCATGTGTCTTGAATTACAACCAATCAGAGGAGAGGAATTTCATTGCAAATACTTCTAATTCATGTGATTAGTGCTCTATCCAATCAGACAGAAGAGAGAGATCCATTCAGTTCTGCATAGCTGAAATAGTTTGCTTCCCGCCAAGATTTTGGTTTGAAAAATAGTTTGTATGTGGGCAGCTATCCCATGTGCTTTGGAGTTCTCAAAAATACCCTTGCCGACCAAAGAAAACTCCAACTGTAGCCCTCACATAATTATTGCAAATTAATTGAACCTAAGCTGCTGTGGATGTCCAAATTAATCTCAAAATCCATTGGCTGCATTTGGAACCCAAGATAGCCCCCAAGTGGTCACTGATAGTAGCTGATGACAGCTAGACCCCGAGCTTCAAGCAGTTCAAAGAAGGAATCGAGAGGTTCAAAGCACAAAAACAGCTTCAGCCATCTATTCATGAGGTATACTGAACATCTCGACAGGTTGGTTGAAGGTGTAGATTTGAATTCACGAGGTTGAAGCATCCATTCGCTAGGTGCTGAAGTGCAGCTGGGAACTCAGCAGCTTCAGGTGATAGTTCGTGAGGATGGAAGGAGGATTCGAGAGGTTCTGTAGTGTGCACTTGAGAGGATGGGGTGGATGGCCTTGAAGACTGCAGCTTCGGCAATGGATTCAATGGGTTGCTATATCTGTTCGAGAGGATGGCTGAAGGTGCAACCATCCATTCGAGAGGATAAAGGAGACTGCTGGTCGATAGGTTCAAATGTAATTCATCTTCTCGAGAGGTTGGGTACATGGAAAGCTCGAGAGGATGGGAGGTGTTGTCGACAGGTTTGCTGAAGTTTAAGATCTCAACAAGTTTTGAGAGCTTTCGAACTATTCGATACGTTCATGGTTGTAGGATATTTTGAGAGGTTCTGTAGGCTACTGTTGGTGCAATTAGACAGGTATGCAGGTCCTCTCGATGGGTTGAAAGCTGAAGGAGTGGATAGCTTCATATACAACTCGTGAGGTTCCCTTTGGAGCTTCAACTGTTCGACAAGTTGGCTGAAGGGGTGTAGATCTACTCGACAGCTTGGGTTTCTAGCTAGGAACCACTCGACTAGTTCTAGTTTCAACAGCAACTCCATTTGATAGGTTAGCCCTGCCCGAACAGTGCATACTTGAGATGCAAGTGTATGCACTACAAGGACTGCTTACTGTTGTTTGCTAAAGTTTGAGCTGCTGCTACCAGGTTTTTAATGTGTAGCTGCTGTGCAGATGGGGTGCAGCCACTGCTATGGCTTGGGCTGTGTTGAATCTTGTATTACTGCAGCCCACATTATTCTAGTGTGCAGCTATATTGCTACTGCTTGAGATGGTGAACCACAAGGAATGTGCACACAACTTCATCTGTTTCTGAGGTGATTGCTGCAAGGTGTCCATTCCAAATATTGCTGAGCTTCCCAGCTGCTCGAGTCCTCAATAGGTAGCTGCAGCAGCACTCTTCTTCATGTGTGAAAACACTCTTCTCTCAGCTTTAAACAATGGTTCTCAACTTCTTCTTATTGGCACTTACTACATGAAAGACAACACTGTGGCTGCATATTCTTCCTAACTGTAAAACAATATTAAAAAGCAGTTATTAGTTACTCTAAGTACTAACAAAAGCTAGGTTTAAAGGGTATAAAATGGTATAAACCAGTGACTAACACCCGTTACAACCTTTAAAAAGACCTTCTTGATCCAATCTCAATTGGTAAATGCGTTGTGGAGAGTGATTGTGCAATGTCTCTGGTGCTAGGTATGACGTGCTTAGGATACAAGCATCCTTTATTATGAGATTTCTTTTTAATTCTTCGATGCACCATGTTTCTTTTATCGTATGAGACTTTTTTATTTGCATTGTAATTCCTTCTCACATGTGTGTGAAAAAGTGAATCATTCATCAGAGCGAGTTTGTTTTGAGTGTATACCTAAGGTGAAGATTGAGTCGAGACTTGGGATCTGACGATTCCCTGTTTGGACTAATCCCGCGATAGAACGATTTTAGCATTGGTAAACACACATCACTCTAGGCATGAATGACAGATTTATCGAAGGATCAGAGCATTGGGCTGATTTGAATAAGCAACAATAGAATCAACATGGTGTCGGTATTTGAGAATGAAAAGATTGTATGTTGAACCGACTGCTGATTTTTTATTTTTAAAAATATATATGATATGAAAACCAAGTATGAAATCTCGTTTTGTCGATGGTTTCAAAAACTTTTTGGAAGTTTGTGGGTACCTTCATTGTAAACCCCCAAGAGACACAACTCCTCCACTAGGGATCACCTAGGAGTTTTAAGCCTTGTTGCATGCGCTAAATGCAATCGTGCTCCCTACGAAAGTGGCTTTTCGTTTATAGATTAGCTAGTACATTATTAGGTTAGTTTTAGTTTTGCTTTTGGGTTATGCTTTTAATGTTGCCTTTGCTTGAGGACTAGCAAAGTTGAGGTTTGGGGATCAGTCTCTAAAATTGTATAAATTATACCCAAATCTCGGCCTTGTTAGCCCTCACTTAACTACTAATGGGTGCTTTTAGTTCATTTTGTGTTGCATAAGGTTCAAAGATCAGATTAACATAAACTGAGTTAAAAAAGCAAAATAAGAAGAAACCCAAGTAGTGGCAAGCAATCTAAGGAAAAATCGGTGAAAGAAATGATTGAACGGTCATTTCGACCGGTCGAGATGGCATTCTCGACTGGTCGAGATCAATTAGAAAATGAGTGGCTGAAGAAAGAAGAGGAGCAATGAAAAAATGGATCGGTCGAAATAGCACTTTCGACCAGTCGAGTTTAAAAGAGCTTCAGAAGACATTAAATAGATTGGTCTAGTTCAATTCAGCCGGTCGAGATGGAATAGGGCAGAATGCATATATTTTATATATATATATATATATATATATATATATATATATATAATCTCGACCAGTTGAAATCTGAATCTGACCGGTCGAGTCTGAAGCCTGAAGCAAAAGAAGGAGGAAGAACGAAGCCTGACCAGTTGAGATTAGCTCGACTGGTCGAGAATTGAGGTTTTAGCCAGCTGGGCGCAACCTAAAGTCGATCTGAAGGTCGACCAGTCACGATTCATTCTCGACCGACGGACTAGGGCTTGTAGCGTAATTTTAGTTGGTTACTGCAATAATGCCTTGATGTTTAGATTTATCTAATTCATATACGAAGTGATAGAGTTTGTATCCTAGAGCGGGGTTACCTAGGGTTCAAAATAGGAAAGAAATAAGAGATTATTATTCATGAGTCTGAGATCCAAGAGAGATCTCAAACTCGCTTCTCATATCTTATTTCAAAATTTATTTTAGGTTTTCTTTTTATTTTTAATTTAGGTAACTTAATTTTATATAATTTTTATTGGGATAGGACAGAGGTTAGACTAGATAAATGATAAGTCCCTGTGGTTCGACACCCTTGTACTCGCCTTAGTACTTTGAACTTGTGCACTTGCAAGGTTTAAATTTAAAATGATCAGCTAAGCTTAAAATATTACCAAACCTAGACATACACCATAGTTACTTTACTTTAAATATATATAAATATATATATATATATATGCATAAAGTTAGAAAAGACAAAGGACCAAGGAGCATGGTAGACACCCAAATTTGGTACAAAGCCTGATCGAAACATACTTCGAGAAAGGTGCATGCCCGAGCTTCCGATAGCACCTCCCATACCTTTGGGAACCTTCCCATATCCTTAGGAACATTCCCAAAACCATTAGGAGTCAACCCTACACCCCTGAAACCCTTCCCAAACCAGTTTTGAACCCTCCCGAGCATTGGTTGGAAAGAGGTGTGTCAAATCATACGAGGAAGTAGAGGTTCCCAGCATTCTAACGGGCCAGGAATCGCCTCAATCAGAAATATACATCAAAAGTTATGGCGGTTTGAATTTGGGGCATAGTAGGGGAATTTAGGCCATTTCTGAAGGACTCTTGCCTAGCGTGTATAATACAAACGCTAGGCCATTTTCTGGAAGAATTTTACCTAGCGTGTATAATATACACGCTACGCCAAATGGGCCCCACAGCGAGCTCTGAACTTCTCAGGGGCACTGTACATATGCCTAGCGTGTATAATATACATGCTAGGCTTAGCTACATTATTTTTTGAGATTTTGCTCGAAAATGATTTTTGGGGTTTAACTTGTTGACCATCCCAATATTTAGGATGAGTTTCTTTAGGACTGTTGCACCCCCATTAACCCTATTTGCAACCCTCTAGCCTTTGAAACCTCACCCTATCATCTACCATTAAACCATATTCACCCATTTCCATAACCTTAAAAAACCCAAAAACCTTATATTAGAGATTACCTAATTGCTAAACCCATTAGCTTTTAAGCATCCCTCTAATTTACCCCAACTCTATAAATAGAGACGCACCCCCCCCCCCCCCGCTTGCTAATGGCTTGAAAAAAACTCTAATAGAGAGAAAACTATTAGTGAGTTCCCTCTCCCATTTTCCAGCATAGAACCCATAAAATTCCAGCACCCTAGTTCATCTTTTAGACTCCATTATTCATCATAAATCCTCGAGGTTTAGCTAAAACTATCCCCTAGCCTTCTTCTTCTACCTCTTAGCTACCAAGCCTTAGAGATTAGAACCTATCTTTCAACCGGTTTGTCATCGGAAGCTCACTGAAGTGCTCTCATATGAGGACCCACAGGTGTGCTACAAGGGCCCGAGAACTCTGACTCTCCCCTCTAATCCTCTACCTTCTTTGCTTTTCCTCTATCCTAGAATTTGAGTCGTTACGCCGCCGAAATTTTAATGATAACGGAGGGCTTAAATAGGATCTGAGTGCCTTCAGGCAAGAGGAAGTGCTATTTTTATTTTTATTTTTTCTTTTATTTGGTCATAAGTAGAGACCGCTTTCGAGCGGGTTGATCGAGTGCCTAACACCTTCCCGATCGATAACCAAAATCCCTACCCAAGAACCACTGGCATGAATCGGTAAATCAGAGCCATATTCTTACACTTCAGTGCTTTTAATATTGATTTAAGTTTCTCGGGACACCAAATGCTCCAGGTGGCGACTCTATATTCTTAGAATGAGTGCATTGTCGCGGCAGACTGGAGAGAGCCCACGGTCGCACAGATGGTGACTCTACTGGAGAGTAGCGCGTAGAGCTTCCCCTTGAAGTATTGGTCTTTTTTTGTTGTTTTTATTCATATTTACTAACATTCTTGGTACCCTTTTTATTTTATACTCACTCCTACGATTCCGTCAATTTTTACTTTCCCCTACTTTTTCGTTATTTAAGCGTGTGTGACCATGGATTCTCTCGAACCCATCGCGACGATGCGCTCACGATGGAATAAATGTAGAGTCGCCACCCGGAGCTTTTAGTAACCTGGGAAACCTTTAAATTAATATTTTGGGCACCGAAGTACTAAATATGACTCTGATTTACCGATTTTTGCCAAAGACTCTAGGGTAGGGGCTTCGGTTATCGATCGGGAAAGGTTTAGGCACCCGATCAACCCGCACGTAGCAGTCTCTATCTATGGCCAAAATAAAAAATAAATGGGCAGAGCTTTCGCTTGCCCGAAATTAATATAGTCCGATCAAGCTTTGAGCCAAACTAAAATTTCGGCGGCGTAATGGCTTGAATCCTTGGACGGAGGAAACACCAAGAAGGCAGAGGAAGAGAGGGGTGAGCCGGAGCTCATGGGCCCTTGTTGCACCATGGAAGACCTTCGCTTCGGTGTACTTCTGATGGCTTTAAATGGCTTAAATGGTAGGAGAATGGATTCTAATGCTAGGATTCGGTAGATGGGAAGTGTAGGATGAAGCTAGAGACTAAGCTTGACTAAAAAGGGGTGATCTAATGGTAGAAAGGGATTGAAAAGGGTGAACTAAGCATGCTAGAATTCTGGTTGAAGAATGAAAAATAAAAGGGAACTTTCTCTCACTAGGTCCCTCTCTCTTAAGCTCAAACTTTCAACCCTAATATTTTTCAACCCTTTGGGAAGAGGGGGGCCCTCTCTATTTATAGAGAGAAGGTGGGTTAGAGGGTTACTTAAGAGCTAATTGGTTTAGCAATTAGATAATACCCCATCTAAGGTTTATAGGTTTTTAGAGTCCTAGGGGTTCGGGGAACCGGTTTCAATGGCAGATGATGGGGTGAGACCATGGGTGACTTAAAGGTTGCATATAAGCTCAAAGGGGGTGCAACCAATCTTAAGACACCCACCTCAACCAAGGGGATGGTCAAAAGGTCAAACCTGATGAAGGGATTTCAAGCATCTGATGACAGTTACTGTAGCTAAGCTGGGCGTATATATTACATACGCCCAGTTTATGTACAGTGATTTTCATGAAAATCAGAGGAGATCTGAGAAGGTGGGTACCGCAATGGGCCCTACCTATGCTGGGCGTATGTATTATGTACGCTCGACCAAATTTGGACCAAAAATGCCAAGCGTATATAATATATACGCCTGACCATACTGGGGCCAAATTTGCTAGGCGTATGTAACACATACGCCTGAGCAAAAGTCATGATTTTATGTAAAACTTCAATCGGCCATAACTTTTGAACCATAACTCCAAATTGGGTGATCCTTAGCTTGTTAGAAAGCTGGAGAAGTCCTCCTTCTAATGGTATAGGGATCCTCCTCAGTAGTGGTTTGTGTAAAATCTTGTAGCTCTCCTCCCATCAATTGCTCAGAAGGGTTCAAGTTGGGTCTGGGAAGGGATCCTAGGATTTACGGGTGATCTCTAAGGGTTGGGGGAATGGTTCTAAAGGGTTCAGGGTGATTCCTAAAGGTCTGGGTAGGTTCCTAAAGGTTCAGGGCGATTCCTAAGGGTTCAGGGGTGCCATCGAAAGCACAGGGGTACATCTCTCTCGGAGTACAGACTGATCGGGCCTTGGGCTGAATTTGGGTGTCTACAGATGCCCCTCTTTGGTATTCGATCACTAATGATCGAACGCCAAAGACAAGAGACATCCGAAGAGGTCCAAGGCACATTTGATGGGTCCGCTTGGTTCAACTCAATTATCAAACATCCATGGTGATGGTGACTGTACGTAAGCCCTCTCATTTTGGGATATCATCTGTACCTCAATGTTAACAGTCCCCAAGCACATTGCAACATTACTGGGCATAACTGCGATGATCACAAAAAGTGTAAGCCCGCTAGCTGGGATATCATCCACTTCCTGAGGGAAATTATAGATTTGTGATGTTGAGTATTAATCTGAACCAGACAGCTCCATGAAATGGGGTGATCAATCTATGCTTCAGAATCGGCGCGAAGTACACAAAGCGAAGGCCTACAAATTGTGTCCAATCCTATGGGGTATCGACAGCTCCATTGGATTGGCCACCGGTGCCCTTACCTAGGTAAGGCTCAGAGTCTTTGGGCGAACCCATCAACCTCGAGGTTGCTTTAGCATGATTTACCCGAGTGAAGCGAATATTGATATCGCAACACTTCTTGGGAATGCATGCCCATTTTTAGAGTGAATTTTTGTGTGTTATATTTTTTTAAATTTTCTTTTGTTTCGAGGCCTCTAAGCAAAGCTCATGGACCTCTGGAAATTTTATTCTTGCACAACTCTTTAAGTGGATCAAATGTCAGTTGATATGCTTTAAGAGTGCGTGCGCTCTGCTAGGGATAGGTACACCTTAGGGATGTGCACGTTCCGGTGGTGAGGTGCTCCGGATTCACACGAATCGGAGTGCCTTAACTCGAGACAAAGCTAAAAAAGATCAGGCTAGGACCAAACATCCATCGAAAGAGATGGCCAATTCTAGCCTCCATCCCCAATGAAACCACATCTTACTAATTATGCACAGACAGACACCCATCAGGGGTGATAAGCAGCAAATAGGCACGAACGGAAGCCTCAACCCTAAGGTATAATTTACGAGGACAAACGACCATCCTGCAAATACCTAGACGCAAGTGCGTACATTTAAAAGGGACACCGTGCCTATACAGGTTTTAAGCCTGTGTAAAAGGAAATAAAAGGGAATGAGCCCTTCGGTCTGCATGTTTGCACATAGTTTGGTTGGTTGTAATTTCATTTTTGACGGGTCAGTTTCAACTGATAATAGACTTTTTGAATGGTCTGAAGTCGGGTGCACTCTTGGTCAACATAGATCAGAAGGTGGATGATCAGAGCCAATGCTTGGAAAGTGGGGTCAACCTACACAGGATTTTAACTACATAACAAAAGGTTGTTATCTCGAACCTTCCCCTTCTTTTTTTTCTTCTCTTTTTTCTTTTCTCTTCTTTTTTTCTTCTTTTTTTTTCTCTTTTTTTTTTTCTTCTTTTTTTCTTCTTTCTTTTTTGTTCTCTTCTTTTTTTTTTTACACATGTCAGTTCGAGACTTTGAGCATGCTCAAACTTTTTTTATTTTTGTATGTATCCTTAGGCAGATCAACTTGCCATGTTAATACACCTTAAGAACATGCGCATTTCGGGGATAGGTCCTTGGTTTGCCTATCGGATCAGGTCTCACCTCCTGCTGGGGAAGATTTTGGGCTAGGTGTATGTTCCTAGGAGCGACCGGTGATGGTGAGTTTATTTGCCTGTTGGATCAAGCCCTGACTCTTGGGGAATGTTTAGGGAACAGTGACTGGGGATGGGTAAAATTATCTGCCTGTCGGATCAGGTCCTGACTCCTGGGGATGCGTGGTCTTGGTCTTTAAACAAATTAGACCCAGCTATCTTATTTAGGGAAGTGGGTTCGGCAGCGGGTTCCTAATGACCGGTGATAAACATGACCAGTATTTTGCCTGCCGGATCAGGCATGAGGTGTCCCTGTGTAAAACAGGGTTTGAGAATTTTTGGGTGAACCCGATCATTCCGAATTGATTTAACACGGCTCTCGGAGTGGGGCAAGCAGGCGTTGCGACGCTCTTTTGAGAACTAGTGTTGTGTTTCAACATTTTTCCTTTTTCTCTCTCTTTTATTTTGGTTGTTATTTCATGTGAACCTCTTTTTTTTTTGGTTTTATGCAAAAAAAAAATTTATAATTTTATGGGGGCACTCGGCGGGCGCTTACTTATCTAGATTCGTTTATTGTAGCACAGTCCCGTTGGGCCAATCGAAGGGAGCTCGAAGGGCCATTTGGGGATGCATGCACCATCGCCCGGTGATACGCGGGTTTCTAAGAGGGGCCGAGCTTTGATCTGGGACATACAAAGGGCCTGTCGGGTCACCAAAGCCAAAAATTGGTTGGGCGTATACAATATATACGCCTGAAAAATCCACAGCGAAAATAGTCGGGCATATATATTATATACGCCTGACCAAAATCTGGAAGTTTCAAAACTGCTCGAGCCCGAGCACAAAAGGGGCCCTCCTTTCAAATTCTATTTTCTTCCCTCCTTCCTTCACAAGTTCGGGACAGCCTCCTAGGGTTTCTGTGTTTGATTTTGCTTGAGTTCTACCACCGGGAGTCGCTCGTGCCGATTAAGAGCGTTCACTCGCCGTCGATCTTTAGATCTATTTCCTCTCCTATTTAAGGTAATCACCACCCTTCTTTCACCTTTCCTTTAGATTTTGATAATGATTTTTGTTTGAAATGTTTGATGCTCTTCCTCTTTGTGGTGATAAATTAATATTTTTTTATTTTCTTTCAAGCATATGTGATTCCTTATGCCTATGTTCCCCTTTTTTCTTTTTTTATGTTTCTTTCATGATGGATTAGTGCATTTCTCCCCTCCCCCCCTTTTTTTTCTTTTCTTTTTTCTCTTTTTTTTTAGCAATGTTTTCTTATATCGATGTGTTCCACATTTTCAGGATGTCTGGCGACGAAGGGCAAGATCAACAGGAGGGGCTAGAGATGGCCTATGGTCCTCATGGGGAGCAGTTTATTGTTTCTCAGTGCTCCTCTCAACCCTGGTATGAAATGCAAGGTGAAGCCACCCGTACCGGCCTCCTCCATTGTCAGCACACCCATATCTCCAACTTTGGGATTGCTAGCCAGGTAAACAGATGAGCCCTTTTCTTTTCCTTTGATGCTTTTATTATACCACTTCGCTCCTATTTGATAGATTCCTTTTGTTTGTAGCCTTTACCTCATATCATGTTTCGGGGTGGCTGGTTTGATCTCCAACACCTCATGATCTATCTTCCCCCAGTGGTGAAGGACCTGTTTGCTCAAGCCGGTTTTGGAGATTTTATTTTGTGCCCCGCAGTGAGGGCCGACACGGCCTATGTGAAGGCCCTGATAGAGCACTTTCACCTTGAGGCCATGACGTTTCATATGGCCATGGCTGAGACGACCTTTACACCCGTGGACTGGTCCATGATTACTGGGGTTCGCATTGGAGGGTGCGGTGACACCTACACTTTTGATAGGGAGGAGGTGACTCGGCTGATAGGGGCCTACCCAACCTCAGGGAATGTTCACGGTTCTGAAGTCAAGTTATCTTGGCTGGTAAGTCTATTTGAGCCTCATGAGTTAATGGATCTAGGTCAGCCCGATGCGGCCATTTATCTCAAGCCAGAGCATGAACTGATGCTGACCCATATTTCTCTGTTGTTCCTTTTGGGTAAGACTCTTCTTTCAAATACCAGCAGAGGGCGGGTCTCATTGTCCCTTCTCAGTCTTATGGTGAACTGGGACAACGTGCATCGGTTTGATTGTGGCGGTGCTTGCTATGCGGTGCTCATGTCTAGCCTGGCGCGAGCCGTACTTGGGGAGTCCAGCTCTGTTGTGGGCTTTAGGCCTGCACTTGAGGTATTTTATCCTCTGATTTTAGTTTGTCCAACTTTTCCCTTTTATGGCATATCTATTTTTATCTGCTTTCTTTCTCAGATTTGGGGGTATCTGCATTTCCAACCTGGTCACCCTCTGCTTCTATCTGAAGTTCCTACCTTCCCCCTTATGAGTAATTGGCACGCGAACTGTCGTCGGGACGTAGGCATGAAGCACCTGGAGTTAGGGCTGCGCTCCCAGTTTGATCTGTTGATCCCTGAGTAGGTATAACGATTTCTCTCTTTACAAATTTGATAGTTCTTTCGTGTTGTGGGTTTTGACCAAATGTATATATCCCTCCTCTTCTTTTTTTTTGAGCAGGTCATCCTTGATCCCTACGTCAGATCTCCCTTCTGAAACCTGGCTGCAGTGGGTCCTTCTCGTCTTTTGTTAGATCGACGCATCATTTTCTTTTATGGGTCTTAGACTAGGGCCTATTACCTAGGAGAGGGGGTGGTTCATCAGTACCGTCTTCTTTTCACTGTGCCCCAAGCTCCTCCAGCTGATGTGTTGGCTCCTGAAGGTTCCACCAACGTGCTTACCGCTCGCTTTCTCTATCATGGGGTCCCCATTGATGGCCTTCTTTTTCCGAGGGGATATCAGATGTGGTATGAGTCTCTGCCCTATCATTCTCTGCTGCCCCGCTTCGTGCCTGGTGCCAACTTTTTGGCTTTTGGCGGTCCGCGGTCTCAAGTAATGTTCTTTCCTCTTTTTATTTAGCAGCCTTCCTGTGATTGCCTTGATTGCCCTGCTATTTGAACAAAAACTGTCTCTCTATGGTTTCGGCAAGGTGGCGACTGAGATGAGGGGGATGAGACAACTGCTCCTGATGAGGCTATAGGTGCTGGACCTTCTGACCCTTTCGGTGCTAGTGGTTCCGGCAGTTCGCCAGCCGAGGTCCAGGGGACCTTTAAGCGCTTGGATGATGCTTTCCTGTCGCATATGTGTGCCGATGTGGCTGAGAAGGCACGCATATCCGCTGAAGCTATTCGGATCCCACCTCCTGAGCAGATCCCCGAGGTAATCTCTCCCTTGTTGCTTTGCTCTATTTTTTTCTTGAACTATGCTGATGACCTGTGTGACTGACACCTCTTTTTCTTGTTGTGCAGAGTTATGAGTCGGCCGTGAACCAAGCCGAATATTACCGCAACATCGTCAGGCTTAGAGAGGCCGAGGTGGTGAGTGAATACTGACCAAAGCTAATCATTTTCTTAGTTACCTCCTGCTCGTTTCCCTACCTGATGACCTTTGGTGTGCTCCTGCAGCGTGCTCGTGAAAAGGAGTTGCGCTCTCTGCTCGACCGCATCTCTTAGGCGTGGACTCAGGTGGGAGAGACTCGCACTTTTCAAAGTAAGACCCGGCGCCGGAAGAAGTCGAAGGGGGCTGCCCAAGACTAGTTTATTTTATAAAATTTTGAAACATTGAAACAGTTTAGACTTTTATTTATTGGGGATGGTTTTATGATTTTTATGGTTTATATGAACGCTCTGTTTGGTTATCTTTCTGCTTTTATGGTTTTCTTTTCTTTGGCATGAAGCGGGCCAAAGCCCCTCCAATGATGAAATTGAGCCCGCATATGATCCTCCGCATATGACCCACGGATACCGGGTCATCCAAGGATTTCCCATGGGTGTGCGAGCATGCCCGACTGTGGGCTGCCCCGGGATAAAAAAGTAGGTCAAGCGAAACCCGTCCCTCTCTTAGGGGAAGTAACAAAAACAAAGACCAATGTGAGGGGAGCCACACTTCTCTGCAATTTTAGCTAGGCGTATATATTATATACGCCTGGCAAAATACTTAACATTTTGCCTTGGCATATATAATATATACGCCTCATATAACTGGGCTTAACGAGGTTCTTCATAACCCGAACCTGGCCCTCTTTACCTCTCTTTTCATCGAGAACAGACAATGAACCCGCTTCTTGGCCCAAATTCTCATACGGGGGCTGGGGCTAGAATACTTCCCTGTTTGGACCCGGGGCCCAATTTTTTGTAAAAATGGTGCGATAGCTTGGCTGAGGGCGAACTTGTTGTTCTGGATCGCCTCGGGCTATCCTGCCTTTCCTCTTTCCTTGCTATTCCTCTGTTGCCCAACCTACTGCAGGCGGCTTTGGCGTCGTGGGACCATAGGGCCCATGTCTTCAGATTTGGGTTCAGGGAGCTCACCCCAACCTTGGAAGAGCTAGCTTCTATTACTGGCTTGAGGATGCATCGGGGACTTGCCAAAGTGGTGCCCAAACCGGGGTATGCAAAGGCGATCCACATGGTTCTTGGTTTGAAAAAGGGTGGGTATGAGAAGGGCTTCGCTGGGGGGCCCACCAAGTGCTCGGTGAAATTCTTGAGAGAACTTTTCGGCGACTCGAGTCTCCGAAAGTTGCCTATCCGCCTTTGCCCTTTATTTGCTGTTGGAAGTTCTCTTCTTTACTGGGGGGAGACATTTTCCCTCGGTTTATGTGACGTCTTGACCGAATTGGAGGGAAGTCGGTCACTGGTACACCTGGTCCTGGCCGAGATGTATCGGGGCCTGGATGCCTCAGCCTCAGGCCAGGTCGAGATTCTTAGCGGGAGTCCACTCCTCATTCAGATTTGGCTAGGAGAGCATTTGGCTATCATGGGGCCTGTGCCGAGATTTTGCTTGGTAAGAGGGGATGTGGCTCCAGGCTTTCTGACCCGGTGCTCGAGACTGCCCCATGGGAGTATTGAGGAACTGAGCTTGTGGCTATCTGATGCGGAGTTGATCTGGCAACTTTCCTGGATGGATGGAACCTTTCTGATTGTTCGCTCTTGGGATTGTGAGGGTATTACGCTTTTGGGGTTGACTGGTAGTACCTACTATTTCCCATCTCGAGTGCTCCATCAATTTGGATATACCCAACTCGTGTCGTGCACTGTGAGGCCGCCCTTGTGCTCTCTGATATTCTCTCAGGGTTTTCTCGATGACCTAGACCGCATAGCAGCGCTCTGGGAGACCCGCCAATCGGCGCACATGTGCAACTTAGTTCAGGGGGGCGTTCTCTCTTCTGATTACAAGGTTTGGCTGGCATCCGAGGACTTACCTGCCCCTAGCCCAATTTCGGTAGATGTGAGACGGGGCCCTGGCCATACAAGGAAACGATACTCCGGACTAGGATTGAGCCTCTTTCTATAGAGAGGTTGGCTTTGACTGAGGCTTTGGGGAAGGAAAGGGCCAGAGCTGACATTGCGGAGGTGAGAGCTGCTACGGTTGAGAGTGAGGTCCTTCGGTTGACTGGGCTTTTGACTGAGTCTTGCAGTGTAACTGACGCTTCGCAGAGGCAGCAGAAGAGTCTTCATTATAGGTGGTTGTCTGATCGGAATGCCCGTGAGGACTCTCTCCTTGCAGAGATCAATGCTTTGAAGGGTGATCCCTGCCCCTGACTTGTTCCTACACATACCATAGATCATATACATAGAGGGGGGGCTGATGCCCCTTAACAAAGATCTCTTTTCTTTTTGGGTTGTTTCTTCTTTTTTTCTCTTTTTCTCTTTTTTTTTTATACTTGTAAAGAAAGCAGAAAATAGAAAGTGTGTCATGTTGTTATCTTTTTGGGACGTGACACTTCACACATAACGCTGTAAGAAAAGAAATGAAATCTATTATATATATATATATATATATATTTTTTTTAAATATTTTTTGGTGTTCTAATTTTCTTCCATACGTCTCGCAACGTAAGGCCTTTTATGGAAAAGGAAAATCTATTATCTTTTTTAAAATTTGCTCCTACACAGTATGGGGCTCTTTATGGAAAAGGAAAATCTATTATCTTTTTTGAAATTTTCTCCTACACAGTGTGGGGCTCTTTATAGAAAAGGAGAATCTATTATCTTTTTTTGAAATTTTCTCCTTTTTTCCTTCTTTTTGTGATGTTGGTATTTACGAGGCCAACTGATGGGTCCTTTTTTTAGCATGGTCAAACCCTGTTCATGAGGCTCAGGTTTTTATTTTAAACATGGAAAGGTCAGCTTCCCCGAGATTGATTAGTCTTCTGCCTTTATCTTTGGTCATGTGTCAGATGACATACTTGATCGGGATCCGATCCAATTTTTAACATGAGCGGCCCAGCAAAGGGGAGAAGAGGCTCAAGGGGTCCAGACTAAAATAGGCGGGCCAGAATAGATCCTCTCCTAATCTCTCTTTTCTTGACCTTTTTGCTCACAGCGCACAAGACGGGTTTTCGCTATGCCTGTCATCCCTATTTTTACCCGTAGTGCCCTTTCGGGTTTTTACTACGTCCATGAGTTCACTCTCTTACCCTAGGTGCCTTTTCTGGTTTTCACCTGATCCGCGTGAGTTCTCTATTTTTACCCGCGGTGCCCTTACGGATTTTCACCACGTCCATCTTGCTTTGAATTCAAATTAATTTTTTTTCCCTTTTTTCTTTTTTTTTTTACTTTCTTTCTTCAAGAACCAGAAAGCCACGACATGGACAATGATTCCATCATAGCCGGCTGGATGAAGTTCTGTGTCGTCAGATTCTTCGACTTGTCTTGATGCTGTGAATCTATATGTTGCTTGTGGACCTTAAAGAGGGCTTTCTTCCGGGTTGTAATGTGGTCGGGGCTAAAACTGGCTAGGTTTTTCTGGGATTTTGGATTTAAGCGTTGAGTGAATTCCAGATTCAGTGATTCCTCTTCCTTTCCAAGGGCTTTTTACTATAGGTGCCCTAGTCGTTTCTTTTTCATTCTTGATCCCCCCTTTTGGGGTTTTGCTTTTCTATATATATATATATATATATATTATTTTTATTTTTATTTTTGGGATTTTTCCTCTCTTTTCTCCGTCTTTTTTGTTGGTATTAAACATATTTCTCTTTTCTCCTCTTCTTTTTTTTTTTATGTTTTTGGGAGGGGTATATGAAAGAAATGGTTATTGGCCTGACGTGTGTAACAAAAGGGTAAAGGCATTCAAGGAATATTTCTTTTTTTTATTTGGCTACTTGTCTTTGAAACGATGGCCTCTTTTATGGGATCCTTAAGCGATCACGCATCTACCTTTATCAACACTTACCTTATCGTAAGACCTATGAGTAGAACCTCCGGAGGTATCCAGCGTTGATGGGCTCAGGAAAGTGGTCTTCGTCCATGGTGGCGAGGCGAACGGCGTATCCCGGCAACACTTCTCGGATGACGTAGGGTCCTTTCCAATTTGGCTTAAACTTCCCTCTTGGATCGGCATGGAGAGATGGGAAAATCCTCTTTAGTACCGTGTCACCTATTTGCAAGTCTCGAGCGTGAACACGCTTATTGTAAGCACGTGTAATTCTCCTCTGATAGACCTAGGTGTGACACAAAGCTAGGAGTCTCTTCTCATCAATCAAATTTAGCTGCTCAAAACGGGATCTTTCCTTCTCAGCTTCGGGCAGATGGGAATCCAAAAGGATACGGAGTGATGGTACTTCGACCTCAACGGGTAGCACGTCCTGGTTCCATACACAAGGGAGAATGGTGTTGCTCCTGTAGTGGTACGGATAGACGTTCTATAGGCCCAAAGCGCGAAGGGTAACTGCTCACTCCAATCTCTGTAAGTGACTACCATCTTCTCCAGAATGTGAATCAGAGTTTTATTGGCTGCCTCTACAACTCCGTTGGTCTGAGGTCTGTATGGGAATGAGCAATGATGCTTGATCTGGAATTGCTCACACAAGGCCTGGATGCGCCTATTAGCGAAATTAGTGTCGTTATCAGTGATGATATCCTTGGACACGCTGAATCTGCAAATGATGTTGTTCTTAATGAACTTCTCGACATGAATGGCCTTAATGCTCGTATAGGAGGTTGCCTCTACCCACTTCGTGAAGTACTCCACTGCGACGAGGATGAACTGATGTCCATTGGAAGCCTTAGGATTGATCTTGTCGATGACGTCGAGACCCCAGGTGGCGAACTGCCAACGAGTGGTCATGCTGTGTAAATCAATGACCGGAGCGTGTGTTAGACTGGAGTGTTCTTGGTACTTGTAGCACTTCTGAACGTGTTTGCAGCAATTAATCTCTAAAGTGGTCCAAAAGTATCCTTGCCTTAGGATTTTTTTAGCGAGCATGTGTCCACTGATGTGTGCCCCGCAGACTTCTTCATGGATCTCCTTCATGATCTCGACTTCTTCTCTCTCGGTTAGGCATTGGAGCAGAACATTTTCGTGAGACCGTTTGTACAGGAGATCACCGCAGATGACGTAGTTCGTTGCCAATCGCTGGAGGGTGCGTCTGTCTACCTTCGATGTTCCTTCCGGGATAGTTCAGGTCTCGAGGAAATTCTTGATGTTTGAGAACTAGGGTGGCTCATCATCTAACTCGGTACGTCCCTCGATCAGGTGAAAGAATGCCGGTTCGTCCGTCTGCTCTATCATGATCGGCTTCATCTCAACCCCGTACGGAATCTCAACCATAGAGTCCAGGGTAGCCAGGGCATCAGCAAACCGATTTCTTATTCGTGGCACATAGGAGAAGGTGACTTCCTCAAAGCAGGTTATCAGATCCTCAAGATGTTCATGGTTCGGGATCAGCTTCTCATCCTTGGTCTTCCAATCTCCGTTGGTCTGGCATATGATTAACTGTGAATCCCCAAAGACCCTGAGGTGAGTTATATTTAGATCAAGAGCCGCCTATAAACTAGCTGTACAGGCTTCATACTCGGCCATATTGTTGGTGTATGGGAAGTTCAACTTGATTGAGATGGGTACATGCGATCCTCTTGGCCAGATAAGAATGGTGCCAACTCCTTGGCCTTCAACATGTGATGCCCCATCAAAGTGCATTACCCAAGACTCCTCTGTTTCCTCTGTACCCTCTTTAGTCATGAACAGGATGTCCTCATCGGGGAATTCAGTCTTTAGAGGTTCATAGTCCGACAGAGGGTTCTTAGCAAGATGATTAGCGAGAGCTTACCCCTTGATCGACTTCTGGGTGACATAAGTAATGTCAAATTCAGAGAGAAGTAGTTGCCATCGTGCAGTTCAGCCAGTGAGAGCAGGTTTCTCGAACAGGTACTTCAATGGATCCATTCGTGCTAGAAGTAGGACGGCTTGGGATAACAAGTAGTGTCGAAGTCTTTGAGTGGCCCATACGAGCGCTAAGCATGCTTTCTCCAGATGAGAATAGCGCATCTCATAATCAGTGAACTTCTTGCTCAGGTAGTAGATGGCCTGCTCTCTTCTTCCTGTCTCATCATGCTGCCCTAACACACAGCCCATGGAAAACTCTGTCATGGACAGGTACATTATCAGGGGTCTATCAGGTACAGGTGGTACCAATACTGGAGGATTTAGGAGGTAACCCTTGATCTTGTCAAATGCAGCTTGGCAGTCATCATTCCACTTAACTGTGTGATGAACCGACTGATGTACTGTATTCTACCTAAAAAGCCTCTGACCTCCTTCTCTGTAGACGGTGGTGGCATTTCAGTGATGGCCTTGATCTTGGTCAGATCGACCTCAATCCCTCTCCTACTGACAATAAAGCCTAACAGTTTTCCTGACATAGCACCGAACGCGCACTTTTGGGGATTCAATCGCAGCCTGTACTTTCTCAACCTCTCGAACAACTTCTAAAGGTTTACCAGGTGGTCATCCCTTTCCGATGATTTGGCAATCATGTCGTCGAAATACACTTCGATCTCTCGATGCATCATGTCGTGGAACAGTGCCGTCATTGCTCTCTGGTAGGTTGCCCCGACATTCTTGAGCCCAAATGGCATCACCTTGCAACAAAAGGTACCCCAGGGAGTGATGAACACAGTCTTTTCTCGGTCAGCCTCTGCCATCTTAATCTGATTGTAGCTCGAGAATCCATCCATGAATGAGAGCATTCCATGCTTAGCAGTGTTATCGACCAAGATATCGATGTGTGGTAACGAAAAGTCATCCTTAGGGCTTGCCTTATTGAGATTTAAAAAATTAATGCACACTCGAACCTTCCCATCCTTCTTTGGTACGGGGATGATATTGGCCAACCATTGCGGGTACTTGGATACCATGAGGAAACTTGCGTCATACTGCTTAATGACCTCGTCCTTCACCTTCAACATCAATTCAGGTCGGAGGCATCTCAGCTTCTGTTTAACCGGCTTAATATCAGGGTAGAGTGGCAACTCATGCTCAACCAGATTGGTATCCAAACTAGGCATGTCTTCATACGACCATGCGAAGACGTCTTGGTATGACCGAAGGAAGTTTATCATACCTTTTCTCTCGCAGGGGACAGCGATGTTCCGATTTTGGTGATTCTTGGTGCCCAAATTGACGTCCTCCATCTCTTCGACGATCGGGGTCGGGCCATGCTCAAAATTGGCAAATTGTTTGAGGAGCTCATCGATTTGACCTTCCTCGTCCAGACTCGTGACTCCTACCTCTTCTTGTATTTCTACAAGAAAGGGGTCGGCTTCACGCGGGAAGAGTATCACGACATCATTTTTAATTTTATTAGGAATTTTAAAAGACAATATTTTTAGAATTTGTATTTTTTTTATTTTTATGGTTTTTTTAATTTTTTTGAAAGTCAGCCCCTGGCGAGGTGGATCTCTATGTATACAAGGTAGAGTGTCCCAGAGGCTAACTTCACTTTTTATAGGTTGTTTTTTTTTTAGAGCTGGTGTTGTATTCACGGCCTTTGGCGGTTCTCAGGAGTTGGGGCAAAGATGACCAGTTACTTACCTGCGAGGCCTGGCCTTTACCTCTTTGGTTGGAAGCGGCATCGGTAGGCTCTTACAGTTTCTCCCTCAGCATGTTTACAGAAGGATCCTCTAGGACCCTATCCTCTATGGTTAGGATGGGCCCAAAGTGGCTGGTGCTAGAGTGATGGGTGGACCGGGGGAGTTCCTCCTCAAATAAGGAGAGGGCGGCTAAGTCCACCTCGAGGTCTGGGGGGATGATGTAAGGGTTGGTGGGGTGGGCGGAAGCAGGCTTGTGGGGGGTTACCCTCGTCTCCCCATTCAGATCAATCTTTACCACCCCGGTGCTCATAAAGGTTTGACGGATGTGGGGTCGAGCGTGAGGTTCTTCTTCTAGGTTGATTCCTCTGGCCCTGGCGACTGTCGCGGCTCTTATCTTTTCCTTGGCCTCTCTGACTTCTTCTTCAATGGGCTTGTAGCCCAGGCCGAATTTAGTTTGCTGCCCTTTGGCCCTGACGGGGTCTCTTCTTCCTTGAAGGCGCGGACTCAGCCCTTTCCCTTTTTGGTGGCCCCATTTGTGGACCATGAACACAGCTGCATCCATTCCTCCTCTAGTTTTGGCAGGAGTTTTTTCAATCAACCCGAGGGTAACTGTTGAGAAGTCATACTCAAATCAATGGAGATCGTTGTCATCTGCTGTGTGCGACATGTTAAGCACTTTTGGATTCTCAATATGAAGAGTGCTCCTCTCCCTGTCTTCTCTGCTTTCACCTAAGATGGTGACGATTCTTCCCTCTGAGATGAATCGGAGTTTTAGTGTAGAGTTGATGGTATTGCCCCAATCTCATGTAGCCACGATCGGCCCAACAATAGATTAAATGTAGACTTGATATCCATCACCTGAAAAGGGATGGTGAAGGTTTTCGGCCCGATGATCAGGTCGAGGTCTACTTCTCCTATGACTTCTCTCCTGGTGTTGTCGAATCCCCTGACGCTTGTTATGGATGGCCGAAAGGTGTTGGGATTTGCACCAATTTTGATTGCCGTCCTTAGCAGGCATATGTTCAGTGCTGACTCGTTGTCTATTAAGACCAACGGCACCACCAGGTTTTCTGTTTCCACTGTTATATTCAGGGGCTTAGAGTGGTTGTTCCCCTCAAGCGGCAGATTCGCATCAGTGAATGAGATAGCATTTGGGGCCAATACTTGCTCGATTATTTCTCCCACTTCATCTGGGGTTATGTGGGCAGAAACATGTGCGTCTTTGAGTGCTCCCATTAAGGCTTGAAAGTGGAGCGGGGACATGATTAACAAATCCCACACAGTAATATGTGCGGGTGTTCTCTTGAGTTGTGTCTCCAACAAGTGCTCTCTGGCCATTTTCTCAAAGGGGTTCCCTGCGGCCTGCTCTTTCTTCTTCTCTTCTCCTCTAACGACTCCCGATGCTTTCATCTGTGTAGAAATCCTGCCTGATTGGATAATAAATTCAACAGTCTCTCTCGATTGCAACCAACATTCATGTCCGTCTATTCATAACTTAACGGTACTTGATGCGGGTCATAGGCAGGTTTCGGGATGAGGAAGGGAGTGTATGGTGATTCTGGAGAGGATTGGGCTGGGTACGTCGGATTCTCGGGTCCAACCAGGTTTACTCCAATAGGAGGCGGAACGGTAGTGGCGAGAATTGGCGAGGTTAGATTTGTGGGTGCGGAGGGGGCTTGTAGAGGCATTACCTGAGCGTGGTAAGACCAATGGTGATTGGGAGCGGGTGATAAGGGGAGTGGGTGAGGAGTTGTTTGTTTGGGTGGGGGTGAAGTTGGATTGGGGGCAAAATAGCGAAGGGATGGTGGGAGTGTGACTGGGATGGAGGGGTCGAAGGGCGATGGGATCGGATGTTGGGGGGTGTGATTAAGAGCTGGCGGGATGGGGTGTGAGACGGGGTAACTGGGGATGAGTGGTATGTTGCATGGGATAGAGTGACTGGGAGATGTCGGAGGTGCGGGTGGAGTGGGGTGATAGGGATATGACGAGGTAGCGGATGGAGCAGGGGGGTACGGATGTGAAGGGTTTGTATATGGGGTGGCATGGTGGGGCGATGATGGGTTCGTAGATGAAATGGGGTAAATTGGGGATGATGGAGTGGGGCATGGAGCGGGGTGATTTGGGGATGGTGAAGTTGTGTATTGGGCAAGATGATTTGGGGATGGCGGGGTGGTATACTAGGTGGTGGGATCTGGGGGTGTGTACGAGATGGGATAATTTGGGGATGGCGGAGTGGTGTATTGGGTAGAGAGATTTGGGGGTGTGTATGGGGTAGGGTAGTATGGGGATGGTGGAGTTATGTATGGCGTGGGGTGATTTGGGTGTGACGGAGGGGTATATGGGGTGGCTGATGGTGGGATAGTGTATGGGATGGGGTGATTGGGAGGTGGTGTGTATTGTGGGGTAAATTGGGAGTAGGACGGATATGTGTATGATTGCGGCGGGGCTGTGCCTGTTTGGATTTGATAGGCGGGAGCGGGAATAGAAAAATACTGCCTTAAATCTAAGGGCTCCTCTTGGTATGTCGGGGTGGAAAAGTAATCAGCTAAATACAATGGCTCGATCACCCCCACAAATGGTTTGTCCTTATCCAGCCTGGGAAATGAAAACTCCTCTTGATTACTGATATAATCTGAGGAGTCAAACTCTTCTTCTTCCTCTTCTACCCAATAGATGTTAGGCCTGGGGCCTCCTGGGTGCGGTGGTAGAGGGGCTTGATGGATGTTCTGGTTTTTCCCTTGAGGAAGCGGCGGGGGAATAATTTTTCCTGCCTTTATTAAATCTTGGACCGCGTGTTTTAGTGGGAAGCACCGGTCCATAGGGTGACCCGGTCCCTTACCACGCAGGTTCGGATAATAGTTTCTCGTGATTGGATTGGGTGGTGGGCGAGGCTGGAGTAAATTGACTAGACCCTTTTATAGCAACACTGGCAATAAGACACTTAAAGATTGCTCCAACGGTGTGAATACCCGTTCGAATCGTGCTCTCATCTGTTCTTGGGTAAATGGGGCTCTTGGTCCGTTGTTTAGCCTTGGTGCTTGCTCGAAACGGGCTGGGGGTGGTTGTGCGGCCTGGAGCTGTATCGAGGGGACATCGGTATTGGCCTGGGAATAAATGATGTTTTGTACCTCTGTCCCTGGTCTTCTTTCAATCCTTGGTTCGGCAGCTTTTCGAACCCCGGTGGCCCCGCTGGCTACGCTCTTTCCCAACCTCCCCTCTCTAACGGCATCTTCGCAATGGTTCGCATTTCGGACCAAATCAGCAAAACTGAACTGTTGCTAATACACCAAAAAATCTGTGATGACTGGGAGAGCTCCCTTGGTTATCAATTCAAGCTGCTCATCATCGGGAATCCGGTGGGTCACCTGGGCGGCCAATGCCCTCCACCTTCCTAAGTAGGCACTGAACGTTTCATCATGTCTTTGCTTCAAACGGGCCAGATCTGACTTCCTTGGCTCTATGTCCATGTTATAGACATATTGTTCTTGGAATAAGTGTCTCAGATCTTTCCAAGTTTTTATTATGGATGGTTCTAGGGATGTGAACCATCTCAGTGTTAGGCCCATTAGACTCTTTTGGAATACTTTGATGAGGAGTCGTTCATCTCTGTCGTACTGGCACATATCCCCACAGTACGACTTTAAGTGGGCGATGGGGTTGCCAGTGCCATTATATTTATCGAATGATGGCATTAAATTTCTGTGCCAGGGAGACATCCGAGAACAGACATAAGTCTGAAAAGTCTGTCGAATGCAATTCTACTCCTCCCATCTTCATCAGCTGTTTCTGTATTCTATCCATCTGTTCTTTCAGCTGCTCTGATTCTTTTAAGGCTGTAGCGGGGACTGCCTCCCTTTGATTTTATTCGGCCCTAGGTGTGACGATGGTGGGCCTGGGAGGGTCGAAGCTGGAAACTCCTCCACTGTTGCGAATCTCGTCCTCCTCGTACTGTTGGTCATTGTACTGGTGAGGGGCGAGGTCCGCTATTTGGACTTAAGGGGTGATGGGTTGGATGACCTGGTGGGGCCACAAGGTTTGTAGTGGATGGGAAGGAATGAATGGATGAGTGGTTTGTGGATGAATGATGTGTTGAGCTGGGTGTACATTCTGGGGATGATGGGGGTGTGGTTGATGTGGTGGGATGTTATAAGTGTGGGTTTAAGGAATGGATTGGATCGGATTTTCCGTTGGAGGCAGGATGGGGGCTTAAGGGGTATAGGTGAATGAAGGGTACTGGTGGAGGGGTAAGGGGTTCGTGAACGGGCCTTGATGAGTGTGGGTGGATGGGCCTAGGGTTTGATAGATTTGGGCTTGATGGTTTTGGAAGGCTTGGGTTGATGGGCCTTGGGCCTGGATGTGGGGGTTGGTATGATTTTGGGCCAATGGGTCCTGTTGGGTTTGGGCTAATTGGCCATGTGGGTATTGGGTGTGGGGTGAGGGACCTTGGGCCTGGGTTTGATAGGTTTGGATCCAAGGGCCCTGGGGGGCTCGGAACTGGGCCTGGGTATGATGGGCTTGGGCCCATGGGCCTTAAGGGTTTTGGGCCAAGGCCTGATGGGTTTGGGCTTGGGTCCATGGGCCTTAAGGGTTTTGGCCTGGGTCTGATGGGTTTAGGCTTGAGCCCATTGGCCTTGAGGGTTTTGGGCCTGGGTCTAATGGGTTTGGTGGGCTTGGGCCTGAGCTTGGATTTGGGAGTTGGCCTAGGCCCATGGTTCTAAAGATATTTGGGCTTGGGCCCATGGATTTGCGTGGGTTTGGGCCTGAGATGAGTCGGCTTGGGCTTGTTGGGCTTGGGCCTGGGCCTGGGCCTGAAATTGAGGTGGGAGATTTTGGATGGTATGAATGATGGGTGGTTGGGCATGGTCATGAGGGAATGGGGTATGGAGGTTTTGGAGACCTGGATGTGGGGTTTGGGATGTAGGGCTCCGAAAGGCAACCCACAGGGCATACATCATTCTCATGTCCTCTATTGAGGGCATGGATTCAGGTGTGAGATTGGAGGGTGATGACCCACTCAAGGATGGAAGGGATCGAGTGAAATTGGGCATGACCCAGGTATGGGGGGTATGGATGATTATGCTTGGAGGGTATGGATGTATGGCTATGGAAGATGGTGGGTTACTGGTCATACCCTGGGAAAAGTTGGGCATGACCTGGGTAAATGGGGGGGTATGTTGGGATGTGGATGGCATGTGAGGTGAGGTGGATGGGATATAGGATGTAGGGGGCATGGATGATGAGGTGGATGGGATGTGGGAGGTAGGCGGGGGATGGGGCTTCCGATGGGGTCTTTGGGAGTAGGGGGTGTGGTAAGGGTGTATGGATGGGAGATGGGGATGTAGGGGTCGATTGGGAAATGAGAGGTTTCAGTAGGGGATGAGATGGGGGTATGTTAGGAGAATGTAAGGGAGGGGGATGGGGTGGATGCGAACACGAGCGCCCCAAATGGACCCGTGACATCGAACCGGGTTTGGGTGAAGGCGTCAGAGATCGGGTCTTCTCCAACATGGGAATGGGATGGGGATGATGGTGGGGATGTATCGGCTCTCGACATGATCCGTTCGGGTTCTCTTTCTACGGGTTGGGTTTGAGGTCGCCGTAGTGACGGTCACACCAAAAGTATATGTATATATATTTATTTTTTTGGATTTTTTACTTTTCTATATATATATATATATATATTTGGATTTTTCAAATGGAAATTAACTCCCCTATTTAAATGAATGATGATCTGGTGCCTTAAGAAAATTTTTGTCGCGGGTGATATATGCACCTTTAGTAGGTCCCACGGTGGGATCTGACACGCTTCGGAAGAAGCAAAAGGGAACCCTTTCGTTCTATTGAAGGTGAGGGAATCCACACAAACGACCTGATCCCCCGGAGCAAATCAATGAGAAGTCGCCTTCTTTTGACTGGGCGGGGGCATATTGGGTGTTATAGAATGCGGGAGGCTACTGCGGGCACTAATACCGCTAATCTGGGAACTTAGGTGGTGGATTGGGCCTCAGATCGGGCTGCTTGAACCCAGTTTATACTAGGCGTATATATTATATACGCCTGACCAAAACTAAGCCGATTTGGTTGGGCGTATATATTATATACGCCTGGCTTAAATCTGGGGATGTTGGTTGGGCGTATATATTATATACGTCTGAGTATTTCTGGAGATTTTTAGCTGGGCATATTTAATATATACGCCTGGCAAAAACTGTTCTTTCAGCTTAGTTTGACAGTGAACAGCAAGCCCAAAATGAGTCTTTTGAACTGGTTTCCTGAGAGGGATGCTCCCGGGGACTGCTATGTATGTTATCGGGTCACTCCTTTCCGCTTCCTAGGGATACACGGCTGAATGCGGGTTGTCTACACTCTCACCATTGCGGGTTTTACGGCTTGATTGGAATTAGAAACCCAACCGATATACCTCCGACGCAAGCGCCTTCTCAGGTACTAGAAGGGGTGGCTCTTTTCAAGATCATCACTACTAAGGCTGCCGCCTTAGTGGGAACTGGGTAAGTTATATCTGTGCCTAAACCCTCCGAAAACTACCCAAAACACGCAAAAATAAATTTAATTATGTCCCTACACTGTTGGTTCACTTTTAATTGCAGATTTTTAAAGGGGAGTGAATTTAAGTCCAAGTTCGGGTCGGGGATGACAAGCCCGTGCCGCCTCAACGGGTCGGCGTCTACTGTTAGGATATGACAAGAAATAAGAAAAAAAAGCACGGGGCCAGTCAAGCGACTAGGCGGAAAATATAAAGTGTTGAAATTTAAAACCGAATCGTAAAGGTAAGTAAGAAAGGTGCCAGTCAAGTGACTAGGCGAAAATTGCTGAAATTTAAAGCCGAAACGTAGGGATAAGTAAAAAGGGTGCCAGTCAAGTGACTAGGCAAAAATTGCTGAAATTTAAAGTCGAAACGTAGGTAAGCAAGAAAGGTGCTAGTCAAGTTACTAGGCAAAAAACTGCTGAAATTTAAAGCCGAAACGTAGCGGTAAGTAAAAAGGTGCCAGTCAAGTGACTAGGCAAAAATTACTGAAATTTAAGGCCGAAACATAGGGGTAAGTATGTTAGTAAAAACAACAAAAATGAAGGAAAAAATAGCAAAAAATCAGAAAAACAGCAATGGTTAGTAAAGATTTAAAAAAAGGCCAACAAGAGGGGAAACGCTAGGGTGATATCCCCAGCAGAGTCGCCATCTGTGCGACCATGGATTCTCTCGAACCCGTCGCGATGATGCACTCACGATGGAATAAATGTAGAGTCGCCACCCAGAGCTTTTGGTAACCCGGGAAACCTTTAAATCAATATTTTGGGCACCGAAGTGCTAAATATGACTCTGATTTATCGGTTTTTACCAAAGACTCTAGGGTAGGGGCTTCGGTTATCGATCGGGAAGGGTTTAGGCACCCGATCAACCCGCACATAGCGGTCTCTATCTATGGCCAAAATAAAAAATAAATGGGCGGAGCTTCCGCTTGCCCGAAGGTAATATAGTCCTATCAAGCTTTAAGCCAAACCGAAATTTCGGCGGCGTAACAGCTTGAATCCTTGGACGGAGGAAACACCAAGAAGGTAGAGGAAGAGAGGGGTGAGCCGGAGCTCATGGGCCCTTGTTGCACCGTGGAAGACCTTCGCTTTGGTGTACTTCCGATGGCTTTAAATGGCTTAAACGGTAGGGGAATGGATTCTAATGCTAGGATTCGGTAGATGGGAAGTGTAGGATGAAGCTAGAGACTATGCTTGACTAAAAAGGGGTGATCTAATGGTTGAAATGGATTGCAAAGGGTGAACTAAGCATGCTGGAATTTTGGTTGAAGAATGAAAAATAAAAGGGAACTTTCTCTCACTAGGTCCCTCTCTCTTAAGCTCAAACTTTCAACCTTAATTTTTTTCAACCCTTTGGGAAGAGGGGGGGCCTCTCTATTTATAGAGAAAAGGTGGGTTAGAGGGTTACTTAAGAGCTAATTGGTTTAGCAATTAGGTAATCCCCCATCTAAGGTTTTCTAGGTTTTTAGAGTCCTAGGGGTTCAGGGAACCAATTTCAATGGCAGATGATGGGGTGAGAAAGGTGACTTAAAGGTTGCATATAAGCTCAAAGGGGGTGCAACCAACCTTAAGAAACCCACCTCAATCAAGGGAATGGTCAAAAGGTCAAACCTGATGAAGGGATTTCGAGCATCTGATGACAGTTACTGTAGCTAAGTTGGGCGTATATATTACATACGCCCAGTTTATGTACAGTGATTTTCATGAAAACCAGAGGAGATCTGAGAAGGTGGGTGCCGCGGTGGGCCCTACCTATGTTGGGCATATGTATTATATACGCCCGGCCAAATTTGGCCCAAAAATGCTAGGCGTATATAATATATACGCCTGACCAAACTGGGGCCAAATTTGCTAGGCGTATGTAATACATACGCTAAGCAAAAGTCATGATTTTATGTAAAACTTCAATCGGTCATAACTTTTAAACCATAACTCCAAATTGGGTGATCCTTAGCTTACTGGAAAGTTGGAGAAGTCCTCTTTCCAATGGTATGGGGCTCCTCCTTATTAGTAGTTTGTATAAAATCTTGTAGCACTTCTCCCATAAATTGCTCAGTAGGGTTCAAGTTGGGTCTAGGAAGGGATCCTAGGGTTTAGGGGTGATCTCTAAGGGTTGGAGGAATGGTTCTAAAGGGTTCAGGGTAATTTCTAAAGGTCTGGGTAGGTTCCTAAGGGTTCAGGGTGATTCCTAAGGGTTCAGGGGTGCCATCAGAAGCACAGGGGTACATCTCTCTCGGAGTACAGACTGATCGGGCCTTGGGCCGAATTTGGGTGTCTACAAAGCGCCTTAGCCGATTGGCGGGCCTGCTTGAGCATTGTCTGTACTTTCATTCATTTTCTATTACTTATATGCCTTAGCCGATTGGCGAACTTACTTATACATTTTACACGTCTTAGCCGTTTGGCGGGCCTGCTTGAGATTTACTTTATTATAATCATATTCTACTAGTGGACACTGGCCCGTAGAGGCGGCACGGGATCATCACAACCTGTTTTTGAACCTAAGCAAACTCCCAATCTTAAAATTAAACCTTAAAAATGAACTAAGGGACTTAATTCATTTTTTTGTTGGGTAGATTTTAAAGGGTGGGAATTTAGGCAGCGATACAAACGTCCTGGTTCTTAGTACGGCGGCAGCCCCTAGTGGTGATGATCCGGAAAAGTACCACCCCATCCAGTACCTGAGAAAGCGCTTGCACTGGAGGTATATCGGGTGGGTGACCGATCCAATTACGAAGCTTAAAACCCTTGAGGTGTGCGTTTAGTTGCCCCAAATCAACCTTATATCCCTAGGTTCGAAGAGGAGGGACCCGTTACAAATAAAGAAAATCAGTCCCCAGAAGCACCGCTTCTAGAAAACTAAAACAAAAAATAGACCAATCTTGGGCCTGCTGTTGCTGTCAAAGAATTTTATATACTCTATTTTTGCCTAGTGTGTATAATATACACGCTAAGCCAAAAAACTCCAGAATTGCTCTAGCGTGTATAATATACACGCTAAGCAAAAAATCCTCAGATTTTGCCTAGCGTGTATAATATACATGCTAAGCCAAAATCCCCAGGTTTTTGGCCTAGTGTACATAATACACATGCTAAGCCTATTTCTGGCTGGGCAGCCCGAATCTGAGGCCCTTTCCACTATTTCCCCCACCTTTCGACACCCAAAACGCCCTCGCCGATCAAAAAAGCTCACCCTTTTATTGACCCTTCTGAGGGATCTGGTCGTTGCACAGATTTTCGAGCCTTCACATAGAACAAAGGTCTCCCTTTATTTCTTCCGAAGTGCATCAGGATCCCACCATGGGAGACATCGAAGGCATGAATGCCGCCCGAAAAGTGAGTTCCCCAGGGCCCTGGATAAAATCACCATTAATCAAGGGAGATTTCTATTGTCATTTCAAAAAAATTAAAACCATAAAAAATGAAAAAAAAAAAGAAAAATTAAAAAGCTTGTGGTGCCGGCACAAAGGTATCACCTTACTCTCCGTCATCCCGAAGGGGGAGGAGAAGATGGGTTTTTGGCCCTCACTCGAGGAACGTGTACCCGACCCGCCAACAAACCTTGTCGTGGGTGGTAGATCCAGCTTATATCGATCCCGATTCATCCTCGCCACGCTCCCCAACTCATTCCCTTTCGGAAGAGATTCCTATCTCCATTTCGCTCACCCAGCCACCATTTATCGTCACCGGACCCTTCGGTGGACCCGTATTTCCATCCACCACTGCTCAAACCACTCAGAATCCATCCCATTTTCCCCTCATACCCATTCTAAATTCACCATCCACATCCATCCAACAAACACCCCATTCTTCCCCACCACCAAAGATTTATCCCATTTCCCCTCAGCATCTAACATACCAAATTTCCCCATATTTTCTCAAAATCCAATCCCTCATTCCCCATCATTTTCTCAAACCATACACCATTTGTCCCTAACTTTCCAAAATCCAACAGCCTACTTCACCCAAGCCATGCCAAATCCACCACATATTTCCCCATCTACCCAAGTCATGCCCGATTTTACCCGGGTCATGCCCAATTTTTCCCATACACCCATCCAATCCATGCCCTATGTTTCCCTTCCATCAGATAGACCATCTACATCCACCCTCACCCGACCCAATGAACATGATGGAAGACATGGTCAAGGCCTACACAGTGTGAAAGGCCTCTCAAAGCCTCCCTCATCCATCCCATACACTCCAAAATCTATCTACTTCATTCCCCCAAAACCATAATCAACCCCTCATTGTTCATACCATCCAAGGCTCCCATCAACCATGGGACCATCTGAGCAGGTCTCAAGGCCCCACACTTTATACCCAAGCCCATCAAGGCCTAATGGCCCAGGCCCAAGTCCACCAAGGCCCAATACCCCAAGCCCACTAAGGCCTAATGCCCCAACACCAAGGCCCAATACCCCAAGCCCACCAAGGCTCAATAACTCAGGCCCAGGCCCAATACCCCAAGCCCACCAAGGCCTAATACCCAAAGCCCATCAAAACCCAATGGCCCAGGCCCAAGGCCATCCAGGGCCCATATACTATAAACAAACCCATCAAAACCCAATGGCCCAGGCCCAAGGCCATCCAGGGCCCATATCCTATATCCAAACCCATCAAGGCCCAAGCCTGGAAGCCTCATTTTCAAACTCGCCACAATTTTCACAATATCCCACATACACCCAACAGGCCCCCATTCCCCCCCAAATGATACACCCCTCTCAGCCAATCTCTCAATAAGGCATGGGCCTCATTCACCCACATCCCTCACACCCAACCCAATATGGGAATCCAACCCATACCATCAACCACCCTCATTTCACCCATCCCCATGCCTCTCAAAGGGTTCCCCCAAGTGCAGTGGCCTCATCAGGCACCAACCCAAAATCCACAATTCACTCATCATGTTACCCCAAAAGCCACTCATCAGAACTTCCCTCATGCTCAGTGGTCCCAACAAGCGCTCGTCCAGCCTACCCAAAACCAACAGGATAACCTCACCCTCCATCCACCATATGTGGACCCACAGTATGAGGAGGATGAGATCAGGAATGGCAGAGCTTATGCAGGGGCATTTACTAGTTTCAATCCCCCACCACCCATGTTCACCAACCCATCGGTAGCCCAAAGTGAATGGAGGCCGCCTGTCAAAAAGTCAGCCCCACCATCCAATGAGTCAAAGATGTTGAAAGAACAAATGGACAAGATCCAAAAATAGCTAATGAAGATGGGTGGAGCTAAAATCCGTGCCACAAACTTTTCTGACTTGTGCTTATTCGCAAAAGTCTCGTCGCCCCCAAAATTCAAAGTGCCAGTCTTCGAAAAATATACTGGCACGGGCAACCCCATTGCACATCTCAAGTCCTACTGTGGGGACATGTGCCAGTATGGAGGAGATGAGTATTTGCTCATAAAGGTCTTTCAGAAGAGTCTCACAAGCCCAGCTTTGAGATGGTTCACCTCCTTAGAACCATCCATGATTAAAACCTGGAAGGATCTGGCCCACCTATTCCAAGAGTAGTATGTCTATAACATAGACATTGAACCTCAAAAGTCAGATCTTGCTTGGCTAAAGCAGAAGCCTAGCAAAGCATTCAATGACTACCTTGGGTGGTGGAGGGCATTGGCAGCTCAGGTCTGGAACAAGATACCCGATGATGAGCAAATCGAGATGATCTCAAAAAATACTTTGCCGATCATCTTGGATTTCAAGTATACAAAAAATAATCCAACTTTGCTTACTTGGTGAGAAATGTCAATCGGTGTGAGGATGCGATAATAGAAGGGAGGTTAAATAAAATCGTAAACAGCGGGTCTCGGAGATTCCCCGAACAGAGGAATGATAGAAGAATCAAGACAGATGTGTAGACGGTCGTAAATACATTACCCAATACCAACATAACTCCATTCTAGTTTAAGAAAGCACAGCCAGCCCCAATTCGAAGTGAGCTGATGCAGAGGACCGAAAATGGACAGGGGCACAGATGACCCCATAATAGAAAAGGGCCTGTTTCGATCGAGTTTTCACACCTTTGGGGAAATCCTTGAATATGTTATTGCCTTTACTAATAGAAAAAGGTTTAGTCATCGCACTCCAGTCGAAAGATCCTCCGCATCCTATCTCCAGAAATTACGATCCCAATACCCACTGTAACTTCCACCAAGGACCAAGCCACCCGACGGATCGCTACTTTCCCTTGAAGCATGCGATACAAGACTTAATAGAAGTCGCGAAGATCATTCCTCCAGCACTTCCCCAGGCAAACCAGCATGCCAATATATATTAGGTACAGTTGCCACCACACCCACTAGGTGGAACGGGCCCAAGGCCAACCGTCAGCATGATAGAGGAGGATGATGAGGAGTTTGACCCTTTAGGGTATATTGGCACCTGGGAAGACTTTATAACACCAAGGCAGAGAGATCAGGAAGATAGAAGCATTGGAGTGATCGAGCCTCTGAATTTGGCTGATTACTTTCCCAATCCCACACCACAGGCAGAACCCTTAGATTTAAGGATATATTTTCCATCACCAGCTCCTGTCAGTTATGTCTAAACCAGCTTGTATCAAACATACGTAGCCCCCGCCAATCACCCAAGGGCCAATTTCGCCCCATACCCCCCTCCGGCACCGATTAATTACCAATAGCCTACCCCTATCACACCACCCTCGATACAGTCATTCACAATCCCCACCAACCCCATTTGTCCAACTTTATCCACCCTCCATCTTTTAAAGAGGTTAACGAAGTGTTATCCGCCCATCCCAATCCACCAATCTAAGCACCTCCGAGGCCTATAACCACTCCGTTCCAGATCCTGAGACTAACCTATGACCCCCATCAGGTCCCACTCAGTTATGATCAGACAGATGTAAATATTGATAGCAGCAGAGAGGGGGCAGTGGATTTTGTCACCCGATCGGGGAGAAACTCTAAGCAACCAAAAGTACCAGTACCAGCCCAGCTAGAAGAGAAGAAAGAGGATGACTGAAAAAAGAGGATGACTGAAAAAAATAAAAAGAACAAAAAATATAGAAAAGAAAAAGTGGGGCATGTACAGTCAAAATCCTCAAGGAAGAAGTGTATTACGACAACTGGAACCCTATCGGGGAAACCTTTTAACCCTAGAATACCTTCAAAAAAATTTAACTTCACCCGTGCCCATGATACATTCCTAAAGAAAGCCCTCTGTAAGGTCTACGAGCAGTCACAGTATTCGTTGAGTCAGCACAAGCCAAGCTAAGAGACAATAAAGAACTCCATCCAGCCGGTTATGATGGAGTCGACGTCCATGTCGTGGCCTTTGAGAAAATAAAGAAAGAAAATAAAATAAATGAAAATATACAAGCTTAAAATAAAATGGACGTGGTGAAAACCCACAAGGGCGCCATGAGTAAAAACAACGAGCTTGTGCGGACCAGGTGAAAACTTGAAAAGGCACCTGGGGTAAAAGTGCATACCCACGGACATAGTGAAAACCCGAAAGGGCGCTACTGGTAAAAAAGAGGGAAACAACGGGCATGGTGAGAACCCATCTCAGGCGTTGTGAGTAAAAAGGTTAAAAGAAAAAGAAAGAAAGAAAATCGGTTATCGTCCGTTGGCCACATTTCCATGACATTTGGTCTTCAATATTGAGCTGCTCATGTTCACTCAAAGTCGGGACCTAATCAGGTATACCTTTGGACCGCACCGTCAAACACATGACCCGTGGTAATGAGAAAGGGTCGATTCAATCTGAAAGGATGGATGTTCCAACCTTGGTAAAAGATGTTGAACCTCACTCAGGTCCGACTGCTTGAACGGGTTCGGCTATGCTCAGAATGGGAGCCATTACCTCATCCGAAGGTTGAGACATCAAACAAAAAGAGAAAGAAGACCACACTTATAAAAAATAATAAATTTTCCTTTCCCATTCTCATGCTGGCACAATGCACACCACACCTCAGAAAAGATAATCGATGTGATGCCCAACTTCTCCCTTTATGGAGAAAGGAGAAGACCACACTTATAAAAGATAATAAATTTTCCTTTCCCATTTATATCCCCATACTGTGTACACCACATCTTAAAAGGATGATCGGCGTGATACCCGATTTCTCCCTTTTAGAAAAACAAAGAAAGATAAAACTTGTGTAAGATAATCGATTTCCCTTTTTTTCATTTACATGTCTATACTGCACTTACACCACATCTCAAAAAAATAATTGGTGTGATGCCTTGCTTATCCTTTACAAAATTAAAAAGCAATAAAAATATTAAAGAAAACATATATACCAAAAAATATCTAACAAGGGTTCTTATGCCCCTCCCTGTGGTGTTTTGATCTATGCCAAAAGATATGTGCAGGTCTAGGTCAATGACGCAACTCGCGCTTCAAAGCATAAATCTCTACACGTAAAGCGTCCTCTCGAACATTCTGATCTGTCATCCAGTGACCATGAAGGCCCTTGTATCACTTCCGGGAGGCATCAGTGGCACTAAGAGCATCATTTAAGGCTCCTTCCAAATGAAGAACCTCAAACTCTGCAACACCAGCTCTTGCTTCTACAACATCTGCTCTAACCTGTTGTTTCTCTAAACACTCGTGTAAGACCCGTTTCTCATCTACCAGCAGCTCAATTCGAGCCAAAAGTGTTGACTCCTTCCTCGGCCAAGGACCTTCTATACCAGTGCTCTCCGCTTGATCTAAGCAACGGATAGGAGGCTTCTCGGATAGCAGCCAAGCCTCATACTCTAGAGAAGTCAAAAGAGAACCCCCTGGCTCCAAGCCACACATGCGACTGACGCATCTGCCAAAGAGCAGCTATCCTATCCAAGTCCCCCGAGGATCCCCTAGAAAAAATCAGTCCGCACAAGGGAGGTCTCTCCGAGCAAGGCACCCGCTGAATGTAACCAAATTGGCGCAACACCCGGGACAAGAAATAATAGGTACTGCCAGTCAAGCTAAGAATGGTGAAACCCTCATGATCTCTGGATCAGGCTGCCAGGAAGGTCCTATCAAGCCATGGAAGCCTCTTAAAACCAAAGTTTTAGCTCACATATATTCCCTTGTAGTAACTTATGGCATCTGCCCAAAAAGCAATGGGCCGCTTCCCTATGAACCATATAAAAGCGGGGCACGGGCCCCAAAATGGCAAGATGCTCCCCAAGCCAAACTTGGAGCAGAGTAAGGCATCCTCGAAGGCACTCGACCTTGCCCAAGGCAAAGGCATCAAGACAACAGTACAACTCTGCAAGTACCAGATGCATCACGGAACGACTCTTCAAGCTCTGCCAGTATGTCGCAAAGAGCAAGAGAGAAGCTCTCCCGCCCAGTACAAAAAAGGACCTTTAAGAGAAGGCAAAGAACGAAAGCTTTCACATTATGGATATTTTTGACTGGAAATTTTTGCAAGCTTTCATCACCAAAAAGTTCTCTCATGAATTTCATCGAACACCTGGTGGGCCCACTGGCAAAGCTCTTCTCATAATCAGCTTTCTTTAAGCCTAAAGTCGCGTGGACGGCTTTAGCATAACCCGGTTTTGGCACTACCCTAGCAAGGCCTTGATGCAGCTTTAAACCTGATAGATTGGCAAGCGCTTCAAGAGTGGGAGTTAGCTCACGGGTCCCAAAGTGGAAGACATGGGTTTCCACTTCCCAATGTGCAACCGCTGCATAAATAAGATCCCAAAGCAGAGGAACTTCAAGAAAAGACGAGAGGCGGGCCAGCCCGAGTGGATCTAAACCCGCAAGCTCACTCTCATTCAGGTTATCGAACCATTTCTTCAAAAAACTGGGCATCACATCAAAAGAACGAAGTGTAGAAATCTTGGATCCCCAAGAGAGGCGGGGTGATCAGTCACATAATTTACCATTTTATCACCCTTAACTTAGTGATGCTAGGCTTTAGTTTGTTACTAATGAGTTACGGATGTGGAGATATTAAAGCTAAATAGTAAAAGAGAGCCTAAGTGTTAATCTTTGTCAAAATAAACTCAAAAAGTAATAAAAAGACGATTGAGCATTAAAGACGATTCGCTAAATGTTCATAAATAGAAAATCGCAAAAGATGATTGAGCGCGATACTAAAAGACAATGAGAAATCGTAATGAAAGATTCTTCAAAGGAATACATGTTCAATAGGCTGAAGCGATACAAAAGAAGTGAAGAATCGTTATAAAGAATTGTCCGAGTATGAAAGCTATGAAAGAAGTAGAAAATCGTGATTTACGATTTTCCAGAAAGAAGCTATAATAGAAGAAATCGTAATTTACAATTGCAATTATAAAAGCTTTCCTGCTGCTATCTGCTGCTAATCATGTGAGTGATTATCACCGCTATGAACTGAATTAGAAGATCTCTAGAATTAGAAGTTTGCTGAGCCACGAATCTGAGAAGATTGATGAAGAATAAACTCCAAAAGACTCTGCTGCTGAAAATTAGAGAATACTCTAGAAGCGCATCAACTAAAGAAATCAAGGAAGAATAAAATTAAGAATTAGAGTTATATTAGGATATTTTTAGTAGTTTCTTTTACTAAAATTAGATCTTTGTAATCTGACTCCTTATAATCTATAAATAAGAGAGCCCGGTGTAGGAATAAATATCAAAGAATTTCAGCATCAATTGACGCCTGAGATTGGACTTTCTTCCGATCAAAGTAGTGTAACATAGTTAGAGTAGATTAGATATCATAGGTTTTTCAAGAGCAATTGTCGACTGCAATTGAGTGCTAAAGATTAGTGTAGATATCTGTAATTTCTCATGAGTAATTGACGACTACGGCTGAGGGTGAAGGATATATTTTACTTTGCTTTTTAGTTTATATTTTATTTGCTTTGTAAACATCTCCAAGTTTTAATTTGAATTAATGACTAAGGTTAGAATTTGCATATTAGTGTAACGGTTTTTACGTTTCTATCTTCAGTTTTCTAAGGTTTGATTGACACCCAAATTTTAGGAAATTGTTAATTAGATTAAATCTGTTTTGATAGGATCTTAGATTTGATTGACAACCAATGCTAGGAGACTAGAAATATGGTGTAATTGTACTATTTAATTTCATAAATATCCGATAGCTAAAGATTAAGATTGACGACCTTAATCAGAAGAATGAGGATTAGGATATATTTTATACACTTTAGATTAAAAACCATTCTTTTATTCATATTTCTCCAGTAGATTAGATCTTAAAAGATAAATAGAAGTTTTTAAAATAAGGATTTAAATAAAAGATAGAAATAAAAGAAATAATTAGATAAATAAACTTCCTCGTGGGAACGATCCTATGCTAGTACTATGATTTTCATTGTGCACTTGCAATAGGTTAAGACTTGAAATTAATATAAATATAATACATCATAAACAACAAGTCACGAGGTCGGAAAGAGGGTCCATGGTCATACAAAGATGTTTAAAAAATCACAGGTTGATGTTGGACAATAGACCTCGGGAAGGAGAAGAAAATGGGAGTAAAAATCCAAACACCCGACCAAAAACGATGACAAAGAAATGCATTCTCGGGCTTTAAAAGCCCCACACTGCCCAGAAAGCACTTAGCGTATGTAATACACACGCTCATTCAAAATCCTCCAGATTTTGCCTAGCGTGTATATTACACGCGCTAAGCCAAGGAATCCGCAAAAAAAACCTAGCATCTATAACATACACGCTAGGCCAAAATATGCCCAGATTTGCCTAGCTTGTATATTATACATGCTAGGCCAGAAAAACAAAAAAGAAAAGAAAGCGAGAGAGAAAGAAAAATAGAGAGATTTTTTGTTTGTTTGCTACCAGTCTTCTGACCAGCCCACACGCACCTGTTCTCTTTCTCATTCAAGCACCCCAGATCACAAGCTGGGATACCAAAGTTCCCCATCTAACCTATCTACGTGGTTTTCTTTCAGGTACCACCCACATAACATACATGCAAGGTTTAGCTATTCTAACCAAGTACACGACCCAAGGGTCGTTGTCCTGTCTGCCAAACTCAGGGCCTATCCTACAGATGATCAAGCATGCCACATCCAGAAGAGAGAGATAGAACAAATAAGAGAGGAAAGCAAGAACATTCATTCTAAAAATAAAACATCCAAATATGATCAATCATTCATTACATTCATTTCCCAAAGAAAAAGAAAATGTTCAAAAGTCTCAAGTGTTCGTCAAAAACAAAAAAGAGGAGCTGCTCCTAATCAGTACCCTTGGTCCTCTTTCGCCGAAGCGAGGTACTCTGATATGTTCGTACACCCCCCACCCGTGACCACGCCTGGAATAATCCACTGAGCAACGAACGCGACTCCTTTTCATGAGCACGCTGCAAGCATTGTGTCAGGAAGTCAGTTAAGGTCACTCAAAAGTTAAAGCAGTAAAGTGACAAGCAGAACCAACCAGTGTCATACTGTCCACTTCCACGTCCTGAAGGCCAGCAATATGACGGTAATATTCCACCTGGTTGACAGCCAATTCATAATCCTATAAGGAGAAAAGAGAAAGAGAGGTCAAAAGCGTGGGAAATGATACAAGAGCAAGCATGTCCCTAAGATAATAGTCAGAACAGAAAAATCACCCCTGGAACCAACTCGGGCGGAGGGACTCTAATCGCCTCAGCAGATAGATGAGCCCCCTCCATCACATCAGCACACAAGCTTGAGAGAAGCGCATCGTCAAAATGCCTAAAGGTCCCCTGAGTCTCTACAGTCGAGGTCCCTGAGGCCCTTACACCGGAAGGGTCTGAAGGCCCAGCAACTGACGCCCCTGCAGGACCCGCTTCTGCACCTTCCTCATCAAAATCCTCCTCTCCCTCGAACTAATGAAAGAGGTAGAAATCCAGTCTGGATGGAAAAATCAAGACAGATAGGAACCCACACATAGGAAAAAGAAAGAAGAGGAATACCTGAGATCGTGGGCCTCCGAATGCCACAAAGTTGGCACCTGGCACAAAGTATGGGAGGATGGACTAATAGGGAAGGGACTCGTACCACATCTGATACCCCCCATGCTCGAAGAGACCATCAATAGGAAGCCCATGACGAAGGAGTCCATCTGCAAGCTCCTCAACTGTACCCTTCGGTGACATAACATCCCTGGGAGGACCCTGCGGCACTGTGAAATAGTCCCGGTACTAAAGCACCACCCTCTCCCCCAAATAATACACTTTGACTTAGGAGTCGTAGAAGAAGATGATGTGACAATTGACGAACAGTCGGGACTGGCCCACAGCGGCATGATCCCAAAAGGGGGAGCCAACATAGGGATCAAACGTAACCTGCTCAGAAAAGAGGAGCCCTATTAATCAAGCAACGCCATCTAAACCACAAGATAGGAAAGAGAGAGAGATAGAGGGAGTGTCAATACCTGCTCCGAGATCATCAAATCAAACTGGGACCTTAGGCCCAATTCCAGATGCTTCATCCCCAAGTCCCTACGATGACTCTTATGCCAGCAGCTCATGAGGGGGTACGTGAACTCGTCTGAGAAGAGGAGGGGGAGTCTCGACTAAAAATGTAAATACTCCCAAATTTGAAAGGACGAACAAACAGGAAAATATGTCAAAGGCGAGCTGAAAGACAAATCATGAGTGATAAAAGAGTTCAAAAGTCACCTTGATCGTGGGCTAAAAGCCAAGAACAGAGGCCACATCCCCAACTGAGGCTCTGGCCAAACTGGCCATCAAAATGGCATACCCGGCACCACCCTAGTCGAAATGATGCACGTTCTCCCAGTTTCCCATCAGACTGAGAAGGGATAGAGAGAACCGGTCACCACTAGCATTGGCAAGAATAGTCTTACCCAAAAGAAAAAGTAGAGATACGGGCCAGCATCAGTGAACGCTCAGGCTCAATGACGATGTCCATATCCGATTGGTTCGGGTCCACCAACTCATCTACCTCGAACTGGTCTGCCAGCCAAGATAGCTTGACCTCGGACCCGATCATATCCCGGGAAGAAGGGTAATCCCCGATCAACTCAATCACCTCTGCATGATCTGCTATGCAGGGGCAAACCACTGGTATCCCTCCAATCCCGATTTCAATAATCATAGACCAGTCCACAGGGGTAATGGTTATCTCTGCTACGGACATGTGGAAGGTCATCATCTCAGGCCGAAACCCTCTACCAGGGCCTTCACGTAGGCCTTATCCCCCCTCATAGCGGGGCATGACATGAAGTCCCCAAAGCCAGCCTGAGCTAGGACAAACCTCATGACCTGAGGAAGATGAGTGTATAGACGCTGGAGGTTGAACCAACCACCACGAAACATGATCGGGGGTAGAGACTGCATCAAAAGAATAAAGAGTGTCAGATCCAAGAGCCAAGAGGTCCAAACAGAGAAAAATAACCAAGAGATACTTATTTTACCTGACTGGCTATGCCAAAGTTAGAGATATGGGGGTGTACTGTTGATGGAGTAACCCATTGCGGGCCTCTTTTCCCTGCATCTCATGCCAGGCCCGAGAAGAGCACTGCACCTAGATAAGGCACTCCCCTCTGATACCATAAATCATATCTGGACCGCCTTCTTGACCTTGTTCTTCCTCACTTGACATCCTAAAAAAGGGAATAGGTAGTAGGTAAATAAAAGTCATCATCATCGACCAAAAATCAGAATCAAATCATCAAAGGCATTGTTAAAAAGTATCAGGTCGAAGGAAGGTAAGTATGCCTCATTCACACAAGAATTTTTAATTCCAAAAATGCATACCCAACAATTTCGTGTTAAGATCATCATAATTTTCGTGTCAAAATTGGAGAGGGCATCGAATGACAGTCTCAAGTTAGCCCCCACAATTCTGTCATAGGGAAAACATCCTTTCTCCAAAATCCACTTAGAATTTTTGGTTAAAATCCCCACAAGGCATACACATAGAGATTATGGGTAGGGATACATTCATAAAAATCATCTTTTTCCACCATTTAGGTTAAAAATCATAGTCACATTTGTATGGAGGGAAATCAAGAATTTCGAAAGCAAAGTCATCCATTTTTTCCTAAAACAATTCGGTATAAAGGATCGAAATACACCCATTTTTCAAAAAACAATTCATGCAAATGAATGCGACAATCATAAAATAGATCACATATACAAAGAAAATCATCTAGACCCAAGAACCCTAGCCACATTAAAGATAAATAAGGATAAATCAAAGGAAATACGGTTCAAAATAATTACCTTGAAAGGAAAGAAAAATTCTAGCTTCGGCGGGAGAGTGCGTGGATGATCGGCAATGTTGAACACCAGCGCGATGTCGAGGTTCGAATCGAACCAATGAAACACCAAGAAGGACCCCGGTTTCGGTTTGGAGAGAGGGAGAAAGAAATTTTTGAAAAATATCCAATTTTCAGGTTTCTGCTCGGGCCCGGCTGATTTAAGCCACCCCCCTTTCACACATGGTCTCGTCTACTAGATGCACAGTATGTATAACCAAAAAAAAATTATATATATATATATAGAAAAAAGAAAATGGTGGCACAAGTCCCAAGAAGTGCGTCGACTTCCACCTGCTTGGGGATTGTGCTAAAATAAAATGTTAGGGACAATGAGCATGCTTAAAGTCTCAAACAAACATTGAAAAAAGGAAAAAACAACAACAAGCAAAAATACATTAAAGCATAAAAATAACAAAAATATGTGACTAATCAAAAGGGGCACACACTTCCAAAAAGCGTTGTGACATCAATATTCGCTCTGCTCAAATGGATGTGCTAAAATATCTTCGAGATCGATAAGTTCGCTCTGAGACCTCGATACCTCGCATAGGGGCACCCGTGGCCAATAGAGTGGGGCAATCAATGCCTCATATAATTGGACACAAGTTGTGGATCTTCACATCTTTGCTTCACGCCCGTCTTTAGGTATGGGTCGATCACCCTCCTGCTTACAAGGTTGTTCTATTCAGAATTAAACTAAAACATCAAATATCATCAATCATTTCGAGGAGCAGATATTTTTCCCAGCATATTGGGCATTCGCAACTCGCACCATCACGGTCATGCCCAGTATTGTTGCTAAGCACTAGGGGACCGATAGCCTTGAGGAACGGATGCTTTTCTCACACCATACAGGGCTTCCGTATACTCACCATATTACTATCTTGATGTTTGAGGTTCGCTTTGAATACAGTGGACCCATTAGTGTGCCTTAGGCCTCTTCAGATGTCTTTTTTTCTGTGGCATTCGACCATTAGTGATTGGATAACAAAGAGGGGCATCTGTAGACACCCAAATTTGGCCCAAAGCTCGATCGAAACGTACTTCGAGAAAGGCACACTCCAGAGCTTCTGGTAGCACCTCCCATACTCTTAAGAACCTTCCCATACCCTTAGAAACATTCTCAAAACTATTAGGATTCAACCCTACTGATCAGTCACATAATATACCAATTTGTCACCCTTAACTTAGTAATGTTAGAACTTAGTTTGCTACTAATAAGTTACTGATATGCAGATATTAAAGAAAAATAGCAAAAGAGAACCAAAGTATTAATATTCGTCAAAATGAACTCATAAAGTAATAAAAAGATGATTGAACTAAAAGATAAATCTTCGCCTACTGAAAAAGATGAAAATTTGTGTTTTATGATTTTGCGGAACAATGTAAAAGAAAAAATAGAAAATCATAATTTATGATTCTTTAGAGAAAACCACTCAAAAGAGAATGATACAAGAGAAAGCGATGAATCGTAATAAAGAATCGTAAATGAATAACCGTTCAATAGGAAGCTGTATAGTAAAGAATAGAAAATCATGATTTATGATTTTCCAGAAGAACCTTTCTGAAGCTACTGATCACGTGAGAATGAACACCGCCAAGCATAAAATTAGAAGATCTCTTAAAGAAGAAGTCCAGTGAATCACAGATCTGAGAAGATTGGCGGAGAAGACTTTTAAAGGACTCTGCTGCTGAAATAAAGGAAGAAATCTATAAGTACATCAACTATAGAAAGCAAGGAAAGATAAAGTTAGAAGTAGAGTTATATTAGGATAATTTTATTTTAATAGTTTCTTTTATTAGAATTAGAAGTTTTTTAAATCGACCCCTTATGATCTATAAATAAGAGTGCTTGGTATAAGAATAAGCATCGAAGAATTTCACAGCATCAATTGACAACTGAGGTTTGTATTTTCGCCCGATCAAAATAGTTTAGGATTTACAAAGTAACATAGTCCACAGTTCTCTAAGGTCTTACCTGACAACTAAGGCTAAGGAAGCTGAAAGATTAGCCCTTTGGATGGTTCTACTTTTACTTTCTAGTTTAGATTTATTTTATTGCATTTTACTGCTTTGTAAACATCTTCAGGTTTTGATTTGAATTGACGACTCAGGTTAGAATTTGCAGATTAGTGTAATAGTTTTTATTTTCCTTCTTTAATTTTCTAGAGTTTGATTGATGTCCAAATTTTTAGTAGATTAAAGATTAGTATAAATCTATATTGAAGGATGCTAGCTTTTGATTGACGCCCAAATTCTAGTGTAACGGTATTTTAAATTTGTAAACATCCGATAGCTGAAGATTGTGATCGACAACCATAATCTGAAGGAGGATTTAGAATTTATTTTCTATAATATAGTTTAAGAAACCATTCTTTATTCTTTTATTCATATTTCTCCAGTAGTTTAGGAACTTAAAAGATAAGTATAAGTTTTCAGAAAATTAATATATATAGATAAACCTATCTTCGTGGGAATGATCCTATACTCACTCTACAATTTCCATTGTGCGCATGCAATAGGTTATGACTTAACTAGAGATACATATAATTAGCCAAGTCAGTTTTGGCGTCGTTGTCGGGGAGAGCGTTTTATATTAATATATTAATTTAAGAAACAAGTATTTATCTTTCACTTTTTATATTTCTTTATATTTTTAATTTTCTTTGATCACTTCTTAAATCTTTTACAGGTTTATTCGGAGTGACGAATCAAAGTTTCCACTTTTCCTAATCAGAGAAGCTCGAGGCTTAAATTTGTTCTCTCTCCCTGCCTTCTAGAATAAAATTTAAATAAAGTTAAAATAAACAAAAAAATATAGTTTTCTTTTTGTATGCATCACACCCAATCTCGAAGCTTAGATTTCTTCGAGTGTGATTCAGAAATTGAAAGGACTCTCTTGTATAATTTAGCATCAGACCGTACACCCACAAGAGAATCCTTAATTATGGCTGACGATTTGTCAATCCAAGCACATTTCTGCCCAATAGCTTTGACAAAGCCCTCTTGTGCAGTTATACCATAGGTGCCTGGGGTCAAAATTATGAAATCAAGCTCAATACACTTAAATCTATACTGACCTTTTATGGGCTTGATCGAGAATATCCCTACCAATATCTGAGGGACTTTATAAAACTTTGCACAATGCTGTAATTATCGACAGCCAACAAAGAGGCCATAAAATTACGTATGTTCCCATTTTCTTTTAAAGATAGGGCGAAGTCATGGATAATTTCATTACCTTTCAAAAGTAATATAACATGGGAGGACTTGCAGTCCAAGTTCTTAGGCGAGTACTTCTCAATTGATAAAACTAACCAGATTCGCCAAGCAATTCAAGACTTCAGGCAAAAGCCAGAAGAACTATTTCATAAGAGCTGGGAACGGATGAAGGATCTATTATGAAAGTGTCCTCATCACGAGATACCAAATTGGTTGATAGCATAAAGTTTCCACCAACGATTGACTGAGACTAACCAGTCTACAGTCGATGTCGTAACTAGAGGAGCCTTTATGGCTCAAAACAGCCAACAGTCCTAGAACCTATTCGAGAAATTGGCCAATAACTCAAAGCAGAAATAGACTCTGTTTATATCTTATTCAGATGCCACTCGCCACACACCACTCTCGAGGGGTGGACTTTACGATATCAACAAATATAAAATAAAGAAGGAGGATAACATGAGTGAAAAAATTTTGACACTTGAACATCAAATCGTAATATTAATGACAGCTAAACATAGCACCCCGGATAGATCCTTGGCAAGCTATTCTAATTGCCAGACTCAGACGTATAATGAAAACCTAGCTGCACCATCCCACCAAGAGGAGATGGAAAGTGAACAAATAATGGCTTTTCAGAGGAGAAATTATGGAAACACATATAATCCAGCATGGAGAAACCACCCTGGATTAAACTATGGATCCATAGGCGGAGCACAAACAACACCATCAGTTGCGCAACCTCGATTTCTCCAGACCCATGTTTTCTACCAAGGACCTCAAATGCCTACTGCACAACCCCAATTTGGACCACTGAGCAATGCACCTGATGTCACAGTTGTTTAAATCCTCCAGGATTTGCAGCAACAGTCGCATCAGCACTCGAAGGATTTACATCAGCTTGCTCAATTCTCTCAAGTGCTTAACTCACATACTCAGTCCATTACGAAGCTAAAAAGCTAGATAGGCCAGTTAGCTTCTCAAGTGGCAAGAAGAGAGAGTGGCTAATTGCCTACGCAGCAAGTCAATAATCCTAGTGGACAAGTGTTCTTGGGGGAGACATTGGCTCTCCAAAATCAAATATAGAAACCTCATGGATCATCGAGCTACCAACTCATCCACAACACCAATTGTAAATTATGTAAACTATGTCTTTTTATTTTAAGTTTAGGTATTACATTATGATCCAAATCGTTGAAAAATGATGGATTATAATATCATACCTATTGTACATTATAGCGAACAATCGTATGGATTTGCGATTAATCACCGTATGGTCATGTCTATCAATGAAAGCATAGTGATTACGATTCAACTGATATGAGGGTTCGTACTTACCATTGATAAAAAGCTAGAGTGGACCAACGACTCTAGGTTAGAACATGTGTAATGACCGGTTCAGCAAGTCATCACTGAGAGATGGCTTACATATTCAAGAGAGGTCGGCCTAATTATCGACCCTCCACTTTTGCTATCATTTTCCCTCTGTTATTCAAAAACTCATCGACTAGGACTCAACCATTTTTATTTCCTAAACTTTCCTTATATCTTCTATTTGATTTCAGAAACCCTATTCAAGTTCTAAGTAATTATGTTAAAACTAGGGTTTGTTGATTCGAGATCAAGGTAAACAAACTCTATCTTTAAACGGATGAATCTCTGCAAATATTTATGAAAGCTTATATGCAAGTTGTGATTTACTGAATAATATTCTACATCTTGCAGAAAAAGAAATTGTAGCATGTCGGGTGAAATGGGCAAGTGACAAAGAGAGGAAAAATGAGATGGAGGTAATAGTTTCGATAACTCTCCACTTATTAACCACATCGCACCGATTGCTACCCTCAAAGCTAAATCGAAAGCAGCAGACCCACCAGCGACCTTTCACATCACAGCAGAATGACTCCCAAAATCAATGAAACATCATGTTGTGGGGGTCGAAATCTTAGTGGATGTTGCCTTCTAGGAAGAATGTGAAATAAGTAGAGGGGCAATCCAATACTTTAAGGATGTCGGGCTGCAATACTTCCTAAAGCTCGGAGTCACACAAATCTACTCGAGATTGGTACGACTATTCTACAAAAATATGGTTAATAGTAGTAAGGGTCCAAGCCCAATTTTTTCGACAACCATTGACGGATTTCCAATTGCAATAACAAAGGCAATGGTTGTTGGGGTGATGAATACACCCTTGGAAAGACCTGAAGTATCCCCTGACAATCCGACAGCCACTATTTTAAGAGAACAACCACATATTCTCCCGGACTTTATTCAGATGGCGACAGAGCTACTAGGAACACCCCGAAAGACAGATCATTTTTCTTGAGAAAAGATGTAGAATCACGGAGTCTATAGATGCACTTCTTAGATGTCTTAATTCACAAGACCATCCATCCAACGGGTCATGGGACAAAACAGAGAGCACTCTACGTTAGAGCCTTATATCTTATGGCTAACTGCTACTGGTTCAGTGTCCCAGCCTACCTATTAGAAGTAGTCAACATTGTGAGGGAAAAGTTCAACCAAGAAAAATATCAAACAAATAAATTATGCCTACCCTTTGGAGGGTTAATTACAAATTTATTAATAAATGTGGGATAGAACATTGATCCAAAATAAAAAGATCTTCCTAGAACCGGGGATAACCTCACCGCCAAGACCTACATGAGAACTCTAAGTGCTGCAAACAAATAAAAAATTCTTATTTCAGCACGCACAGAGAGTGTCCCCTCTATACCCAAGGGCAGAGAGGAGATTGCCATGGAGCAGCCAGCAGAAATAATTGCCCCAGAAGAAGTAGTTACGGAAGAGGGAGTGAGTACTTATACTCAACCTCAAGAGAGAGTAGAGATTGGCTCTCCAGTACTAGAGAGAATAACTGAGCTAGTACTCCCAGTTGCAGACCAAACTAGTCTGTATGACCCTACTTTGGACTCACCAGTAGGGTCTGTTATGCCCTCTTCCACTGAGGTAGACACACAACCAACTGTTACTGAAGCATACCCTGTGAGCCCAAATATTGAAATAACAGAACAAATTCCTTCACCAATGAGCTAACAGATTATTGGAATGGCTACTTCTAGTCATATCCCTTGACCAATTGAGCCTGTTGCTCAGCCTACAATTTCAGCCACTACTGAGCAAACTCTCATCGTTCAAACATTTGAAGTAAGACCAAGCTCTGAATTACCAAGAGGGGATTTTACATAGTTGTTAAATGGAGAAGAAGTACCCCTTGTTGATCCTCCAGTCACTACCACATCAATCCCCAAACTAGAAAGGAGATTGAAGGCAGTGGAGCAATGACAACTTACACATGAACCAAATCTATTGTCATTCCAAGGTGTACTAAGCAAATTGAGGGAAATAGAGCAATGGCTAAATACATATGCCTCAAATTTCGCACCACTACCAAGTATGATAAAGAAATGGATGGAGGGGTTTCACAGACTGAAGAAGAGAGTCTTTGATACTACTCTGATGTCTCAAGAGTGCTCAGAGATAATAAAAAGCTTGAAGCAGAAGGCTGCAAAAGAATACCTTGCACAGTGGAAAGCAGAAACCAAAAAGAGAATCCAGGAAATCACTTCAACCCTTCAAGCACAAATCACCTAGCTGCAAGCAAAGAATAGAATAATGAGTGAAAATCAACAAGCATAGGAAGAAGAGAAAAAGGTGTATGAAGATAAAATCACAAATTTGATTGAACAGTTTAGAGGTTTAATGGTAGTTTCAGATGATGCAGAAATTGTAAGGGAAAAAGCTCTTAAAGATTACCAGGAAAAACTCCATCAATAGCTAAGTGAGAAGGATCGACTACTGACTGTAGTTGAGGGACAAATTTTATAACTGTAAGAAGCTAAAGATTTCCTAAGTTCAATTAATGTTGAATAGAAGCAGATCATTGATTCTCTAACAAAGAAGAGCTTGATCGCAGTAATAAAAGAATAAAATAAAGCAGAAAAATTGAGAATGGAGTTACAACTAAAAGCTGATGTGATAGAGAAGTTGACTGCAAATCTGAAAAATAAAGAAAAGGTTGATAAGGAGCAACAGTGTCTGGAAGTAAGCCCCTGTAGAATGGTTGATGAGAAGGAAAGCACGGATGAGGTTGAGCCTGCAAGACATGGAGAATCACCTTCAGAAGAAGAACAAGATGATTATTCTATAGTTGAGGTGTCTGACTCGGAAGAAGACCCTTCTACTCCCATTCTTGTACCATACCCTTCATCACCAAGTGAGTGAATACTACAAAACATCATGAGCCTCACAGGTATGATATGTAAGGTAAATAAATTAGCACTCTAGATTTTTTCTAGGTTTATGCTTTTATGTAATTAGTTTTTATTTTAGTACTTTAGATATTTCATTTTTATTTTCATTGTAAATATTCAGTTAATATATAATATTTTCTTTTGACTAACTTTCTTTTTCACTAACTGTGTAATTGTTACTAGCTTTTCTTTCATTTTTTTTATTGATGTCTCTGTGAGTAATACGGCGTATTTTTCTCAAGTTTGGGGGACATTCTTTACAGTTTTTTTTTTCACATTCGATAAACAATCAGTGATATCAGTAATTTTCAGGTAAATAACATTTAAATGTCCCCTATTTTTATGTCAATGAAGGCATTGTCCGACTTAAGTTTGGGGGATACACAACTTCTTTGTACAGTAGTAGTTAATTAGTATATTAGTATCATTTTTGTAAAAAAAAAAAAATTGAATTATTAGTTTTAATAGTTGATCATTATATAGGGATTACAATAGAAAAAAAATTACAAATCTTGGAAACTTACGATCCATTATAGTAGGAGTACAATAATTAGAATAAAGAACAGTTACAATTCATGCTTAGCTCGTTGAACACTGTATTAGAAAGAATTTTTGAAACAATAGATTGATCTAAACTACAATATTTTAGACTGTAGTTTCAAAATTATAAACCAGTGATCATTAGAGCCAAATTTTTCTTTCTTTGAGAGAGAGACTATTTCTATTCAAGTCAAAATTTTCTTTGAACTTCTATGCATGTATGAAATCTCATATTGTTGAATTTAGAATCAAAATATTCTATGAATATGATAACCTAATTTTTTGTCTAGAACTATCTATTAGAAATATCAAAAGAATAAGGCATTTATGTTAGTAAATCATAAAGATGATTTAAGGCCATCTTTTGTTAAACAGAGCCAAAAAGCTAAAATCTCATAGAAACTTTTATCCTTTGAACCCATATTAAAAGCCTAAACTGAATTTCTTTGTACCAAAAATCTAATAAACCCTTAACCATAAGTACTACCCGAAGCTTTCAACCTTTAACCCTTATAATTTTTTAGAGTTTAGAATGCAAAAGAAGGGAAGAAGAGAGAGTGAAAGGTGTAAAAGCAAAAAAAAATAGATAAGGGGAATGCTAAAAGAGAGTACAGCAGAAGAAATCAATTGAAGAATATGAGAAAGGAGTGAAAAATTGTAAAAGGACGATTTGAAAAGAAGATTACAATTCTAAGCAAAAAGTTTTCAAAGAGAAGAAAAAATCATAAAATACAATTTTATAAGTCAATTGAAGAAATGGGATTTATAACAAAAAAAAATTGGGAAGAAGTTATCTGATCATGGATACTTATTGTGGTAGAAAGAAGAAGCTTGAAAAGATAGGAGAAAGAAGAGTTAAATTCTCAGAAAAAGTTTGAATCCTTCTACCTTTCTTTGACACCTTCTGAAATCTAAAGCCCCATTACAAGTTGAAGGAAAGACCTTTTTTATTTACGATTTACAAAAGTATAAGCCTAGCAGAGATATGAATAATAGATATTATGGATTGCACAGGGAATCATATGAATAGAGTAGATTATACTATTCTATGAGATTGAAAGTTTTTTACAATTATCCTTCGACTAAATTTTTCTGAAATAATACATTGAGAGACCCCAAAAGTTTCGATATCTTTTAGAGAGTATGTCAATAGTGAGTTTTTGAATGAAAATATTTTCTAAAAACTACAGTTTAAAAAAATTTATGAAGAATAAACTGTTCACTGATGCATACACTCCCTACTTATTATGAATTGAAATTGTTAGAGTTCTAATCAAGGATAACTATTATAATGGAAAGTAAGGATAAAAGATTGATCATTTTAGAAAATCATAATAACTATGTGATAATTAACTTAGTCAACTTAGATAATTTAGTTAGTGTACAAAATTAGTTTAGAGTTTTAAACTTACTTTTTTTATGAAAAATATTTTGAAAATTTTTAAAATATTCTAAAGCTTGTAGGTAACTTCACTGAAAACCTTCAGGAGACTACAACTCCTCTATTAGGGATCACCTAGGGGTTTTAAAGGCTTGTTGCATCTTCCCAATGCAATCGTTCTCCCTAAAAAAGTGGCATTTAATTTTTTAGTTTAGAATGTTTTATGTTTCCTTGTTTGCTAGGGACTAGCAAAACGTAAGTTTGGGAGTGTAATCAGTCACATAATATATCAATTCATCACCCTTAACTTAGTGATGCTAGAACTTAGTTTATTACTAATAAGTTACTGATGTGCAAATATTAAAGAAAAACAGTAAAAGAGAATCAAAGTATTAATATTCGTCAAAATAAACTCATAAAGCAATAAAAAGATGATTGAACCAAAAGATGAATCTTCACCTACTAAAAAAGATGAAAAATCGTGCTTTACGATTTTCTAGAACAATTAAAAGAAAAAATTAGAAAATCATAATTTACGATTCTTCAGAGAAAGCCGCTCAAAAGAGAACGATACAAGAGAAAGCGATGAATTGTAATAAATAATCGTAAATGAAGAATCGTTCAATAGGAAGCTGTATAGTGAAAAATAGAAAATCTTGATTTATGATTTTTCAGAAGAAGCTTTCTGAAGCTGCTGATCACATGAGAATGAACACCGTCATGCATAAAATTAGAAGATCTCATAAAGAAGAAGTCTAGTGAATCACAGATCTGAGAAGATTGACGGAGAAGACTTTTAAAGGACTCTGCTGCTGAAATAAAGGAAGAAATCCAAAATTACATCAACTATAGAAAGCAAGGAAAGATAAAGTTATAAGTAGAGTTATATTAGGATAGTTTTGTTTTAATAGTTTCTTTTATTAGAATTAGGAGTTTTGTAAACCGACCCCTTATGATCTATAAATAAGAGCGCTTGGTATAGGAATAAGCATCAAAGAATTTTACAGCATCAATTGACAACTGGGGTCTGTGTTTTCTCTCGATCAAAATAGTTTAGGATTTATAAAGTAACATCGTCCAAAGTTCTCTAAGGTCTTGCCTGACAACTAAGGCTGGAGAAGCTGAAAGATCAACCATTTGGATGGTTCTACTTTTGCTTTCTGGCTTAGATTTATTTTATCACAATTTACTACTTTGTAAACATTTTCAGATTTTGATTTGAATTGATAACTCAAGTTGAAATCTACAGATTAGTGTAATGGTTTTTATTTTCCTTCTTTAATTTTCTAGAGTTTGATTCACGCCCAAATTTCTAGTGGATTAAATATTAGTATAAATCTATATTAAAGGATGCTAGTTTTTTATTGACGCCCAAATTCTAGAAGACTGAGATATAGTATAACGGTATTTTAAATTTGTAAACACTCGATAGCTGAAGATTGTGATTGGCGACCATAATCTGAAGGAGGATTTAGGATTTATTTTTTGCAATATAGTTTAAGAAACTATTCTTTATTCTTTTATTTATATTTCTCCAATAGTTTAGGAACTTAAAAGATAAGTATAAGTTTTCAGAAAATTAATATATATAGATAAACTTATCTTCGTAGGAACGATCCTATACTAGCTCTACAATTTTCATTGTGTGCTTGCAATAGGTTAAGACTTAACTAGAGATACATATAATTAGCCAAGTCAGCTATACCCCTGAAACCCTTTCCACACAAGTCTCGAACCCTCCCGGGCATTGGTTGGAAAGAGGTGTGTCAAAGCGTGCGGGGACCTATACTGGAATTGAATCATATACCATTGGAAAGTAGAGGTTCTCAGCTTTCTAACGGGCTAAAAATCACCTCAATTAGAAATATACATCAAAAGTTATGGTAATTTGAATTTGGGGCAGAGTGAGAGGCATTTTGCCTAGCGTGTATAATATATACGCTAGGCCATTTCTGAAGGAATCCTGCCTAGTGTGTATAATATACACGCTAGGCCATTTTTTGGATGAATTTTTCCTAGCGTATATAATATACACGCTAAGCTAAATGGGCCCCAGAGTGGGCTTTAAACTTATCAGGGGCACTGTTCATATGCCTAGCATGTATAATTTACACGCTAGGCTTAGCTACAGTATTTTTTGAGATTTTGCCTGAAAAGGACTTTTGGGGTTTGACTTGTTGACCATCCCAATATTTAGGATGAGTTTCTTTAGGACTATTGCACCCCCATTATCCCTATTTGCAACCCTCTAGCCTTTTGGAACCTCACCCTATCATTTACCATTAAACCCCATTCACCCATTTTCATAACCTTGAAAAACCCAAAAACCTTAAATTAGAGATTACCTAATTGCTAAACCCATTAGCCTTTAAGCATCCCTCTAATCTACTCCAACTCTATAAATAGAGAGACACCCCCCTTGTTGGTACGTGCTTTTTCTGGGTTCCTTTCGGTCCCCATAATCAGTGGCTCAATTCGGTTCCAAGTGGACTCTGGCGATGGGTGGCGGAGTGATGAATTCAAAAATAATAAGTGCTAAAATTAAAGAGGTAAATTCATGACGAAAATACATGGTTCATTGGGATTGCTAGCTGTAGATATTTATTGACGCTGCAACACGTCACTGATCACGTTTGTGAGGAGGTGTGGGTTCCTTCTTTACTAAATCATTGGCCTGCCAACGTCAGCAGTACTGGGTCACCTAGGTGTCTAGATAATCTGTTCTCCTTTTGTTACTTTGATTCTAATTAGTTTAAGTTTCCTAATTCTACTGGGAGTCTGGTTATGCATAGGATTCCTAGTATTATCCTTTAATTATTTTTCGGTCTTTTGCTTTTAGTTTGATTAACTCTCTTAATTCTATTTAATTAAACTTAATTTCCTAAGTCTATTAGGAATCTAGTTATTTCTAATGTCTTACTTCTACTAGAATCTAATTATTTTAAGTGTTCTACTTCTATTAGGTGTCTAATTAATTTCAAGTATCTTGATTCTATTAAGGGTCTAATTAATTGAGTATTTCAATCATACTAGGTGTCTAATTAATTAAATCTCTTAATCTTACTAGGAGTCTGATTAAGAAAAGGTCTCCTACTTCTACTAGGAGCCTAATTAACTTGATTCTACTAAACTCAATTAGGAATATACCAACTCTATTGAAACTCTAATTAATTGAAGACATACTAATCTTATTAAAATTCTAATCAAAGCAAATATACTAATTTTACTGAAATTATAATTAAGGAAACTAAAGAGGGGGGGTTTGGCCCACTATGCTAAGGAGGATCGGCCTCTGTCACAACCCCAGATTTTTGGGATGAGTGCACGTCATGCATTACATATAGGTATATGTGTTTCACAAGGAGACCAAAACGAACCATAGACACTATGTGTGTACGTGGGAAACACACTAGTATTTCCCTAACTTATATGTATAAAAGTGAAAGAGAGAGGAGAGAAGAACCCTTGCGTAACTCTATTTTAACCTAAATAGAGAGAAGGAGAATACAAATAGAAACAGAAGAAGAGCCTAGTAAAGAACTAGGGTTTCGTTGGGACTCAAATCGGCAGATGAGTTGGAGAAAAGGCTGGAGGAGGAACATTGAAGGCCTGTTTGCCTAGTACAATTCGAATCTTAAATCATCAAACTTGCGCAAGACTCATCGTCGGAGGTATGTAAAAGGCATGATAGATGCTTAGGCATGTTTTAAATAATAGGAAGGATGTTGGTTGAATGTTTTTAATGATGTTAAGGTTTTAATGAAGAGAGGAATTGTGTTCTCAATCGGATCGAGGAGTAAAAATCATCGCTCCTCGCTCGAGCGGTCTAAAGGGCTCGCTCGAGCGAGGATGAATAGGAAAAATATAGCTCGATCGCCGAAAGCGGTCCCCAAAACTAAGGAAGCTTCGAGCGAGGTCCCCAGTAATGCTTCAGTGGCTCGATTTAACCGCTCGATCGACCTCGATTTAACCGCTCGAGCGAGGTCTGTGACCGCTCGAGCGAGGTCAAGTGACCGCTCGAGCGAGGCCTGGTGACCACTCTGTTCTTGAAATTTTCGGATACAAGAAACTTGGGGGTTGTACACTCCAATGGTTCTAGTGACCTTTCTAAGCCTATGCTAAATTGAAATGTAGGTTTGACGCATGATCATGAAGTATAAACCTCTACGAAAAGGCGTGCTTTGAAATTCGTCGAGGTAGGGAATATTCTTGAAACATGTGCATTATTCCGTGAAATTCATATATGTAGTGTAATCCATTTAAATAGTCAAATACTGTATGATCCTCATGAAAAAGGGTGTGTGAGTGAGTTTAAAACGTGAAAGTCTTGAGGTCCTCAGGGGACGAAAAATCATATAGTTAAACAAAGAAGGATGCGATGGAAATAAGGGGCATCCCAGGGATGCAGATGAAAACTAACAGAGAAACGTAAGTAATGTGATAAGGCCTGATGTAATATAATTAGCACAATCACAGTGAATAACTATATGTAGAGCACATTTGATATTTTTATTATTTAAGGTTTGATTAGAATACCCCACCGACGTAGCGGGATACCCACGACTGACTCGGCAGGATATCTGTGAGCGCATACGGCCGCATCCAGATTTTCATAGCACATCCCAGGGATGTAGATCTAAAAATAGACCCCGCCACCTATGAGAAAGGGGCTTGGGCACTATTCCCAGGGGATACATATAATAACTGTCTAGTTAGACGACGATGGTGGATATTCCATCGGGGCTCGATGCTATATTGCTCGGGGACTACTTAAGTTAAGATTTAAGTAATTAGGCCAAATTCACAACTAAACTAATAAGGAGATTAAATAAAACCATTATTTCTATTTCCAGTTATTTCAATTGTTGTCCATAAGTGATTACTCGATAATTTTATGCTTTTTAAACTGCTGACATATGTGTGAAGGTCAATCTATATGTTCTTTTTGTTTCCCTACGGAGCTAGGATGTAGCTCACCCCCCTTAGACTATACGTCGCAGGTCCAGGACTAGCGGCAGCAGAGACTTCTGAAGACACTGATCCAGGGGTTTCGGATTGCGTGCCCACAGAAGAGTCAGAACCTCCTCCTGAGAAATTCTTCTAGGAAACCCACTGCATACTTTGAGAGTGAGTTGAAAGTATTAGGTACGGCTTGGTATGTCAAGCCTCTTTATTTCAAATGTTTTTAAATACCGTTTCTGTGACAAAACGTCTAGGATGAACTGTTATCACTAATGGTTTGGGTAAGTTCTTATGCCTATGAATTGGCATGAGACAGGGCGCCTTATGCGATACCTGTGATTATTTTTGAGATTTTATTTAGAGTAGCTCGTATTGCCTCAATTCTGATTTTGGCTTGTATATATCAATGTTTGTAAGGAACCGAGCACGGCCTTGAAGGTCGTCTTGATGGCACATGATTGGGGTTGAAATTTGGTATCACAGTTAGTATGCATTTTCTTTCTAGTTCTGGCTATCATCTCGTCAGAATACAGGGACTTCTGCTAATGAGACTATGGATTCTCATGCAGACCGTTATGTTTCCTAGAGGAAGAGGCCGACCCAGGGGTGGTCATGATAGGAATTTACGCAGTAGAGATGGGTTCGTCTCACCTACAAATAGGGTACCATTGGGGAACAGGGAGATTCCCGAGGGCAGTGGCCAGGGAGGAAACCAAAATCAAGCAGAGGATCAAGATCTAGATCGACAGGATCAAAATAAGAGGGAACAAGATAGAGTTAGGGAGAGAAATGAAGAAAGAGAAGAGCGTCAGAGGATGATGCACACAATGGAGGCAATGGCAACCCAGCATCTGATACAGAACCACAACGAACACCTACACCTCGGTGGGACTTACACCACGATTCACGAGTTCAAGGATGAGACCTCCAAATTTTTCAGTGAGCGAGACACAATGGCGTAAAACCGCGGGGTGAAATAGAAAAGGTGTTTAGCGTACTGGCATGCACAGAGGATGAGAGAGTCCGTTGGGCGGCATATATGTTAGATGGAGAAGCTGGACCTTGGTGAAAATCCGTTTCGCGAACAAGAGCACAAGAAACTCCAGATATGCCGTGGACTTGGGACGAATTCGTAGAAGAATTCAATAAGCAATATTTTCCTGAAGTTGTGAGGAATCAGATGGAGACCCAATTTTTACAACTAGCGCAAGGAAGGATGACCGTGAGAGAGTATGGAGTGGAATTCATGAGACTGGCTCGCCCCTGCATCACGAGTTTTGCACGTGATGAAAGCGAAGAGGTTCCAACAGGGCTTAAGGTCGGACATCCGAGGAGGGGTTGCGCCCTTCCAGCTGAAGACCTATGGAGAAGTAATGAGTAAGGCATTAGTAGTCGAAGAAGAAAACAATAACCGATACCGTCAGAGGGAACAACAAGGAAGAGGAAGTATTGATCCAAGCAGGACGGGGAGCTATGAATCGGTACATAAGAAACCGAGGTTTGTAGCACCGAATCAGATAGGGTATGGGAGAGCTGCACAACAAGCTACTCATCAAAGTTTTCCGTTGCTAGCATCAGGGAGACCGATGAGGTATGAAGATCCTGCTATTTCCAGCGGGGCTACAACGACCCAAGGTTTTTTGAGAGTTGCTACTTTAAAACCAAGGGAAACTTGTACCGAGTGTGGCAAGTCCCACAAAACAGCGGATTGTAGGCAGGGGATGCGAGGCTGTTTCAAATGCGGCAAGATAAGCCACATGATTAGAGATTGCCCTGAGATAGTTAAAGAAAAGACGGCCCCAACTTCCATGCCACAACCTATTCAATCTCGAAAGCCAGTTGTTCGAGGGAGAGCCTACGCAGTTACCGCCCAGGAAGCAGGGAGTGTACACGACATCATCCAAGGTGAGATTTCTTTTAAATAAAGAATTTCGGTTTCAATAAAATTTCTAGATAGAGAATGTGCGTTCATTAGGACAAGTACATATAACCGCTGCTACGCGTGAAAAAAAAATAAATAAATAAATAAATAAAAATTCCAAATAAAGTATATGTCATGTACGTATATGTATGCATTATAGGTACGTTACAAATCTATGAAAAAGGGTGCTACGTAGCACATGACGCACGAGTGCTGATAGACCCAGGGTCTACCCACTCCTTCATCGCCCCTAGATTTGCAAAGAAGATGAAGATTGTTCCGGAGACACTAGACTTTGTGTTATCAGTGTCTATCCCAACAGGAGAATTAGTGGACACAGAGTTAGTCTGCAAATCGGTAGTGGTAAGCATTCGGGATCACGTTGTCTACGAACTAGACGCAAATTTAATATTGTTGGACATGCAAGGATTCGACGTGATCCTTGGCATGGATTGGCTATCCCATCACTGCGCAACAGTGGATTGCAAGGATAAAGTTGTTGTTTTCCGTCCTAACACGAGGAGATCGTTTCGATTTCGAGGGGAGAGATCGACACAGGTACCACTCATATCTGCAGTCAGAGCAGAACGTTTAATCAGAAAGGGGTGTAGCGGTTATTTGGCATTCCTGAAGGAAAATAAAAAAGAAAAGAATATTATCTTCGAGATAGCAGTAGTGCGAGAATTCCCAAATGTATTTCCAGAAGAATTGCCAGGGTTACCTCCAGAAAGAGAAGTAGAATTTGCGATCGACTTAGCACCAGGAACGGAACCTGTTTCAAAGGCACCTTATAGGATGGCCCCTGCGGAGTTGAAAGAGTTGAAAGAATAATTGCAAGAGCTCATGGACAAAGGGTTCATAAGACCAAGCGTGTCTCCATGGGGAGCACCAGTTCTATTCGTGAGAAAGAAAGATGGGTCGATGCGGTTGTGCATTGACTACCGTCAATTGAACAAAGTCACGGTGAAGAATCGATATCCGTTGCCAAGAATAGATGACTTGTTCGATCAATTACAGGGAGCAAAACATTTTTCCAAGATCGATCTAAGATCTGGATACCATCAGTTAAGAGTCATGGCCGAGGACATTCAGAAAATGGCTTTTAGAACACGGTATGGACACTGAATTTTTAGTGATGCCATTCGGACTGACGAACGCACCGGCGTCGTTTATGGACTTGATGAATCGGGTGTTTAAACCACACCTAGACTCCTGCATTGTAGTGTTTGTTGATGACATCCTGATCTACTCAAAATCGAAAACAGAGCATGAAGAACACTTATGAGTCGCTCTACGAACCTTGCATGAACACCAATTGTATGCCAAGCTCAGCAAATGTGAGTTTTGGCTAGAAGAGGTTAGCTTTTTGGGACATGTCGTCTCAAAGCATGGTGTCGCAGTAGATCCCGCTAAGATCGAGGCGAGTGAATCGGAGCAACCAAAACCGTGATGACATCCAAGTTTCCTCGGACTGGCAGGTTATTATCGACGTTTCGTAGAGGGGTTTTCAAAAATATCAGAACCTCTTACGAGGCTTACAAGAAAGGACTCAAGATTTGAGTGGAGTGAGGCGTGTGAGAAGAGTTTTCAAGAACTCAAGAAGAGACTCACCTCAGCTCCAGTGTTAGCCATTCCATCAGGCAGTGGAGGATTCGCAGTTTATAGTGATGCTTCGTATAACGGGTTGGGTTGTGTACTAAATCAATATAAAAAGGTAATAGCTTACGGCTCCAGACAGTTGAAAGAGCACAAAAAGAACTACCCAACACACGATCTGGAACTAGCAGCAGTCATATTCGCATTAAAGATATGGCGACATTATTTATACGGAGAAACATTTGAAATTTTCACTGACCATAAGAGCCTCAGATATCTGTTTACACTGAAGGAACTAAATATGAGGCAGCATAGGTGGATGGAATTCCTCAAAGACTACGACTATTCCATACAGTACCATCCAGGCAAAGCTAACGTAGTGGCCGACGCCTTGAGTCGGAAAAGTTCGGCCCAGTTGGCTAGTCTAATTTCGGGTATACATCGATGGAAGTTGTTGGAGGATCTAGCGTTATGTGGCGCAGACATACAGCCACAAGCCACAGGAGCCTTCTTAGCCAACATATCAGTGAAACCAGTGATATTCGAACACATACGAGAACTACAGATGAAAGACCCAATTCTAACAAAGATGCGTCAAGATGTAACTGAAGGTATTACATCTGAGTTTTCAATCAAGGAGGATGGTTCCTTAGTATTCAAGGGGCGACTTTGCATTCCAGACAATGCCGAATTGCGGCGAACGATTCTTGATGAATCTCACAAGTCAAGCTATGCTATCCACCCGGGAAGCACAAAGATGTATCAAGATCTGAAAAAGAATTACTGGTGGAGAGGTTTGAAACAAGATGTGGCGATGTTTGATGTGTCACGATGTTTGACGTGCCAACAAGTGAAAATCGATCATAGACACCCGCAGGGCCTATTATCGCCTCTACCCATCTTGGAATGGAAGTGGAATCTATCTCCGTGGATTTCATAGTCGGTCTACCATGAACTGCAAGGAAGCATAACGGCATTTGGGTAGTAGTCGATCGATTGACTAAGTCAGCACACTTCTTGCCTTACAACACGATGTACACGGCGGAAGACTAGCAGAGCTCTATATGAAAGAGATCGTCCGTTTATATGGGATTCCAAGTAGCATTGTTTCAGACCGGGACCCATTATATACATCAAAGTTTTGGAGGAAATTTCAAGAAGGAATGGGAACTAGGTTAGATTTTAGTACGGCGTTTCACCCACAGACCGACGGACAGACTGAAAGGGTCAACCAAGTCATTGAAGACATGCTTAGGGCATGTATGTTAGAATTACAAGGATCGTGGGATCAACATCTACCATTGATTGAGTTCGCTTATAATAATAGTTTTCAGACGAGCATCGGAATGGCACCGTATGAAGCCTTGTACGGAAGACGATGCAAATCGCCAATCAATTGGGAGGAAATTGGCGAGAAATTTGTTTTGGGACCCGAGCTACTTGAAGATAACGCGGCTATTGTCCGCATGATCAGGGGAAGACTAAAGGCGGCTCAAAGCAGACAGAAAAGCTATGCTGACATCAAGCGGACTAGTGTAGACTTTAAGGTGGGTGAACATGTGTTCGTGAAAGTATCACCGATGAAGGGAGTGATGAGATTTGGAAAGAGAGGGAAGCTAAGTCCCCGCTATCTTGGACCGTTTGAAGTTTTAGGTCGAGTAGGAGAAGTAGCCTACCGCATTGGATTGCCACCATTGTTTGATCAGGTACACAATGTATTCCACGTGTCGATGCTCAGGAAATATCTCAATGACCCTGACCACGTGCTGAGCGGCCAATCATTCGAAATGCATGAAGATATGACCATGATTGAAGAGCCGGTAGAAATTTTAGATCGAAAAGAACATGTGTTGCGAACAAAAGTTATTCCCTTAGTGCTTGTCCGATGGAAGAACCATCCGGTCGAAGAAGTAACATGGGAACGCGAGGCAGATATTAAAGAACAATATCCCAAATTGTTCGAAATTGCCAACTGAATAGTCTTATTCAAATTAAGAATATGTGATTGCGGGTAGTATGAAGTCTATATATTTTTCAAAAGATAAAATTTTATATATATATATATATATATTGACTCCAACCAATGATTGAACCACTTTTCGTTGAACTTTTGAGATTTGAAATCGAAAACGAGCGAAAGGGTACCAGAAAAATGTTCTGGTCTCGCTCGAGCGACCACTTATGTTCGCTCGAGCGAACCACATAAAATAACAACTTCCTCTCGCTCGAGCGATAGCTATTCCTCGCTCGAGCGAGGCATTTTGACCACTCGAGCGAGGCATTTTGATCGCTCGAGCGAGGCCATAACATATAATATAAAGCGTCCTGGTCCCACTCGAGCGATAACTAATAATCGCTCGAGCGAGGAGGAACTATATATAGCTAGCGGAAAACAGAACGCCATTTCATCTTCAAGCGAGGGGAGTGGAGCCGAGCGAGGGGTTTAGGGCTTGCTATCTTCGACCTTTTCCGTCCGATTCGAACCGGATTTAGACAATCCGATCCGTTAAGAATATTCTTCTAGGTAAAATCTACCCATTCCCGAATTTTTCTTTTCTTTTTAAACTCTTTAAATACCTAATGGCTTCAAGCCCAAATCCACAACCTAAAAAGAGGATGGCGATTCGGTCGCCATCGGCACGCAACAAAGCGCTGCAAACTTCACAACCTTCACCAAACCCATCCTCCACTTCGATCACACTAGATGATTGGTGGGGGGCCAAAATTTTCGAGACCGAATGGGATATGCATCCCTCCTGCTTCGGGGATCCGACGTCCACCCAATGGACATCGGACTTCATCACCAACAACAATCTCAAGGCCCTGCTTACGCCGTTCGGGGATCGTTATTACTCGAGGCTTGTGAAACTATTTTATCAAACCCTAAACTTGAACGTGGATGAGGACTCTATCCTCGTCAAAATCGATGGAAAAGAACTGATCTTTAGATGTGCCAAAATTTCATCAGTCATGAAATGTCCCCACATCTACACCCCTTGCCCACTTATCCTACCACCTTTTTCTGGGAACGTCGATTTCCCAACAATAATCTCCGACATCACAGGCGGCATGTCCGCTTCGGGACAATCTATTAATCGATCACAACTACCGCCGCGTATGTGGCTTTTAGACGTCATCTTTAAAAAGAATCTACACCCAACCGGCCATGATCAAGAACGCCGAGATGCATTTCTGCGGGCCCTACACACCGCATTCCATAATAGGTGGATCAACGCACCTATGATCATCATAAAAGGCATGGCGCATGCCTATAAAAGAAATGTAAAGGGTGCTGTTCCTCCACCCATCAATCGACTACCATATGCTTTGCTGATTTCCGACTCCTAGACTCACGGAGTGGAAGGAGGATTTAGGATCCGGAGGACGAGTTGTTCACCGATAACGCTGCCCCCCCTATCTCGCCAAGACCGAGTCAAACCTTAAGAGTCTACAAACCACAACAAGAAAAGAGACCGTCGTCTCCGACAAACCACCCATCAAGCGCGGCAGAGATCGACCACTCCCTTTACCTCGCCCATTTCATACCCACTACCGACACTGGCATGATGCGGGGGATCCTTCAGCAAGGGCGGGAGATCAGATTGCATCAGAGGTTCCAGGAAGCACTACTTTTCGACCTCATGAGCTGCCATGAGGATGCTATTTTTGGAGGCGTCTCCCCTGCTACGAGGAACGCCACAGCGGGTACCACGACCGTCAGGGTGGACGACAAGGATGACGATGACGAGGACTACGAGGATGATGATGACTCCGGCGACGACGACGACGACTATGAGGATGATGACTAGATAGTAACGTTAATTTTGAACACATAATATGTAATATTTTATTGAGACATTTTGTAATGAGGTGGTTTCCTGGTCAATGTTTTTTTTTCAAACTATCGTGACATGAATGTCACAAAATATTGTGGATGATTAATATAACGATTGAATAAGTGTTGTGAATGATGATCCCTTTCATCTATGTGGAAATAAATTGACATGGCCAACGCATGTTGTTGCGAAATGTGACAAACCGTTTAATTACTGTTTTAGATATTCAGGGTCGGGTAACAGTAGTGGTACCTGCTTAAGAGAATATCGTCGATTTTCGAGGACGAAAATCTTGTAAGTTGGGGTGATTGTCACAACCCCAGATTTTTGGGATGAGTGCACGTCATGCATTACATATAGGTATATGTGTCACAAGGAGACCAAAACGAACCATAGACACTATGTGTGTACGTGGGAAACACACTAGTATTTCCCTAACTTATATGCATAAAAGTGAAAGAGAGAGGAGAGAAGAACCCTTGCGTAACTCTATTTTAACCTAAATAGAGAGAAGGAGAATACAAAGAGAAAGAGAAGAAGAGCCTAGTAAAGAACTAGGGTTTCGTTGGGACTCAAATCGGTAGATGAGTTGGAGAAAAGGCTGGAGGAGGAACATTGGAGGCCTGTTTGCCTAGTAGAATTCGAATCTTAAATCATCAAACTTGCGCAAGACTCATCGTCGGAGGTATGTAAAAGGCATGATAGATGCTTAGGCATATTTTAAATAATAGGAAGGATGTTGGTTGAATGTTTTTAATGATGTTAGGGTTTTAATGAAGAGAGGAATTGTGTTCTCAATCGGATCGAGGAGTAAAAATCATCGCTCCTCGCTCGAGCGGTCTAAAGGGCTCCCTCGAGCGAGGATGAATAGGAAAAATATAGCTCTGGGATCGCTCGAGCGGTCCCCAAAACTAAGGGGAAGCTCGCTCGAGCGAGGTCCCCAGTAATGCTTCAGTGGCTCGATTTAATCGCTCGATCGACCTCGATTTAACTGCTCGAGCGAGGTCTGTGACCGCTCGAGCGAGGTCAAGTGACCGCTCGAGCGAGATCAAGTGACCGCTCGAGCGAGGTCTGGTGACCACTCTGTTCTTGAAATTTTCGGATACAAGAAACTTGGGGGTTGTACACCCCAATGGTTCTAGTGACCTTTCTAAGCCTATGCTAAATTGAAATGTAGGTTTGACGCATGATCATGAAGTATAAACCTCTACGAAAAGGCGTGCTTTGAAATTCATCGAGGTAGGGAATATTCTTGAAGCATGTGCATTATTCCGTGAAATTCATATATGCAGTGTAATCCATTTAAATAGTCAAATACTGCATGATCCTCATGAAAAAGGGTGTGTGAGTGAGTTTAAAACGTGAAAGTCTTGAGGTCCTCAGGGGACGAAAAATCATATAGTTAAACAAAGAAGGATGCGATGGAAATAAGGGGCATCCTGTGATGCGTATGAAAACTAACAGAGAAACGTAAGTAATGTGATAAGGCGATGTAATATAATTAGCACAATCACGGTGAATAACTATATGTAGAGCACATTTGATATTTTATTATTTAAGGTTTGATTAGAATACCCCGACGTGGCGGGATACCCACGATCGACCGGGATATCCGTGAGTGATGCAGGCGAGATCCACTTTCATAGCACATCCCAGGGATGTAGATCTAAAAATAGACCCCGCCACCTATGAGAAAGGGGCTTGGGTAGTATTCCCAGGGGATACATATAATAACTGTCTAGTTAGACGACGATGGTGGGTATTCCATCGGGGCTCGATGCTATATTGCTCGGGGACTACTTAAGTTAAGATTTAAGTGATTAGGCCAAATTCACAACTAAACTAATAAGGAGATTAAACAAAACCATTATTTCTATTTCCAGTTATTTCAATTGTTGTCCATAAGTGATTACTCGATAATTTTATGCTTTTTAAACTGCTGACATATGTGTGAAGGTCAATCTATATGTTCTTTTTGTTTCCCTACGGAGCTAGGATGTAGCTCACCCCCCTTAGACTATACGTCGCAGGTCCAGGACTAGCGGCAGCAGAGACTTCTGGAGACGCTGATCCAGGGGTTTCGGATTACGTGCCCACAGAAGAGTCAGAACCTCCTCCTGAGGAATTCTTCTAGGAAACCCACTGCATACTTTGAGAGTGAGTTGAGAGTATTAGGTACGGCTTGGTATGCCAAGCCTCTTTATTTCGAATGTTTTTAAATACCGTTTCTGTGACAAAACGTCTAGGATGAACTGTTATCACTAATGGTTTGGGTAAGTTCTTATGCCTATGAATTGGCATGGGACAAGGACTGCCTTGCGATACCATGATTATTTTTTTGAGATTTTATTTAGAGTAGCTACATGTGCCTCAATTACAGTTTTGGCTTGTATATATCAATGTTTTGTAAAGAATTGAAGGTCGTCTTGATGGCACGATTCGGGATCAAATTCGGTCATCCACCTAGATTCTTGGGTACCCTCCGTAAGCTCCCTTGGGCAAATCGAGTGGCTAGGACTAAAGTAAATTGAGTTTGAATTATAAGACGATAATTTTGGATTGAAAAGTCAATAATTTTTTTATTATAATTATGAATTAAATTTTGGGGCTAGACATTGAGAGCTAAAGTATAAATTGGGATTTTTAAAGTCTAGAACTATAAGAAGTCGGTAAATTAAGGCTAAAATCTAGAATCTAAAGACTAAAATCGGGACCGAGATCAGAAAATTCAGACTGTATGATTAAGGACTGATTCTAGAAACAAAGAACTAGAACCAGAGATTAATGATAGGACTTAAAATTAAGATTTCGGGGTAAGAATAAGATTTAAAATTGTGAATTAAATAATTGGATTAAAAACTGGTTATAGAAACTAAGAACTTGAACCATAAATTAAAACTACGGATTAAAAAAAGGTATTACTACCTAAAACTGAAAATTAAAACCAATAGTTAAAGCCTGAAATCTAAATCCAAAAATTAAGAACTAGAACTGAAAATTAAGGACTGGAAAGAAAATTATACCTAAGGCCAGGGCTGCATAGGGGAATCTCAAAATCCTAAGCTCAAAGGCAAGGAACTCGAAACTCAAATCTCGAAATCGTTGTGTGTCCTTGGGTCGAGGTAAGGAGGTTTATTTATAGGTATTCTATTAATTACAAGCCCTGTGGGTTTAATTGGTCGGTCAACTTCAATTGCGCGCCCTATCCTAGGTGCTTAATTGAATTGAGCGCCTTGTTTTAGGCGCTTAACCACTTTGAGTCGGTAACCGACTCAGTGAGTGACCGGCTGACTGGCTCAGCGGGGTGTCCCAGTCCTAGTCTGATTAGACTAATTGTGCGCCCAGTTTGGTGTGCACAATCCAATTAAGCGCTTCATGCATAGCGCTTAATCGTAGAGTTTTTGCAGTCTACAGAATTAGAGACCAGGTTTGAAACAGACCAATTACGTGCTAGTGATTGGGCGCATAATCCAATTGCACGCACTGGCTAGGGTGCGCAACCGAGTCTCGAGGCGGTCGAAGGAAGGGGAAGTTTGGTCTGACGGGGACCAATTGTGCGCTTGTGGTGTGGCGCACAATTGAATTGTGCGTGTGGTGTAGTGCGCATAATTCAGGATTGTCCCGAGTTCAAGTCGGGTCCTAGGTGCAAGGCTATTATTTCAGCCCACGTTCCGACTATACACTATTGCTTCAGTATATAGTTCCTACCATTAGGGTTATGGGGTCTGGACCACAGAGCTATTATTTCAGCCTGTGTCCAGCCATATACTACTGTTTGAGTATATGGTCCCTACCTTTATGGGATCTGAGCCACAGAGCTATTATTTCAGCCTGTGTCTAGCCATATACTATTGTTTCAGTATATGGTCCCTTTATTAGGGTTATGAAACTTCTAGAGAAGGTAAGTCCTTTTCAAAAAGTTATAAGAGAGATCAAAGGTTGACCAAACAAACTTATATACTCCGAGAGGGCAAGATGGGGGTGTCTACAGATGCCCCTCTTTGGCGCGTTCTTGCAGAGTAAGAATGCGTTGAAGAAGTAGACACCCCTCTCTTCCAAGGTGCCTTCTTGTTTCTTCTTGGGAAATCATAAATGTGAACTGGGGATGCTGACATGACATGTTTGGCTTTCTTATCTATTAGTACAAGCTAAAATTGAGCATTCAGGGGCCCAGTTGTAGCTGTCGAAAGGCGTATTCCTGGCCATGGATGCTAGAGGGCATCCCCCCGCATATCGTGACGTGCTGCGAGTAGCAGTCAACGGGAAAAGTCGGAATATTCTAATCCACGGGTGCAAGGGGCATCCCGTCGCATGGCGCGACTTGCTACGAGTGACAGTCAAACGGAAAGAAGAATCATCAAATCTTAATATGTGGGTGCAAGGGGCATCCTGCCGCATGGCATGACCTGCTGTAAGGGGCTGTCAAACAAAGGAAAATGATTTAGTCGAGGTTCTGGGGGGCGTCATACGAATGTCCATAGACAAGGTCCAGAGACCGAATAATAAGATAAAATATCATGTAATGACAAAGGCTTAAACAAATCATGTCAGATCTGGTGCCTCATTGCTCACACCAATGGGACGTCAGGTATCCCTTTTCAGTGGACATTTGAGATTTCTCAAGGTTGAGTATATTCAGTGTTCGATATCTCGGGGGAAGGAATGGGTTGGGGCGATAAGTGAATTTTGATTGATTGGAGTCTATGTATTGTAAATTTATTTTTATTTATTCATTAATTTTTTTGAAAGTATTTGTTTGTTTTTAAAAGTTTGGAAATTTAACTTAAGATCAATTCGGTGTTAAATCTGTGAAAAAAGTGGCTTTCGAGACGTCGCTGAGCAGTTCCACCGGTACGGGAATTGTGGACCCGACCGTTTATGTGGTTGTCAAGACGACACTCGATATGTCGGGCGCTCCATCTAACCTTCTCATAAATACTGATGATGGTCGCTTATGGGAGGACTATCGTGATTCGAGAGTCAAGAAAGACGAGTTTTTGAAAGCATTTGCCTTAATCTTAGCTAACTATATTTTACAGGGAATATCGAGTATAAAGAGGAGTGATAATACTTACCTGATTTGTTATATAGCATGCGACAGGACTAATCGGTTGTCGTTGTGATGTCGCGATGGGACGTTTGAGGGTTTCCTCTCTTCCTTTACTTTTTTACTGAAGCGGGAGCTAGTGGTCACCAATGTGACAAACTGTCTTGGGGAGGCGAGGTTCGCAATGGGACATGGTGGTTGCCTGATGCAGGATGTCTGGATCACTTGGTGAGATGTTTGCGATGGGACATGGTGGTAGGTCGCGATGAGATCTGGAGGGTTTGGCTCTCTGCTCTTCATGATGGGACATTGACTGAGCCTTCCCTTCTTGATTGTGCATTGTGATGGGTTGTGTTCGGGTTTCTTGGCTAGTAGTGTCGCAATGAAACAAGTTTGTAAGGTGATTAAGTTGCAGTGTCATTTCAACGAGGCATGTACGATGTCGTCGATTCCTTAATTGTTTTAATGTCGTGATAAGAAATGATGGTGTTTCTTTCTTTGACAGATCCTAGGTTATACGAGATCACATTGTAGCTGTATTGCGATGGGGTGTGTTCATGAGTGTGTGGTGGGGGGTTGGTCTGATAACTCCTTGACTGTCACGATGGAACAATGATGAAGTCTTGAGATCGCGACGAGGCTTGGTCTTTGGTAGTGGTACGGTATCAAGGGGGCTTATCTTTAGATTTTCGTGATGGGGCATGGGGGTATGACTAATTAGGCTATTGAGCTTAAGCGTAGGGATGGCGTTTATGTATCCTATCGCAATGGGATGGACGTGATGGGGTTCTCCTTCCCTGGTCAGGTCATGATGGGCCGAGTAGTGTGTTGTGCTGTGATAGGGTGTGTTTATTTCGCCGGAGGGAAAGTGTTGTAGTTGAGCATTACACGCCTAATTCAAGGTGTTGAATTGATTTTCACACTTGTTCGAGAGCGCGTGAATTAGGGATTAAAGGTCTCACTTATGCATTTATGTGTGTGCGTTTAATATATTTGTGCACTTCTCAAATAACACATAATCGAAAGGTCGTCGAGTTGTAAAGTGGCAGTGTTCGGGCGTCGATCTGGATTCCGCGCATGGGTGCTAGCGTGTAATCCAATTATGCAGCTAGGTGATAGCGTGTAATTGAAGCGTCTCCAGGTCACTATGTGGGTGACCGTTCAAATTTCGCATATTTTGTGGAGCGGGTAACATGATTAAGCATTTTGTCTTGGGCGCTTGACTGGAGCGCCGCGCCGTTCGCACGGGTGAGGGTTTTATTATGCGTAGTGTTTAGTGCATGTGATTTGGATTCTGCGCACATTCCTGAGCACTTGATCTAATTGCGCGGTGGGATCCAGGCGTGCAATCGAGTCCATACCCTATATAAGCAGAGGGGTTTTCGTTTTCTTTATATCTCTGGATTTAATCTCGATTTTTACCTTCTCTAATTTCTCTGCATCTGGATATCCATGTTTCTGTGATATTGTGTGATCCGACCATCCGTTCGGGATGTCATTTCTTTCGATGTTGGGAAAGAGGAGGTTAACCTCCACATCGATCCCTTTTAGGGAGCAGTGAAGGCAGCGTTGAGAGGCAGCGGTAGAGGAGGTGAAGATGGCGAAAGAGGAGGTGTTACAAGTGGAGAGATATATTCCCCAACCAATCCTTCCAGAAGCCTTTTCTAAAGCCTCCGATTTGACGTTGCTCGTCGCTTTGTGTCCATTTCGGGTCTCCAGTTTTCATTTTGGGTTGTAGGTAAGGTTCTCCAAGTTTTCATTTTGGGTTGTAATTCAGGAGGTATGCCTCCGGTGACATATGCATATTAATTTTTTTGTTGAATGAATGAAAAATTGTTCTGTTTATCGTATTTGTTTTTGGTGAATGGGCATTATTTGATTTTTAGGCTTGAGAAGTTTTGATTTTTGTTATGATGAGAGCATGAGTCTCATGTTTAGAGTTTAAAATTTGTTTTGGTCTTATGTTTGGGATTTAGGATAATGCTTGTTAGAAAGGTGTGAGTTTGGAATTTGATTTAGGATTTCTTGATGAGTGTTAAGTGTTTTGATCCCATTGGTCTATCTATTTCAGGGTGGATATGTGTTTTTTGAGGGGTAAGTGTCTTGTATTGAGTGGTTGATTTATATTTGTCATGGATTGTGGTATTTTAGGGGGGGTATGTGTCTGACTTTGGATTGAATCAAGTAGGAAAGTGCTTAGAAATGTGACACTATTCATCTTGTGGTGCATGGGATGTAGTTATAAATTGGGGCTAAGGGCTTGGTTTTCATTTTACATCTTATTTTAAACTGAAAATTAAAGGGTTTGTGGGCATTTTTATTTTACTAGAATTTTTGGATATTTATTAATGTCTTTTATTCCTTTTTATTTTGTATCCCGGGTACTGGACCCTAAGGAGGTTGTAATTACTTTTGTTTTATTTGGGAATGGATGGAATTGGGAATGCAAGGTAGTGATCGAGTTGCTACCATACCAGGGGAAGAGATGAAAGAGAAGAAGGCGGCGGAAAGAAAACCAAGGGAAAGAGTTGGGTCAGAGTTCTCATGACTGATATCAATTACTCCTTGGTAGCATCTGTGGATTGACCTTTTATTAGCCCTCCCTGTTATGCTTTCTAGGGTAAGCTTCCATATGTGGATACCGTAGATCTTGGGTGGCTTTCTGTGAGGCACTCTTTCTTTCCTGCCAACTCAAGAGGGGAAGATGGGATTCTTGTTGGAATTCGTTCAAGGTGTGCTTCTTCTCCAAGCCTCTCCAGGATCTCTTCTTCCTCGAATAAATCCGGATTCGGGCATGGCCTGAAGGTGCTGATTTTGAATTGGTTATTTTTTACTACGTATTCAGGGGATGCCCTCGGTGTGTTTTGTAATGACTTTGTTTATTTATGAAGCGAAAGAAATTTTTATTCATATCTTTGGCGAGTTTTGGGTTTAGTTTTAGTTTTAGTTTTAGTTGGCTTACTTTATTTGAGTGTATCACAATTTATTTCTTCCGGCTTGGTTTGGTTTGTTTTGAGAGATGTTGGGGAGCATTTCTTTTCGTTTTCGAAGCGTACACTTTCTAAGTTTGGAATGTTCCTGGGTTTGTTTTCGCGCGGGATGCGTCTTGGATTAGTTAGTGTTTTTTTGTGTGTTTTAAATGTCTTTGTTCTAGCCTTTAATCTGCTATTTTGGTACCTATATTTTTGTGCTTTCTGGGGAATTATGCGCTCAATATTATGCGTTTGACTAAATTGCTCGTCCGCATGGGTGCGCGCATCTTGAGGGTCTAGAGGAGTATTACGCGCTGCCCTTTCGACGCATGAGTTAATTGCGCGCCATACCTAGAGCGTGGGATTGGGACGTCATATGGTCATTGTGTGGGTGACTTTTGAGATTTATGCGCTTTGCTACAGCACATAATCTAATTACGTGTCCTTTATGGGGCGCGCGACCGGGGTGTCGGGTTATTCTGAGCGGGCAACGATTTGGTTATGCGCTCCACAAGCTGCGCATAATGGTGATTAAACACGTGGAGTATGGTACGCAACTTAATTACGCGCCCTCAACAGGGTGGGAAATTTAGCCGCGCTCTATATATGCGAAAAGTCTTCATTCTTCCAGCGCTATCTAATTTTTTCTTCGATTCTCCATTTCTTCGTCTTCTTGTGCTCTAATTTTTTTGTTTTTGTGATATCTTGTGATCTGGTCATCCATTTCAGGCGTTGTTTCTTGCATTCTTTCCAGTTTCTCGAGTTCTTCCTTCTAGGATGGAGTCTGAGGGTAGTGGTGACCCAACTTTACTGCCTCCAAGTTGGAGGGGTTGATAATCGGAGAGATAGGCGAGACTTTTCAGGCTCGGGCCGGTGCTAGCACCTTAGAAGAAGATGTTGGGGTGGTAGTGAGATAAAAGGTACCTAGGGGTGATGAGATGGTGGTCAGGAAGGAGGTACCTGAGGGTGATGAGACTGGCCAGGATGAGGGTGCTGAGGATCAGGGCGAGAGGCGTATCCCATTGGAGGAGTTCTTTGCGCGGGACCAGGTAGGTACCCGCGAGCAAGAGTTCTTTTTATTATTTAGGCATTTAGGTTATAATGTAGGCTTCCTAAGATATGGAAACCCTTTTATTTATGTCGAACTTGTATTTGTTATTGGTTGTGCGCATCCATGCATCATGATTGTATCTAGTTCTAGCTCATGTCTACGTTACTGTCTCATAGCGCTTTTATCAAGTTTTGCATGTCCATCGTAAGTTATCAGGGTGGTTTACTTTTTTATTGCTTAGTGATGAGTACTGAAATATGATGATATTTCACCCCTAAATACCTATATTTAGCTGTCCGATGAAGGCTATCTGATGAGAATTATTAGATTTGAAGTGTTTCAGGTAAATATAAGCCAAGTATAGAAAACAGCCCAAGAATTCTGAATATAATGTCAAAACACTGCAACTTTAGGTAATCGAGAACTTGGTACGACTTGCGGCTAAATTTGGACTTTCAAGACGGACAAATTATGAAATGGTCAAAACATGAAAGTTGTAGATCTCTTCGGCAGCTTTCCAACGGCATAGGAATCACCTCAATCCGAGTTTGGGACAGAAAGGTATGGCCAAAATACCAAAGCGATTCGATAAAAAATGTCTTTGAAATTCACGAATTTACGAATTGTCGATGCATCGACCTGTCAGAGGTCGATTAATCGAGGACAAGACAAAGGTCGATTACACGAACTGACACTTTAAAGCTATTTTTTTTGGACTTTTTGGAGGCTCGATGCATCGACCATATTGGGTCGATTAATCGACCCAGAATTTACGGCTTGGGAGACTTCGGCGACGAGGGTTCTATTTAAAGCGACTCAAACACTTCGGAAAGGATAATTAATTAGAGAATTAATTTTAGAAAAGAGTTTTGAGTTTTGGATTTTTTTGTTTTTAGCCATTATTTTTCATAGTTAGACATAGAAATAGGAAAGTTTTATTATTCCTTTTTGAGAGCTTTGTTCCCTTAATTTTTCAGTACTCATTCCTTCAGTTTATAAATTTTGTTCAAAGTTTATTCCTGCATTAATTTTGTTTCTGAAGATCATCGTACTTTTAGATCAAAGTAAGTTCTTTTGAAGTTTGAGGTAATTTTAATTTATTAAATTAATGTTATTTTCTCTTCTTTATTTCTTTATGTCATTTAATTACAATATGTGTGGCTAAATTTATAGGGATGGGGATCTAATGATTCTCATCCGAGGGATGTACTTTTAATAATATAAATTAAGGATTAAAATATTAGATCTTATTTTATGGTCGTTGTGCTATCATGAACGAATGAAATCCCCGCCACTAATCGGGATCGCGTGTGCCTAGCCATGCCCGGGATCTCAAATCTGTGACGGTAATTTTAACCAATCATTGTTATGGTCTTTTTGCTTTCATCGTGTGGATCTAATTACGATTATGTTCTGGGATCGAGTGTGCCTAGCCATGCCCTGGATCTTGGATCTGTAATGGTAATTTTATCTTAAATACTCCCTAATCTGAATAAAGTGTGCCTAGCCATGCCCTTGATTTCAGATTTATAAGTGGTATTCTTGTTGGAATTTTCACCCACTTTGGGGATGATTTTTATTTGAACCTGAGATCATGTGTGCCTAGCCATGCCCTTGATCCCAGATCTATATATGAAAATCATCTAAGTCCTGATTGCAGGGATGCAACGTGAAACCTAGTAGGGTGTTGACCATTGATCTTCCATAAAAGATGTTTGTTAGCAATGGAATATCTCATAATTCAATCCTTAGATTTATATTATGGGAAGAACGGACCAAAGATGGGAGGATTTAGTATCTTCATCTTTATCATCATCTTTACCTTTACTTTTGAATTATCAATTAAGTTTTATTTTTGTAGTCATTAATTACCATCTCATCAACCGCTTAAATCATAAAACTGGTAGAATACTGTTAGATCTTCATAGATTTCTAGAATTGCTTGTCTCTTTTAGATCTTTCAAAATTAGTCCTCGTGGGAACAATCTCGTACTCCGCACCCACTATATACAATCCGATTCGTGCACTTGCGAGTAAAATAACATATTAAAAATATCACATCACTTAGTGTGGTCATAGGTGCTAGTCTTATGTCATTCCTTTCTTTCCCCTTTGCTTTATCGTTCGGTAGGAGCCTTCGCAACTGGCTATCACTTCGGTGTGGTCTGAGTCTCATAGTTGTATCGTGTCTTGTTTGAGTTCCAGCAGACACGATTGGCATCTTTCAGCTTCAGGCTAATCTTGGAGTTTGAGCCCTTTCAGGTTGAACGCGGTTTGATTGCGACGATCCTGGAGAGGTGGAGGGAGGAGCAACAGGCGCTGCTTTTCCCGGTTGGGATGATGCTGTCGACCTCAGATGACTGGGTCCACATTACTGGACTCCGATTCGAGGGGGAGCCGATTACAAGGCAGATGGTTGGAGACTATCTGAGGGTATGCGAAGAGATTCTCGGTGTCGCATATTGGTCAAGTGGCTCGGGACCGGGGATGGTCCGAGTCACATGGTTCTTTGACACGTTTGCTAGTGGATTCGTCCCGCCAAGACGTCACTAGGAGCGGAGGGTGCTATTCCAAGTGCGTTGCGAGGCGATGGCACACCAGGAGGCTGTGGTTGAGCCAGGGTTGGTAGCGGATCGGGTGCTCCAAGCCTTTTTGATGCACTTCTTTGGTGCAGTGCTCTTTTATTCTTCAACTCGGGGGTGTGTCACCGCGTTATTTTTTAGAGCTCTTAGGGATTTGGATCGGGTCCCTACTTATGCTTGGAGTGCGGCTGCGTTGGCGCATATCTACAAGCAGCTCTACCGTCGGGGGTGAGGTGTCGTGACGATTGGAGGTTTCCTTCCTTTTCTTCAGGTGGGTTTTAGTTAATTGTTAGTGTTAGTTACCTCAGATTTCATCGTGGTGATTGTTATAGCTTCCATATCTTTCAGTTTTGGGCGTATGATCATTTTTCTTTCCTTCGCCTGTGGATCCCGACGGAGATTAGTTTCACATTCTCATGGCTGCACGTGTGGAGGATAGCGCTAGGGCGTTGCCGCTCGTCTTTGAATCTTCAGATCGCACGCGATCTTTTCGAGGATATGCATGCGAGGCAGGTATATGACGTCATGTGTGTTTTTCTTTGTTTTTGTCTTGAACTTTAGGTCCTAAAGTTTTACTAATGGGTTGGATTGCTTATTTGGTTGTAGGTGATTTGGAGGCCATATGTGGTCGGGGAGGATGCCGATGTGCCAGTGATACAATCTAGTCGGCCCTTCTTTGACGTGGACATCAGGGTCCATTGCTTTGAGAAGGTGGAGTGGATCCACCTATCCCGAGTGACACGTCAGTTGGGACTTCCACAGGGAGTCCCTTCGGAGATTCGCCACAGGGTAGCGAAGAGGATGATTGGTCCCCCTGGTCAAGACTTTACGAGACGGATGGTGGCTCAGATGGCTGATTTTAGAGTTGGGGGGACCAGGGTGATGGGGGCACACGATGAGGTGAATGCCTTAGAGTTCATGAGATGGTTCGGGGACCTGGGTGGAGGTCGGCTTTTCACACGTCCCTTCCATGGGAAAGGCTCTTTTGCAGTCGACGATCCCGAGTTGGCGTCGGCATTGAGGGAGAGAGTGGTCAGACTAGAGCAGGGCCATCTGACTATGGGTGTTTATGGAGCATTAGATGTCCTTCATAGGGCGATGGAGCAGACGAGGTGCGCTCCTCATCCTGATGAGGAGATGCTACGCTCCCTAGCTACCTCAGTTGCTCAGGCTAGGGCAGCGAAGGATGAGCTGAGGGTTTAGCTAGCAGAGACTCGAAGACTCCTGGTGAGTTAGTTCACTTAGCTAGATGTTTATATTATGATGGTTCAGTTTCTGGTCGTTCTAACATGGTTGTCCTATCTCGTTTTCTTTTTTCAGTCCGAGAGGGAGGTTCAAGTCGCCAATCATGCGGCGATGGTTGAGCTGCTACGTAGTCAACAGCTGGCTAGCCGAGAGGTAGAGGCCAATCTGCGATCCGAGATTGATTGATTAGTAAGTGTCTACCTTGCTTTATTAATTGTTGGTATTTTGTTTATTTCTATTAGGTCTGATGCGTTGATTAATATTTGCAGAGGGTGGAGCTTTCTGTCAATGGGGCTTCTGTTCACACATTCGATCTGTCTTCAGCTGCCTCTTCCAGTCGGGAAGATCTGGCAATGGCTCAGCTTCGGGCCGAGCTAGAGCACTGGGTGAGTTTCTTTAATCTCCTAAATTTCCTATCTTTATATGATTTCAGTAGTTTGTTAGGATCATGTGTTATGTTTTATTTTGCTTAATACTGTGTGCTATTTCAGCGTTGAGTCACCGAGGACCTTCAGATAAGGGAGGTGACTACTGCCTCTCTACGCCCTGAGAGTCAGGAATAGTTTTTGGTTTGGTGTAGTTCAGTTCAGGTTATTTCACTTATTTTATTCTGACATATCTTGTGTTGGTTTGCTTGGCTTTTATGCAGGTCATACCAGACTCTGCTCTTGATGCTCCCCCTCAGGAATTTGCTCCTGCTCCCTCTCAGCTCTGTTCTAGTTAGTGTATTCATCATCTATTTGTGATTGCTCATTAAGGGTTTGGTTATCTGATGCGTTTATTGTTTCACGTTGTAGTCCACATTTGTTATCCCTTTAGTGCCACCGGCTGATCCGATGGCTGTCGCGACTGTCGAGCATCTCCTTGGGGACAGGATGGATCTGGTATGCTTCTATGATCTTCAACTTTTCCTTCTTTTACGAATATATTGGTTTCCTGACTTTGTGTGGTTGTGCAGGCTCAGCAGCTTGAGGAGTCACGTCTAGAGGTAGCACGAGCATGTGCCACTCTGGAGGAGAGGAGAATCCTTGGCGATGCACACAGTCATGAGGACCTACTGGTAGATCTGATCGTTGCGCAGGGGACTCAGACCGAGGAGTTGGAGGTGGCGCATCGGACGGCGCGGGCGGAGATGCAGGCAACCATAGATCGACTGCAGTATGGTCTGATGAGGAGTGAGCGAGGGGTGCGCGGGATGGTTGGTCAGCTTGTTGGATTGGAGTCGGGGGCCACAGGCTCCTCGGCTGGGCAGCCTCGTCGTACGACATGTGATCTTGTCAGAGATTATGTTCGTGAGCACTCCGTTCTTTAGGAGTTTCTTGCTGGGTATCCTCCTCACTCTTGGTCGAGGCGGACCGCTAGTCAGGTGAGTGAGGGGGGTTCAGTTGCGGGGCCTCCTCGTATTCGGGATTGTCCACCGACTCCAGGTGTTGGGCTCGTGCTTTCGGAGGATCAGAGTCCTATTCTTCGAGCCAATGATACTGGGGATAGTGGTGAGTGACCATCCCAGAGGCAGCGCAGGGAGTAGAGGTGTATGTATATTTTTGTGTTCATTGTCTGTGTTCATTGTATATACAGGGGGTATGCCCCCAGTGATGGGTATAAAAAGAAAATTTTGATATATATATATATTTGGTTCCGATGTACCTGATTCGACTTTTCCTTTTGTCTTACCTCTCGTGCCTTATCTGTTTGTCCTTGGCGCTATCAACTGTCATTGGGGCCTGGAGGCTGCTTAAATCGTCTTGGTGATAGTTGAAGGTCGTTTTGCATCTGCACATGAGGAGTAAGGTTGTTAGTAATTTTATTTTCCCCCTTGCTGGTTGTCAAAGGGGGAGGTATCTCAGACCGGGGTCAGGTAGTGAAAGATATAAGTTTTGTCTCTTTTTTTTTTTCTTTTTTTCTTTTTTCTTTTCTTTTTTTTCTTTTATACTATTACAAAGGAAAAGGAAAATAATGCAACAGGGAAAGCAAATAACTGAAAGAAAATTTTAAAAAATGCCCCAGTGTAGGAGCATAGCATAATTGACAGCGTAGTATCTTCAATAGCATTCCTTGGGGGGTAACTTCGTTGTCCTACATCTTCTTTGTGGGCAAGCAGGAGCCTTTAATGCGATTATAAAAAAATGCCCCAATGTCGAGTGTTAGTCACTGGTTTTTTCCACTTTCTACCCTTTAAACCTAACTTTTGATAGGACTTAGAGTAATTAATAACTGGATTATAGTTTGATTTGCAATTAGGAATAAATATGCAGCCATAATGTGGAAATCCACGTAATAAGTGCCAAGAGGAGGACTTTTCATAACCTTTCATCAAAGCTGATATAAGTGGGGCCCATGGCCTAAAAGATAGCTGATGATTGGAGTAAACAACATAGCAAAACAGCTATAGCAGCTTATACTTCAAGAGTTGCAGCAGTATGGATTCAAGCATATTAGAGGCTTCAAACATCTTCAGCTTTGTGCACACACAACAGCTGCACACTTAAGCAACCATATAGCATACCATATGCACCATTTTCAGCTGCAGTAGCAATGTATGAGGGCAGCTATTCCAAACTATCAAGAAGAACCGCTAGCCGCACTTAAGCTGAAAAGGGACTTTCAGCTGTGTACATATCAAGCACATCAGCATCCTCATGAGTTGTGCTGATGTAACCATTTGACTTCACGAGCTATAGTAAGAAATACTCGAGTAGCTCCATGCATGCAGCAACCTATCAAAGTGTACATGCTACTGAAGTGCAACTCCACATGAGGATCAAGCTGCTGAAACTAAACCTATCGAGTGCTACAATGGGGAAGAAAGGCAACCTCTCAAATGGATGCTGAAGCCCAAATGGATTATTGAAACCAGCACTTGAACCTGTCGAGTGGTACAGAATGCAGCCACCATCCTGTCGACTTGTGCTCACTCCTCATCCTCTCGAAGTGCAAGTGCACTCCAACCTCTCGAGTTCATGGCTGCACTTTAAATCTCTCGAAGGATTTGATGTGGTGGTTTTGAACCTCTCGAATGACTGAGATGCACATTGCTGAAGCTGGTAGCCAACTTGTCGAACTCTTCAACTCCCAACCTCTCGAAATGGAGCTAGTATTCAATCCTGTCGAGCAGTACCATTCATCCTCTCGAGTTCTTCAAGGAACCTCTCGAATGGATACCTGAAGTTGCTGTTTTGAAGTTCACTTTTTCAACCTATCGACTTGTGCAACGGCTGGAGCCACAAACTTGTCGAGTTATTCAACCATCCTCTCGAGCTCATCTCAACAACCTCTCAAGATTAGCTTCAGCTATCCTCTCGAGGTGTCTTCATGCAGCCATCTTATTGAGCACCTTCAAGATTCCAGGATTTTATCAATTCGGGTTCCATCTGAGGGTTGTTTTTGTAATAACAGCAACAAGAGTTACTGTGGGTTCCATCAGAAATTACCAATGGATGACAGGGGTATTTTTGAGAACTCCAAAGCGCAAGAGATAGCAGTCCATGTGCAAATTATTTTACAACTGAATGAGAACATTCTCTTGGCGGGAATCCAACTATTTTAGCTGTGCATAATTGAATGGATCTCTCTCTTCCCTCTGATTGGTCAAAATACTAATCACTCGGATCATTATAAACTGAATTAAAATCTTTTCTTCTGATTGGCCAACACAGAGATCACATGGATCAATGCAAATGTATAAATTGCATCCTTTTTACTGTAATTCTTCAGCAAGGAAACTAGGAAATTCTCTGAGTTTTCCTTGACTCCTTTAGATCTAGATTTATCTTTTATTTTTCCTTTTCTCTTCCCCCTTCTCTCTCTAATCCAGCCTGTTTGATTAGATCTAGGTAGTAGCTCAGATCTGAACTGTAATTGTAAATTCGGTATGGAGATGTGTGGATTGATACACAGACTGCAGATCTGAGAACAACCTATTATAAGTTATTTTGAATCAATAAATTATTTGTTTAAAGTTCATTTAAATCTATAGATCTTTTGGTTCCATTAGATTCTCCATCGGATTTATGTTTTTGGGATCTTTTGATTTTCGTCAAATTTTCCTAGATTTAATGCTCATGTGGATGCCTGAGCTTATAGCCTTGCATCTACAGCATTTGTAGTGATTTTCTTATTCTAATTAAAGCCTTTGGATTGAAGGAAATCCCTAGGATGATCTGTGACCATTGAAGTGGATAGATCATAACCTTAGGCTTAATTCAAACCTCTAGTCTAAATTAGATTCTTCTACCTTGCACTTGTGCTTGTAGCCAAGTGAAGGACAGCTGCAAGTCCACAAATCTTGATCTGTTTTACAATAAGAACCAGTCCCTAGCTATCTATTTCTCACAATTTTATATTTTATTTTACCATTCACATTCATCATTTCTCAGATCTATCTTTTAAATTCTGTTTTGTAGTTTAGATCTAGTTTAGTTGTGACACCCAAAAAACTCTCTTCCTTTCCCTATTTTCTTAGACTAGGTTAGAATTGTCAGATCTGTAGCAGATCTGGAGGTCTACTATACAACCCTTGAGGTTTAGATCACTACTCCCTGGAGGACAAACTCTTACTTTTAAAACTTGCTGCAACAGGCCCTGTATCTTGCAGGTTTGTATATTTTAGATGTGTTGTTTTCATCTCTTTCATCTCACCTTTTATCTGGAATTAATTTGTTTTCACCACCATTATTTTCTCACCAATAATAATCAACACTCTAAGATATTTCAACAAGTTTTTGGTGCCGCTGTCGGGAAGTTTTGATCTAGTTAGTAGATCTGAGTTTTTCTTTTTATAGATCTGATTTTCTTTCATTTTTATTGTTGTATATTGCATTCCAATTGTTTGAATAAATGGCTACTGCAGTGTAGGTATATTAAAACTGTTTTACTACTGCAGTATTTGAATTTTTGCAGATCTGGAGCAGTAGCCAAAGGAGGAGTAAAGGGATTGCAGTTAGAGCAGATCTGCCTGAGTTTGCATTTCCTTCTCCTTTGTTGCTATTTTTTATTCTTTAAATTCAGCAGTTTTGTTGTATTTCTGTTTGTTTTTATTTTTAGTTTGCTGTAATCTGTTCTGCCATGTGTGTATGCTTGGTAGAAGATCCCTCAACCCCGAGATTGTTCCTTTAGATCTTAAAGTTGAGAGGCTTCTTAGACCTAGGCATATCCCACACACACCTGTTGTTAATTGTGAGCCATTTGTAATGGGTGAGCAACAAAGGACCTTGAAGGAATACTATGCACCAGGGGCATATTCTTCTCCCTTTTGCATTCAATTCCCTGCTGTTCAAGACAACTATGAAATCAAATCCTCAACCATTCAAATGCTGCCATCTTTTCATGGGCTCAGTAAGGAAGACCCATATAAACACATAGATGAGTTCCTTCCCCAATGCACTACATTCAATATTATTGGCCTGGGAGAGGAAGCAACTAAATTGAGGTTATTTCCTTTTTCGTTAAAGGATAAAACTAGATCTTGGCTCTCTTTGCTCTCAGCAAATAGTATACAGTCTTGGAATAATTTGCAAACCCAATTTTTAACTAAATTTTTCCCCATAAATAAGACAAGTTAGCTGAAGAAGAGCATCATTTCTTTTTCTCAGTCCCAAACTGAAAATTTTCATGAGACATGGGAGAGATTTAAGGAGTTGTTGAGGTAGTGCCCACACCATCAGATACCTAGATGACAACTTATTCAAAGCTTTTATCAAGGTATTGATTCTAAAAGCAGATCCATGGTGGATGCATCATGTGGAGGCACTTACCTTAACAAGATTGATGAGGAAGCCTAGGAGTTGTTTGATGTAATTAGTGAAAATTCAACTCAGCAGGAGGCTCTGTCAAAACCTGATATTGAGCCAGTTGCTGGAGTTACAAGAGACCCCACTTCCAAAGGAAAATTCTTTGAATTTAATGTGTGTAATGACATGGAGAGGAAAATAAATAGTTTGGCACATCAGTTTGATAAATTGGTGAGTGTGTTGCATTCCTCACTAGTTGCACAAGTACTAGAGGCATGTTTGAAATACCAATCCCCCACACACTCCATTCAGGTCTGTCCTTCTATTGGTCTTTATCCTGCTTTGGTCATGGAGCATGTCAATGCAGCTCAAACCTATGGGCAGCAACAACAGCAACCTGCTGGGTATCCATGGAGGAACCACCCCAATCTGAGGTGGAACTAAGATAATCATTCTCAACCATAGCAGCAACAACCTATGCCCTATAGACCAGCCTGGGTTTGTTGGTTTTCTTGTCGAAGCGTTTGATGACCCGTTGGAAGTCCTGTATTTTCTCAGCGACTGGCGCTCCTTCTTCATCATCTGTGAGTTCATAGATTGCAAAATGGCTACACTGGGGAGTTAGTTTTGCCAGAGGTAACCCTTCACTAATGACCATGATGTCCTTAGTCAGGTGTAAATAGAGGCTATTGATTCTCCTCTCGAACTCGTAGAGTATCTCGTCAGATATGATTACAAGCTTATCGCTTTGTCGGGACGCTTGGTGGCTTCGTGAGGAAGAGGTAGCAGGGTCGCGCCAATCGGAGTCGGAGTGAGGCCCCATACAGAGAATCTATATATTTGCTATTACTTCTTTGCCGGCGCGATTGATGCCTGTAGCCTTAAGCGAAAAGTTCCTTAGTGGGTCATCGGATGGTCTTAGGATGAAGGGCTCCCTCTCTTTTCTAAAATTTTCTACTTTTTTAGGCTCTTGTATTCTTAGATTTTTATGGTCTTTTAGATTTTCTATTTTTTTTATTTTTGATGATAAGTATGGTACATGATCGATTGCCTGAAAAGGAACCGATAGAGTTGCTTCCTCTAGTTGAGGGAGCGAGACGGCTGCTAGAGCCGTTCGTACAATTCTTCTAGCAATGCAGACTCATTCTGAGTTTGGTATTTTTTTTTATAGTCCTCATCGGACGCAATCCTCTAGATGAGCGATGCTAGTGATGGTGCTACTGATGTCCCAGCTTCTTCTAGCATGTTGACTGCTTCATCTTCAAAACGGCTTTGGAGATCATAATCGGCTAGGCTTTTGTCCTCTGAGCTAGAGTGAAGTTGTCCTTCCTGTCGGGGATCGTCTTCTTAATGATCCATGGGGTTGGCGAATTCTCTTCCCTGAGCTTCATAGCATGCTAGGATGAGTGCGTATGCACGGCAGGGGGGCTGGTATGGGTAAGAGATGCAGGGAGATCCCCAAGGGCATTCCCATCCTTCAGGACTAGTGTCGAGCTCATCTTCTTGGTCTGATAGTGCCTGGAGGTCTTGGTTGATCTATTCTACTAATTCGAGCGTGGGGAGATCTATCCAATAGTCTTCATCATCGCTTGATAGTGGTTGCCACTCTTCCTCAAGGGATTTCCAAAATATCTGAAGTTGCGGTACATCCGGGGACTTAGGAGTATCTAGTTCGAGTTCCTCGAATTCTATGAGAGTGATGTGGGCTTCTCCTGCCATGGTCATCTGTTGAATTTCTCGCAGGATGGCCCTTTCGCACCATATTAGGACGGATGCGCAGAAGTCACAATATGGTGTCTCTGGGTAAGGACAATGGCGCGGGCACCGCCAGTGGTGAAGTATGGTCAGTAGTCGAATTCATCGTTAGATCCTAAATCTTTGTTCCAAGAGTGGTTAGCTTCCCTAAGAAACATCAAGCTTTATGCCCTCAGGAGATCTCCTAATTCGATGTCAGTAAAGTTCCTCCAATGGTCTTCTTCTTCGCTTGACATCGAGATCCAGTCCTCTTCCACTGATTCATGAGGCTGGGGTAATTAGGGAGATTAGGGGGCGTGTGATTTCGGTTCTCCCTCATTCTCTAGTGTATCGATGTGGAAGTCTTCCTCGTCGGCTGACTCCCTGTCTTCCATGTGTGGCCTAAGCTCCAAAGATTCATCCCTTCTTTCTTTTGTAAATTGCTCAGTATTAAACAAGGGTTGGACTCCTTCGAGCAGTTTATTGATGTCATCATTTAGATTTGTGAGATCCGCGAATGCCCTAGCCATTTTCTCAATCTCGACCTCCTGCAATTTGGGAAGGGGCACTTCTTTCCGTTTTGGTATGTCAACTTTTTCGGTAGTCCCGTAGATGAAGTGGTCATACAGAGACCATTTCAAAGAGGTAGGCAATATGTCAGTTTGCTGGCTATCTGACTCGTAACCTAATCCTATGTATTTATGAACTTTCTTCGAAACTACAGGCCCTATATGGCCTTGTTTGTTCTTATCGAGTCCGGAGTGGGGGACGTATCTTAGATGGTACATAAGGTCCCACCCTTTTATCATGATAGGATTGATGTCGTAGAGTTTTGCGAGGTTGTGGTTGGCCTCTCTTCTTGTTAAATTTGGTTGATGCATTGAAGGAGGGCTAGGAGGGCTGACTTCTGCGGCGGTTCCCTCGTTGAGGCCTCGCGTCTTCTTGATGTGGCCTGTGTTAAACATGGAGTCATGGGTTGTAGGGATACTTGTTGTGTAATCGGTGTCTATCTCCTGGAGGGGTGCGTCAAAGTATATGCGGACAATAGAATCTTCATGTGGGAACTTGATGCACTGATGGTATGTGGATGCCATAGCTTTCATGGATTCTAACCATTTCCCGCCTAGGATGAGATTGTAAGTGCTACAAGAGTCAGACACATGGAAGGTGGCGTCCTTTGTTACGAGTCCGAGATGGACCTGAAGCTTGATAGTCCTTTTGATGAAATGATGCGAGCCGTTGTAGGCTATGAGGGATAGGGTTGAGGGCCTGATGTCTTGCTCTGTGTACTCAAACTTCTTTAGTGTCGTGATAGGGTAGATATTGAGTCCTGCTCCGTTATCGACTAGTGCATGGGGTACAGAAAACCCTCTGATTATAACTGTTAAGTATATAGGAGCCAAACTTCCTCGGAGCGACTCCTGAGGCATGTCTGCATCTGTGAAGGTGAGTGCTGGAGGTTGCGCCATGACTGAGGTGATTTGATGCAGTTCATCTAAGGTAGTATCTTCATCTACCTGTGTGTCTTCCAACGTCCTTATTAGTAGTCGATGATGGTCTGGTGATTTCTTGATAAGTTCCAGTGTCGATATCTAGGCTAAGATCTTTTAGAGGTGTCATAGGAGATCGTACTCCTGTCCTGTTTCAAGCACGACTTCTTTTCCTGGCCTGTGCGCCTTATGTACGAGTGGTTGAGGTGCAACGATCAGTGGAGGAATAATGTGAGGCGAGGGAGGCAAGTTAATCTCTTTCTCTTTTGCATTTTTTTCTGGTGGTTGTGCACTCGTAGGTTCCTTATCCCGAGGAAACGGTGGTGGCGAGTAGTTAGTTCCTGATTTAAGGATCAAGTAAGTCGGTTGTCCTTCGAGCCAGGCTACACTCAGTGCTGACACATTAGTGAGAGCATTTAACATAAAAGGGGTGAAGTTCGATGAAGGAATGCGCAGTGGTGCCATGCCGCTCCATGGTAGGAGGTTCTATGTGTAATCTTCTTCCTCCAGGAAGGCGGAGATCAGGGTTTCTTCTTTGGTTGGTTCTTCTTTTAACCGCCTCACCTCCACTGCTGATGGGTGTTCTTCAATCGTCTCCTAGCGTGTTGATTGGCAGTATTCTTGGTGACGCTGTCTACCCAGGCTGCGATCTGCTTTGCAGTCTGAAGGACATGGTCCTCGTATTCTGACTTAAAGTCAGATGAAGGAAGTGGTAATGGTGTCGACTCAAGATTTAGCGGGGTTAAAGGTTCTTATGGGTGACTATGAAGGAATGGTCTTCGTGCCCTGAAGGATTGAACTTGTACCTGGGTGAGATTCAGATAGGGAGGTGGATTCGGAGGGGCAGCCTGTGTAATTAGGGTCAAGGGATACGAGGGCTGGGAAATTCCTACGGGTTAGTGGGGGTGCTAGCGGGTTGGAGGCGGGTGATCAAGGTGGAAGGTTGGAAAGAGGGTTGACTGGGGAGGTCTACCGTAGTGACGTGGGTCGATCCACCTTAGTTGTGGTTTAGGATTGTTAATAATTCCCAAGTTCTGTGGTGGTTGGTTATTATTGGGATTAGAGTTTCGAAGCGCTTCCTAATCGATTTGGTCTCAATCATTCATGTCGTCGATTACGTCCCGGAGGACCCAATAGTCTTCCAGATTATGTCCCGCATACCGATGAAACACACAGTACTTGATATAACCCAGATTCGTCGGCCAAGGTCGTGGTCATTCTTGTGGGAATCTAAGGAGGTTCTGGGTATTGAGGAGATGAAAAAATAAGGAATGGTATCAAGCAAAGGGGGATAGCGTTCCCGTCTTGGTTGGTAGGGGCCTCTGGTTTATTGGTTAAAATTTGTGGTGGAGGCACATTGTTGTAGTTCTGGGTGTTGGCCGACCAATTTTGCTTTGTATTCAGGTTTTCGTAAGTATTAGGGTATTGGTTTCGATTCTGATATTGTCCTTGACTTTGGTTTTGATTCAGATATCTCTGTTGATTTAGGCCCTGGTTCTGATTTATGTATCATTGTTGGCCTTGGTTCTGATTTGTGTATCGTTGCTGGCCTTGGTTCTTTCCAAAGTTTCTTGGCTGAAAGTTTTCGTTTCCTAAATTATGTCCTTGATTGGCAACGGTATTAACCTGCTCGGTTCCTTATGTTTTCTAGTTGTTTGCGACTTCGATTCGCCTGAAGAGCCTACTTTTGATGTAACGATAGATAGGGCGAGGTCCCCGTCTTTAATGTGTCACGCCAAACAAGAGGCTCGGGAATGAAGTGTCGCGAAGTCGGGGTAGTCACTTATGACGAGTGCGCTCTTTAAGGGTTCTCGAGTGTTGTCAATGATGATATTGGCTGAGTCTTTCTCCTGCACCGAGGTACTAGTCCTAGCAGCAAGTTTCCTCCATCTTACAACGAAATCAGCGAACTCTTCGTTAGGCTAATGGTTCACGGTCATGAGATCGCTAAGGCTGGCCGTTTCCTGGATCAGGTGTTTGTATTGGTCAAGGAATTGATCAGCTAGATCGTCGAACGTATCTATCTTATGCAGCGGTAGTCCTAAGAACCAGTCTAGGGCTTCTCCTTCTAATGATCGCTGGAAAGGACAAGGAGTCCTTGATTATGGTGTATGGGCTGGCAGTCATTGCAGAAGAGGGCCAGATGATGATTTTGATTCCTAGTATCGTTGTACTTATTGAATTTCGGTGGTTTGAAGCTTGCTGGTAAGATAAATTTGAGTTCTTAATAAAACTTGTCAAATCTGAATGAGCGGTCTGGTTTCTCTCTCTTAGCCATGTATTCGTCGAACATCTTAGGGAGGTCCCCAATACTTATGGTGGTGTCCTTTTGCGTAATTTAGGAGTGAACCCTGTCTTGGTGATCGTCGTTGAAGAGATTGCGAGTGGCTTGTCTCAGAGGTGATACGTGGGCTAATACGGTACTCGGTCTAGGCGGTGGCCCTTCCCTCTCTCGTCGTTCTCGTTCCTCTGAGTCTTGTCGTTTCCTGACCATCTCATATGCAGCAGACAGTCCTCGGAACAGCTCTTTAGCGTCATCGACTCCTTTTTGTATTCTCTTAATACTGAGCTCTACGATTTTTCGGGCCATGAGATTCTGTCCACTACTACTTTCACCTATGTTGTGGTTATTGTTAGGATTCGGGGTAGAAAAGGGGTTCTCTTGGTCACCGGCTATGTTAATCTTAGGTTGCTGCAGGTTTGAATCGTGGGGTGATTCTTCCTCGTATATGGGATTATTGTGGTATCCCCATAGCGGAGGGTCTCCTAACCTCAATCTTCGTATTCCAGACATCTCAAGTCTTTGGCGGAGGTTCATATACTCTTCATTTTTTTTTATTTTTTTGTTAATGCGACTGGTTATAAAAAGAATGTAAACTACAACAAAATAAAACTAAATATCTAAGAAAGAACGACTTTGGCAATAAGAGGTCTCATCGTGATTGTCAGTCTGTTGGTACACACTTTTTCTGAGTTTCTTTCGGTTCCCGGAATCAGTTGCCCAATTCGGTCCCAAGTGGACTCTGGCGATGGGTGGTGGAGTGATGAATTAGAAAATAATAAGTACTAAAATTAAAGAGGTAAATTCATGACGAAAATACCTGATTCGTTGCGATCGCCAGCTGTAGATATTTATCGACGCTGCAACATGTCACTGATCATGCTTGTGAAGAGGTGTGGGTTCCTTCTTTACTGAATCGTCGGCCTGCCAACGTCAGCAGCACTGGGTTGCCTAGGTGTCTAGATAATCTATTCTCCTTTTATTGCTTTGATTCTAATTAGTTTAAATTTCCTAATTCTATTGGGAGTCTGATTATGTGTAGGATTCCTAGTATTATCCTTTAATTATTTTTCGGTCTTTTGCTTTTAGTTTGATTAACTCTCCTAATTCTATTTAATTAATTTGAGTTTCGTAGTTCTATTATGAGTCTAGTTATTTCTAATGTCTAACTTCTACTAGAATCTAACTATTTTAAGTGTTCTACTTCTATTAGGTGTCTAATTAATTTCAAGTATCCTGATTCTATTCAACCGGGGTGTCTCAGTCCTAGTCTGATTAGATTAATTGCACGCCCAGTTTGGTGTGCAAATCCGATTAAGTGCTTCATGCATAGTGCTTAATCTTGGAGTTTTGGCGGTCTACGAAATCAGAGACCAGGTCTGAAACAGACCAATTACGCGCCAGTGATTGGGCGCATAATCCAATTGCACGCGTTGGTTAGGGTGCACAACCGAGTCTTAAGGCGGTCGAAGGAAGGGAAAGTTTAGTCTAATGGGGACCAATTGTGCGCTTGTGGTGTGGCACACAATCGAATTGCGCACGTGGTGTAGTGCGCGTAATTCAAGATTGTCCCGAGTTCAAGTCGGGTCTAAGGCGCATGACTATTGTTTCAGCCCACGTTCCGGCTATACACTATTGTTTCAATATATAGTTTTCGCCTTTTGGGTTATGGGGTCTGAACCACAAAGCTATCGTTTCAGCCTGTGTCTAGCCATATACTATTGTTTCAGTATATGGTCCCTACCTTTATGGGATCTGAGCCACAGAGCTATTGTTTTAGCCTGTGTCCAGCCATATACTATTGTTTCAGTATATGGTCCCTTTATTAGGATCATAAAACTTCCAGAGAAGGTAAGCCATTTTCGAAAAGTCATAGATGAGGTCAAAGGTTGACCAAACAAACTTATATACTCCGAGAGGGCAAGATAGGGGTATCTACACCCCCCCCTCTAATGGCTTGAAAAAATTTCCAAAAGAGAGAAAACTATTAATGAGTTTCCTCTCCCATTTTCCAGCATAGAACCCATAAAATTCCAGCACCCTAGTTCATCTTTTAGACTCCATTATCTATCATAAATCCTTGAGGTTTAGCTAGAACTATCCCCTAGCCTTCTTCTTCTACCTCTTAGCTACCAAGCCTTAGAGATTAGAACCTATCTTTCAACTGGTTTATCATCGAAGTCTCACCAAAGCGCTCTCACACTTGGACCCAAGAGCTCCAACTCTCCCCTCTAATCCTCTTCCTTCTTTACTTTTCCTCTATCCTAGAATTTGAGTCGTTACGCCGTCTAAATTTTGATGATTGCGAGGGATTTAAATAGGATCCGAGTGCTTTCAGATAAGAGGAAGTGCTGTTTTTATTTCTATTTTTCCTTTTATTTGGTCATAAGTAGAGACCACTTCCGAGCGGGTTGATTGGGTGTCTAACACCTTCCCGATTGATAACTGAAGCCCCTACCCATGAGCCTTTGGCATGAATCGATAAATCAGAATCGTATTCTTGTACTTCAGTGCTTTTAATATTGACTTAGGTTTCTCGGGACACCAAAAGCTTCAGCTAGTGACTCTATATTTTTAGCACGAGTACATCATCGCAACGGACTCGCGAAAGCCCACGGTAGCACGCATGCATCATAGTACCATTGAATGACACCCAAGACCCATTTAGAAGATGAAAAGTTGTTGACAATTCATATGGTAGAGCGGTTGTTTGTCCTGTATTGAGTGTAAAGTTATACAAAATGAGTATTTAATAAAGTAGGGATTTAGACTCTAGCAGATTAGGGGTTGACCACCTGAGAAAAGCTAGGAACCTATAGGCTGGAATGGTACCATCACATGGAAGTTGGGCATGAATCGACCCCCAAAGCATCTCCAACTTGATGCTTGAAGAAAGATGAGACGGGGAGGTGGCTATCTCAGAATTTCTGGTACGAAATGGGGAAAGAGGGGAAAGAAACACCCTAGGTTGGTGGTGTGTAAGATATAGCAAGAAGAAAGGGGCTATAAATATGGCACCACTTGAACTAATTCAGAACATATTCCCTCTCCACTTCTCTAATATTCAATGATCTAGGAGCACAGCCAGGGAGCTGAACGTGGGTGTTGTTGAGGAGCACCCAAGGAACTCAAGATTTAAGTCATTTCTTCATCATCTCATCAAACCGGTGAGTGTGAGAAGAAGCCCCTCGAAGTGCTAGACATCGCAAAATTTTCGAGAAAAATAGAGGTAGATACAACTAACTCTATCAAAAATCTCACATACATGTCTATAATTTGTTTGAAATACTGTCGAAAGGAAAACTAATGTGAAATCTTTAGTTTCCTAATCACCATAAGATTGATTCTCCACAAGATAGAGATAATCCCGATACGTCACATGATTTCAGAAATGTTTTTTTTGTAAGATGGTTATGATCATACGATTGAATTCTTAATATATGTTGATTGGAATTATGGCATCATATAATATCATCCTAGTGTTGTCTTGTGTTTTTAGCATTCCATGTAGGTTGCATTTACCAACCACCCAAATTGACTTTATCAATTCAATTTATGATAGTGTTGCTAGTATGATGCCCATGACTTGTTTGTTGAAATTCCTGAATCAGCCAAAAATTATGCAAGAGGTGTATTGGTTGATATGTGTACACTTAATTCCTCTATATTTACTTCTAGCAGAAATTATCACATCAATTCTGGTTTCAAAAGTTGAGAACTCTGTTATGACTACATTGGGCAAATAAGGCATTAGTCTTTGAAATGTCATTAAGCAAGAAAATGAAAATTTCATGGTTCTGAGCCCACACTGAACATAAAGTTGTCTGGTTCCTATGTCACATGAACCAGAAATGAGACCAACTATAGCTTAAATTCTTCGTTGCAACTATGCTACCTATCCAAACATACACCCAAACTTAAACCCGAGCTAGACCATTGGATAGTTTGCGATCCATTCAAATTCAAACCTATGATGAGTTTTATATATATATATATATATATATATATATATATATATATATATTGATGCCCCTTTGAACACGAACAAAATATGAGCCCACAAGAATGGCTGCTCACTTCGCTATACCAACCCAAAAGAAAAAAGAGAGACAAAAACCTACACCTTAGGAAATTTTTATGTGGTGATTGCTGTCACTCCAGCTATACCTTTCTTAGTCGTTCATGTTTTTGTAGATGAAACTCAACGGGAAATGTGAAATTTTCTTTTATTTTGTAACTGCTGCCACACCAATCTGATCAAAATCTGAACCTTGGTAGGCATTATTGTAACTTTTTTACCCATGTCAATCTAAAACTGAACCATTGTAAGGTCACCCACATATATAACTGCTACCCATATATTGGACCTACAATGGATTACTTGTGTGTTTCATAGGCTGCCCACCCAATCTAGAAATCCCCAAAATAAGTTATTTCATTCCATTTATTCAGAAAAAATTCACCAACCATGATCCCATTTATTTTGCCTTCCATAATTCTAAACTTGGAGCAGAAACTGAACCTGAAATCTCAAGCATCCTTTTAGTTTTATGTAGCCCACTTGAGCTTAAACCTAAAACTGAACCTGAAATCTCATAGCATCCTTTTAGTTCTAGGCAGCCCACTTGAGCTTAAATCTGAAACTGAACGTGAAATCTCATAGCATCCTTTTAGTTCTATGCAGCCCACTTGAGCTTAAACCTAAAACTACACCCAAAATCTAATAGCATCCTTAGGCACTATGCAACCCACCTAAATTTGTAGCTGAATTAGAAATCTACCAATTCTCTTTAGGTACTATGCAGCCCACTTAAAATTGAAGCTTAATTTGAAATCCAATAGTTTTCTTTAGGCACTATGTAACCCACCTAAAGCTGAAGCTGTATCTTAAATCCAGCAGTTCTCTTTAGGTAGTATGTAGTTCATCTAAAGCTGAAACCAAATTAGATCCGCTAATTTCAAAACGACCTGAGATGGGAAGTTTGTTAAGAAATACTGCTAGCGTAGTTCCTTGTTAAAATTTGATCTCCGCTATTATTTTTCTTAGCAAGTCCATATATTTCTGTTCATTTCCACCCTAATTAGTTCCCTTGCTGCTTGTACCTCGCTTGCACCTTTATTTTATCCAAGAAAATACTATCGTCTTAAGACATTGCTCTTCCTTAATTGTTGATTGTCCATATATTGCATACCCTATTTTATCTATATATTGCCCAACACGTGCAACCATACACTGCCCTATAGCATGTCTATATATTTTTATCATCATTTCTTTTGTCTCATATAAAGATTATAGAGCCCAAAAAAATATATTGTCCAACTAGTTATTACTTGCCTATGTCAATCTCATTATTATTTGATTTATGTACTCTATGGCCAGTTCATTGGTTGAAAACACTTATCTAATTAGGCTAATGAATATTGACCTCTGTGTAGATATATGAATGTGCAGTTGGATCTTGCCCAAGCTACCAAAGATTGATTTATTTTTAATGGCTAACCTTGAGGAAATTAGAAATGCTATTTTGGAACCTTGAATAAAGTCCTCGATAGGGACTTGGATAACATATATATATTTAGATGAAACCTTCGAGCGATAAATCATTTAAACTCACCCTAGAGACTTATAGTAAATTGTAAACAAGTGAAAGAAGATACTATTTGTGACTTTTTATTAAACTATTTGAGAAGTATTTTGCACCGCCAAATAGCGGCCCAGTTTGGGATTGCCTAGTGTGGGTCTTTGCAATACAATGATAACCCTAAGGAACATAGGGGGGTCTAAAGACCATTCAGGTGAGAAGTGCCCACTTCTACTCTTACGTAGGTAGAGGTACCTCCTTGGGATGCTAAGGACAGAGTATTCGTTTGAGACCATAATCAATGTTTGGTATCGACATTAATACAAAATATATAATAAAACTTATGCAACTATGACATGATTTTATGGTTGGGCTAATGAAAATTCTTCAAATCATTAAAATAGTAAATAACCTTTGTATAATAATTGAATGTATTTCGTTGACCTCTGCATGTATGAATCATTATGTTTAGTTCTCTTCTACTCTTTCTCTATAAAATTGACTAATATCCTCGCTAAGAAGAATATTTTCATACCTGTTAAAGAAGTTATATTTTTTTATAAATTATGATATATATGTTATAGGCTTTTCTTAGAACCAGTTCTTTTATCTATTGAGCTTCGCAACTCATTCTATTAATAAACTCCACAAATTCTCAACAACCGGCACAGTAGGCAACGATAGCGTGAAATCAACAATAGTCTCCCTCTCAGGCAGCGAACGATCGTTTTACTCTTTTTACTAAGGAATTGGATGGAGGCATGGCTGGATGTAAAGCGTTTTTCTTTTCTGTTATAAGTTTTTTTCTTTGACTTAGGACTCTTTGGTTGGACATGTAATTTAAAATTCCTTGCAAAGGTCCAATATGGCCTAGGAGGACCTCAGTCTTTTTGGGAATCTAGTGGTGACTCTAATCCTGGGTTGAACTTTTTGAGAGTTTGTCCTGAAAATTTATGATAAGAAAAACCTTGTCTTTTTATATATGCTATGCTTTCGAGAGGAACACTAGACTTCTCTTTTGTTGAAAGTTCCACTACTTACATGTACACGGTAGAAACCCAAAGTTCATAAAAGATACCCTAAGGTTATGGTTGTGTTTCTATAAGATTTATTATGTTCGGTTAACAACCGCCAACGTACCAGACTATTGCACATATGCAGGTACCGAGACGAGGGTGGGGCATTACATTAGATATCAAAACTAAAGTAATATTTATACCGATGGGGATCCTGTCCATCGTCTCTCATGGACAATTTCATAAGTAATCGTAGCCCCTACCCATCGAGGTGGCTCATCCTTGATCCGTGACTTGGCATGACATGATGGGATCCTATTTAAAATCGAAAATCACACATGCAAAATGATTGCTTGTCTTTAGCGTATATATAATTATAATCCTTGACTCGCCTTATTGTAAATTCATGTCATGTCTATTTATATCCATGTCTTAAATGACCTTTAAATCCGTGTCTATTTATATACATATTGTAAATTCATGTTGCGTCTTCTTATTTCATTACGCCCACTTTATGTTTGATAATCATATGAATAGACATAGTACAATAAGAATAAATCAAATATTGATAACATGTTAGAACATTTATGACCACAAAAATGCGACTTACCCATGTATAAAATAATTCTATAGTTACGCTACAATTTGATCGAATTAGGACTAAATTAGTCAAAATTTGATTTTTGTAATTCCTGTTAGAATCGGAGAATTTTAACCATCAGATGTGAAGATCATGAAAAGTTGGGAGGGGTGATCATACTGAAATTTTCATGATTCTACTCACATAGGGTGTTTAATCAACGATCAAACAAGAATTCACTTAATACTTGAAAATCTGAAGCAGGAATTTACTGTGTAGATTTTAAAGTAGACGTCTTGGAGTCAATTTTAGAGGTGACTAGAGACTGGTTCACTCTCAGATAATGGAATAGTTTTGGTAGCGTGCATTTCCATCAACATCACCTCTTTGACGGTACATCCATTGGAGAATCATAAAAATTTCTACGGCTACGTGAAGTTAGGGAAAAATCCAAACTAATTAGAACTAAAATTTCAGCAGCTACCTCCGATTTTCATGATAAATCAATTTCCACGAGTATAGCCATCAACATAAATAGGAACTAACATGCATGCCTTAGTATATATATAATTAATTCTTTAAACAAATTATAAAGTGGAGATTAGCAATCAATGAAAATACTTATTCAAACATGATTAATTAAATAAATGGGCCGATGCTAAGGAATGATGAATTTAAGACACAATTTCCTATTCAAGCACTACTAATTAATCAAATGAGTCAAAGTAAAAAATGAATAATTAAATTTCCCATACCTCGAATACAAGCATTGCAAGAAAAGTTGGTGATTGCTAACCGATGATTTGGGTTATGCTATGTGGTTGGGTGTGTTGGAAGGAAGAAGAGCTAGATATCACGGAGGAGCTATTATCGATGAAGGATTGATACGAGAGGGTTGGTAATCTTGCCTCTTGGATATGTAGGAGTTCAGAGGGTAGTGTGCCCCGTTTGAGAAAGTCAAAGATTTGAAATCGATAAGAGTCCTAAAGGACTCGACTTCCTTCCAAACTGAGAGGTGCCAATGAGGCAATCCAATAAGTTTGAATAGCACGAAACTGAGCGCAAGCACAAGTCGAACCCAACATAAACACCCGACTATATTCAAACATATAAGTGGTAGTTACATCGTTTGCAAAATCTAAGTCATAAAAGTGATAAAATCAACTCGGAGATACTTTTGGCCCCAAAATACGTTCATGGGGATTTGAACTGTTCAATCCATTTACTCTAATATTGACCAATATGCATATTTTTTAACTATCAATATTAAACTGCACCTGAGTCCTCTCATAAAAGTGATTCTTTGGCTCAAATGTGCGTTTGAATCCTCTTATAAAAGTGATTCTTTGGCTCAAATGTGCTAATCATCAGCTACGTACTAATTGGAGTAATTCATTGATCAAAGATGTGGAGCTGTCATGGCCTATCTGCACATGCTGAAAAACTAAGGTAAGTTGTGATCCTCGTGTGCCACTTAATTCTAAAAGAAAAGTCTTCGATGTGAAGAAAATAAATTGTTCAAAGGAATTTTTTTTATCCGTCATATTATAAAATATATGATATTGGTTTTGGTCAATCAATAGACTTATAGAAGACTAACTAAAATGTAGATTTGCCGTCTGGCTCACTATGCTTTGCCTACTTTAGCTTTAATGAGTTGGATGGTGACATGATTTTTTAAGTTTGAATGGTAAATAAACTAAAAGTCTAGCATTGTAGAGAAAAGATCAAAATTTTGGGATTTATTTCGGTTTCGGAGGGGACCAAAACTGATATTTTTGACCGAAATTTCGGCCGAAAATTTCAACCTCATACAAAAATGATCAAAATTTTGGTCCCATATTATCGTTTCGGTGGGGAATGAAACCCATAATTTCGGCTGAAATTTCGGTCATTTCGGCCGAAATTTTGATTTTTGTTGTAGAGTTAAGGAAAAAGACCTACTGTTAAATTGAACCCGATCTATTTTAGCACTGTGAGTTGGTATTCTGACTTGGTATTAAGAGTCATTACTTGGTGTAGTAGTAAAAGCCTTGAGTTTTCAAGTGTAAAGACGTGTGTTTGAGTTCAAAGAGCAGTCACTTTGTGTGTAAAAAGTCAAAGATTAAGTCTATATCTCATCTATTCCCCTTCTAGTACAATGTACATACAAGTTTGAGCGTAACGGCCCTTTTTTTAAAAAAAAAATTGTGTATGAGAATTAAGGTCTCAAAAATTATATCTAGAAAGTATTGCAACCCCTTTATAAATAGTCTTATGTTCAACAAGAAATGTTTAAAAAGTTGTTTGATTTGCCTTGATCTAAAGATTTATGGTGTGGAAGATTACGACGAAAATGTTTTTATCTTGTGATTAAAAGAAGTCAATGCCTTTAAAATAAACAAATAAAATGATTTTCGAGATTTACATGATCATTGTTAATCTTAAAAGCATTTGACTAATTCGAACCATATAATAATGTTTATTTTTCGCCCCAATATTCTACATCATAAATCTTTAGATTATGATATTTAAATCACACAACACACTATATAAAAATAATAACTCATTTCCTAAGTTGGTTGGAGAACATATTAGACATGTGATACACCAAACTGAAAATAAATAGTTACATATGACCAATGGTCTATATTTACTTTGAATAGTGATAAATCACATTTAGGAAGATATAAATCTCATATTATCCGGATAAAAAAATTTCATTGATCATTGATCAAACATTACTAACCGTTTGAACAATCTACTTTTCAAATCAACAAATTGATCACTTGTCATATATAATAATTTCTTCACATGCCTAAGACTATTTAAGAAAGAGTTGCAATACTTTCTTGATATAATGTTTGAGATATAATTAGTTTACATAGTTGCTTTATGCCCTTGGTCCCATACACACCAAATAAATAAAAAAAGATGGTCAATATGCTTGATCACGTATGTACATTGTGGTGGAAAGGGAATAGATGGGATACAAACCTAATCTTTGACTTTTTACACACAAAGTGACTGCTCTTCGAACTTAAACACATGTCTTCACACTTGAAAGCCCAAGCCTTTTATTATTACACCAAGCAATGGCTCTTAATGTCAACTCAGAATACCAACTCACATGATTAAAATAGATTGGGTCAATGCAGGCTAAAAGTAAACATTTTTCCTTAACCTTACAAAGTTAGAGTTTTGGTTCATTTACCATTCAAATTTAAAAAATATCCAACACATGAATGCTTAAGTGGGAAAGTCTAAAAGAAAATCTTTTCCTAACCCATGCTTGACTCATTTCATTTTTTGAATTAGTAGCAGATTTTAGATTTGTCAGGCCGCCGGCCACACTCGTTAGACCTTTAGTTTCAAATTTTAAAGAGGAAACACTCAATAATATTTGGGAGAAGTGATAAAAAAATATTAAATATTTTGAAAATAACTTATAACCTGATACCTTTTAGAAATTCTCTAAACTAGCATGTCTTGCTAGATTTTCTAATAATAGATGATTACTTGCAAATTTGAACATTGAAAAATACCCTAGTTTACTAATTGCTAGATCGTTTAACTACAAATGTTGTCTTTGACATTTATTTAATATTGGCCAATTTTAAATCAATTTAAGCAAATACGAATCTTTTTTTATGAATTTTTAAATTTTCATATATATAAAGTATAATGTTCTTTATTAGTTAACACAGATTTCACTATGCTTAGTAAACAAAAACTGTTTACAATTTTGTGACTTATGTAATAATGGTTACCTATATTTTGCATAATTCAATATAAATTCTATTTAATAGAATCTAATTCAAGTTGAGATTTAAGTCTAGTGTATAAATCAAATTGTTCAAAACCTTCAATGCCTGTGATTTTTGGGTGACAGTAGTTCACAATTAGAGCTGCAACTTTGATCATTTGAAGCCCTTAAAAGATGTATAACGTGGCCTAGAAGTGCATTGGGCATGATAAAAAATGTATAATGTTGGTCATTTTCTATATATCCATAAATCATATGCTATCAGTTAATAGGCCTGTGCATTTTTTGTACCGAACCGATCAAGTCGAACCGAACTGCCAGGTTTGGTCCGGTTTGAGTTTGATTTGGAAAAAAGGAAAACCGAAACATGTGATTTGGTTTCGGTTCTAAGCCTCCCCAAGCTGAAACCAAACCGAACCGAATCAAAAGTAATTTGTAAGTAATTATATATATATATATATATATATATATATATATATATATATATATATATATATATATATATATATATGCGGGGATTTTGATTAATTTTAAAGGGCATTTAAATAAAATGCATATTTTTATATAAAACTCTACCCTTGTTTTTAGCCTACATATTCCTAAATCCTAAAGCGGTAAACTAGAACTTATAGAAAAATTGGTTGAGAAGTTGAAAAAATTTTGATGTGCAAGTAGAACTTATAGGAAAATCAAAACCGACCAAACCAAACCGAACCGAATTGAATCAGGTTGATTTGGTTTAAGAGTTGGACGATTTAGTTTGGTTTGAAAATCTAAAAATCGATTAAGACCGATTTGATTTGTAGTTTTGGTCCAAAACCAACCAAACCGAACCGAATACACCCCTACCAGTCAGTGAGTTGATAAAAATAGACAAAGGAATAAAGTCCAAATTCACCAATTATAAATCTAAGTGTTGCCCCACTCTTCTGTGATTAGCAATACACAAAAGGAATTTTTTACACACTAATGCTGGCTTTATTTTTAATGGGGAGACAATAATTACGCTTCTGGCTATTTTGCTATAGACACATAAATGGATAAACGGGGGCATCGTTGCGTCACTTTTAGCCATTGTGGTAGATACATCTTTTATGTAATCCAACTCATCATCAAAGTAATAATTTCAACGGGGAACTATTTTAGGTCCACAAATTACACTCATGAGATATTTGAATTATTTGATCCATACACTCTAATATTGGTAATTGTTTATGTTTTTTTAACAATCGACATAAAAGTATACCAATGAAATGGATTCAATCCTCTCATAATATGCTGATTGGACCACTTCAATGATCACAGATGTGGGCTGCATAGAGTAAAAATTGATCCGTTATGGCAATGCGTACATGCAGTCAGTAATCTCTAACCTAAAATTTTGTTGAGTCTTTCTTTTCAAAGATCAACAAAATTCCAACCTTCACAAATAATTTAGTGTTGGTTTCTACTAAAAACAAGTAAACGTAAGGTGGATGCTCTTCTTCCCCTTCAATCTAAAAGAATGGTCTTCAGGGTGGAAGAACATAAATCTCAACAAATCTCTCCGAGTTTTTTTTCATTATACTATCAATTAGATGATACTAGTTTTTGTCAATCCAAATATTTTTATAGAAGGTATAACAGTCATATTGCTCAAAAATGCATCTTTCAAGTAATCACTGCCATGCATAAACAATCTATGTCAGGATTTTTGCCTATAATTGTTGAGCTGATTTCATCGACTGTGTAGTTTAATTTGAAGATTATGACCTAAAAATATATGACGTTGAAGATTAGGATGAAAATGTTTTGATTATGTGATTTAAGAGTAGTCAATGCCTCTCAAATGAACAGCTAAAACGATTTAAGAGATTTATATGATGGTCGTTGCTCTTAAAAGGGTTTGTCTAATTTGAATCATATGATGGAGAGATTTCTTTCGTCCCAATATTCTAACCATAAATCTTTAGATAGTCTTCAAATCACACAGCTCACAATAAAAACAGTTCATTTTCTAAGTTTGTTGGAGAAGAAGTCAAACACGTGTTACCAACTCATAATAATAGTTAAATATGATGAATGTTCAGTATTTTCGATGAAAATGTGAGATCAAAAAGTTAGTAAGATACCAATGAACAATCTACTTTTCAAATGGAAAACATGATCATTGGTCATAAATAACCATTTCTTCTCATCCTTATGGGCACGTTTCATCGCATATGCCACCTACAAAAAATTACTTTTTGAGCTTAAGTTGACCGAGAAAGCATATTTGATTACTTTTTGCAAAACGCATTTGAACGCTTTTTGCGTTACGATTATAAATAATGGCATAGAAGTTCATTACTCGTACGCCCTCGTCATTAAATGTAACAAAGGTTACATGCAGAATAAGCACGTTTGAATATGTATAACCTTAACAACACATTTTAACTGCGGACTGGTAAAGATGGTGGCAATATGAAGCATGAGCCTCATATGTAAATATTGATAATCAAAATGAAAAAAAGTTTTATAATGTGTTTTGGATAAAATAATAAAAAATTCATTCACAGTTAATGGATGGCCAAAACGCATTTTTCAGTGTCATGCGTTATAAAACATGCCCAATATGTTTTTTATCAAAACGCATCATCGTTGAGGTTACATTCAAAAGTGCCCTAAGACTATTTATGTAATTGTGGCAGTTACTCCCTAGATACCTTTTTTTGATAAACACCAAATTCAAATAGCTGCTTTAGCCTCTTGAGTTTTAGAAATAAATAGAAAGGCCATTACCCAATCTTGGCCTCGTACATATGTGGGGCTGGGAGGGGTGGACTATTTACAGACATGACCCTAAGCTTTTTACACAAGCTGATCTTTTGACTCAACCTCGCGTCTTCACGCTTGACCGTGCAAGGCTTTTACTATTCACCAAGCAATGATTTGCTAGTACCAACTCACAAAGTGAAAATGTGACACGTTGGTTTTAGGTTAAGTAGACGCTCTTTTAACCCGTAATGATAAGAGTTTTAGTTTTTAAACCATTCCATCTTAAAAGCATGCCAAGATTTAACACATTTATGCTAAAATGGGCCACGTATTGTGAGCTAAAGCTTGGGCCAAGCATAAAAGGAAATTTTTTTATGACCAAAGCTCGGGTCCATACCGACAAATTTTGTTTTCAATAATTTTTTGGTGGGGGGTCCTTTCGGTACATTTTGAATTAATTTTGATATATTTCGAAAAAGTTTCGGGGATTAAATATATATAAAAAGTATATTTAATATTTTTTAAAAAAAATTACCAATTGATTCAAGTGGCTAAGCACTGACACAGAATTCAAGCATAGAACTATAAAAGAAAAATTGATAAAGGGTACAATCATACTCACCCAAAGGCTGCTTTTTCACCCCACCTCCTCCACCAGGCATACATTGACTGCCTTTGATCAGATGGTAGAGGTCATTTTTCATCCCTATCTTTTGCGCAGTGGATCTGTGGATCATGAGCATACCATTGGACGATCAATTTTTTATTACACATAGTACACATCTCAAAAAGTGATGCAAAAATCATGCTTGAGCGTGATGAGGGTCATATGATTTTAGGGACACTTTTGAGATCTGTGTCACATGTAATAAAAAATCGACCGTCTGATGTTACCCCCACGATCCATTGTGCAAAATATGGGGACAAAAAACGACCTCCATCATCTGATTCAAGGGCAGTCAATGATTGTCAGCTGAATAAAGTGGGGTGAGAAAACAGCTAGTGAAATGAATACCTACACTTTAGTCCCACATCGGTGAGGGGAGAAATCTTCCCACCCTAGCCCACCTATATAATAGTTCCCACCCTAGCCCACCTATATAATAGGTGTCATTCTCCTACACTTACATGTAGTCATGTGATGAGTGTTCAAAATTTCGTCAAAAAATACCGAAATTGCCAAAATTACCGAAAAGTCCCAAAATTTCTAATTCGGCTATTTTCACCGAATTTCTTTGAAACCCTTAGTTTCATGTTTTTGACGGGAAACACCCAATATGTTTTGAGAAATTATAAAAAAAATGACTTAAACTATGACATTTTTTAAGAAATTATCAACTACCAATTGCTGGTAGATTAACTAGCAACAGAGGACCACTTAGTGTGGTTTTGTACACTCATTATTAAAAAAAATTACATTATATTAAGCAAATATGACTCCCTTGTGATGATATTTTACCCTTTTCATAACACAAATTTCACCATGCGCAAGAAACAAAAACTATTTACAATGGTTTGATGTTTGTTGCATTATACTCAATTTAATATAAGTTTTATTTAATAGATTATTTGATTCAAGTTAAGATTTAGGGTAAGTATATAAAACAAATTTATGGGGAGTTGCATCATGTAATGTCCATATGCGCTCAATTCAAGTGCTTCAACTTGGAGTTCATTATTAGCACATATATCACTCAAAGAATCATGTCAATAATATGATTGCAATTATTTAATTTGTACACTTTAATATTAATTGTTAAAAAAAATTATGCAATCATCCTTATTAAAGCGCATAGATCAGATCATTCAAAAATTGAGTGTGATTTTAGGCTATGATAGCTCACAATTGAAACTGCCACTTTGATGATTTGAATCCCAAAAAAGATGTGCCACTAAGATTAGAAGTGCATTAGACAGTTGATAAATTGACAAAAGAATATAGTGACAATTATAATGTGTTACAAAGCCTAGAAAGTGCATTAGACATGACAATAGAAAATAGCAAAAGTTTACTAATTATATTAGGTGTTGCCTCTCTTTTGCCATTAACACTACCCAAAAGGAACCTATTTTTATTTTATTTTTTGATCGGTACCCAAAAGGAACCTTTTAGGGCATTAATTGTACTAAGGCTGGCTTTATCTTAATGGGGTATCTAATAATTACAAACTACCCTTTTACTTATTTTTTAGTATAAGTAATACATCTTTTGAGAAATCCAAGTCATCAAAGTGATAGTTTCAATTAAGAGTTACGTAATATCCAAAAACACACTCGTGAGAGATTTGAACGATTAACTTCATGTACTATAATATTAACAATTACTTATATTTTTTTAACAGTCAATATTAAAATGTACCAATCAAATAGTTCCAACCCTCTCATGAAAGTGATTCTTTAACTCTACATCCTAAACATGGGCTGCTAATTGAGTTAATTGATCAAAGATTTGGCTTTGATCCACGTAGAATAAATTGGGCCCTAATGGCCCTCTGACTACATGCAGTCAGCAATCTTTTCCTTCAAATTTTGTTGATTCTTTAATTTCAAAGAACGATAAAATTTCAACATCAAAGAGAATTCAGTGCCTGCTTTTAAAATTAAGTAAAACTAAGGTGGGATGCTCCTCTGCCCCTTCATTCTAAAAGAAAAAGTATTTGAATTTGAAGAAAATAAATCTCAACAAATCTTTCTCAGTTTCTTTTTTTCCATTATATTATAAAATAGATGATATTGGTTTTTGTCAAACGAAATAGTAATATAAAAGGCTAACTAATTGTGGATTGGATAGTTGGGCACAAAATTCCAACTTTACTTCACTACCACTAAACTATTTACGTTAGCATACGATAAATGAGTTTGGTTTCACTAAGAGTTTCAATGGATTTGAAGATTATGATCTAAAGATTTATAGTGCCTAAGATCCGGACGAAAAAGTTTTTATCATGTGATTAAAATCAGTTAACAAATTCAAAATTGAACAACAAAAATGGCCAATGAAGATCTATATGGTGGCCGATAATTTTAAAAGCATTTGATTAGTTCAAATCACATGATGAAAATATTTTTTATACATAATCTTTTACACTACAGATCTTTAGATTATGACCTCCAAATCAAACCTCACACTTGATGAAAAACATGTCATCGTTTCTAAAAACGTGATCCGTCCAAGTCAGCTGGAGAACATGCCAGGGATGTGTTACCGACTCATAATATATAGTTAAATATGATAGATGGTTATATTTACTTTGAAAAAGGTGAGATCGTATAGGTAATAAAATACCTATTATTTATATTATCCAATCCAAAATATTATTGATTAAATATTTCTACCCATATGACAAATCTACTTTTCAAGTAAAAAATATGGGAAATTTATCAGATTGACCCTGTCAGATACACCTTTTCCGTTAGAGACCCTATATTTTCACCTTTACCTAAACCGACCAGCTTTTTGCCGAGCCATTTTCAGCTAGCACAAAAAGTCGTAAATACCCCTTCTTACACTTTTTTTCGTTCCAAATAGTTTAAAATTTTAAATATTTGCACTTTTCTATATTTACACGATGTGAAATGGGATCTATGTCGTCTGATTTAAAGGTCACAATATAAAATCGATGATGTCAAAGATAGACACAAAAAAAAAGGCGATATCACCTCTTAAAAAAAAAAAAAAAAAAATTTAAACCGTCAATGACGACTCTTTAAATAGTCGATGGCGACTCTTAAAATAGTCGATACCGACTGCTTAAAGAGGCGACATCGACTGTTTACAAAGTCGCTATCGACTGCTTAGAAAATCGTCATCGACTGTAAAAAAAATATATATAAATTAAATAAAAAATATATATTTTTTAAACAGTCGATGGCGACTGTGGACTGCTTAAAAAGGCGACATCGACTGTTTACACAGTCACTATCGACTGCTTAGAAAATCATCATCGATTGTAAAAAATATATATATAAATAAAATAAAATATATATAATTTTTAGATAGATAGTAGCCATCATCGCTTAAAATTTAGTTTTTTATTTTTTTACAATCGATGGCATCGCTAAACAAATGGGATCGACTACTTAAATATATATATATATATATTTTTTTTTATAACAGTCAATGACGACTGTCTAAGCAGTCGATGTCGCCTCTTTAAGCAGTCTGTACCAACTGTTTTAAAAGTCGTCATCGACTGTTTAAAGAGTCGGCATCAACTTTATTTAATATATATATATATATATATATATATATATATATATATATATATATATATATAAATAAATTTTAAGAGGCAATATTGCTTTTTTTTTTATATAGAGGATTACAATCATTCAATTTATGTACTTTAATATTGACTCTTCAAAATCAATTTATGCATTTTAATATTGACCCTTCAAAATAATGCACAATCATCCATATTAGAATGCATAGATTAGATGATTCAAAAACTTTAGTGAGTAAAATTTTTGGGCCACTATACCTCCTAATTGGAGCTATAACTTTAATAATTTGGATTCTCAAAAGAATTTTTTGGATAGCAATTAGCCGCACTATGACTTGTCTGTCTTAGCTAGTGGGGAAACTAATAACTATCTTTTTGCTTGGTTTGCTATGGATACGTACATAGATAGGTAAGTAGATAAGTGGAGCGCAACTTCCTCTAGGTAGAAACAACTCATAGGATTTGAATTATTCAATAGTGACAATTATATATATATTTTTTAAATTAATATTAAACTGCACCAATGAGATGACTCCAATCCTCACGTAAGACTGATTCTTTAGTTGGGACGTGAATTAGACCATTTCATTGATCATCTGTGGAGTAACACTAGACCCGCATGGCTCTATGTCTACATGCAATCAAGCAATTACTCTCCTAAAATTTCAACAGTAAAAAAAAAAAAAAAAAAAAAAAAAAAAAAAAAAAAAAAATTGAAGTAATACGTTTGTGTTTGCTCCTTTGACCCTCCAATTCTAAAAGAAACGTCTTTAGAGTAGAAAAAATATATCTATTTTTTTAATGGGTAAGAGCAGCCTCAATGTGATGCTTCAAATCTAGGTCAACTATCAAAATGATTAGAAATAAAGTACAGTGCCATGACCTTTACTCTAATTGACACGCCTAAACCACCAAGATTTGGCATGTTAGAGCAACTACAACAATATACGAAATATCCCAATTAGCTTGATAACAGTAATTTTTTAAGCACATAAAGGGCAATTAATTTGAGAACGGTAATTTTTTAAGCACATAAAGAGCTACTTCACTCCAAATGGCACCGCAAAGTCACGTGAATTTGGCTTGTAAGTTTTCGTAAGGTAAATTTGGCGGGTGAATTTAGAAATAACAAAATAAATTTACTTATTATTTTATTCTTTAATATAACGTTAAAATATTTTTTTTTGTTATAAAAATAATTAAATAATAATTAAACAATAAAATTTGAAGCATGTGGTCACAGAAGTGCAACCAAAAGAGGCTCTTCAAATAATGTGACAACACACTCACACTTCAAATGGTGTCATATAAACAAGGAAAATGGCTAGTTTTGAAGTGTGTTATTGGGGATGATGACATCAAATGAACTGTAAGAGGGTGAGTTGGCAAAAATAAAGTGTAGGCCTCGTTACATAACACAAACCCATAGTGAAAAATTTAGTCGAAATTTTGCGAAAATAGCCGCATTAGGAGTCAAACGAAAATTTCAAAGGAATATCGGGACTTTTCAGTAATTTCGGTATTTTTCTACGAAATTTCAAATTTTTAGTGCATTTCGAAAATTTTGGTTTTTTTTTTCGAAGTTTTTTTTTTTTTTTTTTTTTTTTTTATATAATTAAATTAGCAATTTAGTGGTAAGCGAAGGGCGGGAATAACGCTGATCACACAACTGCATGCAGGCATAGTAGAATGGCACCTATGATATAGGCAGGCTAGAGTGAGAAGATTTCTCCCCTCACAGATGTGGGACTAAAGTGTAGGCATTCACTTTACCAGCTGTTTTCTCATCCCACCTTATTTAGCTGGCAATCATTGACCGCCCTTAAATCAGATGGTGGATGTTGTTTTTCGTCATCATCTTCTGCACAATTGATCTATGGATTGTGGGGGTAGCATCAGACGGTCGATTTTTTATTACATGTGACACAGATCTCAAAAGTGACCCTAAAATCATATGACCCCATCACGCTCAAGCATGATTTTAGCGTCGCTTTTTGAGAAGTGTACTATGTGCAATAAAAAATTGACCGTCTAATGATATGCTCATAATCCATAGATCCACTGTGCAAAAGATGGGATGAAAAATGACCTCCACCATCTGATCAAAGGCGATCAATGCATGTCTGGTGGAGGTGGGGTGAAAAAGCAGCCTTTTGGTCAGTATAACTATACCCTTTGTCAATTTGTCTTCTATAGTTCTATGCTTGAGCTCTTTGTCCACTTGGATCAATTGTTAATTTTTTTTTTTTAATATTAAATATTTTTTTTTTTATATATTTAATCTCCAAAATTTTTTCGAAATTAATCCGAAATGTGCCAAAAGGACCCCTACCGAAAATTACAGAAAACGAAATTTGTCACAATGCTCCAACCACATACTTTATTTAAAATATTCTATTTAGTTTTAATGTTGCACTCCAAACATAACTAAATAAAATTACAATGGCTAATGTCCAATGACTCTTTTGTAATAAAATAATAACATATTTTAAAAATAAAGTATAGGAGTACATACGTTACTTATTTATTGTATGATGTGTGCATGTGTTGTGACATTATTTTAGGAGCTGCTTTTGTTTCCTCTTCTCCAATCACATACTTCAAATTTTATTATTTAATTATTTTTTTGTAAAAAGAATATTTTTATTTCACATTAATAAATAAAATAATAAGTAAATTCAGTTTGTGTTTCGAATTCATAAACTAAATTTACGGTGTGAAAACACCCACGCGCCGAAGCCACGTGGCTCTGTCGTGCCGATTGGAGAGAAAATAACCTTTTGCGTGCTTCAAAAACCACCGTTTTCAGCTGACTCAGGTTTGCTGTATATTGTGAAATTTATGTGGATTTGGCGTATCGGTTGGAGTTTAAACAACATGATACTTTATACTTTATCTTTAGACACTTTAATAGCTGATTGGAATTTGAAGTATCTCATTGGAGCTGTTTTTAGCTTCACAGGTTATAAATAACTTGTACTCCCACACTCCTTTTAAAATATATTATTGGTTTATTATAAGAGAGTCATTGGACTTCAGCATTAAATTTGTTTATCAAATTATATTTTGAGTATGGCAATAAGTGTGCCATTAGAGATGCTCTAAGATGTGGTCGAACTTACGACCTTCAGGGTTTTTTCTTTCTCACTGGATTATTTTTTTCCTTTTTCATTATAGTATAAAATAGATGGTACTGGCTTTTGTCAATCCAATTAGTCTTATAGAAGGCTAACTAAGTTGTGGATTGGTTGTTGCTCAAAATTGCATCACTAAAGTAATCACTACCATACAATAAACAATATATGTTACTTAATAATAGATGAGATTGTTTCATATAATGTGCCTTTTCGATTAGAAGATCATGATAGAAAAATCTAGACGTCAAAGATTTAGGTGGAAAAATGTTTTGATCATGTGATTCAAAAGTAGGCAATGCCTTTAAAATGAACAACATAAATGACTTTAGAGATTTATATAGTGGCCATTGATTTTAAAGGAGTTTGACTATTTTGAATCATAGGATGAAGATGTTTTATTTTTCCCAATATTTTACACAATTAGATTTTTGGATTATGATGTTTAAATCACATAACACAGTCATGAAAAAACATGCCACTATTTCAAAAAAAGTTTCCCGTTTTCCAAGTCAATTAAGAACTGATCAAGCATGTGATACTAACTCAAAATAGATAATTATATACAGCCAATGGTCTATATTTACAGTTAAAAAGTGTGAGATCATATAATTAGTAAGATACCATTTAGTTCTATATACTATCCATGATCCAAAAATTTCATTGATCAAACAATCCTAACTGTATGACCACTCTTCTTTTGAAAATAAGAATATATATCGTTGCTCGTTTATAACTATTTCTTCCCCTAACTATTTATGAAAGGGCATAGGAATTTGCATCCTTTGAAGCAATAGTTAACCAAAGTTTCGGCGTTTTCAGTTACTTTAGTGAGGGATGCAAAATGTAGCACACCCGCAATAAAATGGGGTGTGTACCCTACCACAAAAATGACCGCATCACTATCTTAATTGTCGATATCACAAGCTTATTGCCTTTATTGTCATAAAACTCATTTAAAATCACTCATATTATACACTACAACCATCAATACCATTAAACCATCTCATGGCTAAGAAGAAGCTAAGAAGAAGAAGTGGGTTTCACCTCTTAGATAGTGGTTTTATAGTGGGTTTACGGCAATGAAAGAGGCAAGCTCATGATGATGACTATGAAGGTGGTGAGTTTGTGGTGTCCATCATAGTGTGGCTAAGAAGAAGAAGAAGATGATGGAGAGAGATAAGAAGGTTTCATGGCTGAGATGGTCCTAAAATGGGTTTTATGAAGATCAGAGCAGTGAGCTCATGGTATACGATGAGGACGACAATCATGGTTGTTGTGGTGTCCGCAATTGTGTGGCTAAGAAGAAGAGGAAGAAGGTGATAGGTTTCATGGGTTTCAGATGGTATAAAAGTGGGTTTCATTGTGATGAGGGCCACGAGCTCGTGGTGTTGGCAATGTAGGTGGCAGTAAGCCCATGAGGTCGATGATATTGTTCGTGAGGGCAGTAGCGGTGGTGAAAATGGGTAGAGCTTGGGGTATATAACCACCTATTCATGCCTTTTATTGAGGTGTACTACCATTTTAAGGGCTGCAAATACTGGTGCCCTTATGAAGGGGTTCACTAACTTTCTATACAGTTACATTCTATATTATTACGAATCGAGGCAACGGTATTCAGGTTGGGATGTTGCAAGTGTGGATTTTTTTGTTGCGTATTTTATTTTTCAGCCTGGCTTTTTTCTCCCTGCTATAGGGTGATGATGATTCCGAAGCTTCTAAAGAAGAGAAAGGAAGCAAGGCTGCTCTTTGGATTGTAATTTTTTCAATTTTCCATTGTATATATAATTGTCTTATTTTCTCAAAAAAAATAAATAAATTATATATATATATATATATATATATATATATATATATATATATATATATATATAAGAGGACGGTCGCGGTCTTCATGTGGAGCTCCAGGAGCAACCCAAAATACTATTTGGACGCCACATCGAATAGAGGTGCATTGTTTAGATCATATTTTGTCTTTAAAAAATTTGAAACTCATATCCACCAAATATCTATTGAGCCTTTGAATCTTAATTCTTGAAATCAATCCAATAATGACTTGTATTTTTTAAAAAAGATTAAATATCTTCCTTTTAAAAATTAATCTAAACCATCCACACTATGGAGGACAGAACCGACTCTAATATATATATATATATATATATATATATATATATATATATATATATATCACGGAAACTTCCCTAGGACAATCAGAGGCCACCTAAAAAATTTGGAGATGATCTGATATATATCTACCTTCCAAAATTTGGTCACAGGAGAAAAAAGTTCAATGCCCCAGAATATGTGGGACACCATATACACTTTGACAACAGTTTATATGAGACATAAGGAAGGGATTCGGTACATGATCCTGTCGAAAGTTTTTTGGGTCTCTCATATTGGTGCCTTTCTTACCTTCCCTTCCTTATGTTTGCCTCTTTTTGGCTGCCCCTTTTAAATTTGAGCAATGATTAGGTACATGACCTTGTCGAAAACTCACTTAGTACTCAGATCACTTTTAGGGATTTGTGTCATATGATACCATCATATGTTTCATGCGTTTAGACATCCATGATCTCTAGATTTATTTTACAAAAAATTGGAATGAAAGCCATCTCCATCACCTGATTCAACGTCATCTACAATTAATGATTTATTTGATTTACATGATAGTCGTTAATTTTAGATGGTGTTTGACGATTTTGAATTAAATGCTAGAAATTTGCTTTCATCCAAATATTTTACACCAAAGATCTATAGATCATGACACATCTATCAAATGATAGCATTAATTTCACATGACACACATCCCAAAAAGTAAACTGAGTACCAAGTAACTCAACACAAAAATTTCTTTTATGTCTATATATAATTTTAAATCTCACATCAAGACGGCTAGCGATTGGGGGCGCTTGAGAAATTAACTATATCCACATAGCACACATCCCAAACATGAGATCACTACCAAAAGCACCTGGTGCTCGGGCTGCCTTACATACTACTAACACCCTTACTAACTCCCTTACCCTATGGCTAAATAGTGTTTGACCGCACTTTATATAAGGGATTACTCATCTAAGCCACAAATATTAAGTGTCACTAATTGAGCTTTTTAAATTTAGCCGTTTGAGATGCTGCTCTTGGCTATAATTTGAAGAGGTCAAATTGTGTGACAAAAATTTAGATAGCTATACTAAATTGGGAGTGGTTATTCGTACCCGTTTTTCCAGTGAAGAGCACACGTTCTTTCACAGGACAAATTTGTTGATTACGTTGAATTAGACAATAATGATCATTTTTCATTCGAATCTTTCACAAAATAGATCTTGAGATCATGACACACCTATCAGACGGCCAGATCTTGATTTCACGTGACACACATCACCAAAAGTGATCATGATCAGTATATCTATTAGGTGGTCACTTTTGGAGATGTGTGCCATGTGTAATCCAAATGTGACTGTCTTATAAGAGTGTAATGGTCTTAAGATCTCTTTTGTAAAGGATTGGAACGAAAAATGATCTCCATCCTCTCATTCAAGCAATCAACAATTTTTAATAGTGGGAAACCGTGTATTCTTCTTCGGTTGAACGGGTGTAAATAAACATTCCCCTACTAAAATTTTCTTATTTCTTAACTTTTATTTTTTAATTTTAGACATATTTTTATATTTTTTGTTCTAAATATAATTTTTTTTAATAATTTTAACTTTTAAATTGAAAATCATGCATCAAGTTGTCTCGTCTCACCGACACACCGACGTCTCAATATGTGCCCACTCTGAGATGTCTCAGTTTTGTAAGATTTTAAACTATGCTTACGACTAGGGGTGGGGATCTGTTAATGGGATTGAACCTGAATAGATGATTTTGGTTTTTGGTTCGATTTATTTTAAACCAAAAACCGAACCGAAACAAATTCGTTCCGTTTCGGTTAAACTTCAGAGACTCGAAATGAAAACCGAAAAAACTTTGTTCAGTTTGGGTTTTGATTTTTTTAATTTTTATTCATTTTTTTCAAGTTTCTGATGTTCTTTATTAGTTTTTCCGATTTTTTACGGGTTTGGGTTGGTTTCCAAAACCAAGCTGAATGGGAATCAGTTTCTGTTTTTAAACTTGGGTAAATTTTTTATCTACTTTGATTTTCGGGTCAAAACTTGCAAAATCCGAAAATGTTTTTCCTCCTTTTTTCTTAGGAATGCTTTTGTTAATTTTTTCCATTTTAAATTATTTTGTTTTTATATAAAATAATATATTCTTAATTATATACTAAATTAACAAATCTGATTAAATCGAGTTTTCACGTTTCTAAGTTGAATTTAGTACAGTTATGAGGTCTTTGAACCCTGCAATTTTCTCAAAGAACACTAAAAATAAAAGCCAAAATTATTAACATCATAAGAAGACAAAAAAATAAAATTATAGTGTCTAAAGAAGTAGATAGAAATTAGAGAGAGGGTTCAAAGGAAGCTCACTTATTTTTAGGTTCGGATTACAAGTCCTCTGAACAGTTATAAGAATCCTTAGGTTCTGCTCTTCTTCCATTTAAATGTAAAAAAAGCTATTTAATACACCACCTCTATTTTGACCGTCTTGAACAGGAGAGAGATTTTTCGGCCGGGTCTTCGATACCTATGATCTTATATCATCACTCATTGTTATACGGAATGATGTTGATTCCACGTAGCACAGATCTCAAAAAAAGACTTTATAATACCTTTTAATGGTATACCATGGGGATGTGTGTAACGTGGAATCAATAAGAGACCGTCTGATAAGATGATACGTGACACGTGAGTGGTGAGCTATAAATCATTTATGTGGAAGATTGGGCTCAAAAATATTTCCATCATTCAAGGCAATAAGCAGCTTTCACTTGTAAAAATTCTGATTGGCGAGACTGAATCATCAGTTGCAAATACAGGTCCCCTATTTATCCGGCAAACCATAAACTCAAAAATCCACACCATCTAAAGAAGTAGAAAGCAATTCCAGAGAGTTTGAAGAAAACTTACTTACTTTAGAGCTTGTATATGAAAAAAATTCCAACAGTTCACCGATTCCATTCCCTATGAGCAGCTCCAAGATGCCTTAGCCTCTGCTCTTCTTCCATTTAAGCCTCACTTGTGATCTGACATGTTTCAAGTTTACCCCCATTTTGCTGCTGCAGCTTTTTGCTTTATAGACCATACATAATTTTGAGTCTCTGTGTGGCAGTGTTTTGATGCTTTATGTCTGTAACTTGGCTGACAGATGAACAATATCACGTGATTCTCTACCTACTGCTTTTGACTTTTCCTTTGGAGACTAGCACTGACATGGGTCGGATCAGGTCGGGGCGGGTCGGATCGGATTGGATTTGGGAAAATTCAACTTGATACCCGACCTGACTTTTTAACTAGGTTGGATAAAGCATATATGAATATCGAGGCCATAGTAACCAAATTTGGCAGACTTTTTGAACAAGTCCCATATAATTCGTCAATTGTTTTTAAAAGAAACCGAAAAAAATTCATATTTTTCGAATAATTCACAAATTTAATAACTTTTTATTGAATTATTCCCGCACAAACTTTTATTATAAAACCACGGTTCCTTACCAGAACCACCCAATATGATAACTCAAAAAACTTCTATGCACATTTATTCGTGCTATAATTGGGATAATAACTCATGATCAACATTTACGAAAATTCCAATCTATCGACTAACGCACATCTACAGAGAAAATTTTTTAGATTTCTTTCTACATGACCAAATATTTTATTAAGTTTATACTTGTATTGAATTTTGGAAGACGGGAACTACCTTATGTGAAAAGATCTAGATAGGCTTGTTGCACATCGGACTCACGCTCCCATGTCGCTTCCTCTTGGGAATGATTTTGCCATTTGACGAGTACTAAGAGAATTTTCTTCGTGCGAAATACTTGCTCTCTCCGATCAAAGATTTGCACTGGATCTTCTCGAACGGTCAAATCCTCTTGGATTTCTATCGGTTGATAATCTAGCACATGTGTTGGATCCTTAACGTATCGTCGTAACATCGAGACATGAAATACGTCATGCATGTCAGAGAGGTGAGGTGGTAGGGCGAGTCTGTAGGCGACCTCTCCAACACGTCCCAATATCTCGAATAGACCTACGTACCACGGGCTCAACTTCCCACGCTTTCCAAATCGCATTACGCCCTTTGTTGGCAAAATCTTTACAAACACGCGTTATCTCCTTTATGAAAGTCGACGCTCGTTCTCCTTAGGTCTGCATAGCTCTTTTGTCTGCTTTGGGCGACTCGTATCCGTTCTCTAATCAATCGTACTTTCTCGGTATTACTCACTAAAATTTTGGGCCCTAAAAAAAAATTTTCTCCTGTCTCTTCCCAATTGATTGGGGATCGACATCATCGCCCATATAGAGCCTCATACGGTGCCATGTCAATACTTGCCTAAAAACTATTGTTGTAGGCAAACTCGATTAATGGCAAGTGTTGATCTCATGCTCCCTGAAAATCAAGCATGTAGGCTCGTAGCATATCTTCAATAATTTGGTTTACTCTCTTCGTCTGGCCATCTGTTTGCGGGTGAAAAGCTGAAATGAAATTGAGTCGAGTGTCCATTCCTTCTTGAAATTTCTTCCAAATTTGTGAAGTGTATAGCGGATCTCTATCTGAAACAATAATCACGGGAATGTCGTGCAATCGTACAATCTCTCTCATACATAGATCCGCCAATCTACTTGCGGTGTAGGTCGTGTTGTAGGGCAAGAAATGAGCGGACTTTGTCAGTCGGTCAACAATCACCCATATAGCGTTGTGCCTCCTTACCGTTCTGGGCAACCCCAAAATGAAATCCATGCAAATGGATTTCCACTTCGACATCCTTTTTCAACCCTCTCCACCAGAAGCCCTTCTTTAAGTCTTGATACATCTTAGTGTTTCCTGGGTGGATGACATAGGACGATTTATGAGCCTCGTCTAAGATGATTTATCGTAGATCAGCATCCGCTGGGATGCATAATCTCCCTTTGTATAACAGTGGCCCATCACCCTTCACTGAGAAGTCATGTTGAGTATCATTCGTCACTCCTTGGCGGATTTTCATCAATTCGGCATTTTGCAGTTGTAGTTCATAGACCTGATTGAAGATGGTTGGTCTAATAGTGATGTTTGCTAAAAAGGCTCCTGAAACCTTCGCTTCAAATCGTGCATCTCACAAAGCTATATCCTCTAATAACTTCCATCTGTGAAGCCCCAAAATCAGGTTTGATAATTATGCAGAGTTCTTACGGCTTAAAGCATCGGCAACCACATTTGCCTTACCTGTGTGGTATTGTATGAAGCAGTCATAGTCCTTAAGAAATTCAATTCACCTCCTTTGCCTCATGTTCAAATCCTTCTGTGTGAATAAATATTTGAGGCTCTTGTGGTCGGTGAATATCTCGAAGACTTCCCCATACAAATAGTGCCTCCATATTTTCAATGCGAAAATCACCGCAGCTAGCTCGAGGTCATGTGTCGGATAATTCTTCTCATGATCCTTAAGCTGTCTGGATCCATATGCTATGACCTTCTGGTGTTGATTGAGTACACAACCCAACCCGTTGTGTGATGCGTCACTGAATACGACTAAGCCCCCAGTGCCATCTAGAATCACAAGTACAGGTGCCGACGTAAGTCTTTTCTTCAACTCTTTGAAGCTTCCTTCGCATGCCTCGGTCCACTAAAACTTGGTGTTCTTTCTTGTTAATTTGGTAAGCGGACCGGAGAGCTTTGAAAACCCTTCTACGAACCTTCGGTAGTACCCTGCCAAGCCTAGGAAGCTTCTCACTTCAGTAATCGTTTTAGGTTGTTCCCACTGAACCACTGCTTCTATCTTAGCTAGGTCCACCCTAATTCCTTCTGCCGAGACTACGTGTCCCAAAAAGCTTACCTTCTCTAACCAAAATTTGCATTTGTTAAGCTTAGCGTACAGTTGATGTGCTCGCAATGTCTCCAGTGAGATCCTTAAATGTTGCTCATGATCTTCCTTTATTTTTGAGTAGATCAATATGTCGTCAACAAAAACTACGACACACGTGTCCAGATGAGGCTTGAACACTCTATTCATGAGATCCATGAACGATGCCGGTGTGTTTGTCAAGCCGAAAGGCATCACCACGAACTCATAGTGCCCATATCTGGTCCTAAATGTTGTTTTCAAAATATCTTCGGCCTTGACCTTTAACTGGTGATACCCGAACCTCAAATCTATTTTTGAAAAGAATTTCGCTCCTTGTAATTGATCGAATAAATCGTCGATTCGCGGGAGTGGGTAGTGATTCTTGATTGTGAGTTTGTTCAGTTGACGGTAATCGATGCACAGCCTCATCAATCCATCTTTTTTCTTTATGAACAAGACCGGTGCCCCCCAAGGAGACACACTGGGCCTCACAAATCCCTTATCCAGAAGTTCTTACAATTTCACTTTCAGTTCCACTAACTCCGCCGAAGCCATTCGGTAAGGCGCTTTGGATACTGGCTTCGTGCCTGAAGCTAAGTCAATAGCAAACTCCACTTCCCGGTTAGATGGTAACCCCGGTAACTCATCTGGGAATACATCCTCAAACTCACAAGCTACCGGAATATTGACTATCATGTGCTTCTCCTCCTGCTCTTTCAGGAATGCAAGGTACGCACTGCCGCCCTTCCTTATCAGGCGTGCGGCTCGTATCACGGATATGATCGGTATTACATTAGCTTTATCGCCGATAAACTGAAATGATTTCCTATTTGGTGGTCGGAAAGTGACGATCTTTCACAAATAGTCGACGTGTGCATGATACGCAGACAACCAATCCATACCAAGGATTACATCAAATCCTTGCATATCCAATAATATGAAGCCTGCCATCGTTTCGTGATCTCCTACTAAAACCATGATCGATCGGCAACACATGCCCGTTTGTACCGTATCCCCCGTAGGAATTGAAACTTGCATAGTAAAATCTAAAGGTTCTGGAGTGACACTCAATTCAACTGTAAATTGTGAGGTTACGAATGAATGAGTAGCTCCAGGGTCAATTAATACCCGTGCCCCATGCCAACATATATCCTTCTGTTGGTATAATCGTAGTGTACCTACGTTGCGTGACTAATAGATCAGAGGTGCATGACATGTTTTAACATTTCACACAACTAGAGTCAGTAAATATTTTGACATGCAATGAGAATTAAATTTGCAGACTAATTATATCTAGGTATCTTCTTTTTCTAATTTAGAATAAGTGAACTTTCCTTGATAAGACTCCACACCTTCGATGACATTATTTGTATGTCGTACGTCCTGAGCAGTAACTGCGTACACTCGGCCCTGCATAACTGGTCATGTTTGTCGGGTAGGCCTCTGTGGTCTCGGGGTATTCACTCTCCCTTCATTTCTCAACACAGGACAGTCCCTGATCAGATGCCCCATTTTTCCGAACTTAAAACAACCTCCAGTTTCCCTTCTACAATCTGATGTCTTATGTGGCTTGCCACACTTGGCATATGTCTCTCGTGGTGCTGATGACGTTGTTCTTGAGACTCCTTGTGTGACCGATACTCCGGTAGTGGTAGCCGGATTTTCATAACGAGTGGGTCGCACGACAGTAGACATCGGTGGCCTAGGATAACTGACTTGTGGAGGCCTGGAATAATGTGACTGGGTAAACGTTCTCCGATAGGATGGTGTGAAACGCGGCTGTTTTTTCACAGGTTCATAGTTTCCCACCATGTTCTGATTCATTTGCCCTCTTCGCTCGAATTTTTCAATGACCAATGCTTTTCCCATGACGTCAGTGTACGTCTCCATTTCAAAAGCCACAACCTTTTCATGTAGGCTCGGCCTCAATCCCTCTTCAAATTTATGGGCCTTCATTCTCTCTGTGGCCACATACTATGGAGCAAACCGTGACAATCTGATAAATTATGTGCCATATTCTCTGACCGTCATTGCCCCCTAATCTAACTTCATAAACTGAGACACCATCTGGTTCCTCAGTTGCCTTGGGAAGTATTCCTTGTTGAAAGTATCGCAAAATTCTTGTCAGGTTCATATCCCTTCAAGGTTCTCCAATTCTCTCTTCAACATCACCGACTTTCACCACGGGTTGGTATCTCCTTCCAATTGGCATGAAGCCCATCTTACCATTTCGGCCTCGGTACATGGCATTTGTTGTAGTAGTTTCTCGGTTTGGTTCAACCATTTTTCCACCTCCAATGGATCGGTTTGCCCAAAAAAACTAGGAGGCCTTAGTTTTCTAAATTCCACAAAACCCGAGTGATATGGGTTTGCAGTTGGGGTTGGAATTAGAGGGGTAGGTGGTGCTTGTTGATGGTTATTGGCGGTCAACAACGCCGCTTGCTGAGCCATAGTGTTTGCCATGACCTCCATTGTGTGCATCATTCGGTCCCATTCTTCTCTCATCCGTGCTTCTCATCTTGCAATGTTTCCAGAATTCGCACTTCCAGAATTCTCTCCTCCGAAATTATCTCCTCCGAAATTCTCTCCTCCGGAATTCTCACTTCTGGAGCACGTATTTCTGGGACCCTTACTTCTGGAATTCTCAATTTCGGGATACTTGTCTCCGAAATTGTTCGGTCCCTCAATGGAATCCGATTGGAAGCTGTGGGTATCTCGTCCAGACTTCTCATATTTCTTCTATGACTACCTCTTGGTCGGCCCCTTCCTCTAGTAGACATTGACGGTCTATATCATGAAACCAAAGTTTCATTAGCAAAAGGTCCCTATACTCCGATAAAATCAAAGACTTGTCAGAAAATCTTAAAAGAAAAAGGCTTTGATACCAACTGTGATAGCCTAGATTTCGACACCCCGAAACTCGTGTCGTCGGTACAACCGGTTAGGTCGTATTCTAACTTCATATAGAACACTTGGTACATCTATGCCTGAGTGGAAACAAAGCACATCTAATTAATCAAATGAATCCGAATAAAATAATTTAAACTTCCATTTCTATATAAGGTAATTTTAACTACCAAAAGACGGTTTAATCCTCATGCCCATCACATGAAATAAAGAACCGTATCGAACCATCAGTGACCCAACAAAGGTCACCCTGGGATGGTTCGCAAAAAGAATAATCTATCTCTAGGTAATTTGACTTCTTACAAAATTTGAGTGGCCGAAAGTACAAAGCCTTACAATAATTCTCACAAAATAATCACCGTGCCACAACGCACGTCTACTAAAAGAAATCCTCTGGAGGTGGCTCCTGCTCCTCCAAAGGCACGTAGTCTGTGTCCTCAAATTCTTGGTCCTCGGTGTCCTCAGCTATCCCTGAACCTGTGACGTATAGTCAAAGGGTGAGCTACATCATAGCTCAACAAGGAAACAAATAGCATGTATATTTTCTGACATCACACATATATTTTATGACACATTTCTAAGCATGAAAACGAAGTTTAAACAATTGCTTGACCAAAGAGACTATCTGATGCATGGTTTCAAATCATATTCTTACTAATCAAATGGAACACACCCACACACTTAACAGAATCGCTTAAGTAATTGCTCGAGCAATATAGCATCGAGCCCCCGATGGAAGTATCCACCATCGTTGTTCATATGAATCATTTCACAATGCCCAAGTCCCTTTGCAAGAAGTGACTTGTGTCAAACGAAAGTATTTTCACTATTGAAAATCAAAGAACGGATATCCACTTGAAATGTCGGTCACGGATATCCCGCTGTGTCGGTTGGGTATTTACAATTTAAACTTTAAATCCAATGTGCATGTTACATATAGTTTATCACCGTGAGTTGTGGTAAATATAATTAGTTCAAGTTTCACATAGGGTTCTCACACACTACTTCACATTTCTTTGCTACCACACACAGCATGCCTTACATCTTCTTGATATCATACACATAACTTATCTAAAATTTTCACACACATGCACACAAGATTCTATTTCTTAGTGATTATACTTGTGAATATCGTGTAATCAAAAGCTATGAATGAACTCATGCAATTACTAAGCACTTACGAAAAGACACGCATATCATTATCATATCATTACGCACATGCTAGTTGAAAGTATATACATATGCCTCAGAGTTTTCCTACCTCAAACGGAGTCACACTAGGATTAAACCAAATCGCGTCAAGCACGCGCCTACTTAATCCCTTGTGTCGATCCTACAATCAAACACATCCAAATATCCTATAAGAAAGCTTAGAAGGATAAAAGTTATACACTGCTGGAGAATTAAGAAGAAAAGAATAGAGTAAAGTACCTGTTCCTCGCGCAAGCGAGCCCCGATGCTCGGGTGCGTGAGCAAAATTTGGTCAAATACTCGCGCAATCGAACTAACATTCAGTTATCTGATGGGTGTCACCCGAGGCCTCGCTCGAGCGAGACCTTTTTGCTTTTAAGTCCTCGCGTGAGCGAGACACAACATTCTCACAGTTCGTAAGTTCTTGCAGACTGTTTAAGTCATGTCTCTGAGGCTCGCTCCAGCGAGCCTTTAAGCTCGTGCGCGCGAGGAGCAGAGACATTCAAGATCTGAGTTTTCCCCAAACTCGATCCTCACCCAATCCTAACTATTTTAAACCCTATTTCTTAAAGAATATTAAATGCTATATTTATAACATTAATAGCATTAAATCCTCACCTTTAATGCCTTGAATGCTCCTTGGATTTGATCTTTCTTTCTTGAAGGAATAAAAAGGTTTCAACAATCCATTCAACTCTATACATCTTACTGGGTTCACGGATCACAACGAGATCGCCACGAGGTCACCATGATCGTATTGCACGAATCCCCATGCAAAGTTACGCCACTTCCTTTACCTTCTATCAGATCCCCCAGATTCACAATCCTCACTATTTTTTTCTTTTCAACCCTTTTTCTTTCTCTCCTCTTCCTCTCTTTCTCTAACAACTCACACAACCACATATAGAGACTCATGTGGGAGACCCTTTTTTATCTCAACACATGAGTTTGTTAACTTGTCACTCACACACACTATACCTAGGTATTTAATAAACCTCTAACACCTAATATGTTAGTCACACACACACTCTAAGTTGTGTATATGTGCATGGGTTTCCTTGTGAACCACATACACACATTTGAACTACATACACACATGTTTGCACCAAACCTACATGATTTATGAAATTCGGGGTTATTACATAGAGACACTAGTGACCTTGAAACGAGGTGTCGGCACCCCATTATTTTTCTTAGCCAAGCGCCCGGTACCTCGATATAGAGGAACCGACGCCCCTAAATCGAGGCGTTGGCACCCTGACGCCAAAATGCAAGCGCTTTGCCACTGAGGTATCAGCGCCTCGCTATCAGGGTGTCGACACCTCATTTTTGGGGTGTCGGTGCTTTGCTGTCGAGGTACTAGCACTTCGCTACCAGACGGACACATTTTTTTAGTAAAATATACCTTAAAAAGTTAATCTGACACGTTCTTGCAAAAATGGAGAGAAGAAAGAGAAAAGAAAGAGACTTTAAAAAAGTCAAGAACACAGCTAGAAGGATATTTAGCTTTTAAAATATTTTAAAGTGTAACTCTAGTTAGTAAAGTGGGCCCCATGCCACCCATCACCTCACAAAAAGGCGCTACGTGTCGCGCCCATATCAATAGGCGCAAAGATATCTCTACGCATGGGCGCATATCCCCGGCCTCCTCTCTCTCTCTCTCTCTCTCTATATATATATATATATATATATATATATATATATATATCCCTGGCCCTCTTTGGCTAATGCAGCATTCCAACCTTTTTTCTCATTTAACCCCGCTTTAGCCATAGTTATCACTGACAGAATCAGAAAGGCAAAGCAGTGCAAAGTGCCTAGGGAAACGTTCCTAACATCGCGTGTTGAAATCGGATCATTACCCTTCGAAAAGATCATTACTGCCCTATTTTTTAATCATTTTTTATCCACTTCTACATAGCGCTTACGCTTCAATATAGTAGCTCCATCGCTTTCCTTTACGGAGCGTTAGCGCTTCTATCTTGAAGCGTCACTGCTCCAAAAGGGAATCGAAGATGCCTACAACTTGATAAGTGGCACCTTTATGTTGACATGTAGGACCTTTTTGTGTGAAGCGGCGTCTGACCTTGTATCATTTATTACCGTTGTTAGAACCTTAAATGTGAGATGAGGCGAAGTGAATAGGAATACGACTTCTGACATCATAGTTTGCAATGATATCATTACTATTCGAAATGACTATTTGAGGCGACCCTTCGAAAAAAGCATTTTTGCCCCAATTTTCTACTTTTTTGAGTCATAATACGAAGCGCTAGCACTGCTTACAAGAAGCATGATCGCCTCCGTAACGGTGCGCTGGCACTTCTATCATGAAGCATTAACGCTTCGTCAAGGAAGGAAGGCGCCTTCAATATGACACATAGCACCTCTTAGTTGATACGTAACACCTTTTTGTGCAAAGCGACTTTTGACCTTATATCATTTAGTACTGTTGTTAGAACCTTAAATAAGAGGCATGGCGAAGCGAATTGGAATACGGCACGTGACATCATGGTTTGCAATGGCCATCATTACCATTCGAAAATACTATTTAAGGAAACAAATACGTGAATTGAAAATTCACAAATTACCTTTCTTCTTTGTCCTAATTTTAATCTTCCCAGAGTGCAGTAAGAAGACATATGCAGAGGAGCATCCCACCTTAGTTTAATCTTCTTTGGATAGTGGCCATACCAGCCCAGAAGGAATCAGTCAAGTAGCACAGAATCTATTTTCTTTTAAGACCGTACATTTGTTTGAACCACACATTGTCTTGCAATTGAAACTCCTTGACGAGTTCTACCCATCTTCTTTCAAAATCATCAATCGTATGACTGAACTTACACTGATTGTACTTTCTGCCAAAATCCTCATACCTTAGCTTTAGTTGACAGTGATGGTTCAGTTCATTTCTCCCAATGTGCCATATGTAGAGGCGATGCGTGATTCCAGGAAAGACTTCGAAGATAGCTTTGCCCATCTCATTACATTGATCAGTGATAATTGTATTAGGTTACTTATCATCTATGCACTTCAGCCACGTTTTAAACAACCAAATGAATGTTTCATCCATCTCATCCACAAGCAACACAACATCCAAAAAGTGTCATCTTCCAATGATGGATGACCACCGTAAATAGAGCGAAAGGTATCAGCAATTTATTTATTTTATAAGTAGTATCGAATACCATCACATCACTAAAATATTGATACGCAATCCTTGACCTATGATCAGCCCAAAATATACTTTACATATGACATTTTTCGTCTAGTTCGACTTCAAAGAAGAAACTATCTTATTTTTTCTGCCTATCAATGAAGGTTTTGATGACGGTCATACACATCAGATAGATGTTACTCTTCTTTCTTATCTTCTTTAGGTAATCACGAGTTTGCTGAGGGCTTCTCCTCATGCTAGCCTCTCCATCCGAACTTGACAAAATAATAGGAATCTTCGAAGGAGGAATGATGCCATCAAATGCTCCTATCAACAATTTACTTGCTCCACTCATCTTATTATGAGATCGTAATTCATTCACCTTCATAGGTATAAATAACTAATGATTATGCGGCTCTCTAAATTTTATTACCACCTAAAATTTTTGCTCATCGATCCTAATCTTCAACCTTGCCTCACATCCGCATCTATTTTCTCTTGAATACTTTCTATTAATATATAATTGGCGCTTGTCTAGTTGCTTGAAACCTTTGAACGAACATATATATTTTCTCTTTATAATTTCCCCCTTTGCCAATTTGTAAGTGTTACTTTTTCTAACATTGAAATCGACTTTCTTCGCATATAAATTGTAGAAGTTATAAGTCTCGACTTCAGTTTAGAATTTCAAGTCAATATATGGCTTTCATTTCTCATGGGTATTCTCGAACCCTCCCCAACAATCCAACATTTCGATATCCCTATCAAAATTAAGTGAATCTTTCTCTAAAGAAATAATGTCAGGAGTGAGGTTTAAATTAAAATTTTTAATCGAGTCCATTATAGCCCTTGCATTAGACTAAATTAAATTCACATAAGAAGCAATGGCATGACTAGTATGAGGCGCCATCGCTTCCATCACTCCTCATAAGAAGCGAGGCGGGCAATGCTGAGGCCCAACTCTTTACAGAAGAAGTGTCTACGTCAACGCTGATTTATACTATTTAAATCCTTATAATTTTATTATCTATACTCTATAAATAACTGAACGATGAGATCGAACAACAACAACCAAATAAGACAAAACTTCACAGAAGGCGCGTTGGCGTGACTATTCTGATGCGTCGTCGTTTCACATAAGAAGCGATGGTGCGACTATGTAGAAGGGCCATCGCTTCCATCGCTTCACATAAGAAGCAATTGTGAGGCTATGTTGAGCCCCAACTCTTCACAAAAGAAGCGTCTGCGTTGACGTCGCCTTATATATTTAGTCGGTCTTATATGAGATCGACTATTTTGTCTTTGTAGATACTTAATTTTGGCCTAAGGCTCGATTGGCCTGTACTTTGAGAAAGGCATACTCTCGAGCTTCCGAAAGCACCTCCAAAACCCTCAGAACTTAATCCAAACCTTTAGAATCATTCCCAAACCCTTAAGAATCAACTCTAACATTCTCAAACCCTTAGAAAGCTTAAAACGGACCCACATAATCCGTTTTGAGCCAACCAAAATAGTTAATGAAAATAGGAGTGTCAAAATTTACATAGATAGTTGCTCAACATGAGGCCTATACGATTAAACAGTAGCGGTTCCCAGCTTTCCAACGAGCCAAGAATCGCTTAATTCGAAATTGTACATCAAGAGTTATGGCAAAATGAAAACTGGAGAGAACTGCAGGAAATTGCAAAACCAGGTGGGGCCACTATGGGTCTTCAACTTCTAGCAGTTTTGGCTTATTTTTCTTCAAAAAATGGCCGAAATTTATATTGGGGGTTTGACTTGTGGACCACCCCAAAATTTGGGGTGTGTTTCTTTAGTACCCTAGTGCCCCTTTTAGCTTGAGTTATAACTCCTATGTCATTCAAATCACTACCCTATCATCTACCATTAAACTCAAATCCCTACCATTAAACCCAAACCCCCCTCCTCAAAAGTTTGGGGTGTAATTCGAATTTTATGTCTTTGATACACCTGAATTATGTGCATATGTTTAATAACGTATGCACCGCATGCCTTGACTTTTCAAAACGTTTTAAGTAAAAATACATGTTTTGATTTTTCAAGCTTTTATAGTTATTTCTGTCGTTAATGGGCACAAGTTATGTAATAGCTTGCTGGTTAAAGGCTTGAGTTTTATAAAAGAGGTTTAGGTATCGAACCTTGTTGTGTGTGTTTTAAACCTCTATCTTGGACTTTGAGGTATAAGACTACATTCTTCCTTGGTGTATTTGTTTAATACCGGATAATCTCTAAAATGTTGTAAATAAGTGTCTTATAGAGAATCATAAATCATAATCTCATTTAGAGTTCTTAAATTTTAGAGACCTTAGAGAAGAAATTCTAGATCTACCTTTATTTTGGAAGATCGGCAAGACATTGGCGTATATTCTCAAACGGCCTTCGCCTTTTTCTAGAATCATCATCATTGTTGGGATCTCGATCTAATCGTGGTGATACGATCGATCTAAGTATGGAGAAATTATACTTTTCATTGAACTTAAAATATTAATTTTTTCATTGATTTTTTTAATGCAAATTAGTGTATCTATTTCATGATTAATGATTGAATGATTAAAGGAGATGTATGTTATGATTAATGATCCTTAATGTTGATAATTTTGATTAAAAAGAAGACGGTTAAAATCTCATCATGTGATTTGATGCATTCTGAGGTGTGCTCACGGATTGTAAAAATAGATTGATTCTGGAAAATCAAACAATTCAATTTGAACACGAATTCAATAGAGTGAGCTGAACTCAATAGATTGAGTATGAACACTAACTCAACAGTTTGAGTTTGAGCACAGATTTGAATCAATCGATTGAGAAATCAATTGATTGAGTCTGAACAAATACTGATAAATGAAATTGCTTTGGAAAATACACGGATTTGAGTCAATCGATTGAGTTTGAATAGATACTTATAAATGAAATTGCTTTGAAAAATTCACGAATTTGAGTCAATCGATTGAGAAATCAATCCATTGAGCCTGAACATGAAATCAAAAGATTGAGTCTGAACACTAACTCAATAGATTGAGTCTGAGCACAGATTTGAGTCAATTAATTGAGAAATCAATCAATTGAGTCAGAACAAATACTGATAAATGAAATTACTTTGGAAAATGCAAGTATCAAAATATCGGTAAACCGATACGTATCATCCTGACCTCCAGGACGATACGTATTGGGTATCGGCCGATACATTGAGGTCAGGACGATACGTATCGGGTATCGGCCGATACATTCAATGTATCGGCGATACATTAAATATATTGGTTTGATACATTGAATTTTATTTATTTTTTTTCGATTGTCTACACAATCGATGGTAATTGTCTATACAGTCGCCATCGATTGTGTAGACAATCAGAAAAAAAAATAATAATTCGATTGTTTACACTATCGATGGCGATTGTCTACATAGTCGCCATTGATTGTATAGACAATCGGGAAATATATATATATATATATATATATATATATATATATATATATATATATATATATATTTCAATTGTCTACACAATCGATGGCGATTGTCTATACAGTCGCCATCGATTGTGTAGACAATCAGAAAAAATATATATGTACATATTATCGGACGATACATTAAAATTATCGTTCGATAATTTCAATATATTGTCCGTATCGTCCGATACGGGTGATATATTGCCAGTATCGGACGATAAGTACATTATTTTTAAGGGGGTACGATACAATGACTTTGTATCGTACCGCCAAAGTCCAAAATCGATATGTATCGGACAATACGTATCGGTATCAAACGATTTTTTGACCCAAGAATATGAGTCAATCAATTAAGAAATCAATCGATTGAGTCTGAACAGATACTGATAAATGAAATTGCTTTGGAAAATGCATAAATTTGAGTCAATTGATTGAGAAATCAATCCATTGAGCCTGAACATGAAATCAATAGATTGAGCCAAAATCAATAGATTGAGCTTGAATATGAAACCAATAGATTGAGTTTGAACAGTTAAGTTCTATATTCAGGTCTTCTAATAACAGTGTTATTAAATATAAATATTCATGTACCATAATGATATTATATGCACTTCAATATTTATGCACCATGAATGTGTACACTTCAATGTTTATGTACCATGACTAAATGCACTTAAATGCTTATGTATTATGATCTTACTCATATGCACTTTACATATTCCATGATGATCTATACAATGCACAATCAAGACATGTAAAATATGATAAAATATCAAGCCATGATTAATGAACTTTAGACCTAGTATCTTGTACATGATTGAGTCTAAGACCCAACATCTTGTGTTTGATAGAGTCTAACTAAACATGATTAAGAAGTATTAGACCCAACATCTTATACATGATGGAGTCTAAGAAGGTATAAGACCCAACATCTTGTGCATGATGGAGTCTAACTAAATAAGAACATGATAAGTATGATTAAACCCAACGTCTTGAGTGGGACAGAATTTGACATGTAATAAATGATATAATTAATTAGACCCAATGTCATGAGCATGACTGTACAATCGTGGATTTTTAACGATCCGTCGCGACGATGCGCTCGCACTACAAAAAATAAGATTATTAGTGGCAGCCAAAAACTGTCGCTATTAACAAAAAAATTGCCGCTAATACCCTTCCCGCTAATAGTCTTAATAACATTTTTGTTAATAGCGGCAGTTTTTAGCTGTCAAAAACTGTCACTAATAGTCTTATATTTTGTAGTGTCGTATGAGACATAAAGATTCGCTACCTTGAGCTTTTGGTGTCCCGAGAAACCTAAATCAATATTGAAAGCACCGAAGTGTAAAAATATGACTTTGATTTCGGTTTACACCAAAGGCTCTTGGGTAAGAGCTTCGGTTATCGATCTGGAAGGTGTTAGGCACCTAATCACTCGCAGGCGATCTGTACTATGGCCGGGGTCTATGCGTGGCTAGTTTATATATATATATATATATATATATATATATATATAAAGAAATAAAATAAGTGGCACTTCCCCTTTTTCGAAGGCACACCGATCCTATTGAACCCTTCCCGCTTGCCGAAATTTGATAAGCGTAACGGCTCAATTTATGATAGAGGAAAAGCAAAGAAGGTAGAGGGATAGAGGGGAGAGTCGAAACTCTCGGGCCCTTGTAGCACGGCGGTGGATCTTTGCTTGAGAGCGTCTTTGATAAGCCTCTGAAAGCAAACGGGAAAGCAAACGGGTAGTAGAATGGGTTTAAATCTCTAAGGCTTGGCAGCTAAGAGGTAGGAGCAGGAGGTAGAAGCTAGTTCTAGCTAGATCTCAATGATTAATGGTAGAAAATAAGGCCTAAAAGGCAAAACTCAATTATGGAATTTTAAGGGTTTAGTGGAGGCAATGGAGGAGGAGATTTTCTAATGGTCTCTTCTCTTTTGAAAATTTTTCAAGCCTCTAATCAAAAGGAGTGCCTCTTTATTTATAGAGAAAGGGAGGATTAGTGAGGGGTTAAAGTTCTAATTGGATTAGCAATTAGGTAATAGAAAATCTAAGGATTTTGAGTTTTTCAAAGTTTTGAAAAAGTGTGAATTGGATTTTAATGGTAGATGATGGGGTGGGATTTTAAATGGCACAAAGATTGCAAATAGGCTAAATGGGGGTGCAACAGTCTTAATGAAACCCACCCTAAATATTGAGATGGTCAACAAGTCAAACCCCTAAAATGAATTTCAGACAAAGTCTAAAAGTTACTATAGCTAAACCTAGCGTGCATATTACACACGCTAGGTATATATACAGTAACCTGAGAAGAAGCTGGAGGTTCAAAACCTACCCTAGAGCCCACAAAAAGACCAAATTTTGCCTAGCATGTATATTAGACATGCTAAGCCAAAAAATTTTAAAATTTGCCTAGCGTGTGTAATACACACGCTAAACTAAATTCCTGTAATTTTGTCCAATTTTGAAATCACCGTAACTTTTGATATACAACTCTGATTGAGGTGATTCTTGGCTCGTTGGAAAGCTGGAGAACTCTTATTTTCAATGGTATAGGTCTCAACTCCAACAGGGGTCTTTATAAACTTTGGCACTCCCCTTTCCAACCACTTCTCAGGAAGGTTTGAGACTGGTCCGAAAAGGGTTCTAATAGGTTGGGGTTGACTCCTATGGGCCAGGGATTGGTTTCTAAGGGTTTGGGTTAAACTTTAAGGGTTTGGTTTAGGTTCTAAGGGTTCAGAAAGTGCTTTCGAAAGCTTGGGGGGTACGCCCTTCTCGAAGTATGTGTCGATTGAGCTTTGGGCCAAATTTGGGTGTCTATAATGACGGAGTCTTGAGCGGGACAGAGTCTAACGTATATTAAATGACAAGAAAGATGAAATTAAAAGAAAGGATGCATTCATACAATATTGATCTCCGTGTTTATGTTTAATTCATTTCAGCTTATTGAGATTATACATGCCACAAGCACACTCATATAAAATATATAGAAATATTTATATGACTATGATTAATATTTTATGCTTCAATGGATTACATGTCTGATCCATACAAGTGTAAACTTATATCCCTTATTAATATGGATGGCCAGATGAGACAGGTGTAGCTGAGAATAACATATAGGTTTATGGTGATGAGATTGCACGTGGTGCTCAGGAACATGAAATGAATGGCGATGAAGGCTTTGTGGCCTAATTATCTATTTTCATTTCTAGTTATTATTACTAATTTTTAAATAAATGAGACAATAATTAGTTAGTATTTTATTAAGACTATTTAAACTTTAATCATGTTAGACTTTATTATTGGAATAAGAACATTATCATGAGTTTTATATTGATTAATTAATGTTTTAAAGAAATTTTATCTTCTGCTGTTTAGGGCGCTTTTATTGCCTGATTATATTTCTATGGTTCACGATATGAAGGTATGGTCTAAGTTCTTATAATCAAGAGATTGTGAGATTACGATCACGACAATTGGTATCAAAGGCTAAGGTTGATCCTTACGTCGGGAATGTGTAACTAGAGTTTAACGTGAGATTGATCGGCTGCAGATGACGAACAAATACATTGATGCATTGACCGAGGCGATTGTGAATGTCATCAATGCAACCAGAGCTCCGAGTTCCTAACCTACACCTTCTCCTAGGCCAGAAATGGATGAATTCAGGAAGAACCGATTGCGATACTTCAATGGGACGGGAGATAGCGCCGAGGCTATGAGATGAGTGCAATAGATGGAAAAGATCTTCGATCTGATGGAATGTAATGAAACAACTAGAGTGATATTGGCAACCTACAAACTGGAGGGGGATGTCGAGAACTGGTGGAGGTAACTAAAAGAGGCGACTCGTGTTGAAGAGCCCGATTATGTATGGGACTAGGACGAATTCGTAAAGGTGTTTTACGAAAAGTACTACCCCTAGAGCGTCCAAGAAGTAAAGATTTATGAACTCCTGAATCTACAATAGGGAGAGATGACTGTTGACGCTTATGCCAAGCTTTTTACGAAATTGAGCCAGTTTGCACCGACGCTAGTTTCTGACGAGAACTTTCGAATCAGGAGGTTTGAGAAGGGTTTGAGGTTCCAAATCTAGGCATTGGTGGTTGGACACCGATGTGAATCATAGAAGGACCTGATTGATAGGTGCTACACCATCGAGAGAGAATTGAAGGCGCCTTTGTTGACTGATAATGTGGGTCAGAGCTCGGCTAGAAACTTTCAATCTAGCCGTCGAGATCATGTGTTTTCTAAATCCAACATGAGATCGGAGAGTAGGGCCACTCCTTACTCAAGACCAACCTTCTCTCATAAGAGCAAGACTAATTCTGTAGTGGCATCGACTACGAAGACTACTCCGACCTGTACTATAACACCCGCCAAAATCCAGTGTAACCACACAAGGTCCGACAGGCATGCACCTGAGAGATATGACGCGTTGATCCAAATATTTGAACTGGACCTCTTTAGAACCAAGTCAACAGGTTATGGGCCTAGAATGTGAGACCAATAGATAGCACTTGATGATCAGATCCATTAACCAACAGTTTAGAGGAAGGACTCATTAGTTGGTAGGTAACGCCAACTCTCATTGTGTATAAAAGACCAGGGGCTAAAACTGTTAGGAATGGACCCATGACTGAGAGAGGGCTGAATCTATGGCCCTTGAGTCGAGCGAACATATGTAGCGAGTAAATGGTTCCACAACTGAACCAACCCCAAGGAAATAATTCCATTAGCTAAAGACCCAAACCCATGGTCCATTGACTTCAAGCCCATGAATAGGGGCATGCCAAGACCCGCCTGTATTATGGATTTTCATGGATCTTGGGATAAGCACTTACCATTGATCGAGTTCGCGTACAACAACAATTATCAGGCGAGCATAGCCATGGCGCCTTTTGAAGCATTGTACAGATGTTGATGCAAGTCTCCACTCAATTGGGAGGAGGTTGGAGAGCGATTGCTATTGGGACCTGAACTCATAGAAAGCACAAATGAGACCGTTCATCTCATTCGGGACTAATTGAAAGTAGCCCAAAGCCGTTAGAAAAGTTACGCCGACCTTAAAAGATCGACTATTGAATTTTAGGTTAGAGATCATGTGTTTGTGAAATCTCACTTACCAAGGGTGTGATGTGGTTCGGACAACGAGGAAAACTTAGCCCTCGATACATTGGTCAATTTGAAATTTTGGGCCGTGTGGGTGAAGTAGCATACCACATTGCATTGCTACCACAACTATCTACTGTCCACAACGTCTTTCACGTGTCGATGCTCTGAAAATACATGAAGGATGCGACACATGTGTTGGAATACCAACCAATCGAGATTCAAGAAGATCAGACGCTGGTTGAAGAACCAATAAAGATATTGGACCCCAAGGAACAAGTACTCAGAACCAAGAGGATTTTGCTACTGTTAGTCTAATGGAGAAATCACTCCACTACCGAAGCGACCTGGAAGCGTGAAGCAGAAGTCATGGAACAATATCCGATGCTATTTAACTAAGGTCAGTCAAGTGCGGCACGCTTGTATGTTAGTAGCTAATCAAATTTTCATGTCTACGATTTCGATCATCATTTTAGTGCATATTAGAACTCAAACGACACCATTGTATGTCTAAAGATATTGGACACCAATAAAGAAGCAATCCGCTTCTAAGTTGAACCCCATACCCCCAAAACCTTCCAAACAAGCCAAGGACAAGGCCCCAGCTAGCTCTGAACCTCCACCATCGACCCTAGATCAGCCTCTTGCTTGGTGGATGCAGAAATCGTTCGAGCCCTAGTGTTTGTTTAACCCAAAATTACTGACCGGCGATGCGCTCGCTTGGTCGATGGATTATATTAGGCGAGCCGACTTACAACTTTTGCTCCGGCCGATCGAAACACCCTATTATCCCCGATTAGTCAAGTTGTTTTATCATAACTTTAAAAAGACAGGCGGTGATGGCTGTTTCACTACAGAGATCGATGGGTGAAAGTTTCACATGAATCTCTATGACATAGCTGCCGCCTTGCGCTGTACCAACATGCCCAATAATACCCGGGGGTTGCAATCGATCCAAGGAGGCTAAGTTTTATCAAATAGTAGCCAGAATGACTGGTGGTCTTCAAGCCTCTGGTCAATCGGTGACCCGAAGTCAACTACTTGACCGCATGTGGTTTTTGGATGTCATATTCTGGAGTAATCTATACCCACTACAGCATGAAAGAGAAAGACGAGATTTATTACTGCAGGCATTGTTCACGGCGTTTAAGAACAGATGGTTTAGTGTCGCTCGTGTGGTCTTCGACGGCATGCGTTATGCCAATGATAACGCAGTGAGTATCATCAACAAACCTATCGATAACTTTCCCTATCCCCGCATCATATCTAGGATGCTAGATAGCCACGAAGACGACAAAAATGAAGACCCCTATGAGATACCAAGGGGCGAGGAGAAGAAAACGGATAATATTGAGAAGTTACAAGGAAGCAATGGAACATGATTATGAAGATAACCCAACTGAGTATAAGGAATAGAAGTTTAAGGCAACAACCCGAGCCCATACAACAAGAAGGATAAGAACAACCCGCGCCTGGACCTGAGCAACCCATGCTTGCTCAACCTCCTCAGCCACCCTTGTCACAAACTGAATTCCTAACCGTAGCGGAATTCACTCGGCAAATGGAGTTGCAATAATTACAGGTGTCCCAACTGTTTCAGACCCAGCACCGATAGAACATGGAATATTTTGAACTCCTCCACCAAAATAACTACGTTATGCACTAGAGATTGGATTTCCATGATGAAATCCTACAACTTTGGATGGCAAGCATGTACTCCACTACTCACACTCCTATGGTGGCTCAAGTGCGCATGGTTGTCTCCAACTGCACCAAGAACGCAACCCGTTCAAGGGCTGGTCCTTCTGAGGCGGAACCTCAACGACGTCACAAACAACTTGCCAAACATGCCGCTGAACCTTCTCATAATCCCTTAGCACATTTCCCCAAAGTTGACCAGCTTTATTACAATGTTAGCTTTCGTAACACTGATATCCACATATCACACTTTAGGCATATTTTGTCTACCTTTACAATGTTTTAGACATATCAATCTCCATCCTATACTTTAAATAGTTGCATATATGCACACACCATCTCTTTCAACACTAGGAGTTACGTACTTCACACCCCAAAGTATGAACGAAAACATTACACTCTGTATATACTAGGTACACCCAGCTAAAGGCTCATGAACTTTCCATTTTGTATGTCATAGGCGAATATAGTACAGTTACTACCTCGTTTTCCTATGTTGTCTTCAATTTTCGAGAACGAAAATTTATTTAAGGGGGGGAGGATGTAACACCCGCCAAAATCCGGTGTAACCACACATGGTCCGACTGGCATGCACCTGAGAGATATGATGCGTCGGTCCAAATATTTGAACTGGACCTCTTTAGAACCAAGTCAGTAGGTTATGGGCCTAGAATGTGAGACCAATAGATGGCACTCGATGGTCAGATCCATTAACCAACAGTTTAGAGGAAGGACTCATTAGTTGGTACGTAACGCCAACTCTCATTGTGTATAAAAGCCCAGGGGCTAAAACTGTTAGGAACGGACCCATGACTGAGAGAGGGCTAGATCTATGGCCCTTGAGTTGAATGAACATATGTAGTGAGTATATGGTTCCAAAACTGAACCAACCCTAGGGAAATAATTCCATTAGCTAAAGACCCAAACCCATGGTCCATTGACTTCAAGCCCATGAATTGGGGCATGCCAAGACCCGCTTGGAACCCTTGGATCTATGGCCTTTAAGTTAGGCTTGCACACTAGCAATAGATGTATAGGCCTACATGCAAATCAACCTAGCCGAATTTGAACCCATGCATGCCAAACCATTGCATGAGTTTTGAGTGCCTGATTGAGCAGTGGAAAGAAGAGCTTTACCTTTTCCTTCCATCGTCTTTACTGTAAGGAGCCTTAAACCAGAGACCTAAACCTCTCCGACCTGGCAAATCGATCGTAGAGGCGGAGAGAGTATTCCACAACCATTACACCTCCATTTCGCAGATTCTGTTAGACGGGGACTAGGGTGATCAGGAGCACCGTCGCGAGTAAAAGCATACACCGAGCTCGAGATCCTATGCACGAGGATTCCGATTATGGTAAACTCACAATCCTACTTAAAAATTCTAGTGTCCGCAGAATAAGTAGAGTTCTGCATAGAAATTGAAAGAATCGAACCCGTGAGAGACTTTGTAGCCAAATCATGGGTCCGATTCCTCATGCTACATGCATGATTAAGCGTGCTAGAGTCCGAAGGCTCATTTCCATTTTAAACTGGCCCGACTGAGTCGCGTCTTAGCAATGCATGCCCCGAAACCCCACCGAGTCGAGTTTGTGACGAATTCGGGAATCGAACCTTGCGACTTCTGGGGGTTATTGGATTGTTTTCTCATGGAGTAATGATAATAAGGAACTAGGGACTGCAAGGAGTTCGTTAGATAGTAAATATACTTATTTATGTTGTGTGTGTGCAAAAATTTTTGAGATCCGAAGCTAGAAGACAGAACTAGAGAATGGCGAGTCTGTTAGGCTCGCCATGATGAAGTGGAACCTCGCCGCGGCGAGAAATCACCTGAAGGCCTTGCCGTGGTGAGATTTCAAGGCAAAATATTCTCGGGAAAAACTCATCGCGGCGAGTTTGTTCCTACCTATGGCACCTGATCAGTTCGCCGCAGTGAGATACTCTATTCTGTTGTGCTTTGAGGTTTTGTGACCTTGTGTGCCTCGCGAAGATCGTGACCTACGATTAGCATGATTAGATGATATCTGAGAAAGTGTGATCTGTCTCTAGGATTTACATGAAGGATATTTGAGAGGAATTTAACTTCAATCCGTGCGTGTTTAATTACAAGGTCCAACACTTGAGGTACAGAAAATACCTTGCCACCTATATATATATATATATATATATATATATATATATATATATATATATATTTCTCTCGAATTTACGTTGTATGATGCAATTATCCAATGAATGGTATTTTTCAGCAATTAATGTATATATATATGCACATGTATTTGAAATTCTCGAATGCTATGATTTGATTTCCGCATACATGTTTTAAATGTTTTAAATGATTCATGATTGTGCATTTGACCTCGCATTGTCTTGCCTTTTCATGTTCCCGTTCTTGATATGTGTCAACGCGTACTTGTTATGTGTCTATGCTTTATGTGATTACGTGCAATGACAAATGGAGTCTCCATGAGAAGGGTGGAGTCCCCAGGGTCACGATCCTATGCTTTTAATATGGACTACTCAGTTCTCTAATACGAGATGCATTTCCATGTGAATCGTTCTGAGGGTACTAGAGGTAAGGGGAGTGGAGTCTCCATGAGAGGGGTGGAGTCCCCGGGATCACGACCCTGTGTTCCTAATACAAACTGCTCAGTTCCCTAATGCGGGATACTTACTCTACTGCCACGTGATATGATACGTCTTGCTTCTTGATATGTGATCTATCTTGATTCTAATGTTGTCTTTGCTATATGTGTTCATGACTCATCTCCGCTTGCTTGTTCAACTTGTATACAAGCTTAAAATATCTTTGTGCATTGCTTTAGCATGAGTTATTCTTTGGCATGATTTGACTCATTAAGGCATGGTAATTATGTTTTAGAGCTCGCATTCAATATATGAATATATAAGTGTGAATTTCAATCATTTTTACTTATGCATCGAGAACTTGAATTGGATATGTTAAAGTATACTTAGCACTGTATTTTTCCCTATTGAGCTTGGATGAAGCCCACTCTCGACTATACGTCACAACTGCAGGAGCTGGGATTGAACGGGATCTAGAGCAGAAAGAAGACCCGGATTACAATCCTACAGAAGAGGAAGAGGACCTACCTGAGGAGCACTTTCCCTAGTGCTGGGGTGTTTGTACTTTGGGGATTTTTGGGAAAGAGAGAAACGGTAAATGAACTTGAAAGTTATAATTAAATACTAAATATTTTGGGTTCACTGTTTAGATGGAGGTTGGCCTTCATCGATGGATAATAGTTGTTTTGGTCTTTTCTATAGATGATAACCAGAATTATGACTATGCTTCCCCTTTTCATCTGATATAGTTTTATATTACGTTTTCGCTGTGTGTATATTTTGCTTTCGCTCTCGTGTGCTTACCATGATGCGATGGCTCAGTCCTCCTTGTTGATTGATGATGGGAAGATCGAGCTGTCAGAAAGTGACATTGTACAACGGGTACCATAACATCACTGTAACTCGAATCATGTGTGCGATCCGACGGCTCGGGTTTTTTTTGTGATAAGGAAAACTAAAAAACTCGGGCTGTCAGATGTACCACTTGTGGCAAGAATCATTATGGCACTTGCTTGAGAGGAACGAGTGCTTGTTTCAACTGTGGACAGTATGGGCATAGAGCAGCTGAGTGTAAGATTCCTAAGAAGTCGGCTGGATCAAGGGCTACGCCTCCTTTGACGATTATGGCTATTGGCCGCGTGTATACCCTATCTGATGCTGACGCTAGAGCCTCAGACGATGTCATCCAGGGTATGTTTTTTTTTTTTTAATTCATGATTAAATTCTTTCATACCTGTTTACGTAGTAATGCCATACATATTAATTTACGTAAAATGAACAGTTTTTCGAAAATATTTTAAAAAATAAATGAAATGAATTTATTAAGAATTAATGATTATCTGGTAGACATTAAACTTTTAAATTGAATAATGCCCTTCATGTTGGATAATTTAACTCGTGGCATGTCTTGGGTGCCCAGGTTCGATATTGATCGATGGTCTTTTTGCTCATGTGCTTTTAGATTTGGGTGCTTCCCATTCGTTCATCTCCTTGAACTTTGCTAAGCGTCTTGATAAGAATTCATCTCCGATGAGCATTCCTTTGACTGTAGCCACTCCTCTAGGAAAGAATGTGCTTACTGAGAGAGTCTACCCTCAATGTTCTATTCAGAATGGAACCCATGCATTTGTTATCGATCTAATTGAATTAGGCTTCGAAGATTTCAATGTTATCCTAGGGATGGATTGGCTCGTTGAATCTCATGCGACCCTTGATTATTTCACCAAGATAGTGATATTTACCCCTTTGAATGGGCCGACATTTAAATTCAAGGGAGCACAGAAGGGTGCCATTCTAAAACTCTTTGCTTTATTGGAAGTTGAGGAAAAGCAAGGAGAAATATCTTCGATTCCTGTTGTAAATGAATTTGCAGGAGTTTTTTCTTATGAGGTGATGGGTTTGCCGCCGAGTAGGAAAGTCGAATTAAAGAAACAGTTACAGGAATTGCAAGATAAGGGCTTCATTATCTTGCAATTCCTGCAGAACTGTTAGAATTAAAGAAACAGTTACAGGAATTTCAGATTGAGCTTGTACTAAATACTACACCGATAGCCAAGACTCCTTATAAGATGACACCTGCAGAACTGTCAGAATTAAAGAAACAGTTGCAGGAATTGCAAGATAAGGGCTTCATTAGAAGGAGTCAGTCACCATGGGGTGCTCCAATTTTATTTGTGAAGAAGGATGGTTCTCAGAGGCTGTGCATTGATTATCGATAGTTAAACCAGGCGACAATTAAGGACAAGTATCCATTGCCACGGATCGATGTTCTGTTTGATCAACTGCAAGGGGCACGATACTTCTCTAAAATCAATCTGAGATCTGGATATCACCAATTGAGGGTGAGAGAGTCCGACATAGCTAAGACGACATTCAATACGAGGTATGGGCAGTTTGAATTCTTAGTAATGCCCTTCGGATTTATTAATGCTCCTGTTATCTTTATGGACTTGATGAACCGTATTTTTAAGTCCTACTTGGATCAGTTTGTGGTGATTTTCTTTGATGACATCCTGATCTACTCCAAGTACGAAGAAGAGCACACTGAGCATTTAAGGATTGTCTTGTAAACCCTCTTGGACCACCAGTTGTATGCTAAGACGAGTAAATGAGAATTCTAGATGCGAGAAGTGGCATTCCTGGGCCACAGAATTTCTGAGGCAGGGATCACTATTGATCCTACTAAAATTGAAGCCATTGTGAATTGGGCGAGTCTCAAAAGTGTTACTGAAGTACGGAATTTCCTTCGCTTATCAGGTTATTAATGAAGGTTCGTGAAAGGTTTCTCAAAGATCTGAAGACCTCTTACTGTGCTGACCAAGAAGAATGTGAAATTCAATTGGACCGATGAGTGCGAGAAGAGCTTTCTCGAGTTGAAGAAAAGGTTGACTACTGCTCCTATTCTAGTAATACCTTTCGACAGTGGTGGCTTCGCTGTTAATACCGATGCGTCATATAAAGGACTAGGCGGTGTCCTGATGTAGAATGAGAGAGTTGTAGCTTACAGATCCAGATAGCTAAAGGAACATGAAAAGAATTACCATACGTATAATCTAGAACTAACTGCTATCATATTCGCGTTGAAGATCTGGAGACACTACCTATATGGGGAGAAATTCATTATCTTCATGGATCATCAAAGTCTTAAATACCTTTTTATGCAGAAAGAATTGAATATGAGGTAGAGAAGATGGTTGGAATTCCTTATCGATTACGATTGCGAGTTCAAATATCATTCAGGAAAGGCTAATGTTGTTGTCGATGCCCTCAGTAGATTTATTCCAGAGTAGGTGATTCGACTAAGGGCATTAGTTTCACACATTATTATTATCTCTTCATTACTTGATTGAATCAAGGGACTACAGCTTGAAAATTCTACCCTTTTGAAACTGAAGAATAGTGGGAAGCCAGAGATTACTGTCAGAGATGATGGGATGATATTGTTCTAAGGACGCTACTGTGTACCTGCTATTATAGAATTGAAACGAGAGATCTTGGATGAAGCCCATAAGTCTAAATTATCTTTTCACCCTGGGAACAATAAGATGTATAAAGGGTTGAGGAAAAATTATTAGTAGAATAATATGAAGAGATAGATCATTGAATACGTGACAAGATGTCTCACATGCTAGCAAGTTAAAGCCAAACACCAGAAACCACCTGCGTTACTTCAGCCACTATCGATTCTAGGTTGGAAATGGCAGAGTATTGGTATGGATTTCATCAGTGAGTTGCCGAGAACCTTGAAGAGGAATGACACTATTTGGGTTGTGGTCGACAGATTGACTAAATCTGCTCATTTTATTTCTTATCGCATGACCTATTCAGCTTCTCAGTTGGCGGATATTTATATTCGGGAGATTGTCAGATTACATGGTGTACCTATTGATATTGTATCTGATAGAGACCCTCATTTCACGTCGAGATTTTGGTAGAAATTTCAAGATGGGATGGGGTCTAAGTTAAAATTTAGCTCCGTTTTTCATCCTCAGACGGATGGACAGACCGAAAGACTAAATCAAGTATTGGAAGACATGCTTCGGTCTTGTGTACTAGACTTTGGAGGCAATTGGGACGAACATCTACCCCTTACGGAGTTCGCTTATAACAGCAGTTACCAGTCCACTATACAGATGGCCCCGTATGAAGCCTTGTATGGGAGAAGTTGCAGAACTCCCTTGTGTTGTGATGAGGTCGGTGTGAGAAGTTTGCTTAGACCTAAAATTATTGAAGACATGTCCAAGCAAGTTCAGTTGATCCGAGAATGAATGCAGACCACGCAGAGTAGACAGAAGAGCTACGCTTATTTGAAGCATAGGAATTGGGATCTAATTGAAGGGGATAAAGTTTTCATGAAAATTTCTCCTATGTAAGGAGTGATGAGATTTGGAATGAAAGGAAAGTTTAGACCGAGATTGGTGAGACCATTCGAAATCTTGAAGAGAATCGGAGAAACGACATATCAAATCAAGCTACAACCAAAGTTTGTCGATGTACACAATGTTTTTCACATATCCATATTAAAGAAATATGTGGCAGACCCTACTCACGTTATCAACTGGGAATCCTTAGAGGTTTATAAGGATATGTCCGTTGTTGAGGTGCCAATTCAGATTGTTGATCAGAAAGAACAGACCCTGAGGAATAAAGTTATACTGTTGGTCCTGGCTGTGTGACAACACCACTCTCATGAGGAGGCCACTTGGGAACGTGAGGATGTCATCAAGAGTGACTATCCCTGTCTCTTCGAGTAAGGTATGGCTTAATTTATAGGACGGAATTTTTATAAGTAGGAAAGAATGTTGCGATTTGAATTTTATGTCTTTAATACACTTGAATTATGTGTATGTGTTTAATAACGTATTCACTGCATGCCTTGACTTTTTAAAACATTTTAAGTAAAAATATATGTTTTAGTTTTTCAAGCTCTTATAGTTATTTCCGTCATTAATGTACACAAGTTGTGTAATAGCCTGCTGGTTAAAGGCTTGAGTTTTAGACAAGAGGTCTAGGTATCGAACCTTATCGTGTGTATTCTAAACCTAAATTTTTGACTTTAAGGTAAAAGCCTATATACCCTTAGTGTGTTAGCTTAATACCGGATAATCTTCAAAATGATATAAATAAGTGTCGTACGGAGAACCCTAAATCATAATCTCATTTAGAGTTTTTCTTAAGAATAGAGCCATTAGAAATCCTAGAGTCCTTAGAGAAGAAAATCTAGATCTACCTTTCTAAAACCTTTCATTCGAAAGATCGCCAAGTCATTGACGTATATTCTCAAGCGGCCTTTGCCTCCTAGAATCATCATCATTGTTGGGATCTTGATCTAATCGTGGTGATACGATTGATTTAGGTAAGGAGAAATCATGATTTTCATTGAACTTAAAATATTAGTTTTTAATTAGTTTTTTTTATGAAAATTAGTGTATCTATTTCATGAGTAATGATTGAATGATTAAAGGAGATGTATGGTATGATTAATGATCCTTAATGTTGATAATTTTGATTAAAAAGAAGGTTGAAATCCCACCATGTGATTTGATGCATTCTGAGGTGTGCTCATGGATTGGAATCAATAAATTGATTCTGAAAAATCAATCTATTGAGTCTGAACACGAACTCAATAGATTGAGTCTGAACACTAACTCAATAGATTGAGTCTGAGCACCGATTTGAGTCAATCGATTGAGAAATCAATCGATTGAGTCTGAACAAACACTGATAAATAAAATTGTTTTGGAAAATACACGGATTTGAGTCAATCGAAATTGATTGATTGAGTCTGAACAGATACTGATAAATGAAATTACTTTGGAAAATACACGAATTTGAGTCAATCGATTGAGAAATCAATCCATTGAGCCTGAACATGAAATCAATAGATTGAGCCTGAAAATGAAATCAATAGATTGAGTTTGAACAATTAAGTTCTATATTCAGGTCTTCTCATAACAGTGTTATTAAATATCAATGTTTATGTACCATGATCATATTAAATGCACTTCAATGTTTATGTACTATAACTAAATGCACGTAAATGCTTATGTATTATGATCTTACTCCTATGTACTTTACATATTTTATAGTTATCTATATAATGCATAATCAAAACACGTAAAATATGATGAAATATCAAGCCATGATTAATGAATATTAGACCTAATATCTTATACATGATAGAGTCTAAGAAGGTATTAAACCCAGCATCTTGTGTTTAATAGAGTCTAACTAAATATGATTAAGAAGCATTAGACCCAACATCTTATACATGATGGAGTCTAAGAAGGTATTAGACCCAATATCTTGTGCATGATAAAGTCTAACTAAAGAAAAACATGACAAGCATGATTAAACCCAACGTCTTGAGCGGGATGGAGTTTGATATATAATAAATGATATGATTGATTAAACCCAACATCTTGAGCATGACGGAGTCTAACTAAACAAGTGATAAGCATGATTATGATCTAACGTCTTGAGCGGGACGAATTCTAACATGCATTAAATGACAAGAAAGATGAAATTAAAAGAAATGATGCATTCATACAATATTGATATCCGTATTTATGTTTAGTTCATTTCAGCTTATTGAGATTATACATGTCATAAGCACACACATATGAAATAAACAGAAACGTTCATATGACTATGATTGATATTTTATACTTTAATAAATTACATGTCTAGTCCATACAAGTGTAAACTTACACCCCTTGTTGATGTGGGTGGCCAGATGAGATAGGTATAGCTAAAGATAACGTATGGGTCTATAATGATGAGACTGCATGTGGTGCTCAGGATCTTGAAATGAATGGCGATGATGGCTTCATGGCCTAATTATCTATTTTCCTTTCTAATTATTATTACTGGTTTTTAAATAAATGAGATAATAATCAGTTAGTATTTTATTAAAAGTTTTTAAACTTTAATCATATTGGACTTTGTTATTGGAATAAGAACATTATCATGGGTTTAAGGTTAATTAATTAATATTTTTAAAAAAATTTATCTTCCATTGTTTAAGGCGCTTTTATTACCTTATTATATTTCTATGATTCACAATACAAAGGTACGATCTAAGATCTTACAATTAAGAGGTTGTGAGATTACGGTCGCAACACACCTCAACCTCTATAAATAGAAACCCCCCCTTCCTTGTTTAGAAACTTTTTCAAAATCCTAAAGTCTAAACTCTAGCAAAATAGCTCCTCATCTCCAAGCTTTAAACCTTCCAAGCTTTCAAACCCAAGCCTAGATCATCACTATGCCCTCATTTTAAGTCATCCAAGCCTCCCAACCTTATGCCCTCATTTTAAGTCATCCAAGCCTCCCAACCTTAGATGTTAGAACCCGACTTTAATCTATAGTACTATCGAAAGCTCATTGGTGTCACTTTTTCACGCAAGGATCCAACCATGGTGCTACAAAGTCCCGAGAGCTCTGGCTCTCTCCTCTATTCCCCTACTTTTTTTTATTTTCCTCTATCATAGAATATAGCCGTTACGCCACCAAAATTTCGGTGAGTGTAAGAGCTCAATAGGATCGAAGTGCCTTCGGATAAGGGGAAGTGTTGCTCATTTTTTTTCTTTATATATATATATATATATATATATATATATATATATATATATATATATATTATACACATCTAAACATAGACTTGGCCATAGTAGAGACTGCATACAAGCTGGTCAATTAGGTGCCTAACACCTTCCTGATTGATAATCGAAGTCCTTACCCCAAGAGGCTTTGGCGTTGACCGATGAATCAGAGTCATATTTTACACTTCGGTGCTTATAATATTGATTTTAGATATCTTGGGATACCAAAATCTCCGGGTGGCGACTCCATTTTTTTTAGTGAGCGCATCATTGCGATAGACCCGCAAAGTTCATGGTTGCACAAATGGTGACTCCACTGGGATATTTGTATAAAGCTTTCTACTTAAAGTTTTGGCCCCTTTTACATGTGTTGTTCCTCGTTTTGCTAACTTTTTATTCTTTTTTCTTACTTACCCCTACAATTCCGTTAGTTCTACTTACCCCTACGATTTGGTCATTTACCGCCTTAGCCATTTGGCGGGCTTGCTTGAGCACTTTTTACTTACCCCTACGATTCGGTCATTTACTGCCTTAACGTTTGGCGGGCTTGCTTGAGCACTTTTACTTACCCCTACAATTATGTCATTTACACGCCTTAGCCATTTGGCGGGCCCACTTGATGCAATTTATTTATTCTGCCTAATAGCTTGACTGGCCCCATAATTTTCTAATTCCTTAATATATTCCAACAGTGGACGTCAGCCCGTAGAGGTGGCACGGGACTCTCACCACCCATTTTTGAACTTAAGCAAACTCCCTAAAATTGAATGTTAAAATTGAACCAAGGGATATAATAATTCTGTTTACGTGGGTAGCTTTTTCAAAAGGGAGGAAATTCAGGCAACGATACAACCAACTCGATTCACAGTAGAGTGGCAACCCTAGTGGTGATGATCTCAAAAAGGACCACCCCATCCAATACCTGAGAAGGCGCTTGCACCGGAGGTATATCGGGTGGGTGACCGAACTTGTTACAAGCCTTAAAGCCCTGGGGAGAGCGTTAGCAGAATCGAAAAAGTCGTGTGTCCTCTAGGCACGGAAAAGAGGGACCCGAAAAGTAAAGAAAAAGTCCAAAGGGGTATTACCCTGACCCCCCGTAGTTGGTTCCGACATTCTCGATAATTCCCACAGCCTTGACACCCAAAACGCCCTCGCCGGTCAAGAGAGGCCGCCCTCTTATTGACTCTTCTGAGAGATCGGGTTGTTGGGTGGATTTCTGTGTCTTTACATAGATAAAAGGATTCCCTTTAATTCTTCAAAAGTGTATTGGGGTCCCGCCATGGGAGGCATTAGGGGTGTTCATACCATCCGTAAAGGGGGTTCTCATCATTATCATTTAAAAATCACCACCAAAAGAAAAAATAAAAAAAGTCAAAAAGCCAAGAACAATTCTAAAAGAGAGCTTGTGGTGTCGTAACAAAGACATTATCAAACCCGCCATCATCTCATAGGGGAAGAAAAAAGAAAGCCTTTGGGCCTTACCCACGGAACCCATACCCCACCCGCTATCAAGTCATGTCTTGAGCAGTTGATCCGGCCCACTTTGATCCAGATTCATTCCCACCATATTTTCACACCGAGGAGATCCCTATCTCTAATCCCCCAACCCAATCCCATTCAATATCACATAACCATTCGGTGCGCCCATTTTCCCCACATCAAACCAAAATACACCCCTTTTTTCCACCACCCAACATACACCCAATTATCCACCCAACTTTCCCTTTACATCCACCCAACATACACCCAATTTTCCACCCGATTTTCCATCCACATCCAGTCAAAGTTTGCCCATTTTTCCATCCACATCCACTCAAAATTTGCCCGTCTTTTCCTCCACATCCACCCAAAATATACCATCTTTTCCCTCCACCCAAAATACCCCCATTTTCCCCACATCAATCATCCCAAATTTTCCCACGTCAACCCAAGCATTTCCCAATTTCCCCCCTACATTCACCCAAGCACCAAATTCACCCCATACACCCCCTCATCGGAAGGGCCATCCACATCCACCCCCATAACCAATCTCATGGCCATGATGAACGGCATGGTGAGGGCATATGCTACTTGGAAGGCCTCCCAAAGCCTTAACCCACCCTAAATATCAAACCCCCAACATACTCTCCAAAATCTCCATACCTCATTCACCCAAAACACTAACCTCAATCAACCACCCATAATCCACATCACCCAACCTCAATCAAGGAGTCATTCAAGTGGGCCACAAAGGCCCAATACCCAACCACAAGCCCATACCGGCCTAAGTTCAAGGGTCTCATTTTCAAACCCCCCACAATTCCCCTAATTTCCTACCTACCATCATGTCCCACAAGCACACCCCATTCCCTCCCAAATAGTGAACTCGGCTTACCCAACCCACCAATCCAGCATGAATCTAACCTATCAGTATCCTTCACACCCAACCCAACATAGGAACCCATCTCAAACCATCCAAAATCCCCAATTTACACATCCCCCTTACCCCTCGACCTAATCCCCAAAATTTCCTCCAAATGCAATGGCCCCATCCGACACCCACTCAAACCATCCAAAATCCCCAATTCACACTTCCTTTCAGCCCACAAATTAGTCATCAAAATCCTCATCATGCACAGTGGCCTCATCAGGCACCCACTTAGAATCCGCTAGATAACCTCACCCCTCCACCACCATTAATTGATGTGGGTCATCAATATGAAGGAGACGAGGCCCGAAACAGTGGGGCCTACGTGGGGGCATTCACCAACTTTAACCTTCCACCACCCACATTCACCAACCAATAGATAGCTTAGAACAAGTCTGGGTAGCCTAGTTGGGGAGCAGCCCCAGCATTACCATCTAGGGAGTCTGAGCTGCTAAGAGAGCAGATGGACAAAATTCAAAAATAATTAATGAAGCTGGGTGGGACTGAGATCCATGCCACTAATTTTTCATATCTATGTTTGTTTGCTGAGGTGTCATTACCTCATAAATTCAAAGTGCCCACCTTCGACAAATACAATGGCACCAGCAACCCAATCGCCCACCTCAAGTCTTACTATTGGGATATGTGCCAAAATGGCGAAGATGAACGACTCCTCATCAAAGTGTTCTAGAAAAGCCTCACCGGACCAACACTGAGATGGTTCAAGTCCATTAAACCATCTATGTTGAAAATATGGAAAGACCTCACCCACCTCTTTCAAGAGCAATATGTCTACAACATCGTCATAGAACTTCGCAAGTCTGATCTGGCCCGCTTGAAACAAAAACACGATGAAACCATTAATGAGTACCTTGGAAGGTGGAGGGCCCTAGCAACCCAAGTGAGGAACTGTATCTCGGACGAGGAGCAAGTCAAGATGATTTCGAAAACTGCCCTACCCATTATCTCTGATTTCCTAGTCTACCAACAGCAAGCTAGCTTCATTGATTTGGTAAGAAATGCCAACCACTGCGAAGACATGATAAGAGAGGGGCGGTTAAATAAAAATGTTGCCAGTGGGGCCGGTGGGGTCCATAAACTTTCTGAACAGAGGACCGAGAGAAGAGCAGGGGCAGAGGTCCAAGCCATAATAACGACACAGCCTAGCACCAGCATAGTACCTTTTCAATTTGGGGTAGCACAGCAAGCCCCGGCTCAGGCAAATCCAGTTCAAAGGCAGGGCAATAGCCCAATGGCACAAATGAAACCTGAACAGAGAAGGACTCGTTATAACTGTGAATTCACTCCCTTAGGGCAATCCCTCAATCTCTTGTTGCCTTTGCTAATTGAGAAGAGTTTGGTCACACCATTCCGACCAGGCCCTCCACCCAATCCTCTCCCAAGAAATTATGATCCTAATGTACACTATAATTTCCATTAGGGGTTGGGTCACCCAACCAATCGATGCTTTCCTCTGAAGCATGCGATACAAGACCTGATTGAGGCAGGGAATCTCATTCCTCCGATAGCTCCACAAGCAAACCTGCACACTAATATTCGGCAAGGGCCATTGTCGCCCCACCAGCGGGGAGGAATGGGCCCGAGGGCCATAATTAAAAAAATGCTATAGGAAGAGATAGAAGAAATCGACCCCTCAGAATATATCAACACAAGGGAAAGCTACGAAATGACAGTGCAGTGGAACCAAAAAACCATCAGGGTAATCTAGCCCTTGAGCTTAGTCGATTATTTCCCTAACCCTACACCACAAGCAGCCCCTCTGGATTTGAGATTGTACTTCCCGGCACTAGATCCCATCAACCATGTCCAACCCAACTTTATATCACCCCCATCATATCAGTCAGTCTTGGCACTAGCCCCTGCCAGTTATAATTTTCCCAATTATAGCTCGCCCCCATTGGTTCCTCCCCCTTCAACCTCCGTTAACCAAACATGGCCCAGTTTTGCCACACCCCCACCAGTCTATCCATCTCTAGCACCAACCAACTATAGTTGGCCTAGTAATGCAGCATTACCACTAGTGCATCCACCCCCAGCGCCAGTCAACCATATTTGATCCAGCGTTGCCACACCAGCCCTGCCGGTTCAATCATATCCAATGCCACCATTCACCCCAATCCAAATCCTAGGACCAACATATGATTCCCATCAAGTCCCACTCAACTACAACCAAACGGACGCCAATGCGGGCGACAACTAAAAAGGGGCAGTTGAATTCATAACCCGCTCGAGCAGAATCTCCAAATTGTCTGAGGTACAAATATCAGTCAAAGCAGAAGAGAGAAGGGAACCTGCAGCAATGCACTCTATGGAGAAAATGAGCTAAGAACACGCGTTAGAAACACAACTCAAAAGAACGTCGGCTCACATCACCATATGAGACTTACTAATGACGTTCACAACCCACTTTGAAACTCTAATGGGAGCACTGAAAGACGCTCATGTATCAAACAAAGTATCCCCAGATGAAGTGGGATAGATGATCGGGCATGGGTTGGCTCCCAATGCTATCTCTTTTTCGAACGCTGACCTCCCAGCAGGAGGGAGCCACTCCAGGCACCTCAATATCACAGTAGAAATCGGGAACATGGTGATACCGTTGATACTAGTTGACAATGGTTCGACATTAAATGTATGCCCACTGCGGACTGTGACTAAGATTGGGCGACCCGTCAATGTTCTGACCATCCAGAACAGGAGCCCGTGGTTTCAATAACACAAGGAGGGAAGTGATAGGAGAAGTCGATCTTGAGCTCACCTTTGGGACAATGACCTTCTCAATCCCATTCCAAGTCATGGCATTAAGTCTTCTTTCAACCTGCTGCTAGGGCACCCATGGCTACATGAAATTGGGCGGTGCCCTCCACCCTACATCAACAGCTCAAATTTATATATGTGCAGAAGGTTATATCTATTATGGGTGAAGGGCGAGAAGAAAGAGAAAAAATAGCCCATAATATCGAAAATCTCAAGGTGCTAGATGTACCACACACAGCTGAGGATACAGAGCTTTATAATTTTTAATATGATGTGTCAGAGGCAGTGGCACCAAAATCCCTCAGAAAGGCCACCAAAAAAACTGGTGGAAGAATGGTTATGACAGTGGTCATGCTATAGAAGTGGGGCTACAAAAAAAAAGGGTTTAGGTCCTCACCTACAAGGAAGGAGAGACCCTGTCAGAGTCAAAGCTGGACATCGAGTCAAATTTGACTTAGGCTACAAGTTTACCGAAGAAGAAGTCCAAGAGGCCAAGGAAAAGGCCCGAACCGCTGCTGTAGCCAAAGCTAGGGGGATAGACCTGGAAGATGAACCCCAATCGTGACCTCACTTTCGAAGCACATTTGTGAGCGCAGTGGTCATAGAAATTGATCAAAATGGAGCAACAAAGTTGACCTCGCATAAACCGGTGGCTATCCATGAAACCAACCCCAAAATCATTCCCCCTTATATTATCCTTGTTTGAGGAGGAGATACCCTTGCCTGTGCAGCCACCAAGCTTAACCCATCCCAAGCCCGTGCTAATATTTGTAGACCAGGTGCAAGATGAACCCTTGGTTAACATGATGGGGGCCGAATCTTAGAAACCATCTCAGTCCATATCTTCCATAGAACTAGGTAAAGGTGCGACACCTCAGGTGAGAAATTAGGCTTTAATGCCCCTAACTCTGGAAGCATCAAATAGTCGTAAATACGACACCCGCTTTTAAAAAAAAAACCTATAAAAAGTAAAATTAGCCCTTGGCAGATAATACCATGTGTGCATACCTTGCGAAGTGTCCATTTATGTTTTGCTAGTCCCTAGCAAACAAGGAAATATAAAACTAAGTATTTAAATACACTTTCGTAGGGAGCACGATTGCATTTAGCAGATGCAACAAGCCTTTAAACCCCTAGGTGATCTCTAGTAGAAGAGTTGTAGTCTTCTGAAGGTCTTCAGTGAAGTTACCTACAAACTTCAAATATTTTTGGATTTTTCAAAACTTATAACTTAAAAATCTAAACTAATTTTATACACTAACTAAATTAACTAAGTTAAGTAAGTGGTCAAGTTGGTCAACACATAGCTTGCTACGATTTTCTAAAATTACCAATCTTTTATACACTAACAGTTTATTCATCATAAAAATTTTTAAACTGCAGATTTAAACTTGTGGGTTCTCTCAGTATATTTTTCAGAAAAATTCAGTCAAAGATAATTGCAAAAAATTATCAATCTCATACTATTCTATTTATATGAACCCTTGTGTAATCCATAGTATCTAGTATTTATATCTCTACTAGGCTTATGCTTTTGCAAATCATAAATCAGAAAGGTATTTTCTTTGACTTGTAATGGGGCTTTGGGTTTCAGAAGGTATCAAAGAAAAGTAAAAAGGATTCAAAATTTTTCTGAGAATTTAGCTCTTCTTTCTCCTATCTTTTCTTCTTCTTCTATTCTACTTCAGTAAGTATCCATCAATTAGATAACTTATTCCCATTTACTATTTTATTTTTCTCAATCTGTATACATCCCAACTCTTTAGTTGTAAAATCGTATTTTACGATTTTTCTTCTTTTTTTGAAAGCTTTTTGCTTAAAATTGTAATCTTCTTTTAGAAATCGCCTTTTCATATCGTCCCTTTACGATTTTTTACTCCTTTCTCATATTCTTCATTTTATTTCTTCAATTGTACCCTCTTTTTTGCATTTCTCTTATCTATTTTTACTTTTACTCCTTTCACTCTCTCTTCTTCCCTTCTTTTACATTCTAAATTCTCAGAAATTATAAAGGTTAAAGGTTGAAAGCTTTAGGTAGCACATATGGTTAAAGGTTTTTCAAATTTTTGGTATAAAGAAATTCAGTCTAGGCTTCTAATATGGGTTCAAAGGATAAGATTGTATCTGGAATTTTGGCTTTTTGGCTCTAATTTAACAAAAGGTCGCCTTTAATCATCTTTACGATTTACTAGCATAGATGCCTTATTGCTTTGATATTTATAATAGATAGTTCTAGACAAAAAATCAAGTTATCATTATGACAGCCCAGATTTTGATACTCCGAAACCCGTGCCATCGGCACGACCCTCAAGGTCGTGCCCCATAAGCCTGCACGGAACATTTAGTATATCAAAGCAACAGTAAAGCAAATCAAATACATAAGATCTAATATTGAACTAAATCCCCAATTCTATAAAGTAAAGTCAAAATATGAAGCTCAAACGATAGTTCTAATCTCATGACACTGCATGAACAAAGAACCAACCCAAACCATCGGTGACGAAACAACCGTCACCCCAGATGGTTCACCAAAAGAATATCTCTCAAATATTATATCGTTTTATAAAAAAGGCTGGACATATCAAGCCATACAATTCCTCTCACAAAACTCTATCAAAGTACGTAGAGGGTCCTCTAGAAGAAATCCTTAGGAGGGGGCTTTGACTCCTCCCTAGGCACGTAATCCGAATCCTCTGGGTCAACGTCTCTCGAAGCAGTAGCAGCAGCTAACACTGGACCTGTGACGTATAGTCGAAGGAGTGAGCTACATTATAGCTCAATACGGAATTAACTTAATGAACATATAAGTTTCTCTTACTCACATATATTCCATGACATTAGAAACATAATTTATCTATAAAAGATAGCTAGAAAAATAGTTTAAATTACTGAAAGCATGAACTGAATGCATCTGTTATTCTACATGTATTAACTTGTTCTCAATTTTATTCTCATAAGCCAAAAGATCTATCTTGAAACTTAAATCAAATAGCTTAAATAATTTCTTGAGCACTATAGCATCGAGCTCTTGATGGAATACCAACCATCGTCATCCAATTGAACTATATTTAAATGTAACCTAACCCAAGTCCCTTTCTCTTAGGCGACGAGGCACATAACTCATATACATCACTAGGATGTCCTTCTGGTATACGAATTGGCCGCCATACCGGTCACGGATATTCTGCCAAGTCAGTCACGGGTATACCGCCAAGTAGGTGGGATATTCTATGAACCTTAAATCTATTGTGCAAAATACATATAGTTTATCACCGTATAATTATGCTACTTATAATATTAAAAGTTTGTTCAAGGCCCATTCTCATTTAACTATACATTCCTGGGATGTCACATATTTATATGCATCACCTAGATGCTCACATCTCATTCACATCCCTGGGATGTCATATACGTACTAGCTTACTGGTTTCTTACTTAGTGTACACACACACACGCACACACACCACTTTAATTGATATGCTTTAGTTCACTTTCGATTTAACAAGCAATTAACTATGCTCTTAAAACACACATGTATATATTACATCACTATATACATGAGTTCGTAATCAATGGTACATATTCAGAGTATTTCCTACCTCACGTGCTTTAACTCAAAGCATCAAGGTCCAAGGTTGCTCCCCATGCTCAGTCCAAGTGTTCAACCTACAGTACGCCACGTCATACACAAAGCATTAATAAGGATGCACAGAAGAAGGTACAAGATCCTCCCAGAACTTCAAGGTACAAGACAGAATCCACACAAAATTGTCAAAATCGATTAATCGGTCCCAATATCGATTAATCAAATTTCTAAAATCGATTAATCGATCCCAAATCGATTAATCAAAATTTTAAAATCGATTAATTGATCCCAAAATCGTTAATCGGTTTTCCCAGACTCGCCCCTTTTCCAGCCACTGGGAGTACCCAGACGATTAATCGAAAACCAAAAATCGATTAATCGAATTTATTTTGATTAATCGGTTTCGTGCTTTAGTCTTCAAAATTGGTTTCTGACAAAAATTGATTAATCGAATCTAAATTCGATTAATCGATTTTGTCAGAAAACAGCCCTCTTCGGGTTGTTCTTCCAACTTTGTTTTTCTCTCAATTTTTACTCTTTCTATTTCATTAATTCACCCTTAATTCGATAAATTCATGAACAAATATTACACACACCATAATTCAATGAAATCTTACCTTGAATCCAAAGTATAGGTGATTCAATGGCTTGGATCAAAAGCTAGGGTTCTTAGCATCGTCTCCAACGAATTCACACATGTTGCCTTCGAGATTAACAACCCACGTATGACTTTAACCCATAATTCTACACCAAATCCTTAGCATTTACTCCCCCTTCCTTCCTTACTCTCTCTCTCTCTCTCTCCATAAATCCCTTACCACCCACCAATTTAAAGAGAAATAACCTCTCTTAAGTTATTTAAGCTTTTTAACCCAATTCATGCTTTGGTGTAAAACACATACACCCACAACAGGTGTATATGACCTCGTCAAAAGATCCACACCACCCACCTAGGTGTATTTTCACATCAATCCTAGTCTAGCCTAAATCGTCACATTGACTTCACTTGGTCAAACTTACGACCAGTCGAGCATGTATCTCGAGGACATTATTCAAAACCCAAAATTTTGAGATGTAACAATCATATTCATAGAATATTTTGATTCTAAATTTAACAATATGAGATTTCATAACAGTATAGAAGTTCAAAGAAATTTTTGACGTGAATAGAAACAGTTTCTCTCTCAAAGAAAGGAAAATTTGGCTCTAATGTTCACTGGTTTATAATTTTGAAACTATAGTCTAAACTATTACAGTTTAGATCAATCTATTATTTCAAACATCCATCTAATACAGTATTCAACAAGCTAAGCATGAATTATAACTATTATATATTCTGATTGTTAAACTTCTACCATAATGGATTGTAAGTTTTTAAAATTTACAATTTTTTTCTATCATAATTCCTATATAATGATCAACTTTAAAAAAAATTCAAAAAAAATTTACAAACTAAATAAAACCACTGATATACTAAATATACTAATTAAACTACTACTGTACACAGAATTTGTGTATCCCCCCAAACTTAAATCAGACAATGCCCTCATTGGCACAAAAAATAGGGGACACTTAAAATTATATTCCTAAAAATTACTAATATGCCTGATAATATACCTAAGGTGAACAAAACTCTGTAAAGAATGTTCCCCCAAACTTGAGGAAAATATATCTGTTTTACTCTTAGAGAAACCAATAATAATAGAAAAATTTAAAGAAAAGTTAGTAACAATTACACAGTTAGTGAAAAAGAAAGTTAGAAAGTTAGTTAAAAGAAAATTTCATATATTAACTAAATATTTACAATGATCAAGAAAAAGAAAAATCTAAAGAACTAAAATATTTAAAACTAATTACATAAAAATAAAAACCTAGGAAAAATCTAGACACACAATATCGATGATATTGGCAGCAACGTCCGAGAGAAGAAGATGTCTTCGATACAAATCGGTCTTCAACTTCTATCCGCCATTTGATTAGAGTCTCTCATTCCTTCCTATCAAAGGAGTATCCACACCTTGGCAGGGTCGCTACTCCAAGAGCTATCAAAACACTTCCCTATGCCCTTCTTTATCTCCCTCGAACAGAACGCATCACAGATCTTCCTTAGAAGAAATGCAATGCCACTGTGGCGGTTCAGTGAAGCGTGGGGAAGTGAACACATGTCTAGATCACCCTTTACCTATACTGCTCCCTTACGAAGATCCTACCTAGAAATTGAAACACAGGCAGGGAGAGAGGATAAGCAATGGAGAGGGGTGACAAGGGACGGCTCAACCCACCATCATTATATAGGAGCTCGCATTCGAGGTGGGTTGTGATCATATAAAGGTTAGGAAGTGGGGGAAAATGGGTTCCTCGAATGTGGTGTTGGATTTGGGTTAGGTTTAGGGTAAATGGTAGTTTCAGTGGATGATTCAACATCTTGTGCAGGTCGCTGGCGCTTCAGATTTTCTACTCTTTGTTTTATAGCCAGGAACTCAGCTTTATGTATTTCAAGAATTCTATCAAGTTGCTTACTGAAATTGCTCTGATTAGGTTCTTTCGCCATTAGGGTTAGGGTATGAAAGGAAGATGAAAGAGATAGTTTTTGGGAAGGTTAAGGTCTGGTTTTATAGGGAAGGGAAGGGTTCACGTGTCAAGGTGTAGGCTCATAGGCTTGGGTAGTTGGCAAGTGAAGATATTGAATGTGATGCGTGTCCGCTTCCTCTATGAATTAAATGGGTTTGAGTTCCAACGTAACCGATAAGATCAATCACTGGAATCGCCTGTTCCCCAAAATTATCGTTTACAATTCTGTAGATCAAAAATGGGATACTATGATGCTTCAAATCATACTCGCTATGATTTAACTCTATGAATCACAGAAAATCATAAATCCATACGCTTTAAGTGATTATGACATGACAAAAGAGGCTTTACGATTGACTATACTTTCGTACACCGTAGAACGTAGAGTACTCTCTAATATTAAGTTATACACATATGTTACAGGTGTTTGCTACGGGTGAGTCAGTAGCTCAACAAGTTATAGAGGAATTTAATATAAATCAAGAGGAGTTTATGTGCCTCCCATAAATATATGTCCTCTAGACATACTAGCTGCATGCGAGTGGGATAAGCTACTCTCTCTTTAAAAATGGATTAGTTGCTCAATTTGAGTTTCTAACCTTTCGACAGCTTACCGAAGGTGGTTGAGTAACTGTGTCTGGATACAACTATATTGCATCCAGCTATAAGCTATTTGCAACACGACATCCTCTGTAGCAGTGTGGTATTAGGCCTCCGTGGGGTAAGGAGAAACAGTTGAAAGTCAGAAAACTATCTGAGTTAGGCCATGGTTAGGACCACAGGCTTCTCCTTTTTGAGATGTTGGATACGATTTTATACCTACCAGAGATTGAATTTTTGCTTTCCAAACCTTTAGCCTCTGAAAACCTTTCATCATTAACTTTAATTTATATAACCTTCCTTGATTAGGAAGTATATTTGTTAAAGTCTTCGAGTCAACCTCACCCGGTGCGTTGTGTTGCACCGGTTCTTCTCTAAGGGTCTCAAAGAGTTCCCAAGAATCCTCTGCTGTCAATATACAAAATGTACCACCACAGGCCACATCAATCATACGTCGGGTTACATCGTCAAGGCCTCCATAAAAAGTGAGCACAAGTTGTCAGCGCGTAACCTCGTGGAGAGGGAACTTGTGCAGAAGATCTTTAAGGCAGTTCCAACATTCCTAAAGAGATTCATCTGAGAATTGGTGAAATGTTATGATAAGATGCCGGATTTTATTCATTCTGCAGATTGGGAAGAATTTTATAAGAAACATACATTCTAGTCCTTCCCAATTAGCAATCGAATTATGAGGTAAAGAGTTTATCCACTGCTTTACTTCATCTCTAAGAGCATATGCGAATAGCCTCAATCGAGGGGATTCTTCTGTCAAGTTTTTAATTCGAATGATAATGCATATTTTTACGAATTTATTTAAATGCAAATAGGGGTCTTCGTCCATTAGTCCATGAAAAGTTGGAAGTATTTGAAGCACATTGAGCGTAATTTTAAAAGTCCTACTACCGGTTGTAGGGTATATTTGAATACATTGGGGAGGTGTAAGAGGTGTCAATGCATAATATTCCCCCATCGTCTTAGCCACATATTAATCTTTTCTTGCCATAATGAAGTTAAGACAGAGCAGGATGGCTAAAACAGTTATTGTAAATATCTATTTTAATTTTAGTTTTATCCAATTTTTAATTTAGCAAGCAGGGAGAGAAAATAAATCTGAGCTTCTGGCTTCTCTAATCAAGGGAAGCTGGAACCTTAATTTGCTACTCCGAATAAATCAGCAAAAGATTTAGGAAGTGATTAAAGAAAATTAAAAATATAAAGAAATATAAAAAGAGAAAGATAAATACTTATTTTCTTAAATTAATATATTAAAATGCTATCCCCGACAGCGGTGCAAAAAACTTGTTAGCGGCTTATATGTGTCATCTAATTAAGTCTTAGCCTATTGCAAGCGCACAATGAAAATTATAGCATAACATAGGATCGTTCCCACAGAGGCAGGTTTATCTATATATTAATTTAATTTTTCTGAAAACTTATACTTATCCTTTAAGTTCCTAAACTACTGGAGAAATATGAATAAGCAATTGTTTCTTAATCTAAATTGCAGAAAAATAAATCCTAATCTTCAAACTTCAGATTATGGTCGCCAATCACAATCTTCAGCTATCGGATATTTACAAATTTAAATTACGGTTACACTATATCTCAAGTATCTTAGTGTTGGTCATCAATAAAAACTAGAATCCTATTAATACATATTTAATCTAATCAACAATCTCCTAAAACTTGAGCGTCAATCAAATTCGAAAAAATTGAAGATAAAAAAGTAAAATCATTACACTAATCTGCAAATTTCAACCTGAGTCGTCAATTCAAATTAAAATTCGAAGATATTTACAAAGCAGGAAATTGCAATAAAAAAAATCTAAACTAGAAAGTAAAAATAAAATATATCCTTCACCCCTCAGCTGAAGCCGTCAATTGCTTATGAGAAACTATGGATATCTAATCTAAATTACTCTAAATCTTTTATTGGAAGAAAACCCAACCTCAGTCATCAATTGATACTGAGAATTTCTTCGATGGTTATTCCTATACTAGGTCCTCTTATTTATAGATCATAAGGGGTCGGTTTACAAAACTCCTAATTCTAATAAAAGAAATAAAACTATCCTAATATAACTCTACTTCTAAACTTTTCTTTCCTTGCTTTTATTCTGTTGATGTACTTATGGATTTCTTTCTTTATTTCAGCAACATAGTCTTCTTCGTCAATCTCCCAGATCTGTGATCAGCCAGACTTCTAAGTCAAGAATTCTTCTAATTTTATTGATGGCGGTGTTAATCTCACGTGATCAATAACTTCAGAAAGCTTCTTTTCTTGAAAATTTTAAATCACAATTTTCTATTCTTTACTCTTTATACAACTTTCTATTGAACGATTCTTCCTTTACAATTCATCGCCTCTCTCATATCGTACTTCACTTGAATGACTTTCTTTGAAGAATCGTAAATTACGATTTTTTTTTTCTTTTGCTTTACATCGTTTCGCAAAATCGTAAAACACGATTTTTCATCCTTTCAGTAGGCAAAGATTCGTCTTTTGGTTTAATCATTTTTTTATTACTTTATGAGTTCATTTTGATGAATATTATCATTTTGGTTCTCTTTTGCTATTTTTCTTTAATATATGCACATAAGTAACTTATTAGTAACCAACTAAATCCTAGCATCACTAAATTAAGGATAATAAATTGGTATATTATGTGACTGATCACCCATCTCCGAAGAACAGGAAAACCATAAAAAAATAGAAAAAATAAAAAAATTTCTAAAAATATTATCTTTTAAAATTCCTGAAAAGAGTAAGAAAAAAGACGTCTTAATTGAAAAGCCCGTCCAACATGAAATCGACCTCTTTCCCATAGAAATACAAGAAGAGGTAGAAGTCACGGATCTGGATGGCGAGGACTTAATTAAGGAGATTCCCAATGAGTTCCTTGAACAATATGACAATTTTGAGTATGGTCCTACCCCGATCATTGAAGAGATTGAAGATGTCAATCTGGACACCGATGAGGTTTCTAGAATCACTAAGATCGGAACATCACTTTCTCCCGAGGAAAGAAAAAATATGATTGATTTCCTTTGATCATACCAAGACATCTTTGCATGGTCATACAAGGATATGCCTGATTTGGATACCAATTTGGTCGAGCATGAGTTGTCGATATATCCAAATGTTAAGCCAGTCAAGTAGAAATTGAGGCGACTCTTGCCAAAATTGATGCTAAAAGTGAAAGATGAAGTCATCAAGTAGTACAATGCGGGGTTTCTCATGGTCTCCAAATATCTGCAGTGGCTAGCCAACATCGTGTCGGTACTAAAAAAGGATGGAAAAGTCTGCATGTGCATCGACTTCAGAAATCTCAACAAGGCGAGTCTGAAAGACGATTTACCTTTATCACACATTGACATCTTGGTCGATAATACTGTCAAGCATGGGATGCTCTCATTCATGGACGAATTTTCAGGGTACAATCATATCAGAATGGCAGAGGTCAACCAAGAAAAAATAGCGTTCATCACTCTATGGGGAACTCTCTGCTACCAAGTCATGCCATTCAGATTAAAGAATGTTTGGGCAACATATCAAAGGGCGATTACAACACTATTCCATGACATGATGCATAGAGAAACTGAGGTGTACATAGACGACATGAATGCCAAGTCACAAGAAAGAGGTGATCACTTGGTGAACCTCCAAAAGTTATTTGAAAGATTGAGAAAATATAGGTTGTGCCCGAACCCTCAGAAATGCACATTTGGCCCTATATCAAGAAAGCTATTTGATTTCATCGTCAGCAGAAGGGGCATCGAGATTGATCTGATAAAAGTGAAAGTCATCGTCGAAATGCCTTCGTCGTGTACAGAGAAAGAGGTCAAAGGCTTCGTGAGCAGAATACAGTATATCAATCGGTTCATTGCACAACTCACTCCTATCTGCACTCCGATCTTTAAGCTACTAAGGTAAGATTTGCCTGTCAAATGGAATGATGACTGACAGGCAGTGTTTGACAAGATCAAAAGTTATCTCCTCAAGCCTCTATTGTTGATACCACCAATACCTGGGAGACCACTCTTAATGTACCTCTCGACGAAGGAATTCTCGATAGAATGCGTCGTAGGGCAGCACGACGAAACCGGAAGAAAAGAGCAGACCATCTACTACCTGAGCAACAAATTCACACATTATGAGACACATTATTCTCATCTAGAGAAGGCACGTCTAGCTCTCGTTTGAGCTACACAGAGACTCCATCACTACTTACTCTCCCAGGCAGTTCTCCTTCTAGCACGAATGGGCCCATTGAAGTACTTGTTCGAAAAGCCAGCTCTTATGGGGCGGACCGCACGCTAGTAGCTGCTTCTATATGAATTTAACATCACGTATGTCACCCAAAAGTCCATCAAGGTGCAAGCACTAGCGGATCATCTTGTCGAGAATCCCTTACCTGATTATGAGCCTCTGAGAACTAAGTTTCCTGATGAAGACATCTTGTTTATGACAAAGGGTGACACAGAAGAGACAGAGGAGTTCTAGGTAATGCACTTTGATGGGGCATCGAATGTTGAAGGACAAGGAGTCAGCGTTGTTCTAATCTTGCCGAAAGCGTCTCACGTGCCAGTCTCCATCAAACTTAACTTTCCATGCACCAACAATATGGCTGAAAAAAATACAAGCTCAAAGTAAAGAGGACGTGGTGAAAACCTGCATGGGCACCACGGGTAAAAAGAGCGAGCTTGTGTGGACTAGGTGAAAACCTGAAAAGGTGTTGGGGGTAAAAATACAATACACATAGACGTAATGAAAAACCGATAGGGCGCTACGGGTAAAAAAGAGGGCGATAACAGGCATGGCGAAAACTCATCTTGGGCGCTGAGTAAAAATGTTTTGAAAAAAAAAAAAATCATTAGTTACTCCTTTGGTTACATTTTCAGGTTAGCTGGTCGCCAATTGGGCCACTCATGTTAGCTCAAATCGGGTCCTGATCAGGTATATCTTTAGACTGCACCATCAAACGCATGATCAGAGGTAAGGATAAAAGGTTAACTCAATCCAAAGGGATGGGCGTTCCAACCTCGGTAAAATTAAGGATCTCACTTAGGCCCAACCGCATGAACGGGTTCGACTATTCTCATAATCGAACCCGTTACCTCCTCTCACGATTAAGGCATCATACATAAAAAATAATAAAATAAAAATATATATACCAAAAAAGAGTTCCCATTTTCATTTCATTTCTGTACTTTGCTTGCGCCACATCACAAAACTAATACGTATGGCGCCATTTCTCTGCCTTTACATTTTGAAAAAGGAAAAAAAAAAAGCATATAACCCAAAAAACAAAAATATAATCTTTTAGGGGTTTTACCCCTCTCCTTTTGCGTTTGATCTATTTTTGAAGTGTGTACAGGTCAAGTCAACAAGGCACGGACCCTGCAAAGAAGCTCGTTTCCACGAGCATTACTCATCCATCAATCGAGAAGGCTCTCATTCGAGAACTATCAATGAACCGAGGGCCTCGTTCAAAGCTCCTTCCAAACCAGGGCTCTAGCATGCCAAAGCAGCAGCTCATTCTTACTTATTCTCAAGACGCTCATGCAAAAAGCAAAAAAATGCAAAAAAGAAGAAAAAGAAAAAGAAGAAGAAGAAGAAAAAGAAAATGAAAAAAACAAAAAAAATGTTTAGTGGCACACTCTCAAAAAGCAGTGACCCCCATTCAATCCGCTCAGGAAGTTGTGCCAAATTGAAATTCGGGTCAATGAGCGTGCTCAAAAATCTCGAACAAAAAAGTATGAAAAGAAAAAATATATAAAATATATTTTTAAAAAATGTGGCTTGTTAAGTGGAACACACTCCCAAAAAGTGTTGTGACATCAATATTCGCTCCACTCGGGTACTTGTGCTAAATTAACTTCGGGGTCGATGAGTTCGCTCAAAAATCTCGAACCCTACCTCGCATAGGGGCACCCATGACCAATTGATGGGGCAATCAATGCCTCATGAGATTGGGAACAAACCGTTGGATCTTCACGTTATTGCTTTACGCCAATCTTTAAGTCTAGGTAGATCACCCTCTCGCTCACGGGGCTGTTTTATTCAAAATTAAACTTAAACATCAAACATCATCAACCATTTCACCATCTCAGGTATGCCCAGCAATGTCGCTAAATGCTTGGGGACCGATAGTCTAAAGGAACGGACATTTTTTCAAGTGTTGGGCTTCAGCTACTCTCTATCTCTAGTGACGGATGTTTTCCCAAGTGTTGGGTTTACGTCACTCTCCATGTTTTTTTACTTTTTTTTATGTTTGAGGTTCGTTTGAATACGACGGACTCGATGGCGTTTGCCTTAGGCCTCTTCAGATGTCTCTTTCTTTGGCATGCGATCATTAGTGATTGGATACCAAAGAGGCGCATTTGTAGACATCCAAATTTGGCCTAAGGCTCGATCGACCCGTACTTCGAGAAAGGCGTACTCTCGAGCTTCCGAAAGGACCTTTCAAACCCTTAGAACTTAATTCAAAATTTTAACACCATTCCCAAACCCTTAGGAATCATCCTTAACCTTCCCAAATCCTTAGGAAGCCTAAAATAGGCCCACAGAACCCGTTTTGAACCAACCAAAATAGCTGATGAAAAGAAGAGTGTCAAAGTTTGCATAGACATTTTCCCAACCTAAGGCCTATACAATTATATAGTAGAGGTTCTTAGCTTTCCAACGAGCTAAGAATCGCCTAATTCGGAGTTGTACATCAAAAGTTATGACTAAATGAAAACTGTAGAGAAGTGTAGGAAATTGCAAAACCGAACCGAGCCAGTCCGGGTCTTCAACTTCCAACAGCTTGGGCCTGGTTTTTCTTCAAAAAATGGTAAAAATTCATATTGGGGGTTTGACTTGTGGGCCATCCCAAAGTCTGGGGTGTGCTTCTTTAGGAGCCTAGTGCCCCTTTTAGCTTAAGTTATAACTCTTATGCCATTCATCTCACCACCCTATCATCTATCATTGAATCCAAATCCCTCTTCTTCAAGCTCTAGAAAAGTCCAAAAACCTTAGATTGCCCATTACCTAATTTTTAAACCCATTAGTGACTTAACCCTTCACTAATCACCTCAACCTCTATAAATAGAGACCCCCCTTCCTTGTTTAGACACTTTTTCAAAATCCTAAAGTCAAAACTCTAGCAAAATAGCTCCCCATCTCCAAGCTTTCAAACCCTAGCCTAGATCATCCCCATGCCCTCATTTTAAGCCATTCAAGCCTCCCAACCTTAGAAGTTAGAATCCCACTCTAACCCATAGTGCTATCGAAAGCTCATCAGTGTCGCTTTTTCACGCAAGGATCCAACCACGGTGATACAAGGGTCCAAGAGCTCCGGCTCTCTCCTCTATTCCTCTACCTTCTTTGCTTTTCCTTTATCCTAGAATTGAGCAGTTACGTCGCCAAAATTTCGGTGAGTGTGAGGGCTCAATAGGATCATATATATATATATATATATATATATATATATATATATATATATATATATATATACACACATCTAACCATAGACTTGGCCATAGTAGAGACCGCTTACGAGCGAGTCAATCGAGTACCTAACACCTTCCTGATTGATAACTGAAATCCTTACCCAAGAGGCTTTGGCGTTGACCGATGAATCGTAGTCATATTTTATACTTCGGTGCTTATAATATTGATTTTGGGTATCTCGGCACACCAAAAGCTCTGGGTGACAGCTCCATTTTTTTTAGTGAGCGCATCGTCGCGACGGACTCGCAAAGTCCATAGTTGCACAGTCTCGAAATTAAATTTTTCTCAGTTTAGATTGATTGATCTTATACGAGAGCGACTACTGTTTTTTAGGCCCTGCTTGATAGCAACGAAACTCCAAAGAGGAAATGAAATCAATTTCTTAGTTGATTTCCTAAGAAATGATTTCCTCTAGAAATGAATTTTCCACTGTTTGATTAGTGTGTTTGAGAAATGACTTTCATTGGAAATTGATTTCTCTTGTTTGATTAGTATCTTTGAAAATAAGTTTTTTAATTTGGATAATATATTTTCTATTTTTATGAAAGTAAAACTTAGTTTGAGCAAATACTTAGTGAGAAAAAGAAAAAAATTTATTTAGAAAAATACATAACTTATCACTTCGTGTTGCACTAGTCATAGATTGATTTTTTTATTTTATTAAAATTATAATTAAAGTAAAATATTAACCAATAATTTGTTTTAATGATATTCTATTAGTTACAAATTAACACCATAGTAATCACTATTTATTATAAGTCAGAGTTTGAAAAGTCAAACTCAAATAAAAAGTTAAACTTTGATCAAACTTAAAATTTTAATCAATAAAAATATGTAAAGCTAAATAACAAAGTTGTAAATGCTAGTATCTAAAGTAAGTTTACATGTTGAAGTGAAATTATATTTTTATAAAAGTCAAACTTTGATCGAAATTTTAACTTTTACCAAGAGAGAATTTTGCAAAGTACCAACAAGTTACAAAAGTCCAACTGTAAATTAACATAACAGTATTCATATACATCGTTAGGATACACTAGTTAAAATTTGAGCAAATATTCAGTTATAACAAAAGTCAAACTTTGACAAAACGTAAAACTTTGATTAATAAAAAATTTTCAGACTAAAATACAAAGTTACATAATAAATTCTAGTATGTACTATAAGGTTATATGTTGAAAAAAAAATTAATTTTTTAAAAGAGTCAAACTTTGACCAAAATTTTTAACTTTGATAAATAGAAAATTTGACATTCTACCGCAAAGCTACAAATTAATATAACAGTTTTCGTATCCATTGCTATGTTACACTAGTAAAAAATTTGACCAAATATCAACTTTTAAAAAAGTCAAACTTTGACCAAATATCAAAAAAAGTAAACTAAAATTTGATAATTTACTACAAAGTAATAAATTAAAAAATGATAATCTCATTGGGGCTACAAAAGTTTAAAAAAATCAAATTGTGTTAGAAAGTCATAGTTTGACCAAATATCAAACTTTGACTGATAAAAATTTATATTACTAAAATACAAATAACAGTAATAATCACTATCTACTGTCAAGATACACTTATCAAAATTTGACTAAAGTCAAAATTTGAACAAAAGTCAAACTTTGACCAATAAAAATGAGGCAATATATTTTCAAGTTACAAATTAAAATAATGATAGATATTTTTGCATTGTTATAATATAAATTTATGTGGTAGTAGACTCTATCTATAAGCTGGTTTCAAGTTGGACTAAAAATAAATTATGTAAAAGTCAAAGTTTGACTAAAGGTCAAACTATTGACTAATACAATTGAGAATCTAGTATCAAATTATACATCAACACGGTAGTATCCTTTTTTCGTCATCAAATTATAGGAGTCAAAGTTTAATAAAAAGTAAAATTTTAATTAAAAGTCAAAGTTTGACCTTAAAGTCAACCTTTGACCCCTAAAAATTTGATAATATATTACTAACTTACAAATTATTATTATTTTCAGTAGTTAAAGATTGTTCAATAGTCAAAACTTTAAATAGCTTATAAATCCAGTTAAAATTTGATTAAAATTCAAACTTTGACTAAAGTCAAATATTAGCTGAAAAAAGTATAATGTAGATAATGTGGTGGTTATAGTGATCGTGCTGGTATGGTGGTCATAGAAATGGAAGTTACTATTTAAAAGTCAAAAGATAATTCTTTTTAATATCAGGTTTTTTACAACTTTAGATTTGCAATGACAAAATTATTATTTTGTTAATGGGAAACTCAATTTTAGCCACTTAAAAGCTTGAAATGGTTTCCTTCTAAAATGATTTGGTATATGAAAATTTTATTTTCATGCGGGCCCAACTTAATTTCATTTCCATCTCTTTACATAGCTATCAAACAACAACAATTGGAAACTAAATTTCATTTCCACCTATGTAATTGCATTTCCATGCTATCAAACAAGGGCCTTAGGGTTTGTTTGCCTGTGGGTGAGAGTGAACAAGAAAGAGCGCCAGTCGATCAAACTAGTGCATATGATAGAGAGACCAAACGGTTAACTTATATAGTAGAGGAATGACAATAAGACAAAAAGCCACTTACAGAAGGGCAATTTCAGTTAGATAAGTTTAAACTTACCTTTTTTTTTTTTTAAACATTACCTAAAAGTGTTAACACCTATACGGTATTTACAATAAGGGGTGTGACTTATCAGTAGTTTCTTGATAGGGTTAGGGCTCCTAACTTTTTCTATAAAAAATTGCATGTTTGTTTTGTTTACTTTTAACGGGTGAAAATGCATTTTAACTAAAAGCACATGTGCATTTGTTTTTAAGTGAGATCGATCAGTCTCATATGAGACAACGATCGATCGGTCTCGTAGGAGAATGACAAGTTTTGCAGTAAAGAACATGCTTTGATTAATCTTCTTGAGTGATCTTATACAACAAAATATAAAAGATGATAAAGATATAAAAAACAAAATACAAGTGTCGATTCTATGTGGTCAGTTAACCAATTAGCCCTAAACAAAAGGGATAAGTAGCTGATAGAGATTGAGTCTGTTGAGCAGTCCTTATCTGTGCCAATTGCGATAATTAACCATGGTGAGAATTAACCATGGTAAATCATATTACTCCCCCTCAAGTTGGTGAATGAATGGAGTGAATTCCCAATTTGCGAATTAGTAAATGGAATTGTGATGCCCCGAGAGGTTTAGTGAACACATCGGCAAGTTGTTGATTGGATGAGATGTGGGAAGTGCGGATCGTCCCGGATTGGATTTTCTCGCGAACAATGTGGCAATCGATTTCAATATGCTTGGTCTGTTCATGAAAAACTGGATTGGCTGCAATGTGTAATGCGGCCTTATTATCTCAAAATAATAATGTCGGTTTCGGATGATAGACACCAAGATCTCGAAGGAGATAGAAAAGCCATGTGATTTTGCAACATGTGGTTGCTATAGCTCGATATTCCGCTTTTGCAGAGGAGTGTGAAACGGTGGACTGCTTTTTAGACTTCCATGAGATTGGAGAATTCCCTAACATTGTGCAATACCCGGTAATGGAACAACGAGTCTCTGTGCTGCTAGCCCAATTGGAGTCACAAAAAGCTTGCAAAGCCAAGGTGTTGGTGGATGGAAGAAAGATACCATGATAGGGTGTTTGCTTAATATAGCGAAGTATGCGGTGAGCTGCATCAAGATGGGGTTGGCGTGACTTCTCCATAAATTGACTAAGTGTATTAACCGAGTATAGAATATCGTGACGTGTGATTGTCAAGTAGATGAGGCGCCCAATCAAACGACGATAGCTGGTTGGATCCGCAAGAAGACAACCAGTGAAGTTATTGAGTTTCAAGTTTTGTTCCATTGGAAAATTAGTCGGGCGGGCACTAAGAAGACCTCGATCTTCGAGTAGTTCGAGTGCGTATTTGCGTTGGGAAAGAGATATACTTGTGCGGGATCGGCTAACTTCTATCCTTAAGAAGTATTTGAGGGGGCCAAAATCTTTAATTTTGAAACGCCCTCGAAGAAATTTTTTGATTGCATTGATAGATTCACTATCATTCCTTGTAATGATGCTGTCATCTACGTAGATGAGTACGGTTGTATAGGATGATCCTTCCAAGCGAATGAACAAGGAATAATCAGCCTTTGATTGACGATAGCCAGCTTCATGAAGAGAGATAGATAACTTTGCAAACCATTGGCGCGATGCTTGTTTGAGGCCATACAAGGATTTGTGTAGACGACACACTTTATTCTCCCCCTTACGAATAAATCCTGGTGGAGGAATCATATATACTTCTTCATCAAGATTGCCATGAAGAAAAGCGTTGTTGACATCAAGGTGATGTAGTCGCTAGTTTCGGATTGCGGCAACAACTAGTAAGCCGAATTGTAACAAGCTTGGCAACTGGAGTGAAGGTCTCATGATAGTCCAACCCTTCCTTTTGATTGTACCCTTTAGCCACTAGGCGAGCTTTGTATCGCTCGATCGACCCGTCGGAGTTGTATTTTATTTTATATACCCATTTGCAGCCTATCGAGTGTTTGTGAGTTGGTAGAGAAGTGAGAGTCCAAGTATTCTTCTAAAGCTCAAACTTCAGCTACCATGGCATCACGCCATTGTGGGTGCTGCATTGCTTGTGTGAAAGATTTGGGCTCGGTAGAAGAAAATATGGCTATGGTAAAGGCACGATGGGAAGCAGAAAGCATATCATAAGACAAAAAATGAGATAAAGGGAAGTGCGTACCTTTGTGACCCAGAGTCAAGGAGGCAGATGAAATGGATGGGTGAGAACACATGGATAAAGAACAATGATAATCTTGAAGATACTTGGGCTGGTGATGAGATCTATCGGATCGTCGTGGCTCATTGTGAGAGTGGCCTGAAGAATCATGTGGGCCATGTGATTGATCCTGGATGATGCCTGGATTAGATTTAAGGTGATCCACAATAGGCATTGGTGTAAAAGATTCAACCAGGTGAGAACCCAATATTTCAGAATTTGATGGATATGAATTTGGATGGTTTGAGATTGGCCAAGGTAAAACCAATGAAGGGTTATCTTTTAATGTATGGTAAGGGAAAATATCTTCATAAAAAACCATATCTCGTGATGTGAACATAATTTGTTTATCTAAATCGAATACCTTGTATCCTTTTTGAGCATATGGATAGCCCAGAAAAATGCATCGTCGAGCACGTGCATCAAATTTAGATCTGTTGTGGGCCAATGTCGAGGCATAGCAAAGGCACCCGAAAATTTTTAAGTGAGAGTATAATGGTTTGGAGTTAAAGAGGGCCTCATATGGACTCTTCCCAGAGAGTCTGGGCGTTGGAATCCGATTGATTAAATAAGTGGCAGTGAGGATGCACGCACCCCAAAAATTAATGGGTAGATTTGCTTGAAATCTAAGAGCACGTGCAACCTTCAAGATATGTTGGTGCTTTCATTCAGCGACGCCATTTTGTTACGGTGTTGCAACACAACTACGTTGATGAATGATGCCCTTTTCTTGAAATAAAGAATCCATGCAGAACTCTATTCCATTGTCACTAAGTAATATTTTGACTCTTTGATCGAATTGAGTTTCTATTAGAGTGAAAAAATTCTTAATGAGGTGTCGTGTTTCTGACTTATGCGTCATGAGATAGACCCACGTAGTTCGTGTAAAGTCATCAACGATAGCCAGAAAATAACGTGCCTCACTGAGGGATGGTGTATGATGACTTCCCCATATATCGCAATGAACTAAATCAAAAGATGATGTAGTAGAAATTCGACTAGCACAGAAAGAAAGTCTATTCTGTTTAGCAAGGGGACAAGCATTACAATGATTTATTTCAGAAATAGAAATTTCAGGGACAGTAGCATGTAATAATTTTAAATGAAAAAAAGAAGGATGCCTGAGCCTCTGGTGCCATTTGTGAGAAGAAGATGCATGAGCCATGATATGAGAACCATCATTCATGTTTGACTCCAGGTAGTAGAGACCATTGTGTTCTTTACCCGCTCCAATCATCCTCCTCAATGATAGGTCCTGTATAGAAAAAGAATCAGAAGAGAATGTTATTGAACAATTGGCATTATGAGTAAGCTTACTAGCATAAATGAGGTTGAAATTAAATGATGGTACGCATAAAGCGTTCATTAAGGTAATGTGTGGAGAAAGAATCACATTCCCAATATGTGAAATGGGTGCAAAGTCCCCATTTGGGAGTTTCACAGATGATGTCCCAATGGTCGAGAAAGATGTAAGAAATGAGATAGAGTGAACCTTATGATCGGTTCCTCCTGTATCTAAAATCCATGGGATGGGATCATGCGCAGTAGCAAGACAAAGAGAGATACCTGAGAGGTTGGTGATTGGTGGTGGTGCACCTACTTGGTTAGTCATTGGTTGAGCATTGTTCGAGTTTAAAAGAGCATGTAATTGCTTGCACTATTCAGCGGTGAAAGGATTAGATCCTTTACCAGCTTTTTCTTCCATTGATGTTTGGTTGGCGATGGGATTTGTGCTTTTGTTCCCTCGATGTCCTATTGGGAAGCTGTGTAGAACAAAACATTTCTCAACAGAATGCCCTAACTTTCTACAGTGGGTGCAAAATGGTCGTTCTCGACGTTGGCCTTGAGCATTCTTCTTGAAGTTTTGATGATTAGATCCTGCTGTAGTGGACCTGCTGAGGAATGCAATGCACTCTGTGCTTTGAGGGTTGGAGATGCTAATAGCTCTCTGTCTTTCATTTTGGACTACGAGAGAGAACACTTTGTTAATGGAGAGCAATGGATCCATGAGAAGAATTTGCCCCCGGATCGTGGCATATGAGTCGTTTAAAACCATTAGAAATTGCATCACCTGATCTTGTTGTTGGTAGTCGATCAACGATTTAGTTGCTCCACAAGAGCATGTCAGTATGGGCTGGTAGTGTGCGAGTTCATCCCAATATCCTTTCAACTTAGTGAAATAAGCTCCTACAGTCGTTTGTTCTTGCACAAGAAGAGAAATCGACTATTTAATTTGAAAAATTCGAGGGGCGTTGCTTTAACAAAATCGCTCCTTCATATCATTCCATACGTCTAATGTTGTTTCGATATATATCACGCTCGATGCCAACTCCTTGGATAAGAAATTCAGAAATCACGATAAAACCATGTTGTTGCACCTTTCCCCATGAGAAGTGATGTGAATCTATTCTGATTGAATGTTTGATGATGGATCCATCAATGAATCCTACCTTGTTTTTGGCTCGTAATGTCATGACTATTGCGTGGCTCCACGTAGCATAGTTTTCACCTATTAGAGCTTGGGAAACTAATACAGTACCTGGGTTATCAGAGTGATGCAAAAAATAGGGGTCTGAGTCTTCATTCTTTGCCCCTGAGATGATGTTATCGCGCTCTGTACGTGTAGTCATCTCTTCTCTGTTTTTTTTTTTTTTTGAAATGAAAGAAGTCTGCTACAAAGAAGGAATCACAGGATGGAGAGGACAATGGTCACTACTCTGATACCATGACAAGTTTTGTAGTAAAAAACGTGCTTTGATTAATCTTCTTAAGTGATCTTATACAATAAAATATAAAAGATGATAACGATATAAAAAACAGAATACAAGTGTCGATTCTATGTGGTCAGTTGACCAATTGACCCCTAAACAAAAGGGATAAGTAGCTAATAGAGATTGAGACTGTTGAGCAATCCTTATCTGTGCAAATTGTAATAATTAACCATGGTAAATCATAATACCGTGATCGATCGGTCTTGTAGGAGATCAATTGTAAAGGTCTCGTACAAGAACGATTGGGGTCATGAGACCCGATCGGTCTCCTTTAAAAAAACGCTCATGTGCTTTTAGTTATAGGATATTTTTGCCATAAAAATTAGACAAAACGACATGCTTTTTTTTAAGAAGTTAAAAAGTCTCGATCCTCTCATTTAAATAAGTTTAAAACTGGCCCTGTATGATAAAAACTAAAAGACTTCCCCTATTCAATACTTTGTCCAAAATAAAAAAGTCATGTGTCATATTTAATGAGAGTATTCACCAAAACATAGCGTAAACAGATTTTAAACACAAAAAAAATGAGGTTATTTCTTGATGACTGAAATATACCCCGAACAGGTGTACACGGGCACACGAACAAGTGATCATACCTCCATAAACCGACATTTGAAATGTTTTCCAAAAATACCTATCGAAAAATCGATAAATGGTGTTAGGGAAAGTAGCTAAATTACCCCCTTGGTCAAAAGCTTTGAGTTAGGTGAAAAATATGAAAAATGCCCTTCCCTTTTTCGTGAGGTTGGGAAGGCTATCAATGGCAAAAACCTTCGATCATGAACTCGTTTCCACTTGCAAACTCGGTCTGTGGAGATATCAATTTCGGACATGTTCAGAGGATTCAAGCAAGCTTGATTTGCGGCGAACTCCGATGACATGTTGAATCAGCTTACTTCAGGGTCAGCCCACCGAAGCGTGTTTTAGTTCAGACGTTTTCAGAGGATGTGAGCTTGATTTACGTCGAACTGCAACAACAAGTTGAATCAGCTTACTTCAGGGCCAACCCACCAAAGCGTGTTTTAGCATGTCAATTCATTCCCTTCAAATTAAAAAAAAATTCCGACTACTTCTGTGGAACGACATCGATATTTTAGCACATGCTTCAGGGCTAGCCCACCAACGTTGATTTTTATGTTGCGCGGCCAACCCACCGAAGCCGAGATTTCTCGAAGAATGCATGGAATGCGTGGAGGTTGGCCAGAGAATACAAGCGGTATCCCTTTCATAGGGGGCATGTGGGAGTTTTTTATTTTAAATATGACATACCTGTAATAAGATGGATTTTCTAAGCCTCTTTATTAAATAACTTTAAAGGATAAAACAGTAAAAACAAATTTTGCCAAACTTTTTTCTTAATAAAAAATAATCTTACGAACACCTTTTTCCACCTCCATAAGACCCATTTTGCAACCATTTAGTCATCAAGATATAGTGCCTATTTTTAAGCGATTAAAGACACTACGCCAAATCTTTTTGTGAAACGTCTTATTAAATATGGTCGGCAACCATTTCTTTTTAAAAGAATTTGAAGCACATGCATTTAAGCCAAAAGGTTAGTTGCCCTGACTTTAATCACTAAAAAATAGATACTATTTCTTGATGACCAAAAGGTTGCAAAATGGCTATTATGCGGGTGGAAAAAGGTGTATGTACAATTATTTTTTATTAATAAAAAGGTTGGAAAACTTGCTTTTATTATTTTGCTCGCTAAAGTCCTTAATAAAGAGGCTTAGAAAATCCTTCTTATTACAAGTATGCTACACTTAAAATAAATAACTCCCACTCGTCTCATACGATAGAGATACCACTCGCATTCTAGTGTCAACCTTCACGCATTTCATGCATTCTTCAGGAAATCTCAACTTCGGTTGGCTGGCCCCGCAGTATAAAAATCAGCATTGATGGGCTAGCCCCGAAGCATGTACTATAATATCGATATCATCCCACATAAGTAATCTGAATTTTTTTTTTAATTCGGAGGGAATGAATTGACATGTTAAAACACACTTCAGTGGGCTGGCCTTGAAATAATTTGATTCGACATGCTTCTGGAATTTGCCACAAATTAAGCTCGCTTGAACCCTCTAAACTTGTCTGAACTAAAACATGTTTCGGTGGGCTAGCCCTAAATTAAGTTGATTTGACGTGTCGCCAGAATTCGTCTCAAATCAAACTCTCATGAACCCTCTGAACATGTCTGAAATCAATATCTCCACTGATCGAGAGTTTCCAAACGAAAATGAGTTCTTGATCAAAGGATTTTGCCATTGCCGGCCTTCCCAACCTCAGGAAAAAGGGAAGGGCATTTTCATATTTCCACCTAACTCAGTTTTGACAAAGGGGGTAATTTAGCCATTTTGTCTGACGCCATTTATCGATTTTCCGATAGGTATTTTAGGAAAACAGCTCAAATGTTGGTCTATGGAGGTATGGCCACCCGTTCGTGCGCCCATGTACAACTATTTAGGAGTATGTTTCTGTCATTAAAAAAGTCTCATTTTTTTAGTGCTTAAAATTTGTGTACGCTATATTTGAGTATATACTCTTTAAAAGAGATATGCCTCCCACCTAAGGTTACCCCTTTTAATCTTGAGCTAGTATTAGATATATGACCCTATCGAAGCTCTTAGAACTCAGGTCACATTTGGGGATTTGTGTCGTGTCAAACCATCATGTGTTTCATCTGATTTGACATCCATGACCTTTAGATTTATTTTATAAACAGATTGGAATGAAAATAATCTCCATCGTTTGATTCAATGTCATCAAAAGTCATCTACAATTAATGATTTACTTGATGACTTTGAATAAATGATGGAAATTGTTTTCATCCCAACCTTTCCCACCTAAGATTTTTTGATCATTTCCCACCTAAGATTTTTTGATCATGACGAAATTATCAAATGATAGGCATTTAAATTCCACACAATACACATCTCAAAATGTGAACCGAGTACCAAGTCACTTGAATACATAATACTAATTCATTTCTTTTGCATCCAATTCGTCTCACACAAAGTTAATAAGACGAATTGGGCAAGACGGCTAGTGAATCGCGCACGCCCGAGACCAAAACCATACCATGTCTCGGGCACATGACAAGATCACACCCTTCTCGCTCCAATTCGGGCATGATGGGTGTTATCTGGTACATCTCTGAAATTCAACTGAGATGGACAAGAGTTCAAATAATCACGCTCCTTTGGCATGTTTTTTTGAAGCCTATGCTAAAAGGTTTTCTTTGGGAGTTAGTATTTGATAAGCGGCTAGCATCAAATGACTTGTTTCTTTGACCAATTTTTTGCGATGTGTCATATATAGAATCAACATGCAGATTGTCTGATACTTGCATCATGATGTAAAGATCTTTCCTATAAAAATTAGGACGAAAAGTAATTTTGATCATTTGGTTCTATGCAGCCAAATGCCCTTAATTAGCAATGGCATTTAATTGGGTTGAATTAGATCATAGTGTGTTTTTTGATGCAATCCTTTTCTTTAGATCATGGCACGCATATTATCTTGTGTTCATATATATCCACACATCCCAAAAGTGAGCAGATTACAAGAGCACTTGGTGCTCTGGCTGCTTTACATAATAATAACCCCTTTTACGTGCTTGATTGACCTTGCCATATGTTACGGATATTATATATATATATATATATACTGATTGAGAAACTTGAACCATTTGATATGCTTATTCTAAAATGAACATTCACTTTTAAAGATTGATATTGAAGTTTATAGGCGAGCTGATTCTTCTCTTTCTTACAAGGGAATGTCCTAATGAACCTCCTACTTGGATTAATAAAATAAATTATCAGTGATGGTTGGTCTGACCATCCTCAGCCGAAAAGTAGACTGCATGTTCAGTTGACCTCGTAACACGTGTGTACTTTCCTGTGCTCGGAAGTTAGTCCATGTCTAAAGGTTTAATGGGCGTGCAACCCACTTTTTTTGCCTATAATGGTCGGACGACGTATCATAGACAAGTGCATCTATATAGATCCCATGCCACTATCCGTTTAGCTATGGCCAAGGGAGTTCCTCACTTTTTTAATCATATTTTATTTATTTGTATTATCATATATAATAATTATACTAATTTTTTCTTATTTCTTAATTTTCGAATATTTATACATTCATACAAATATTTTTACATTTTAATGTTAAACATAATTTTTTAATATTCTATGCTTTAAATACTAATAATGCATAGGATTTTTGAGATTTTAAACCTACATAACTTGCCCACCTAAAGAAAAAATCGTGACTTCACCCTAGTTGCGACTCTGAAATTTCGAGTGGAATTGAGTTTCGTTAGTTGATGCAGCCATAACTGATAAACTACAACTATATACAAAATAATTTTCCTCTTTTCTAAGGATTTTGCTAATATTTTAATTAAATTTTTTTTCATATTTTAATAAAATATATTTTTAAATATTAAATTATTAAATCTGAAAATTTTGGATTTTCATTTTCAAACCATGCAATTTTCTTAAATCTCACTAAAAATAAAAGCAATACCAACGAAAATAAAAATAAACTTAAAATTATAGGGTTTAATTTGCACCTGAAAACTTTTGAATGCCTTGAATCAGATGAGAGGCATCTTTTTTGGGTCCAATCTTCCATAGATCGGATCTTTAGATCATGACTCACCTATCAGACCGTCTTATGTTGATTCTACATGATGCACATCCCAAAAGCTTGACTTAAGAACCATCCCATGGTACACCATGATCAGTCATTTTTTGGGATGTGTGATATGTAGAATCAACATCGGATCGTCTGATATATGAGTCAGTGATCCATTGATCATTTTTGTGAAATGTTGAGCCGAAAAATGATCTCTATCGTTTGATACAAGGCAGTCAACAACTTTCACTTCTGAAATTCTAATTGGAGAGACTGAATCTTCAGTTGCAAATTAATACAGGTTCCCTATCCATCCAGAGAAGTAGAAAGAAATTAGAGAGAGCTTGAAGAAAACGTACTGATTTTGGAGCTCGTCCGTGAAATAAAATTCCAACATTTTTTGGATTCCAATATTGCCTATGAAATAAGATGCTTTAGGCTATGATATTCTTACATTTAAGTCTCACTTGCGATCTGACTCACTTGTTTCAATTTTAGTCTATTTTGTTGCTGCCCTTTTTTCTTTATGGACGATTCATAATTTTGGAGAATGTGTGTGTTTTGATTCTTTAGGTCTGCCACTTGGCAGGCATAATCAACTATATCACGTGACTTCGAAAGGGCTTCCAACGGATCAGCACGAGTAGGGTTGGATCCAATCCACCCGAAACCTGGCCTGAGTTTTTAATTAAGTTGGACATATATATAATATATACACTAGTGGCCCCTGCACATGCGATATATGCGAGAGACGTTTATTTAGAGAATAAATCGCTATAATATAAAGTTTAAATAAATTTTGAATATTATAATAAATTTTGAATAAATTTATAAAAACATAGAATTATGAATATGATTATGGAAAAGATTTTTAAATTATCAAATTTGATAATATATTTTGAATAAGAATATGAATATAATATCCATTTAAAATGATTGCTTGTAACCTAGGGATGCAAGTTCGGTTATCCGAACTGAACCCAAACTGAAATTTTCAATTTTCGGTTCCATTCAGCTTGAAAAGAAACGAAAGAGCAATAAATTACTTTCTTTCGGTTCATTTTTTTTGTTAGTTTCTTTAAATTGAAACGAAACGAAACCCGAAATTTTTAGTTATTTTTTTCGGTTCAGTTTTGGTTTGGTTCGAATTTTTTAATATTTTTTTGTATTTAAAAAAAAATTTTGAATTTTTTTTTTTTATTTTCAAATTTTTTTGGGTTTTTATCATCCTACCTAATCAATTTTCGATTTTCGCCACCAAAAACCAAAATTGAACCATTTGAGCCGGTTCGATTCACTCGGTTCTTGGGTCGGATTTGGGTTTTGGTCATCCTTGCATTGGATGGAAGGTTGTGACATGCAAGGATTTAAAATCCGATTTATAATGACATATCAGTTGGGTTCTCGGTCAAACCGGCCGACATTCAAGCACCTTTCTATTTTTAAAACATAATATATATATATATATATATATATATATATATATATATATATATATATATATATATATATATATTAAAATATTTAAAAAAGGGTATTTTTGATATTTTTTCTGAGTCATATTCGATGCATATCCGCAGATATGGGCTGATATGGTCCAACTTTTTACCTCATATGGATTTGGAGTGCATATCTGTATCGGATGGGGGTCTAACTCAATACATAACTGCCAATATGTACCTGATATGGCCGATATTTTATCTCACATATAAATTTGGGGATCAGTATCGGGTGGGGGCCTAACCAATACATAACAGCCAATATGTACCAGATATGGCCAATATTTAAAGCTAAGGTGACATTAAAAACATCTATAAGACTGTAATTTTGAACCATTATTATTTTCTCTTATATTTTTATTATTGATATTATTATTATAGGTTAATATGATCCTATTCTAATTATAAATTGATATAGATAATATAAGAAATTGAACCAGCCTCCCTCTTAGACACTCAAATTGTTCAAAAAGGCCAAGAACTACCTATTATCAAAAATCCTAATCAATGTTTATTTTTGTTATTTATTTTGAATATTATACCCCCAAATATCAAAACTCACCTCTTTATTCACTGAGAGATCGCACTTGCATCTAGAAATTAAGTTTAAAATTCAAACTTTTTTATTGTAAAATATAGATTTATGGCAATTTGTTGACTCATAACATGATAAAAGCATGCAAAACCTTGAGGCAGCCATAACAAATTTAGACCGAGTGAAATAGAATGCTCACATACAGCTAACATGCAAGACCCTTTGGAGTTTGGATTGACCCAAATGCTATGAAAAAGATAATGCCTTATGAAAATGATAAATCAATCAATACAAAAACCCATTGAAACAAATTAAAAGCAAAAATATATAAAGCAAGTGTATTCTATGCGGACAATAGATGTTATGATGGCAAGAAAAACTTGAAAAATGAATGTTAGGATGGCAAAAAATAAGAAAAAAAATACCTGAAAAATGGATGTTGCTAAGTCTTCTCTCTTAGATCGTGAACCTTAATCCCCGTTGTGAAAATCGAGAAATTTTAATTAAAAAATAAATAAAATAGGTTGAATATGAGGATGAACAATAAATTTATTAAATAATATGTATACACTATACTTCTGTCTGATTAAATTATACGTACTATTATCAATATAAATTTCCTAAAAAAATTGTAACAAAAATATTAAAAATAGGAAATTTAATCAAACCTTCCCAATAATCATAAAGAACAAATACCAGGGGATTACATAAATAAATAAATAAATAAAGTCGCATGATAAGCTGAAGAGGTTGTTCCAAAAATAAATCCATTTGGGAAAAGTCGCATGATAAGCTGAAGAGGTTGTTTAAAAGACAAACCCATTTGGAAAATCTGCCGTGCTAAAATCAACCAACTCCTATACTCTAATTTCTATCACAACACTCACAGAAGCATTTCGTGAGAAAAATCAAAGCACGATTAAAAAATAAAATAAATTATACAAGTATTTATGATTTTCTTCATATAGTAATGAGATTACCGATCTAAACCTGAAATATAAATACGTATTATTCATCTTTTCCTTGAAACCTTTCAAGCATTCATCAAAACTTCCACTATAAAAAGCAAAAATTGAGAATAAACAAAAAAAAATATTAAAAAATATAAATATAAATAAATAAACAAGTGCAAAACCCCCAATCTTTTGACATTGCTAATTTTTTTCACAAGAAAAAATAAAAAAATTAAGCACAAAAAAAATCCGAACAAAAAAAAACACTCTTTCTAAATGATTAAATGAAATGACCTAAAAACTATAATAAGGCTCTAACAAAATAGGAGCCAAAAATAAAACCCTAACAAAAGGACATACAAAACCTAATTTATAAAAAAGTAAATACAAAAAACCCCTTAAAAAAATAACAATCATTCTAAATAATTAAATATGAGGACCCAAAAACTGTAAGAAGGCTCTAACAAAATAGAAGTCAAAAATAAAATCCTAACAAAAGGGCATAGAAAATCTAATTTTTATTAAAAAAAAAAAAAATTAAAGTCAAAACACAAAATTCCTAATCAAATAAAAGTAATTTTAGAAACAAATCACCCACACAAAAAACAATTAATTAAACAAAACCTTAACGAATGAAAGAAAAAGGGAAAAAAAAAATCCACAAAAGTTCAAGAACAAAGATTGGAACCAACCTAAGATGAAGATCTTGGTCGTGAGCTGAGAGATCTCCAATTTGATCGGTATGAAGAACTTCGAAAACGCAATTACCATCTCTCTCTTTCTCTCTTTGATTCAGATGTTCCTCGTTGAAACGTGGGAGAAGAAAAATTAATACCTTAGACAGACGTATGGGTTTTGCTATCCTGCACTTTGAGCCAAGACTTTGCTAATATAAGCTATTTTGTCCTCATGTGATAGAGCAAAAAACAATAGAGTCGACTTGAATCCTGGGGTTTGGTATCCTGAGTAGTGTTATCCTGCACTTTGAGCTAAAGATTTACTAATTTAAGTTATTTTATCCTTATATGATAGAACCGAAAACAATAGAGCCGAATTTTTAGTCGTTTGCTTTCCTCTTTTTTCTGATGGCTTTTCTTCTAAGGAGATTAATTGTTTAATCAGGAGATTAAATGGAAGGGTTTTTGAGCTTTATGAATTTTCGAAGGAAAACAGTATAATTTGTTAGTTTTTCGAGGTTTACAAATAACCGAAGGGTTTTTTGGCCGTTTTATCTTGTCGTGATAGAACCCAAAAAATGAAATGGGAGAATTTGTCTGTTAGTTATACATTTTTTATAAGTTATATATATATATATATATATATATATATATATATATATATATATATATATGAAAAATGGAGAATGCGCTCGGGGTCGTAGAGATATCTCTACGCAATTGATATGGGCGCGACACGTAGTGCTCTTTTATGAAGTGATGAGTGATATTAGAACTACTTTACTAAATAGAGTTATACTTTTAAAATATTTTAAAAGTTAAATATCCTTTCAACCGTCATTCTTGACTTTTTTAGAAGTCTTTTTCTTTTCTCTCTCCTCTCTCTTTTTCTAAGAAAGTGTCAGATTTATTTTTTTGGGTATATTTTATTCAAAAAATATGAACGCCCCAGTAGCGAAGCATTAGCACCTCTGCAGAGAAGCATCGGCGCCTCATTTTAGGGCGTCAACACTTCGTTTAGGCGCTGGCGCTTCGATTTTTTTTTTTTTTAATAGAAGCGCCAACACCCCAAAACAAAGTGTCGGCGCTTCCTTTAGGAGCGCCGACGCTTCAAAAAAAAATATTAAAAAAAAAAAAAATAAATAAATAAAATAAACTTTTTTTTATGGACGCGTCAGCATTCCAAAACGAAGCGTCGGTGTTTCATTTAGGGGCGCCGACGCTTCGGGGAAAAAAATTTATTATTTATTTATTTATATTTTTTTATGGAAGCGCCAACACCCCAAAACAAAGCGTCGGTGCTTCGTTCAGGTCGCCAGCGCTTGCAAAAAAAAAATTATTATTATTATTTTATATATATATAGAAGTGTCAGCGCTCCTAAACGAAGCGGAACTTTGTTTAGGTGCACCGGCGCTTCGGAATTTTTTTTTTTTGAAGTGTCAGCGCCCCAAAACAAAGCGCCGACTCTTCGTTTTAGGAGCGTCGGTGCTTTGCTTCCGAAGTGCTAGCGCTTCGCTATCGGGCGCCATATTTTTTGTGTAAAATATGTATGAAAAAAAAAGTCCGACTTTTTATTGAAAAAATAGAGAAAAAAAAAAGAAACTTTAAAAAAGTCAAAAATGACGACTGGAAGGATATTTAAGCGTAACCCTAATTAGTAAAGTGGGTCCCATGCCACCCATCACTTCACAGAAAGGACGCTATATATCGCGCTCATATCAATTTATATAGAAATATCTCTATGCCCAAACGCATATCCCTGGGACTCATATATATATATATATATATATATATATATATATATATATATATATATATATATAATGATCACCTGACTCGAGTCACGCATGACTTGAGCAGGTGACCGTCCGATCACATTGCAATCAATAGTTACAATGGTAGAGGAGTTAAAGGCTAAGAAGTTACAATGGCATAGGAGTTACTGGCTAAGAACGTTGATGAATTAGAGAGTGTGTTGAGAAGTTGATTGAGAGGAGCATTTAGGGAGAGGGCGTTGAGAAGTTACATGCCTGATGCGACCTCGTTCAAGCGCAAAACGAACATTGCACATATTTTATTATGTCCACTGTACTACTAGTCTACGTGATGCATCAGGAAGGTTTCTAATCATCAAATTGATAACTTTAATTGTAAGCTATTGTACCCAAAAATCAAATTTTTTAGACATTATCAACCGTCTGATCTAGGCACTCTAATGTGGATATTAGTATATTGTTTTTGAAAGGTCCATATTAAAGTTCAAAGATTAAATGGTTTTAATTCTCTCTTAAGCGTTATTCGGTTGAGATGTGTACCAATGATGGGTGGGGTTATGATAATAAATCATATATGGAATATTCTATCAATACAATTATTCCAGTACGATCCGATTTTTGCTTGACTTAATCCAACCCAACTTGACCATCGAGTTGAATCTACTCGTTGGTTTATGTGCCCGACCGCTAGGAGTGACAGTGGGTTAGGTTGCCCATCAGGCCTGTTAGGCCAAACTCATTTAAAGTGGGCTTGAGCTTGATTATAAAGTCCTACGGGCCGGTCAAGCTCTCATGCTCAATGGCCTCTTATCACCAATCCCAGGTTCTCCAATTAAAATAGAGGAGATCATGCTTCTCACTCTTAATGTCTAGTCTAATAATTATAATCTCATATTCCTAATGAGAAATCATATATTTTTTTTTAAATGATTTTGAAGACTTTATCTTCAGCGTAAAGTTGTTTTTCCAAAGATATCATACCTTAATAAAAAAAGATTTGAAAGGACAAACGAATAAATAAGCTTCTTTGTCTCTCCTTCCATAATCCCTTTCCATTCGGCTCATCTATGAATAAATGGGTCTGTTGGACTTGCAATTTGAAAGTTTGTTACAGCCCGGACTTAGAATCATAAGCCTGTCATGGGCCCAGTTGGGCTTAGGTATCCTCGAGTGCAGCCCAAACTCGACCCATTTCCACCCCTACTGACCTCGTTGAAGAGCCAGGTCGAGCTGATCGGGTAAAGGTCTGATCCGATCTGCTGCATAGCCCCATCATTTACCGGGTAAAGGTCAGGTCCGATCCGATCGGATCTGCTGCATAGCCCCATCATTTATAGGTTTATTGTAACTTTGTTATGGACTATAATTTATTAACTATTGTACATATATTTTCTTAGTTCCCGAAACCTGTTCGATCGGTTGATCCGACGTTGATCCCAGCCAACGATTTGGGACGAGCCTTCATATCGTGCGGTCAAGTCAACAGGTCAGAATTTTTAAGGTGGGTGAGTGGGGTTGGGTCAAGCATCTAGTGTAGTAAGAGTCTTTCCTCTTTTTATTTTTTTACGAGTCTTTCCTATGATAAATAAACATGGTTACAGCCCTTTCTTTGCTTAATCTCATTTGTAAGATAACGTCTCTATGTACTTGCTGGCCCGGCCCGGCCTAACCTGGCCTTAAATGTTAGGACTAGCGCCAAATTTTGAGGGTCCTAGAATAGGGCTCATGCTTTTAAAATAAAAGCCCTGAAATTTAGTGTTGGGCTAAGATAAGGCAAATCCTAGGCTTATATATATATATATATATATATATATATATATATATATATATATATATATATATATATATATAAGTTTATATTTATTATATATTTTCATTTTATCAAATAGACCTCTAACCTTTACATCATTCTTCATAAATTGATAGATTAGAAGGTTAATTTAATAATTTTAAAAATAGAACTATCCTTCTCTCATATTTTATATTACAATTTATATGTAAAATTATTTAATAATAGGTATATATTATTTTTTATAGTATAATACACTATAATAATAAAAAAAAAAGACTATTAGCGGAACTGCCGCTATTAATAAAAAAACTACCGCTAATATCCTTGCCGCTAATAGTTTTAATAGTTTTTTTTATTGATAGCAGCAGCCACTAATAATCTTATTTTTTGTAATAATAACAACAAAAGTAATAAAACTAATAATGTTTGAAAGTCCGACCTTAGCCCAGCTAGGGCCAACTATGTTAAGGCCCACTCAGGGCTAGGGCCTGGGCGGGCCAAGGCAATGCAAAAGCTTGGCCCGACCCATTGACAGCCCTCGCACGTGCATACGTGCCACCCACTAGGAGGTCATCCTGTCAGGTTATGGAGTTGGGTCAAGTTAGGCCGGGGCATTGGACGGGTTGTGACCGAGCATGTTATCAAGTTAGGTCTTTGAATCAAATTTTCGGACAGGAAAAGTTGTGTAATGCATCTACACCCGACTCAACCCGATCCGAAATTTTTCTTAGGTCGAATTGACTAGACCCAAAATTTCTCTTAGCTCATCTCAAACCGGTCCGAAAGTCATATCTATAACCTATAAAAAACGCATAACTAACGGACAAATTCCCTCATTTCGTTTTTCGGTTCTATCACTACAAGACAAAACGGCCAAAAGACCCTTCAATCATCTATAAACCTTGAAAAACTAACAAACTCTACTGTTTTCCTCTGAAAACCCATAAAACTCGAAAACCCTTCTATTTAATCTCCCGATTAAACAGTTAATCTCCCAAGGAGAAAAGTTATCAGAAAAAATAAGAAAGCAAACGACTAAAAATTCAGCTCTATTATTTTCGTTTCTATCACATAAGGACAAAATAGCTTAAATTAGCAAATTCTTGGCTCACTGTGCAAGATAGTAAAATCCAAGATACCAAACCCCAGGAATCAAGTCAGCTCTATTGTTTTCGATTCTATCACATGATGACAAAATAACTTATATTAGTAAAACCTTGACTCAAAGTATTAGTTAGCAAAACCCAGGATAGTAAAACCCATGTCTATATTAGACGATACCCATGAGGGTAGCCCCCAAGCGCTATCTATAAGGGTAGGTCAAATGTCATGTGATCAACAAAAAAGGCCTACTTGATACTACATCCATGGGATTTGTAAAACAAATTACTTTTTAAGACATTTTTTTCATCAAAGATAGGGTAACGGCCACCTATCCAAGTGCATTGATTGTTTCCCATCCTTGACCACATTTTTAATGATAGATAAACATCAAATTTTGCTTAAATTTTTTGTATGGGACCTGATCAATCTTGCCGAAGTTACCGTCTCATCCGATCAATCCAATAGAGAGAGAGAGAGAGAGAGAGAGAGAGAGAGAGAGGCCCGTGTCTATGCGCCCGGGTGTAGAGAAATCTCTACACTCACCATCAATTACTCATCAAACGGAGGATCGGGTGTCACGACAACTTAGGCAAGGTCGATCAGATCCTATTTTAAAAAAAAATAATGTTTTTATGACTTTTACACCGTTAAAAATGTGGTCAAAGTTAAGAAAATTCAATATACCAAACTTTTGGGAAGTTACCTATCTTTGACCCATCAAATATATAGACGGAAAAAAAGTCAAAAAAATAATTTTTATTTTTAAATCACATGTTTCATGACTGATCAACCCAAAACGGGATTTTTTTTTGTTGATCATGCCACGTGGCATGTGATCTGACCACTAGATCCTGTGTACCCGAACATATTCTCCCCAATGCTTCATTCTTAGTTAACGCAAAGATCATAATGCTTATGTTGAAGTTTAGTCTCACGTTAGATAAATTATAGTCTTGTCTCTCCCCTTATAATATCATAGGCCCCTCCACTCATTGCTAATTGGTTTTGAGATGAATACCCAAATTGATCAACGTATCAAAGCATATCTTTCTCCACTCCACATCACCTAGTTTAATTCTCCACGTGAATTGACTAAATCCGGTCAACATGTGCGAGAGGCGTGTTAAAGTTTAGTCTTACATCGGGTATTCATAGCTTTGTCTCTCTTCTTATAAGTTCTTCGACCCCTCCACTCAAAATCAATTAGCTATAACTGGAGAGGGTGAGGATCTTATAATAAGAGAGACAAGGCTATGAATATCGGATGTAGGACTAAACCTCAAAAAATCACTCACTTGTTAGCTAGATTGAGTCAAATCACGAAGATAATTGAATTGAGAGACGTGGAGTAGACAAATACTTGCTTTGATACCATGATAAATTTGTGCATCCATTCTCAATACCAATTGACTATGAATGGAGGGACCCAAGATCTTATAACAGAAAGGATAAAGCTATAATTTTCCCAATGTGAGACTAAATTTCATCAGCTTAGGAAACAAAAACTATTTACAATTGGTGGACTTAATGTATAGTGATTAGTTGAGATTAAGGCAAGCCTATAAAACTATAGGCTACGAATTTAAATTGACTTATGGCGGAGTATAAACTATAAGCATGGCCATGACCACTCACAGTTGCATGACATGGTGCACATATGGGATTATTTCAAGTGGTCCAAATTGGAGACCATCATTGGCACAGATGTCAACAAAAGAATCACGCCTCTGAACTGGCCTTTAATATGAACCTCTAAAGGAAAATGCACAAACATCTATATTAGAGTTCAGATCAAATGGTTCAAAACCTCCCCAAGATAATGATTTGGGGGCACAGTAGCTTACAATTGAAGCTACCACTTTGATAATTTGAATTCCTCAAAACATGTATCACGAGGCCTAAAAGTGCATGGGGCATGACAAAATATGTGCGATGTTGGTCACTCCACATTTATTCAGAAATTATGTGCCCACCAGTTAGTGAGTTGATAAAAATCGACACAAAAATATAACCAAAGTTCAATTATATATTAAGCGATGTCCAACTCTTTTGTGGTTAACAATACACAAAGTAGTTTTTAGGGTATTAACACGCTAAGAGTGGCTTTATTCTTAATGGGGAAATTATAATCACCTTTTTATGTGTTTTGCTATAAACACATAAATAGATAAATGGGGCATGGCTGCGTCACTTTTAACATAACTAGTAGATACATCTTTTTATGTAATCCAAGACATCAAAGTAATAACTTTTAATCGAGAGCTACTTTAAACCCAAAAATCAGATAAATGGGGCATGGCTGCATCACTTTTAGCCTAATTAATAAATGCATCTTTTATGTAATTTAAGTCATCAAAGTAACAATTTCAATGAGGAGCTACTTTAGGCCGAAAAATCACATTCATGAGAAATTTAAACTATTCGATCCATCTCCACTAATATTAACAATTATATATATATATAATGATCGAGATAAAAGTACAATAATCAAATGGATTAAATTCTCTCATAAAAGTGAAATTTTGACTCAATTTGGTAATCATTGATGTGTTGCTAATTAGACGACTTCAATGATCCAAGATGTGGACTGCATGGAGTAAAACTGATCCATCATGACACTATGTGTGCATGCTGGCAGTAGTCTCTCTCTTAGAATTTGGTTGAGTCTTTCTTTTCAAAGATCAACAAAATTCCAACCTTCACAAAGAATTTAGAGTTAGTTTCTATTAAAAGGAAGAAAAACTAAGGTGGATGCTCCTCTTCCCCTTTTTCTGGAAGAAAAAGTTTTTTGAGTAAAAAAAAATAAATTAATCTCAACAAATCTCTCACCGAGTTTTTTTTTTTCTATTAATCCAAATATTCTTATAGAAGACTAACCAAATTGTAGACTGGTCATTGCTCAAAGATGCATCATTAAAGTAATCACTATCATGCGTACAGAATCTGTCAGGTTGTTAGCCTATAGTCAATGAGTTGGTTTCATCTATTGTGAAGATTGACTTGAAGATCATGATCTAAAAATTTATGGTGTTGAAGATTATGATAGAAAATGTTTTTATCATGTGATTAAAAACAGCCATTGCTTTTAAAATGAACAATTAAAATGATTATTGAGTTTTACATGCTGGTTGTTAATCTTAACGACGTGTTTTATCCACGAACGTTTTATCTATGTAACATTAGTTACACTAATCAACAAGTGCAATACGAAGCATATTGGTAATTGTAATACAAAAGGCGTTAAAACACGTTTTGTAAACAGTAATCAAGCATTCATTACCGGTCATAGACTATTTATGAAAGAGTTCCGAAATTCGCATCCCTTGAAACAATAGAACACCTAAGTTGCAATGTGTTCAGGAAAACAAAGTGTGGTTTACTTCGGTGAGGGATGAAAAAAGTATCACACCTGCACTTAAAATAGATTGGGTACCCTACCACCACCACGAGTATGTTGGCTTAGGCTCTAACTTCTTAGATTAGAAGTAAGATTTAGATATTTTGTATAAGGCTAGTTTCTCTTATAGATTAGAAGTAGGATTTAGATATTCTATATAAGGGAAAAAGCTCTTAGACGAATTAAGAGAATTGAGATATCATTGTAAAGCTTTGATGAACCTATCTAGAGTTTTATGGAGAGCTTTAGTGAGGTTGCAGTGTTTTTGTATTCCCGTGGAATCATCATTATAGCGAATCATTGTTGTCTGTAGATGTAGTTATATTGCCGGATCACGTAAATATTGTATCTTATATGATTGTGTTTTATTTTCTTTTATTTTGCGTTCTTTTTTTATCGTTCATCGAGAGATCATTGGTTAATTTAAGAGTTTCCACACAATAAATTGGTATCAAAGTCATTAGGTTTATATTCTACGATAAGAGATGGCATTGAAATCCTTAAAAAGTTTCGAATGCAAGGTTCGAGGTTGAAAATTTTGACGGGAAGATTAATTTCAACTTGTAGCAAGTACAAGCCCGAGATATCTTGATTTAATAAGGGTTGCACAAGGCGTTAAAAGGACTTACGGGTAAGCCGGCGGATATGTCGGATGGTGATTGAAAAGAATTCGAACTTCAAGCGTGTGGTATGATTCGGCCATGTCTAGCGAAAGAGATTACGTACAACGTGATGCGGGAGAACTCGGCGATCGCACTATGGGTGAAATTAGAGTCTCTCCATGACGAAACCTCTGACAAGTCGTCTGTATTTTAAGAAGCAACTATACAAGTTGCATATGAAAGAAAGTACTCCTCTCAACGAGCATCTTAATGAATTCAATTATATTTGAATTATTAAATGTTTAAGAAGAAGTTAAAAGATGAAGACAAATCACTATTGCGTTTGCTTCCCTCCCCGATTCCTATGAGCACCTAGTTACTACGTTGCTCTATGGGAAATAAACTATTGAACTGGAGTCGATTACAGCTGCATTGTTTTATAACGACACAAGGAAGAAAGTTTCGGATAGTTATACAAAAGCAAATGACTTATTTGTTAAGGGGAGATCAGAGGACCGTAAGTCTGGAAAGGGCACATCAAAGTCTAGATCTAAATCCAGAAATAGAAAGATTATAGAATGCTACAAGTGTCACGAGAAGGGTCACATCAGAAGATATTGTTCTTAATTACAATTTAAGAGGAATAATGCTCAGGATAAGAAGCAGAAAGGGGTTGTTGATGAGACTGTTATAGCCGAAGAAGCTCTGGATAATGATGGTAACACATTGTCAGTGATTTCTAATTAATACTCCCAAAATGCATGGATACTTGATTCGGGGTGCTCCTACCACATGTGTCCAAATAGGAATTGGTTCACGGGTTATAAAGAGGAGGATGGTCAAACTATTTTGATTGGTAACAATATGGCCTGCAAAACAGTTGAAAATGAGGATATTAGAATATAGATGCATGATGGGGTTGTATTGACCGATGTACGTCATGTCTAGAACTAAAGAAGAACCTCATATCGCTTGGCACACTAGACTTCAATGGGCTCAAGTTTGCAATTCAAGGTGTAGTTTTGAATGTGACAAAGAGATTTTTGGTTGTGATGAAAGCGAAAAAAGTTGGGAACCTTTACTTTCTATCAAGGAGTACAGTGACAGGAGGAATGAGAGTATCTATGTCAGAAGATAGCAATTTGTTATCTATACAGCTATGGCATATACACCGAGGGCACATGTTATAAAGAGGGATGACAGACTTGAGCAAACATGAATTATTGAAATGTATAAAGGTTGGCAAGTTTGACTTTTGTGAGCATTGTGTCTTCGAAAAACAATGCAAAGTTAAGTTTAACACAATGGTTCATACTACAAAAGACACACTAAATTATATACATTCAGATGTATGGGGGCCTTCAAAGGTTCCTTTTAGAGGTGTTGTCAGGTACTTCGTCTCTTTCATCGACGATTACTCTTGATGTGTATGAATCTACATGAAGAGTAAGGATGAGGTGTTGAAAATCTTCAAGAGGTGAAAAATACTGTTTGAGAATCAGACTGGAAGGAAAGTCAAGTAATTGAAAACTGAAAATGGTGGTGAGTACACCAGTAGACAGTTTCAAGAGTTTTATGAAAATAATGGTATAACTAGGCACTTCACAGTAAGAAATATACTGCAATAGAATGAGGTAGCAAAACACATGAATAAAACTCTACTTGAAAATGTAAGATGTAAGTTATCCAATGCGAGATTGGATAGAGAATTATGGGCTAAAGCAGTCAGTACAACGTGCTATTTAGTAAATAGATCACTGTGTACGACAATAGAGTGCAAAACTCCAATTGAGATGTGATTAGGGAAGCATGCAGATTACTTACATTGAGGGTCTTTGGTTGCACAATTTACTATCATGTCAGAGACAGTACAATTAACCCAAGAGCAAAGAAGGCGATTTTCTTAGGGTATACAAATAGTGTGAAAGGATACAGATTATGGTGTCCTGAGCATGAAAATTGGAGAGGCAGTGAGAGATCAGTTTGACTTGGAATTAGAAACTCCTACATTTACTACATTAGAAAAAGGTGTAAAAATTTTAAGTGTAGAAACAGTTGAAAAAGAATCAGAGCAATCTTTAGCGGGGGAAAGACCCAAAAGGAATGCTAGAGCACCAATTCACTACCGTTACAAGGATATGATCACCTACGCGTTGACGTTGGATGACAATGAGTCATCTTCATTCAAAGATCCAATTAGTGAAATATGTGCACGGGAATGAAAGGCCACAATAGGTGAAGATATAGATTCTCTTTACAAGAATCAATCTTGGAAACTGACAAAATTACTTAAGGGTAAGAGAGCGATTTTGTGCAAATAGATTTATAAGAAGAAAGAGGATTCTCCGAAAAGTAGTAGTATAAGGTACAAGGCACGATTGGTAGCAAAGGGCTATGCATAAAAGGAAGATATTGATTACAATGAAGTGTTTTCATCGGTTGTCAATCACACTTCAATCACAGGTTTAGTGTCAATTGTAGAACAGTTGGACTTAAAGTTTGAGCAACTTAATGTGAAAACAACGTTTCTACATGGTGATTTGGATGAGGAGATCTAGATAAAACAACCTAAACGGTTCAAATCCCCTGGAGAAGAGAGGCTAGTGTGCAAATAGAAAAAATCCTTGTACGGGTTGAAGCAGTCACCAAGATAGTGGTACAAGAGGTTTGACACGTTCATGGTGGACCAAAATTATATTCGAAGTGAAGACGATAACTATGTTTACTTCAAAATGCTAGTGGATAGCTCATTTATTTATTTTCTCTTGCTCATAGCTGCAAAGAGCATGGTAAAGATCAACAAGTTTAAATTTTAACTTGACATGAAGTTTGAGATGAAAGATCTTGACGCAACAAGAAAGATTCTTGGGATGAAGTTTAAATTTCAACTTGACATAAAGTTTGAGATAAAAGATCTTGATGGAACAAGAAAGATTCTTGGGATGAAGATTCAGAGAGACAAAAAAAAAGGACAATTATGTCTGACACATAAGAGTTATCTGAAGAATGTACTCTCACAGTATGAGATGGAGAATTTAAAGGTGGCGAGTACTTTATTGGCACCTCACTTCCGTCTTTCCGCTAGTATGTCTCCTATTACGGATGACGAGTGTGAGTACATAACTCGTGTTCCATATGCGAGTGCGATTGGTAGCTTGATGTACGCTACGGTGTGCACTCGACTGAATATTTCATAGGGTGGTTAGCAGGAATATGGCTAATCCGAGTAAAGAGCATTGACAGACGGTGAAATGGATTATGAGGTAGATATGCAGTACCATAGATGTTGGGTTGGCTTTTCCTAGTGGTACAGACCATCAATTATGCAGTTACGTATATTCAGATTACGCGAGTAATTTGGATAAGCGATGGTCTACAAAGGGATATACATTTACGCTATCAGGTGGTCCGATTAGATGGAAGTCGATACTATAGGATACAGCGATTTTATCTACTATGAAAGCAAAGTATATGGCAGTAATAGAGACAGTGAAAGAAGCATTGTAGCTTCAGGGCTTAGTTGATGATTTGGGGATTACATAGAAAAGTATTGATGTGTTCTATAATAGTCAGAGTGTTATTTACTTACCAAAGAATCACGTATATCATGATCGTACAAAATGCATTGATATACGATATGACTTCTTAAAGGAAGTAATCGAAAATGGCGAGATATCTTTCAAAAACATGATTACGAAGGACAATCTTGCGGATATGATAACAAGGTGGTACCAGTGGTCAAGTTTAAATATTATTTAATTTTGATCAATATTCAGTAGATTTGAGTGCCCTCGAGGTGCTGATAGGAGCAGTGATACAAGTTTAGTAATAATCAGAGGAAAGAGTACATAGTAAAACTTAGAGTCAGGTGGAGAATTGTTATTTTAGACTTTAACTTCTTAGATTAGAAGTATGATTTAAATCTTCTATATAAGAGAAAAACTCTTAGACAAATTAAGAGTTGAGATATTATTGTAAAGCTTTGGTAAACCTATCTAAGATTTTGTGGAGAACTTCGATGAGGTTTAAGTTTGTGCCACAGATCATAGTATGACTAGGAAGAAGAAGATGATGAAAGAGAGATAAGAAAGTTGGTTTCATGACTAAAATTGTTTTTAAATGGGTTTTATGAAGATCAAAGCGGTGGAACTCGTGGCGTCCAATGAGGACGAAGATGATGGTTTTCGTGGTGACGCCAAAGGTGTGGGTAAGAAGAAGAGAAAGATGAAGAAGGTGACCGGTTTCATGCTTATGAGATGGTGTTAAATTGGATTTCATTATTATGAGGGCGACGAGCTAGTCGTGTTGGTAATGTAGGTAGCTGTGAGCTCATGGTGTTTGTTGCGTTGATGGTGGCGGTGAAAGTGGGTGGAACTTAGAGCATGTCCAATCCATAACTTCAATTGTTGTTGTTGCATACAGTGTGTAACAACCCGGATTTTTAGATTTTATTTTAACGGTGTTAGATGATGTACCACACTATGTACTGTGCTAACGCTCCACATAGGAATCGAAACCCACCCGTTAAAATAGAAAATTTTTAATTTTTCTCATATCAAAATTAGACTCATTGCGAAGTGCTCATCGATACGATTCCAACGATATATAATTTGACGACTTCTGACAAGAATATAAAAAGTTATGCCTATTTTAAGTGATCAAGCAAGTCAAAGGGTATAACTGTAATTTCGGAAGAGAAACACTAATTGCTTTGGTGAGCACTAGAACGAAACCTTTTCTCAAGCTATCCAAGTTACGTATGAATTCTTATTCCGTGTAAAAATCTCATATTCTATTAAATCTCCTACGAAAAGTATTAATTAGAGTTGATCTAAAATTTTATACCATTATAAATAAAACTTTAAAAGCTCTCTCATCTCTATAATAAGAAACTATTCTCCCTTAAGACTTAGACGAGCCGATGCCTTGGGAATCGACCTTTTCAACCCGAATCGCCGTTGATCTTCCGTTCATGCTTCAAGAGGTGGGTACCCATCAATCCATCTTGTTCTTCTCAGATCCCGTCACAGTAGATGCGTTTCGATCGGATCGCGCATCGACGGGTTTAAAAATCTTATTTAAACCCAAATATCTCATAAATTAGTAGATCTATATATTTAATATATACTTTCCCTTGAAAGTTGTATATTTTGTAAATTGAGTTTATATGTTATTTCTCTTTTCTTTTCAAAAATTCCTTTTGTTTGAGCCATTTAATATTTTACCTTATATTAGGTCTGTATATTTAATATGTTTACTTCCTCTTTTATGTCTGTAAAATTAATTAAATTTTAATACTTATAAATTTGATAGATTGACTTAATTGGCATAAATCATATTGATATTATTTATTTTCAAATCTATATAGTATAAATTTATTCTTCTACTAAGACAATAATAATATATATTATTGTTGCAAGTTTATATTATTATTTATTTAAAACTAATTAAGCCCAAAAAAAAAATTAAATTATATATTTATTTTATTTAAATGAATAATAGATTGCACCAACTTAAAATTTCAGGTCCGAACTTGCACTATTTAACCCGAATTAGCGACCACGAACGCTCGACATTAATGATACAATCGTCCAGATTTTGGTTATAACGTTTTACTCGGACCTCGGATTAATGCGATTCTTGCGGCATTGGAAAGAAGACAGCGAGCTTTACAATTTTATGTGAAATAGTCATTTCACGAATTTGACGTTTTAGAGGTCAAAATAGAGCAACAAGTCGGATTAAATTTTGAATGACTTAAGGCTATTCGAATTTAATATTATTTTCTAATTCTCATGATCAAAGTTCCTGTGTATATTATATCTTAAGGTCTTTTGATCGATGGTCATGATAAATCATAACTTAATAAGTATAAATACTATTTAATTTAATTATCTAATTATTATATATATATATATCTCAATTTTATCGCTTCAACGCGACCTCTTCGATAATACAAAGTGTTAGAATTTCGATGCCTTTATGAAATCGAACTCTGACCTTTACGATTATCGAAATCACACTTATAACCCTATTCTATAATTATATTGGTGTGGTATGTAAATAAATATAAATATAAGCATAATCAAAATTTAAGTATAAACCGTTCTGTATATGTGATACTTTTGTATTTGCAACTTAATCAATTTATACGAGTTAAGAATATGTTAGATCATGAGTACCAGAGTGTATGAGATCATGCCTACGCTTAGGCGTGGTGATTCGCTGAGATGGTATCGAAGCGAGGAATACACCATATTCACATGCCTTACAACTCATGGTGGAGACATGTGGCGAGTATACAGGATCATGATCTTATCACCCCGAGTTTTAATACGAGAGGATAAGATATGAGATATGATACGAGAATCGGGCTTTGGGCCTTTAGCTGTGGTGAAGTTTCTTTTACAGTCACGTGAAACTCGGTATATTGGCGTCCATGTACGGATGCAACACCTCTATGATAGTATAAACTATCATACGAAGTATATCCAGGTTACTACGAAACCTTTTATTTGAGAAGCGTGAATTATAAAGGTTGCCTCACTATAATTTATCATAGGATTAAGTATAATAGTATAATAAGATATGAGTATGAGATAAGATAAGTTATGATACGAGTATGATAACAAGACATCGCCAAAGTGAAAGATAAAGAACTTAAGTCTCAGACGTCTGCTCTCATGAGCCACAGAAGGACAACAACGTCTTTCAGCCAAGACGGATCTCTGGGAGAGATTATGAGTATGAGTGCGTTATGAGTGAGTTTGGCCGTTATGTCTCCCCATTGGTTGGCCATTATGGTCTTGCAGTTATGATATGAGTTTTACGATATGCATGTGATTTTGTCTCTTTTGCTATCTGTTTTGAGATATTATGTTTATCACTCACAAGATGTACCCACAATGCACCTGAGTAGTATGGGACGGATTGGTGGTGTATCCCACTGAGTTTACATGACTGAGTAAACTCATCCCACGATAATCTAACAGTTGCAGGTGATTACGCTGGTAGAGTAGACGCCGACCATCTAGATCTCGCCGACGCTGATTTCATTGATTCCGTGGGCGTTGAGTACCAGGAGCCTTTGGAGGGCGACGCTGTCGATTATCAGGAGGACTACGGTGCTGATCTTGATTCGAGTGCCGATTGCTGATCATTGTGGACTTGGTATTGAGTTTTATTGATACTAGTATTGCGGATTTTATAATTTATTTTATCAGATTTGTCTCCGACTGGATTTACATTTTATTGGTGGATTGTGATTTTATCATACTTATTTAGTATTTATGATTACATTTATATCCCACCCTATTTGTTGGATTTCACGAATTTTCTGGAACCATTATTGCGCGAGAACTCTGATTTGGTATATGTTCGCTTAGCATATCCGGGATATGTGCGAGTCATAACTCGAAATCTAGGCCTTCGGGATGTGATAGAATTTCGGGTCGTGACAAAGTGACATGACAACATTTGAAGTCGCTGGCATTTGAAGTCGCTGCGGTGACGTGGCCACATTTGGAGTCAAGGTGTGGTTGCTTGTCTCCAATCTTTGACTTCAAATAAAGCATATAAAATTTTTTTAATTTCAAAACCTTTTTAACAGCTAGTTTTTATTAAATATAATTTTAAACCCTCATTTAAAATAACTACATTTGAATTAAAAAAATATATTATTATTTTAAAGTCGGCCTCAACTCTGAAATCCTTGACACTCATTTGACTACAATTTCAAATTCACATATGGATTTGAAGTCTAGATTGAACATGATTATATTTGACTTCAACGTCAAATATGATAACGTGAAATTAATGTCTTGGGTAAGAGCATGTCGAACCCACAATATTATTTCCACGTCATAAACAATCATATATGACGTTAAAGTCAAATATTAGCATGTCCAATCCAAGTTTCAAATCCACGTAGATTTAAAGTTGCAGCCAAATAGGTGTTCAAGATGTCAGTCAAGGTTGACACCGCCTTCAAAATAAAAAAAAATATTTTAAATTTCAAATATAGCTGTTTCAAATGAGGATTTTGACATCAACTTTAAAATTAAAAATTAATTTCAAATACAGCCATTTTAAATGGAGGTTTTAAGTTACATTTAACAAAAACAAACTATTGGAAAAGAGGTTGAAATTAAAAATTATTTAAAAAGCATCCCTTGAAGAAGAGTAACCATACCTTAACTTCAATTGTGGTCACTATCATCATAATCCATTGAAATGTTGCCACATCACCGTATGCGAAATCATGGTTTGGACATGCTTGTGAGAGATATAACTACCTATTCATTCCTTCTATTGAGGTGTACTGCCATTTTAAGGGGTGCAAATACCATGGAGTCGTTGCACTTTTTTTATGGGTAATGGAGTGATCGCACTTACTCTTTGGATACAGTTACATTCTATATTATTAGGAAATTCAGGTTGTGCTAGTTGCAAGTTTGGAATTTTCGTTGCATATTTTATTTTTTTAGTCTGGCTTTGTGATTCCGAAGTTTCTAAAGTGCATAGGGGAAGCTAGGCTTCCATTTCGGCTGTAATTCTTTCTTTTAATATATATATATATTCTCACGAAGGCCCTCCAGAATATTCTTTGGATATCACTCGGAGCCCAAGTGTATTGTTTAGATCATATTTGAATATTTTTTTTTAAAACTCATCTCTATCATATATTTTTGAGCTTAGAATCTTAGACTATTGAAATCAATCAAATATTGACTTATATTTTTTTCTAAAAAAAATTGATCTAAACATTCTCCAGTGCTCCAAGTGGAATCCAAACAGTGCTTTGAGTACTCCTTGTGGGCCTTGGAGGACGAAATCGGCTCCACTTAGGACATGAGTGCCATGTGGCACCCAAAATTACACTTTGGTCCAGCTTTGGGACGGTGGACACAAGTTTAACTATCCTTTAGTAAAAAAAAAAAAATAATTTTTATCTGTCTCTTCATGTTTTTTAATTAAATATTTTAACATATAAAATATCTTTAGACAACAAAAGGTTTTCTATCATTTAAACTTTGAGAGGAGAGCCTTTGTTTTACTTTTGGATGTAGCCCTCCCCTTAAGATTGTTAATAAGTGTGATCTACTTATAGGTCTTGAGATTGTTCATAAGTGTCATCATTTCAGAGGTGTTAACTGCTTCACGTGGAACCAAACATCACAAGTGCCCAAAAAAACAAAAAGGTTACAACCTTTTATTTTATACTTAACAAGTCAGTTTTACCGTATAAAAAATAATTTAATTTAATTTAAATTTAATATAAAAAAAAAAAGACAAGGTCAGTTTTAAAGTTACTCGTCTAATAGGGTCGGAAATGGTTTACATATTTTTTAAACATGGTCAAGATCATATGTGCTTAAATTCTATTTAATTTCACTTTTAAGTATGCTTTTAGATTATCATAATACCCATGATTTTTAAATGGACCAAGCAATCCGAAATGAGATCTATGGGCCACAAATGAGAAGACTTGATCGATCCAATGATCAGACTTACTGATCTTTCATATATATATATATATATATATGGAAAAGGCCTCCGTCCTTTATGAGAGATATGAAAGACGGTCACCGGCCTCCAACCTTTCACGTAGAGCTCCATGTGACATTCAAAACACTTTTTGAGTGCCACGTGAACCTTGGGTGCATTGCTTAGATCATCTTTGAAAAAAATAAAATTAAAAACTCATCTCTAACGTGTATATTTTGAGCCGTAAAATGTGGACCAATGAAAACCATCAAACTTTGACTTGTGAGTTAAATAATTTTTTTTTAATATTAATCTAAACTGTCCACCTGTACTCCACGTGGCACCTAAAAAGTGTTTTGGGTGCCACGTGGAACTCTACGTGGATCTTGAAGGACAATTACCGTCCTCCAATGGAGGACCTAACCAGCTCCCTATATATATATATATATATATATATATATATATATATATATATACATAAAGAGACAGACCAATCAGTCTTGCTTTAAGACCAATCAGTCTCAATCATAATGAAAAATAAGACTAATTGATCTTTTTCGAGATTGATTGATTCCATATCTGGAAATTGGTCAACCTCAGTATGATATTCATCTACATTGGTAAGACCGATCAATCTCCAATAAGAACGATTCGCAACCAATCGTTCTTATTTTGGCTGAGATCTCATTATGAATACACAATCTCGAAATGAGATCGATCAGTCTCATATGGAATTGATCGATCTCATACGAGGTTGATAGTGATTTTAAGGTTTGGCGCATGAAAAGAAGAGCCAGAGAGAGACCAAAATGTTGGTATCTGAACTATTCAGTCTTGAAATTAAATTGTTCTCATTTTGGATTGAACGGTCGATCACACCGGTGTTTGAGAGAGAAAAAACAGAGGTTGATCAAACCAGTGCCTCTGAGAGAGGGTAATTTCATCCAGTAAAATATTTTAACATGTTTTAAAAAAATATATTTTCTGAAAACACCTATACAGCATTTACAATACGGGGTCTGACCTATCACTATTTACCTGATAGAGTCGGTACCCTTAATTTCTTTTTAAAAAAATTACATGTTTGTTTTGTTCACTTTTAATAGGTGAAAATGAACTTTAACTAAAAGCACGTGTGCATTTGTTTTTAAGTGAGATCGATCAGTTTCATATGACACCACGATCGATCGATCGATCTTGTAGGAAACCGATGGTAAAAGTCTCGTACAAGACGATTGGGGTCTTATATGAGACCAAATCGATCCCCCTAAAAAAATGCCCATGTGCTTTTAGTTAAAGAGTATTGTCACCATAAAAAGTGTACAAAATGATATATATATTTTTTAAAAGTTAAAGTCCTGATCCTCTCAATTTATTTATTTTTTCTTTTATACGGTCATATGGCCGAGACAATATAGACAATCAAGAAAGAGTACACGCATATTAATGTGACAGTTGTGAAGTAGCACTAACGAGAATAATAAGGACAATAACAACAAGAGTAATAAGAATAAATCACAAAAATTAAACTCATACCTTATAAAAACAAAGGAGTGAAATAAGCGTGAAAACTTGAATTCATGACCTCCACCCTCACAATGGTAGGAGTCGACACCCTCACATCTGGTCTAACACCTCTCATTCAAATAAGTTTAAAACTCACCAGGCATGATAAAAACTAAAAGAAATTCCCCTTTTTGGTACTTTGTCCATAGAAAATGCATGTACCATATTTAACGTCTTAAATGCATGTGCGCCAAACTTTCTTAAAAAGAAAAAATTTCCTACCACATTTAATAATAAGCCTAAAGTATATATATATATATATATATATATATATATATATATATATATATATATATATATATATATCATGCCTGTTGGGCCTAATCAAGCCAACGTAGAGGCTACTTAGTTAAAAGTGAGGTGCCTCCCTTTAATGCTTTTGTTCTTCTTTTTTAAACCTAAGGTTGCCCCTTTTACTTTTGAGCTAGTATCAGGTATATGACCGTCACTTTTGAGTATTTGTGTCATATGACCCTATTGGAGACACTCTTGATACTCACGTCACTTTTGAGTATTTTATAAAATCATCATGTGTTTCATGCCATTTGACATTCATGATCTTTAGATTTATTTATAAAAAGATAGGAATGAAAATAATCTCGATCGCCATTAATTTTAGGTGATATTGATTTGAATTAAATGACAAAATTATTTTTCATCCCAATATGTTACACTAAAGAACTTACATCATCATACACCCATCAAATGAGAGGCATGTTAATTACACATGAAATACATCTCAAAAAATGAATCGAGTACCAAGTCACTCAAATACGTGATACTAACTCATTTCTTTTACGACCAGGGATTTAAATCTCGCACAAAACCAGACGATTTGGTTAAGACAGCTAGTGAAATGGTAGCGTTCAAAACAATAACCATACCGTGACTCATACCGTGCCTCATGCACCCCTCAAAATGACACCCTTGTCGCTCCAATTCAAGTGCGGGTTATCTCTTACCCCTCCGGAAATTCGCCTTGAGATGGGCAAGATTTAAATAATCTTCCTCATATTTGGCATGATTTTTTAAGCCCATGCTTAAAGATTTTCTTTGTGAGTTGGTAATCTGATACGCTTTGTGAGTTAGTAATTTGATAAGCTGGCAACATCAATGACTTGGTGCTCCGGCCAATTTTTGGTATGTGTGACACATATAATCAACATGCATGTTGTATGATATGTTTATCATGATCTAAAGATTTTTAGTGTAAAAAATTTGGACAAAAAATAATTTCGATCATTTGATTCAAAGTAGTCAATTGCCCTTAATTTACAATGGCATTTGATGGGTTGAACTAAATGGTAGAGTTTTTTGTCGCAATCTTTTACACTAAATATCTTTAAATCATGATTCATATAGATCATCATAGCGCGCATCCCAAAAGTGAATAGAGTACAAGGGCACCTGGTGCTCAGGCTGCTTTACATAATACTTAACTTCTTTTACCTAGCGTTTGACTGAACTTTATATAACAGATTACTCATCTAATATCAGGACCGTACAACTTAAGGGCCACGTGGCATTAGTGTTGGCCACTCCGGAGCTATCCTTGGCAAAAATAAAAATAAAAATACACAGATTGAGAGATTCAAATCATCCGATGTGTGCATTCTAATAAGACCAGTTACGGAGTAGCTGTTATGCTCCACAGATGGACTTTATTTTTTCCTGATGTCTTCTTGATGATGATGTACTACTTGGATTAATAAATAATTTATCTTTGATGGGTGGTCTCACCATCATGATCGAAAAAATGGACCGCACATTCACTCGACCTTGTTACATGTGTAAACATTATAATGCATGGAAGTTCATGCATGTCATAAGATTTGATGGTCATGCACTCAACTTTTCCGTCCATGATGATAAGACTACTCATATTAGACAGCTCTTAGTAAAATATGCATATAATTTTGCATAAGAATAGATGGTTAGACACCTATGAGGCGATATTTCAGGTAGTATGTTGCCCTCATTGTTTGTAGGGGTGGTGGTGGACCGGAGACTAAGTATCCTCGCTTGCTTCCCTCCTTTATCTTTACAAGGTGTAGGTTTGGTTTGTATGATTTATCATCACCACTCTTGTTGGTGTTGTCCCCACCACTCTTGTTTGTGTTTTCCACAACTGTCACATCGATATGCGTACACTCCTCATCAACTGTCGAGACTCTCTCGGACATATAACCGTATAAAAAAAAATTAGAAAATAAAAAATAGATAGTTAGACACCCATTATTGATGGTAAAAACAGAACTTAACTTTATTCTTAATTTTTATATTTTAATATTTTTATTTAAATCACAATTTTATCTAATTTTTTATTACTTTATCGTTTAAATAGAAATCATGCATCACTCTCTCCGAGACACGAACGTCTTAGAATGGGCCCTGTCGAAGATATTTCTGAAATTTTAAATCACCGTAACACACCCCAAATTGAAACCGAACCGAAACGAACCGAAATGAATCGGTTTAAGTTCGGTTCCGTATATTTTTTTTTACCGACACCAAAACAGAAATATTTCGTTTTAATGGTTCGGTGTAGGTATTTTTACTCTTTTTTTAATGTATTTTTTTAATTTTTTCGGTTTCTCCGAATTTTTTATATCTTTCCGTTTTCTCATCCTAACCCTCGGTTTTCGGTCTTCGCCACCCTAAACTAAAACTGAACAGGACCGGAATCCGTTTAGTTCGGTGTTTTGTGGTTTAAAGTCCGATTCAATATCCCCTGTTTTCGGTTAGGTATCGGGGTTCTGTTTAGGATTTGCATCCCTGTATCTCAGGGAAAATAAAAGCCGGTCATACCAACCCCAAAACTGATAACATAAAAAATAAAAAAAATTATAGCATCTCTATCTGTGTCTCCAGGGGACCGGTATCTGCAGCCAAAGATTCCGTCTTGACAACGAGGGTTTTGCGTTTGAAAACTTTTAATTGCCTGGAAGATTGGGCCAAAAAAGATCTCCGCAGTCTGCTTCAAGACAGTGAGCAGGTTTTACTTGCGAAAATTCTGATTGGGGAGATTGTACCTTCAGTTGCAAATACCGGTTCCTATCTATCCAACAAATAAACTGAAAATCCAAACAAGTAGAAAGACATTAGAGAGGGAGTTTGAAGAAAGCTTACTTACTTTGGAGCTCGTACATGAAAAAAATTCCAACGTTTCTTGGATTCCAATATTGCGTAGGCTCTGCTCTTCTTCCAAATCTTACTTGTGATCTAACTTAGTTTCTTTTTTTTCTTTTTATCTGTTTTGAGAAGTGATCTAACTTGCTTCAATTTTACCCTATTGTTTTTTCTGCAGCTTTTTTGTTTTATTTACTATTCACAATTTTGGGCAGTGTTTTGATGCTTTATGTCTGCTACTTGGCTGACATAATGAATCCTATCACGTGATTTTCTGCCTACTACTTTGACTTTTAGCTTTAGGGACTAGGGCTCCCCATTGGACCGGGTAACCCGACTTTAGTTTGTAAACTAGTTGGACAAATATATATAGGAAATTTTGCAAATACTCTCTATCGCATAGTCACAAAGATCGCCGAAATTTATGAAAAACTTTTTTGGGAAATGAACAATATACCAACAAATGGCGAATTTTTGAAAAATTCTGTAAAATCATCGAAGTTCGCAAATAATTCGGCAAATCCACGCCCATTGCCGAAGCCGGCTTCCGCCCTAAGTTACTTTGTACTTTGTTGGCTACTTGGCTATTGCAACTTAAAAGTTAAAAGCTTTTAAAAGCTTTTAATATTTTATATATATATATATATATATATATATATATATATATATATATATATCTAATAATCTAAAAGTTAAAAAGTTAAAAGGTGAAAGATAAACCCTCCTCTCTAAGATTCTCTCCGTCTCTCCTCAGGCAAACGGCAAACCCTGCTCCTCTAGCTCTGTGGTTCGTCACCGAAATCTTCTCGTCACCAAAGTTAGAGTCTCTGGACGGCTGGTGTCACAATCGCAGATTTTTGAGATGAGTGCACGGCACGCATACACACATAGGTATATGTGTTTCACAAGGAGACCAAAACGATCCAAAACACATTAAGTGTGTACATGGGAAACACACTAGTATATCCCTAACTTATAGATATATAAGTGAAAGAGAGAGAGAGGAACCTTTACGTAACTCTATTCTAACCTAAATAGAGAGAAAGAGAATATAGAGAGAAGGAAGAAAAGAGCCTGGTAGAGAACTAGGGTTCGTTGAGACTTAGGTCGGCAAAGGACATCAGAGGAAATGACGGGAGGAAGAACCAGGGAGGCCGGATAGCCTAGTAGATATTCAAATCATAAATCGGACCTGTGCGTGATTCATCGTCAGAGGTACATTAAAGACATGATAGATGCCTAGGAATGCTTTAAATAGTAGGAAGAATGTTGGTTAAATATTTCTTTTTAGGAGATTAAGGTAACATGAAGGGAGGAAGCATGTTCTCGATCCGATCGAGGAACAAAATCATCGTTCCTCGCTCGAGCGAGGATGAATAGAAAAAAATATAACTCTGGGCTCGCTCGAGCGGTCCCCAAAACTAAAGGGAAGCTCGCTCGAGCGAGGGTCCACAATAAAGATTCGAAAGCTCGATTTAACCGCTCGAGCGACCTCGATTTAACCGCTCGAGCGAGGTCAAGAGACCGCTCGAGCGAGGTCAAGAGACCGCTCGAGCGAGGTCAAGTGACCGCTCGAGCGAGGTTAATTAGCCGCGCGAGCGAGGTCTGGTGACCACTCAGATCTTGGTTGCTAATATAAGAAACTTGGGTGTCATACACCCCAATGACCTTAGATCATTCTAAAACTATTTCTTTCTCAAATGTAGGTTGATGCATTATAACCCTCTAAGGGCGGGCGTGCCTTGAGATTCGTCGAGGTAGGGAATATTCTCGAAACATGTGCATTATTTTGTGAACTCATATGTGTAGTATAGTCTATGTAAATAGTGTATATTCCATAAACCCTCATGATAAGGGTGTGTGTGTGTGTTACAATGTGGAAAATCCTGAGGTCCCCAGGGGACGAGAAATACAATAGAAGCAAGTGGCATCCCAGGGATGCGTAAGAAAACAAACAGAGAAACAAAGGTAACGTGATAAGGCCTAATGTAATATATTTAGCACAATCACGGTGAATAACTATATGTAAAGCACATTGATATTTTTATTATTTAAGGTTGATTAGAATACCCCACCGACGTGGCGGGATACCCACGACTGACTCGGCAGGATATCCGTGACCGGTACGGCGGCCAATCCGTACATTTATAACACATCCCAGGGATGTAGATTGAGAATTGACCCCGCCACCTATGAGAAAAGGGGCTCGGGCAGTATTCCCAGGGAATACACACAACAACTGTCTAGTTAGACGACGATGGCGGGTATTCCATCGGGGCTCGATGCTATATTGCTCGAGGACTACTTAAGTTAAGATTTAAGTGATTAGGCCAAATTCACAATCAAACCTATAAGGAGAATAAACAAAAATATGCTAAGTATTGGTCGGAACCATTGGGTTATTCCTGTTACTCAAATTGTTGTACATAAGTGTTTCTTGAAAATTCTATGCTGGTTAGGTTACTGACATATGTGTGAAGAATGATCTATATGTTCTTTTGTCTTTCCTACGGAGCTAGGATGTAGCTCACCCCTTAGACTATACGTCGCAGGTCCAGGACTAGCGGCAGCAAAGACTTCGGGAGAAGTTAATCCAAGGGCCTCGGTGTTCGTGGCCACAGAAGAGTCGGAACCTCCTCCCGAGGAATTCTTCTAGGAAACCCGCTGCATACTTTGAGAGTGAGTTGAGAGAGTATTATGTATGGCTTGGTATATTGAGCCTCTTTATTTCGAATGCTTTAAATTCTGTCTCTTGATTAAACATCTAGGGTGAATAATTATCTTTTAAAAATTGGGTATGTCCTTATGTCCATGAATTGGCATGGGACAAGGACAGCCTTGCGAGATCAACTATATTGTCTTTTATTTCGATTTAGAGTAGTCGCATGTGCTTAAATTACAGTTTGGTTGTATATATCGACGAGTTATGATATGAAGTTAAGGCACGGCCTTGGAGGTCGTGCAGATGGCACAGATTTCGGGATGCCGAAATTCGGGCTGTCACAGCTGGACCACTGATTTTTGCTCTGGACGGGCTGGGGACCTCTCTCACCTCCTCTATCATCGGCCAGCCACTGCCTCTATCGCCGGCCAACCACCTCAAGCCAGAGGTATTTTCAGGGTATTATTTTGGGTTTTGTATTTTTTTTATTAATATTTTTTAATGTATTATTTTCATATTTTGGGGTTTTTATTGCTTCTTCTTATAAGTTTTTAAATCATAAAATTATATATATATATATATATATATATATATATATATATATATTTATTTATTTTTAATTATATTTTTTAAATTTTTAATTTTTTTATTTTCTCGAATTGTTCCAGAACTTCTCGAACTTTGCCGGATTTTTTCGGATTTTAACTTTGTAAAATTATTACCAAACCCTGATTTTGTGACTATGCTCTAACGTATGCGACGGTTAGCCTATTTACTATGTAGTCCCTGTTCCCTGAACAAATAACCCCTCGCCCTAATGGATTTTAAGCTGTTGTTCAGGTCAAAAAAGAAAGTCATGATTTAGGTATGTAGAATGTTTGAAGGCAGAGAGGAGAATGCGCCCAGGCGTAGAGATATCTTTGTGCCTATTGCTATGGGCGCCACATGTAACACATTTTTGTGAAGTAGTCGGTTACATGGGGCCCACTTTACTAACTAGGGTTAAAACTTTAAAAATATTTTAAAAGTTATATTTCCTTTCAGCCATTATACTAGACTTTTTTAAAAGTTTCTTTATTTTCTCTTTTTTCTCCCTTTTTTTAAGAAAGTAACTGACTTACTTTTTCTAATATATTTTACCAAAAAATGTGGGCCTTCGGCAGCAAAGCGTTGGCACTCTGGTAGTAAAGCATTGGCACTCCGGCACTGCCAACCTGATAGCGAGGCGTTGGCATCCCAATTGCGAAGCGCTGACACCTCGAGAGAGAATCGCTAGCACCCCTTTAGTGGAAAGGAGGTGGGTTGGTGGAGTTCTTACACCCAAGTGGTCAAACAAAGGGTATTTCAAAAAGTTTGGTGGAGTTCTAACACTAACGTGGTCAGGCGAAGGGTATTTTAAAAAAATTATCTGCTTTTTTTAAAACAAAGGTAACAATAACATGGTTAAATGATTATAAAGCAACACCCATCACTTGACAAAAAGACGCTACGTGTCACGCCCATATCAATAGGCATAGAGATATATCTATGCTCGGGCGCTCTCTCGGGCATCATGTTTGAATGCTCTTATTTTAACTATAGGCATCTCTATTTAGTTGTCATTTCAAATAAAAGAAGACATCTTTTTATTCTTCCTTTAGCCGGTTGCAAACGAAGTCCTTTAAAATTCTAGGTCGCTCGGCCTCGCTGATTATCGGTAAGAATCCCAATCGCCTTCGTTCGGTCTCGCCTGCTGTCGACATCACTCACTAAAAACCACCTCGTGAAGAATATCCATATGATCATCAAAATCCTCCAAAAATAGCCCTCATCAAAATCAAGGACAATGTTACTTTAATCAGATGCACATCATAGATCCACAACCTATAATGTTTTTGTGTGATTTTTATCGTGGTTAAAGTCAAAAAATGACCTATGATTTGGTCAAGATCTGTAACGACCTGAAATCCCCCTTAAAGATATAGGTGAAATTTCAAGTCGCTACTCATATATCAATTACTTAAAACAGACATTAAGCTTGATGATACTTGAAAATTGAGACTAATTTTTTTTTTTTCTTTTTAATCAAGTTGAGAAATAAAAAATCAGGTACTTGGAAAAAAGGGCAACATATAATAAAGTCATCTTCAACATTGCAAGTAAACCGTACTATGCAATAACTTTATTTAATACTCACAGTGAGTCAAACAGAGGAAGAGAGTCTCAAGATGCTTGTCAACTATCCTTTGTCTAGTCCTTATCGGCTCCTCACTCGTACATGATTGTAAAATATGTCGACATAAGTCGAGGGATGAGCATTTCGCAAGGTGCTTAGTAGGGATAACCATCGAGCTCAAAAAGCTCGGTTTAATCATAATATGGTCGTGTCTTAAAATTTCCAACTTAATATATAATTTCATTACATATTGCTATCATATTAAAATATGTGACTTCCATATTTCTTATATAAAACATGCGACTGGGTTTTAGAAGTTGCCTACGTATCCTAATCAGGATCAAGTCGGCCGTAGTTTTAAACTTATCATATTCATAATAAACATTTAAGCATAAAGGTGGGGGCCCATAATGTAGTAAAAGTCACAGATATCACTCGACCCAACTATCGCATCTTTTCATATGGAATCAATTCTATATGTTCTATTCTCTATAAGGAAAACATTCGGATTTGATGACTCGATCCGGTCTTGTAATATTCTGTAATGGTAACTACACCATGAGTAGGATGTAACATATCTTAATCTTATTGTTGAATTCGTAATTTACTTATAACGTGTTAAGAGTTTATCATTTTCACAACTTACGTCTCGCATCATGTCTTAGCTTATTTCGCCTACGACTTAATTTCCGTGGCTTATCTTAGCTTATGTTGACTACCACTTAGGTCTTCTGGCTTATCTTGATTTATCTTATTTTAGCTTATCTATGACTTAGTTCTCGCGATCATACTTTTAAGTTCACGGCTTAGGTCCCGCTCATCTTCTTATTCTTGTAGGTTCATGGCTTAGGTCTCATTCAATTTTTCTTAACTTGGTTTAACTTATCTCCCTTATTCTTAACAAAGAACATATTCATCATAGCATGACCTTAAATCATAACTAAAAATAGCTTAGGCGAGTGGATAATAGCCTAAGACTACGTATATTAAGACGAGAATACCTATCGTCAATAGTTGGCCAACTCATATCATCGGATGCGAACATCTTACTATGTCACCGAAGGTCGTAGGCTAACAGCTCTATAAATTATGCTCTGTCTTAACCTATTGCAAGCGCATAATAAAAATTGCAGCGCTAGTATAGGATCGTTCCCATGATGAAGGTTGATTTCTGAAAACTTTTATTTGCCTTTAAAAAATAAAGAATGATTATTTAAACTAAGGTGTATGAAAATAAATTGCAGAAAATAAATCTAAATCCTCGTCCTTCCAGATTTTTCAATTAGTTTCCTTCAGTCCCTAGATGTTTACAAATTTAAAAACTGTTACACTTATTTGCAGTCTTCCAAAGTTTAGGCGTCAATTAAAAACTAGAAATCTGTAGATATTTATGAAAAGAAAATACGGTTACACTAATATCCTCTAATTCTCAACTTTAGTCATCAATTAAAATCAAGAAAAGTTGGATGTTTATAAAGCAAGAAAAATGCATAAAAATAAATTTAAACTAGAAAGCAATAAATTGATCTTCCATCTCCCAATCGCAGTCGTCAATTGCTTTGAGAAACTTCGAATACTCTACTTTACTTTTGATCTTCGGGTTTCCCAACCTCGGTTGTCAATTGTGATTGAGAGACCTTGGATTCTTATTCTGGGTGTCGATCTCTCTTATTTATAGATACATAAGAGGTTGGTTTATATTATTTGAATTCTAATTAAAGTAAACTACTAAAACAAGAGATTCCTAAAATTCTAAACTTCCTAATCCTAATCCTCATTGCTTGGAATAGTAGATGCGTGCATAATTCTTCTCATAATTTCCAGCAGCAGATATCTTCGGGATTTTTGTCAATCTTCTCACATTTGTAGAGGGCAAGACTTCTAATTTAAGTGTTCTTCTATTCTATGCATGGCGGTGCAACTCTTCACATGATTTCCAGCAGTAGTACGAGCTTTAATATGACAAAATCGAAGTTACGATTTTGCTTTTTTTCTTCTAAACGATTCCTTGCTCTCGATCGATTGTAATCACCTCTTTTTCTCTAATCTTTGAGCTTTCTTTTGCAGAATCGTAAGTATGATTTCTCTTTATTCTCTGGCTTAAACTTATCAAAATTACGATTTGAGTCGTAATCTTTCTTTTTAGATTATTCGGGCAATTCTTCTACTACAATTTGAATCATATGTACTTGTGATCATCTTTCTACTGCTTTAGAAGCGTATTTTGGCAAAGTTTAACACTTTTACTCTTTTCTGCATACTGTTCTAAATATCTGCACATGGATATATTGTTAGTAGCAAATTAGAGTCTAGCATCACTAAGTTAAGGGTATCAAAATGGTAAATTATATGATTTATCATACCCCCAAACTTAAGTTTTGTTAGTCTCTGGCAAACAAGAAAAGATAAACTAAGTAATTACAAATTTAAACGTCACTTTCGTAGGGAGCATGATTGCATTTAGCAGATGCAACAAGCCTGTAAACCCCTAGGTGATCCCTAGTGGAAGAGTTGTTGATTTGTGCTGAAATATGACTATATTTCGCATCTTAATTCCTACATTTAGCTATCCGATGAAAGCTATCTAACGGCCGTTATATAATTTTAGTGGTTTCAGGTGTTTTTGACCATTGGATCTTGAAAAAATATAAAAGAGGATAATTAAGGGTTGCATAAGAACATTGGACCAAGAAGCTAGCAAAAACACTAAAATCTATGAAAATGATTGATTGGCCCAGCATCCACTAGAAGAATGAAGATGTTACCTGTCCTTGTCAATCGATTGAAAACCAAATTTCAATCGATTGACAAGGATGACAACTTTTCCCCCCTTTTACTTTAAATTTGAATTAATTCAATCGATTGATATTTGAACTCAATCGATTGAATTCCAATTCAAATGATTTCACCAAAAAGTGAATTTGAACTCAATCGATTGAGAATTGAATTTCAATCGATTGAACCTATTTTGGAAGTTATCCTATCCGCTCCCTATAAAAGTAATGCTATGGCTTAGGGTTAAGAGGGCTCTCGGCTGGTAGAAATTTCATAGGTTTTTCATAGCATTTCTTTATACTTTTTGAATCATAGTTTGTAATGAGGACAAGAGCATTGTAAGGATAGATTTTTTGATAAATAAAAGAGCATATTTTATTGATGGCTTCCGGTTTGCATCGGGCGTGTAGATTGAGGATGAGCGGCTAAACACCCTCGTTCAAGGAGGACGCGACCCCTAGACAAGTAACTGATTTATTATTAATTCTATAATTTCTTATCATTGTTATTGAATCATTCTGCTAAGAAGTGTGTGCTTAATAGAATATCATCAAATGCTCATTTATAGTCACCGATCTTGGTTATCGACGACCATAAAAGGGTCATTCCATCTAGATTTGTTCTTGCAGGCCGATCTAGGCTGGCGAGTGATTGATTCTTACTACTGTGATTTTGAATTTGAGATACGCTATGCCTTTCACATGATTCATGCCGCATTAGGATGAGTCATAGCGTTTGGATAGGGTATGCCGGATCAACAATCACATTCTTCACGATTCATTTTTCTTCTTGATAAATAATGGTACATTGGTGTGGTATGAAATCGTGTGATTAATTGTAGAGAAGCTACACATCTAGGTTTAGCAAACTCCTTGATCATCTCTTAATTATCAATTTCTTTGTCATAATTTGTTCTTCCGTAGATTAATTTACGTTTATCGTTCTAGCATCGTGTGGTAATAGCTTAACAAACCAACTTTCTCTCCCTTGGTACTCTCTTGGGTATCTTTGTTATCTTTAAAATTAATTTAATTATGCGCTTCCCTATGGGTACGACACCCTTGATTTCACCGTGCTACAACCGATCTTATGCACTTGCAAGGGTACACTTTAAAAATCGATCAAATTTTTGGCACCGCTGCCGGGAAGCGACGCAATTTTATTGATTTTTTTTTTAAGGGATTTGTGTTCTCTGATTGTCAGTCAATCGATTGAGTTATCTTCTTCAATCTATCGATTGTGTTCTGTGTTTGCTTTGCTCACTGTTCTTATCAATCAATTGATTTGAAAGAATCAATCGTTCGATTTTGTTGTTAATTATGAATAGTTCCCTATTTTTTATTTTTTTTTAAATTTGAAATTTTGAATTTTGAAATTCAAATTTTGAATGTTGAATTTTAATTTTTAAAATTTTGAAATTTCAAATTTGAATTTTAAATGTAAAATTTGAAATTGAAAATTTAATTTTAATTGTAATTTTAAAAATTTAAAATTTTGAATTCTTGAACTCGGATTAAAAAAAATAAAAAAATAAAAAAATAAAACAACATTCAATCTGTTCGAATTCTGACTACTGTCCACTATAGAAGTCAATCGATTGATTTTTCACTGTCAATCGATTGAGTTCTAGGATATCAGTTTCCAGTTTGTTCACTGTGGAAACCTTTGGGATTTTATCAATCGATTGACCTTTCTGTTTCAATCGATTGACTAGGCCTCTGTTGTTTACCATTTTAGTTGCATTTCCCGTTCTGTCCAACCTGATTTTTGAACCTCAATCGATCGATTTAGACAAATCAATCGATTGATTGATAAAATCATCTTTCGGAACACTGTTGTGTTTGTTTCAATCGATTGATTATGTTAATTCAATCGATTGAACTTGAGCTGCTTCATTGTTGGGTGTACTTTTGGTTCGACAATCCTTGTCTTGGGTGAGTGGTGTATGAGCTTTACTCGATCTCATCACCCACATCTACAATCGTTGAATCATGAGATTGAAAGGTCTTGCAGAGTGAATCATAGAAACCATAGGCTGCAGCGTTATCACACTGAAACGATGGCAGATCAAAGACAAGGACAAAATGAGAATAATAATGAAAATGAAAATGAGAATCATGATGAGGACCCATGAACATTTGAGCAATACAATGATCCTGATCTTTACGAGAATCGGGATAGTATCCTGCATGCTCCCATCCTAGGAAATCATTATGAATTTAAGTCGGCAATGATTCAAATGTTGCCAATTTTCAACGGGTTGAGCAATGAAAATCCATATACTCACATGAACGAGTTTATGGCAGTGTGTAAAATGTTCATAGTACATAATGTTTCTGTTGAGATAGCAAAATTATGACTTTTTCCCTTCTCTCTAAGTGATAAGGCGAAAACTTGGTTCTTTTCATTAGAACCAAGATCTATCCGGAGTTGGACGGAGTTTCAACTTGAATTCTTGAGAAAATATTTCCCCATGAGCAAAACTAATGAGTTACGTCAAAAGGTTCTGATCTATGCCTAATAACCTACGAAAATATTTCATGAATGCTGGGAACGGTTTAAAGAATTAGTCAAAAGTTACCATAATCATCATATTCCAAGGTGGCAACAAGTTCAAAGTTTTTACAACGGGCTGATTCCAGAAGAAAGACGCATGGTAGATGCATCCTGCGGGGGATCATGTGACACGAAAGAGGCTAAAGAAATTTGGGCATTGTTTGAGACATTATGCCAAATTTCAATGCAAAATAAGACTTTGGGGTGAGCTAACCTGAATATGACAACTAAATCTCATGTGTTGATAAAAGGTGGGCTTTATGATGTCAACAACAATACTTCAAATTTATAAAAAAAAGTTGATATGTTGTCCAAACAAATGAATATGTTGTTAGTCGCAATAAAACAAACTCAAACTGCCATTTCCCCTACTGTCTGTTCAATTTGTGAACACCCAAGTCATATGGCTAGTGAATGTCTAGCCACTCTGATGATCTTTCCTGAAGAACCTACTCCTCAAGAGCAGGTGAATGTGACTCAATCGTATCATCGGCAAGATAGGAATGTGCACTCCAACACTTATAATCCAAAATGAAAAAATCACCCTAACTTAGGAAGGAGAGGATTAAACCAAACTGGACAGGTGAACCAGGTAGTGAAGATCTAACACATCGAGTGGACAACAAAGTTTTCGTCAACAGCAGAATTCAAATTTTCAACAGAACTCAAACTTTCAACAGAATTCGACTTATCATCACCCGAATTATGAGGGAAAAATCAAAATTTCAATCAAACTCATACTTTCAGTTCGAGAGATTTTGATTTGGAAGCGAAGATCATACAGAATGTGCAAGTTCTTCAATAACAATCTATGCAAGCCTTTCAACAGATGTTGAAGGACCACTTAGGTCAATGGACTAATCAAATTAGTCAAAGAGAGGAAGGCAGGCTTCCCAGCCAACCCATCAACAACCCTCGAGGTCAAGCACCGTCTAATGAAGGACCATCGACTAGCCATCAGTTGAAAGTCGTCACTGTATTAAGAAGTGAAAATTCTAATGGAATTTAAAGAAGAAGAAAAAGAAGCGGTAAATGACATAGAGCCAAAGATAGGAGAAGAGAGGGAGTCTCCTGAAACTATTCAACTGGAATCTGAAGAAAACTTAGAACTTGAATCCACTCCACATACCCCAAAGGCACCATTCCCTGACTACCAGACATCTCCATTTAGAATGGGGAAGGGTCCGTCAAAAATGGATGAAATCTTTGAAATATTTAAGCAAGTAAAGATCAATCTTCTATTGCTTGAAACCATTAATCAAGTTCCTGTGTATGCCAAATTTTTCAAGGATTTATGCACCCGTAAGAGAAGGACAAGTACACATGTTATAGCCCGGGTTTTGACATCCCGAAACCTGTGCCATCGACACGACCCTCGAGGCCGTGCCCCATATGCCTGCATAGAATATTTGGTATATTCATACAACTAGAAAGCAAAACATGCACTAACTAACAAATACATAACTAAAACTCCAGTTCTATAAGATAAAGTCAAAACATGAAGCTCAAAAGATAGTTCTAATCTCATGCCACTGCATGAGCAAAAGAACCAACCCGAACCATCGGTGACGAACAACCGTCACCCCAGATGGTTTGCTAAAAGAATATCTCACTGAAATTACATTATCTTATACAAAAGGCTGGACATACCAAGCCGTACAATTTCTCTCACAAAAATCTATCAAAGTATGCAGAGGGTCCTCTAGAAGAAATCCTCAAGAGGGGGCTCTGACTCCTCCCCAGGCACGTAATCCGAGTCCTCCGAATCCACGTCTCCTAAAGCAGCGACAACAGCAGCTAACACTGGACCTATGACATATAGTCGAAGGAGTGAGCTACATCTTAACTCAATAGGAAATCAACTGAATGAATATATAAGTCTATCTTAGTCACATATATTCCATAACATTAGAAACATGATTTATCAATAAAAGATAGCTGAAAAAATAGTGAAGTTACTGAAAGCATGAACTAAATGCATTTGTTATTCTACATGTATTAACTTGTTTTCAATTTTATTCTCATAGGCTAGAAGATCTGTCTTGAAACTTAAATAAAATAACTTAAATAATTCCTCGAGCGATATAGCATCGAGCTCCTGATGGAATACCCACCATCGTCGTCCAATTGAACTATATTTCAATGTAACATAACCCAAGTCCCTTTCTCCTAGGTGACGAGACACATAACTCATATACATCCCTGGGATGTCCTGCTGGTGTACGGATTGGCCGCCGTATTGGTCACGAATATTCTGCCGAGTCAGCCATGGGTATACCGTCGAGTCGGTGGGATATTTTATGAACCTCAAATCCATTGTGCAAAATACATATAGTTTATCATCATATAATTGTGCTAATTATAATATTCAAAATTTGTTCAAGGCTCATTTGATTATACATCCCTGAGATGTCACATACTTTCATATGCATCACTCAGATGCTCATATCTCATACACATCCCTGGGATGTCATTCACTTATACTCTTACTAGTTTCTTACTTAGTGTACACACACGCACACAAACCTCTTTAATTCAAATGCTTAAGCTCAATTTTAATTAACAAACAATGACTATGCTCTTAACACACGCATGTACATATCACATCACTACATACATGATTTCGTAATTCAAGGATACATGTTCAAAGTATTTCCTACCTCACGTGTTTTATCCCTAAGCGTCAAGGTTCAAAGTAGCTCTCCATGCTCAAATCCAAGTGCTCAACCTAAAGCATAATCATGCCATACACAAAGCATCAAGAACGATGCAAGAAAGAAGGTACAAGACCCTCCCAAAACTCTACAGTAAAAAACAGAACCCAAACTAAAACAGTCAAAATCGATTAATCGATCCCAATATCAATTAATCGAATTCCCAAATTTGATTAGTCGATCCCAAATCGATTAATCGATCCCAAAATCGATTAATCGATTTTTCAAAACATAGACTTTTCCAGCCACTGGAAGTACCCAGACGATTAATCGATTAATCGCAAACCAAAAATTGATTAATCAAATGTATTTCGATTAATCGGTTTCATGCTCTAGTCTCTAGAATTGATTTCTGACAAAAATCGATTAATCGATTAATCGATTTTGTCAGAAAATGGCCCTCTTCAAGTTGTTCTTCCAACTTTCTTTTCTTTCAAAATTTCTTTTTTTTTTCTATCTCTTTAATTCATCATTTAGTCACTAAATCAAATCTCAAATATCATACACAGTGCAATCTAATAAAGCCTTACCTCAAATCCATCTCATGTTTGATTCAATGGCTTGGGTTAAGGGCTAGGGTTCTTAGCTTCGACTCCAATGAATTCACACACGTTGCCTTCAGAATTAATTATCCTCGCAAGGCCTTCCCGCAAGCTCCTTCGCATTAACCTCTAGGCATTTACTCCCCCTTCCATCCTTACTCTCTCTCTCTCTCTCCTCATCAATCCCTAACCACCCACCAATTCAAAGAGAAATAACTTCTCTTAAGTTATTAAGCTTTTTAACCCAACTCATGCTTTGGTGTAAAACACATACATCTCCAATAGGTATATGTGGCCTTATAAACAGATCCACACTACCCACCTAGGTGTATTTTCACCCCAAGCCTAGTCTAGCCTAAATTGTCAAGTTGACTTTCACTTGGTCAAACTTACAACCAGACTGGCACGTATCCCGAGGACACTATTCTAAGCCCAAAATTTCAGAGATATTACAATACATGTGTCAAAGAAAGTATTTCTGACTAATCAACTCAGTTCTATCTTGAAATTAGAAGCACCACAAAAACTCAAGGGCCCTGCACTCCCAACTGTTCCATTTGTTATAGGTGGGCAGCCAATTGGTAAAGCGCTACTGGATTTGGGAGCAAGTGTCAACATGATCCCATATTCAATATACAAGAAATTAGGACTGGACAAATTCAAATCCACTGCAGCCACACTCCAACTTGCTGATAGGTGAGAAAGAAGACCTAGCTGTGACAGCCCAAATTTTGGCACCCTGAAACTCATGCCATCAGCACGATCCTCCAAACTGTGCCTCATAGATTTGCATGAAATATTGGTATAGCAAGCAACAAATGAACAAGATAAGACGATTAACTGCACAATGTGAAAATAAATATGCTAATCTAGGCATAAACTCAAAAGACGGTTCTACTTTCATGCCGATGCATGTACAGAGAACCGATCCGAACCATCGGTGATAAACAGATCACCTCAGATGGTTCACTAAAAGAATTATATTATTTAAATACATTGTATCTTAAAATAAAGGCTTGGCATACCAAGCCGCACAAAATGCTTTCAAAAATCTCTCTATCAAAGTATACATCGAAGTCTCTCAGAAGAAGTCCTCGAGGAGGAGGCTCTAACTCGTCCCCGGGCACATAATCCGAATCACCCTCCCGAAACCTCAGCAGCAGCAAGCAAAGGACTTGCGACGTATAGTCTAAAGGGTGAGCTACATCCTAGCTCAATAGGGAACAATACAATTGAACATATAAGTCAAATCCTCACATATATTCCATGATATGATAGCATGATGTATTTAGGAACTAAATGAAAAATAGTTTAAAGGGTTACATATGCATTGAAGTTTATTGGCGGTTTACATGTTACATTTATTATCAATTGTTCATGAATTATACTGAATAGGCCTAAAGAAACTTAAATCTTCAACTTAAGTAATCTCCGAGTAATATAGCATCGAGCCCCGATGGAATACCCTCCATCGTCGTCTAAATAGATAGTTGTTATAAATATATATCTTTGAATACTACCCGGGTCCTTTTCTCGTAGGCGACGGGGTCTAATCTCATCTCAACATTCCTGGGATATGCTACTGTGTACGGATAGACCGCCGTAACGATGTGCAGATTGGCCGCCATACCGGTCACGGATATTCTGTGGAGTCAGTCATGGGTATCCTGCCACGTCGGTGGGGTATTCTATTCAAACCTTAAATAATAAAAATATCATGTGCTTTATATAGTTATTCACCGTATAAATGTGCTACTTTATATCAATTAGGCCTTATCAGTCTTTCTTCAATCTTACTTTACAATCTCACTTACATCCCTGGGATGTCTAAATTATTTGCATCACACTGATGCCTTTATCACTTTCTCATCCCCTGGGAATGCCTCATTTTCATATGCTTACTTGGTGTCACACACACACACACATACTGAGAGGATTATATGTTTAAAGCATTTTTACTTTATTGGTGTATCACACACACATACATGGAGATTATATGATTCATTTCATTTCTATATCACTACATACATGCTCTTGAAATCAAAGTACATATTCAAGGTGTTCCCTACCTCACAGCAATTCCGATAATCCGAAACACATCATTATCTCTTAGAGGATCCAATACAACAATTACACGCCAACCTATATTGCATGTATCAAAACACTCTTAGAAAAACCTATAAGAATCTTGACGACCATAGCTCCCAAGAGCAGCAAAAATAGTATAAAAATCTATGTAGTACCTCACGCGAGCGAGCACTGTTCCTCGCGCAAGCGAGCACTAATCATCGCACGAGTGATGATAATCGAGGTATCTGAAGGTCACGCGAGCATTCGCTCGAGTGAGCCTTCTTTTACAAAATATCCTCACTCGAGCGAGCACAGAACATATCTTGGTTATATATAATATATTCATTCCCTCACTCGAGCGGTTATAAATGAGGCACTTGACCTCGCTCGAGCGATAACAATCGAGGCACCTGTAGGTCACGCGAGCCCTCTCTCGCGCGAGCTTCCCTTTCACAAAGGGCCTCACTCGAGCGAGTCCAGAATATTTTAACCTATATAATTTGTCCTTCCTCGCGCGAGCGAGACGTTTTAACCGCTCGCGAGAGGAGTGATCACAGTTATTGTTCGATCTTTTTCGAGAATTCATCTTCTACCTCATTTAATACCCTATTAAAAGCCCATATAATTTAACTAAACAATTAATACTCTATTTAAAGTGCATATAAACGTTAAACACACCTCAAGTCATTAGATCCTATCTGGATTTGATTCAAGATCAACTCAAATGAAGAGAGTTTAAAAAACCCTCTTCCAACCCCTTTCTAGATCATCCACTAACTCAAATCCACAAGATCCTTTCAAATTTTTTCACCATACCCTTCTCATCCCATGTATTTAAGATCCGTAAAGTGGATCTTGTCTCTTAATCACAATAAAACTTCTTCCTCTAATCATCTTTTACAAAACTCTCTCTTCCTTCTTATTTTACTCTGTCTAAGCTCAATATGACACGTATGGGAGACTCCTCCCCCTTTTCTCTTTATCTAGTGAAAACTAGTGTGTTTCACACACACACATATGTTAGATGTTTTACCTTCATAGAGCTCACATACAAGACACCTACACCTAGTGGTATATAAAGTAGGTGTGGTTCACTTGTTCCCCACATACACTCCTACATCGTGTAAATCACACGTGACCTACACGAGTCGCAAAAATCTGGGTTATCACATTCTCCCCAACTTACAAAATTTTCGTCCTCGAAAATTGACAAAACATACCTCACCAATCACACACGACTATGATCCCAATTTCACCTGCATGAAGGCAAAACATATATATAGAAACTACAGGCAAAACATATACATGACTATGATCCCAACTACTCATAACCACACATTCGGGTATTACTACTATATTTTCGAGTACCTGCATAAACCTACACACATCCACACATTTCTTATGCAATTACTTACATTAGGACTAAATGACAGTTTAGTACCTGCATAAAATATACATAGAATCATCATCATGTTTAGTAACAAAAATTGTGACAATCATGTCACGACAGTTTAAAATTTATAATCCCCATCAAAACAACACAAAAATATTCACATCAAAATATGTAAAATATCACATTGTTATTTCCCAAAAAGAATTTTAAATGAAAGGTGGCGATCTAATCATCACCCTGCTCATACTCCTCGTCATCATCATCATCATCATCATCACTTTCATCATCATCCTCCTCGTCATCATCGTCATCCTCGTCACCAACCTCCCTGGCGGTAGTGGCACCAACTGTAGTGGTCCTAGTAGCAGGGCCCGAGCTAGATGCCCCAAAGATAGTACCTAGCATAGTATCAACGTGCTCCTGATACGTCTGTGTAAACGCATGGCCCATGAGGTCAATGAGGAGCGACTCCTGGAACCACTGATGTAGCCGAATCTCCCGTCCTTGCAGGAGGATCTCCCACATCATGCTGTTGTCGGTGGCAAGGAAAAGCTGGGGAGACGAAGTGGAAGGAGCAGTCGGTCCAGTCGGTGGTGGTTGGGCTGCCTGCTGGGCAATCTGACGATCCCGCTTCCTGGTTAGACTATTTTGGAGGCTTTTCAAGTTCCTATTCAGGTCTTGGCCTAGGTATGGGAGTATGTTATCAACAAGGACGGGCTCGTCCTCTCGTATGTGGAAGCCATCTTTTCGGTTGCGTAAGTCAAAAAGGCGAGAAATGAGACGGGCATACGATAGGCGATTGATGGGTGGTGGAATAGCACCCTTCATGTTGCGCCAAAGAGCATGTAAAATGCCCTTGAGAACCACTCTAGGTGCATTAAACCATCGGTTGTGAAAGGCAGAGTGCAACGCACTCAAAAATATGTCACGATGTTCTTGGTCGTGGCTCGTCGGGTAGAATTTTTTTTTAAAAATGATATCAAGAGGCCACATATGTGGCGGCAACTGGAACCGTGTGATAGATTGTCTCAATGCGGTGGTGCTACCCGTAATGTTGGTGACTATTGTCTGAAAAGGTGCCTCTTGGGAAAAAGGTGGTTGTGAATTGGGTTCTCGGGTGTAGGTGTGAGGGCAATTCATGGTGAGCGAAATGTCGGCCTCGCCAAACTCAAACATCCTTCCGTCGATTTTAGCGATGAGAATGTCCTCGTCGGTAGTGGTCTTTAGAATTTGATAAAATAGCTTGACAAGCCGTGGATAATAACGGTTCCCAAATGACGTCAACAAGGACCGCATACGATTTTGCGTAAGAAAGTCATTAGTCCACTTGGTGGACGTAAGATCTCGAAAGCAAGTGGGGTGGATTTCCCACTTGGTTTTAAAGATTTTGGTCCCCCACCAATCGTCCAATAGGATCGGTTGCTCGGTTTGAGGTGGTGGTGGAGGTTGAGGTGGCTAGGGCGCGTTGTTGCGCGAAGGTGGCGATCGAATCGTGACCTTCCTAGGTTGAGGGTTAGGGCTTGTGGAAGCCATTAGATCTCTAAAGAGCAAAAATTAATGAAATGAGGTGGATTTAGGGTAGAAGTCACCTTTTGAAGTATTTTTAACGGATCGGATTCTTTGAATCCGACTTGAATCGCACGTAGGAGAGTCGTCAATGTGAAAACTCCCAAAACTGTCGCGCCCAAAACCCTCCTCTCGCGTGAAGAAATGGGTGGAATGGTGCTCGCCGCCCCTTTTATACTCCCCCCTCGCTCGAGCGGTAATAAGTCCTCGCTCGAGCGAGGCCAGAACATTTTGGCGCTCTTGTTTTTCATATGGCTCGCGCGAGCGAGCGTAAGTTGTCGCTCGAGCGAGCCCAGAAATATTTTCTTGGTTCTTTTAGTCTTGTATTCTCTCCCGGTATCCCTTGAACTTCTAACACCTCCCTTAACACCTGATTTCCTCTCTAACGCCATTGGAAATCACTCATAGAGTGATCCATCTAGAGAGATTAAAATGAACTATGCTCAAAATTTAATAAAAATTCCCCCGTTCATTCCAAAACAGAAATCGTACATTCACATGTCAAACATCACACATATCTTACAACATTTATTGGGCGTCAACTAGCGTTCTCAAACAAACTAGGATATTGTTCCCTGACATCCGTCTCACGCTCCCATGTTGCTTCTTCGGCCGGATGATTCTTCCATCGAACTTGCAATAATGGGATCACTTTTGTCTACAATACTTGCTCCTTTCCATCCAAAATCTCTGTCGGTTCCTCTATCATGCTCATGTCTTCATACATTTCCAAAGGTTGACTGCCCAAAATGTGATCAGGGCCATTTATTTACTTCTTGAGCATAGATACGTGAGACACATTGTGCACCCGATCGAATAGCGGTGGTAATCTAATGCAGTAAGCAACTTCACCTACTCGACCTAAAACCTCGAATGGTCCAAGGTAGCGGGGACTTAACTTTCCCCTCTTTCTAAATCTCATCACGCTCTTCATAGGTGACACTTTGACAAACACGTGTTCACCCACCTTATAGTCTACACTGGTCCACTTGATATTGGCGTGGCTTTTCTGCTTGCTCTGAGCCGCTTTGAGTTTTGCCCTTATCATCCAAACATAGGTGGCATTATCTTCAAGCATTTTGGGTGCCAAAATAAATTTCTCACCGATTTCCTCCCAATTAATGGGCGATTTACATTGTCTCCCATAAATAGCTTCATAAGGTGCCATGCCAATGCTCTCTTGGAAATGATTGTTGTATGAAAACTCAATCAACGGTAGGTGCTGATCCTATGATCCTTGCAATTCTAACATACACGCCCTCAGCATGTCCTCGATGATCTGATTGACCCGCTCTGTTTGCCCATCAATTTGCGGATGGAATGCTGAACTGAAGTCCAATCGCGTTCCCATTCTCTCTTGAAATTTCTTCCAAAAGTTCGACGTGTATAATGGATCACGGTCAGAAACGATACTGCTTGGGATTCCGTGTAGGCGCACGATCTCTTTCATATACAATTCTGCAAGTCTTCCCGCTGTGTACATCGTGTTGTAAGGCAAGAAGTGTGCTGACTTAGTTAATCGGTCTACGACTACCCAAATGGCATTATATCTCTTTGCTGTACATGGTAGTCCTATTATGAAGTCCATAGAGATCGAATCCCACTTCCACTCTGGTACGGGTAGAGGCTGCAATAATCCAGCAGGATGTCTATGATCAACCTTCACTTGTTGACATGTCAAACACCGTGACACGTACTCTGCCACATAGTTGTGCTACCAGGGTGGATCGCATAGTTTGACCTGTCAGATTCATCAAGGATAGTTTGCCATAGATCGACATTGTTCGGAATGCAGAGACGACCCTTGAACAATAAGGAACCATCTTCTTTTACTGAGAACTCCGGTTTGATGCCTTCAATCACATCTTGATGAATCTTGGTTAGTGCCAGGTTTTTCATCTGTAGCTCATGGATATGCTCAAATATCACTGGCCTCATTGAAATGTTTGCCAAAAAGGCTCATGTGGCTTGCGACTCAATGTTCGCATCATATAGTGCCAGATCTTCAAACAATTTCCATCGGTGCATACCCAAAATCAAACTAGCCAACTGTGCTGAACTCTTTCGACTCAAGGCATTTGCCACTACATTAGCCTTACTTGGATGGTACTGTATGGAACAATCATAGTCCTTGAGAAACTCCATCCATCTTCACTGCCTCATGTTTAGTTCTTTCTATATAAACAAATATCTGAGGCTCCTGTGATCTGTAAAAATCTCAAAGGTCTCACCGTACAAGTAATGTCGCCAAATCTTCAGTGTAAATATGACCACTGCCAGTTCTAGGTCATGTGTCTGGTAGTTCTTTTCATGTTCTTTCAGCTGTCTCCGCCCGTAAGCTATCACCTTTTTGTGTTGGTTGAGCATGCAACCCAAACCATTATATGAAGCATCACTGTAGACTGTGAACCCTCCACTGCCTAAAGGAATCGCTTGTACTGGAGCTGAAGTGAGTCTCTTCTTGAGTTTTTGAAACCTCTTCTCGCATGTCTCACTCCATTCGAACCTTGCATCTTTTTGTGTAAGTCTCGTGAGTGGTCCCGATATCTTTGAAAAACCCTTAATAAAACACCGATAATAGCAAGCTAGTCCGAGGAAACTACGAACGTCAGTCACGGTCTTTAGTTGCTCTCAATTAACCACTACTTCTATCTTAGCCGGATCAACTGTGACACCATGCTTTGAAACGACATGTCCCAAAAAGCTAACTTCCTCTAACCAAAACTCGCACTTGTTGAGCTTGGCATATAGTTGGTGTTTATACAAAGTTTGTAGAGCAATCCTCAAGTGTTCTTCGTGTTCCGCTTTTGACTTGGAGTATATTAGGATATCGTCGACGAACACGACAACGTAAGAGTCCAGGTGTGGTTTAAACACCCGATTCATCAAGTCCATAAATGACGTCGGTGCGTTCGTCAATCTAAATGGCATCACTAAGAATTCATAGTGTCCGTACCGTGTCCTAAATGCAGTCTTCTGGATGTCCTCTGCCTTGACTCTCAACTGATGGAATCCAGATCTCAGATCGATCTTAAAAAAATACTTTGCTCCTTGCAGCTGATCGAACAAATCATCTATCTTAGGCAAAGGATATTGGTTCTTTATAGTGAGTTTGTTTAATTGTCGATAGTCAATATACAGACGCATTGACCCATCTTTCTTCTTTACAAATAAGACTGGTGCTCCCCATGGAGATACGCTCGGTCTAACAAACCCCTTGTCCATGAGCTCTTGTAACTGTTCTTTCAACTCCTTCAACTCAGCAGGAGCCATTCTGTATGGTGCTTTAGAAATAGGCTCCGTTCTTGGTGCTAAGTCAATGGCGAACTCAACTTCTCTATTTGGAGGTAATCCGAGTAATTCTTCCGGAAACACGTCAGCGAAGTCTTGCACAACTGTTATCTTTGAAATAATATTCTACTCTTCCTTATCCTCCTTCAAGAATGCCAAGTATCCACTACACCCTTTTCTGATCAAGCGCTTGGCCTTGACTGCAGAGATAAGTGGCATATACGTCGATCTCTCTCCTCGAAATCAAAACGATCTCCTTGTATTAGGTCTGAAGATGACGACCTTGTTCTTGCAATCCACGGTTGCACAATGAGTCGACAACCAATCCATGCCAAGGATCACGTCGAATCCTTGCATGTCTAACATAATTAAATTTGTCGGTAGTTTAAAGACGTCTTCATCCATGATTCTCACGATCACGGATTTGCAAACCTTTTTGGTATCAATCGATTTCCTAGTCAAAATAGCCACGGTTAACACAAAGTCTAACTCCCCTGGGTTGACTTTCATCTTCTTTTCGAAGCGAGGGATAGTATATGAGTGGGTAGATCCCGAGTCTATCAACACTCGAGCTTCATATGTCACATTGCTTTCTTTCTTATAAATTTGTAACGTACCTAGTCATACATACATACACACACACACACACACACACATATATATATATATATATATATATATATATAATGTATACCATCATACCAAAATTATTACATACATGTTCTTTTCTATTTTCTATATGGATGCATCTTCTCTATCTAAAATTTTTTAAGAATTGAAATTCTTTATTTAAAAGAAGTTCTTACCTTGGATCACATCGTTTGTATTTTGGGCCTCTTGAGCTTTGACTGCGTAGGCTCTCCCTTGGACGATTGGCTTCCTCAATTGTATAGGTCATGGCATAGAAGCTGAAGCCATCTTCTCCTTGTTTGCCTAAGGGCAATCTTTGATCAAGTGGCCCACTTTGCCACATTTAAAACAACCCCGAGTACCTAGCCTATAGTTCTTCGTCTTATGAGACTTGCCACACTTGGCATAAGTCTCCCGTAGTGTGGAAGATGCACCTCGTGAGAAACCCTGTGTAACTGTAGCTTCAGTAGTGATAGCAGGACTCTCATATCATATCGGTCTCCCCGACGCGAGTAATGGAAATCTCTGCTGGTTGCTCTGCTGCGCTGGTCTCCCATAACCTCCTTGGAATGGTGGTCTTTGACTAGGTGCTACGAATCTTGGCTTTTTGTTCACCGGCTCGTAGTTCCCGGTTCTGCCTTGGTCTACATTTCCCCTTCCTTGTTATTCCCTCTGACGATATCAATTATTATTTTCTTCTTTGACAACCAACGCTTTACTCATGACCTCTCCATAGGTCTTTAGTTGAAACATTGCTACTCCTCCTCCGACTTCCGGCCTCAAGCCTTGTTGAAACCTCTTTGTTCTCATCACCTCCGTAATCACGTAATTGGGAGCGAAGCGAGCAAGCCTCATGAATTCCACTCCGTACTCCCTCACTGTCATCCATCCTTGCAAGAGTTGCAAAAACTCTATCTCCATTTGATTTCTCACCACTTCAGGAAAATACTGTTTGTTGAACTCTTCGACAAACTCATCTCATGTCCAGGGCAATCTTGGGGTCTCCTGAGCCCTAGTCCTAGAAACGGACTTCCACTAAGGCCCAACTTCCCCATCAAGCATGTATGCTGCCCAACGGACACTCTCATCTTCCGTGCATGTCAGCACGATAAAAAGTTTCTCAATCTTGCTCAGCCAATTTTCAGCAGCCATCGGCTCCGCTTGTCCTGAAAAGCTAGGAGGTCTCATCCTCCTAAACTCAGTAAATGCAGAAGACACTAGCGGTGTTGGAGCTACTGGAGGTGTAGGCGGCTGTTGTTGATCATTGGCATTGTGAGCCGCCAAGGATGCTGCCTGTTGAGCCATGGCGGTCGCCATAGTTTTTATAGTATGCATCATCCTCTGACACTCTTCTCTGTCTTTATTTCTTTCTTTGATCCTCTCCTATTCCCTCTGATCTCGATCCTGACGATTTCGATCCCGGTTCTCTGCCTGATCTTGGCTCTCTTGGCCACCACTGCCTGAAGCCCCTCTATCTCCCAAAGGCACTCGATTGGTATCCAAGATAAAATCATCTCGACTACATAAATTCCTATTATGACTGCCCCTAGGTTGGTCTCTTCCTCTAGAAGACATCACGGTCTGTAGGTGAAACCAAAGTTTCGTTAGCAGAAGTCCTTATGCTCTGATAAAAGAATGATTGTCAAATTTTTTAAAAGAAATGCTTTGATACCAGCTGTGACAGCCCAGATTTTGGCACCCCAAAACCCGTGCCATGAGCACAATCCACCAGACCGTGCCCCATAGATTTGTGTGGAACATTAGTATAGCAAGCAACAAATGAATAAGATAAGATGATTAACTGCACGATGCAGAAATAAATATTCTAATCTAGGCATAAACTCAAAAGATGGTTCTACTTTCATGCCGACGCATGAACAGAGAATCGATCCGAACCATCGGTGATAAACAAATCACCTCAGATGGTTCGCCAAAAGAATTATATCATTTAAATACATTGTTTCTCAAAATAAGGCTTGACATGCCAAGCCGCACAAAATGCTTTCAAAACTCTCTCTATCAAAGTGTACTACGAAGTCTCCTCGAAGAAGTCCTCGGGAGGAGGCTCTAACTCGTCCCCGGGCGCGTAATCTGAATCACCCGGATCCGCGTCTCCCGAAACCTCAACAGCAGCAAGCAAAGGACCTGCGATGTATAGTCTAAAGGGTGAGCTACATCCTAGCTCAATAGGGAATAACACAATTGAACATATAAGTCAAATCCTCACATATATTCCATGATATGATAGCATGATGTATTTAGGAACTAAATGGAAAATAGTTTAAAGGGTTATATATGCATTGAAGTTTACTGGTGGTTTATATATTACATTTATTATCACTTGTTCATGAATTACATTGAATAGACCTAAAGAAACTTAAATCTTCAACTTAAGTAATCCCCAAGCAATATAGCATCGAGCCTCGATAGAATACCCTCCATCGTCGTCTAAATAGATAGTTGTTATAAATATATCACTTTAAATACTACTCCGGTCCCTTTCTCGTAGGCGACATGGTCTAATATCATCTCAACATCCCTGATATGTACTATTGTGTACGGATAGATCGCCATACCGGTGTATGGATTGGCCACCGTACCGGTCACAGATTTTCTGTCGAGTCAATTGTGGGTATCCCGCCATGTCGGTGGGGTATTCTGTTTAAACCTTAAATAACAACAATATTATGTGCTTTACATATAGTTATTCACCGTGTAAATGTTATTTCAATTAGGCCTTATCAATCTTTGTTCAATCTTACTTTACAATCTCGCTTATATCCCTGGGATGTCTAAATTACTCGCATCACACTGATGCCTTTATCACTTTCTCATCCCCTGGGGATGTCTCATTTTCATATGCTTACTTGGTGTCACACACACACATACTGAGAGATTATATGATTAAAGTATTTTCATTTCATTGGTGTATCACACACACACATGGAGATTATATGATTCATTTCATTTCTATATCACTACATACATGCTCTCGAAATCAAAGTATATGTTCAAGGTATTCCCTACCTCACTGCAATTCCGATAATCTGAAACGCATCATTATCTCTTATAGAGGATCCAACACAACAATTACACGCCAACCTATATTGTATGTGTCAAAACACTTTTAGAAAAACCTATAAGAATCTTGAGGACCATAGCTCCCAAGAGCAGCAAAAATAGTATAAAAATCTATGTAGTACCTCGCACGAGCGAGCACTGTTCCTCGCATGAGTTGAACACTAATCATCGCGTGAGCGATGATAATCGAGGTATCTAAAGGTCACGCTAGCATTCGCTCAAGCGAGCCTCCTTTTACAAAATGTCCTTACTCGAGCGAGCACAGAACATATTTTGGTTATATATAATATATTCATTCCCTCGCTCGAGCGGTTATAAACGAGGCACTTGACCTCGCTCGAGCGATAACAATCGAGGTACCTGTAGGTCACGCGAGCCCTCGCTCGTGCGAACTTTCCTTTCACAAAGGGCCTCGCTCGAGCGAGTCCAGAACATTTTAACCTATATAATTTGTCCTTCCTCACGCGAGCGTGCTGTTTTAACCGCTCGCGCGAGGAGCGATCACAGTTATTGCTCGATCTTTTTTGAGAATTCATCTTCTACCTCATTTAATACCCTATTAAAAGCCCATATAATTTAACTAAACAATTAATACTCTATTTAAAGCACATATAAACCTTAAACATACCTCAAGTCATTAGATCTTATTTGGATTTGATCCAAGATCAACTCAAATGAAGAGGGTTTTAAAAACCCCTCTTCCAACCCCTTTCTAGATCATCCACTAACTCAAATCCACAAGATCCTTTCAAATTTCTTCACCACACCCTTCTCATCCCATGTATTTAAGATCTGTAAAGTGAATCTTGTCTCTTAATCACAAGAAAACTTCTTCCTTTAATCTTCTTTTACAAAACCCTCTCTTCCTTCTCCTTGTTTTACTCTCTCTCTATCTAAGCTCAATATGACATGTATGGGAGACTCCTCCTTTTCTCTTATCTAGTGAAAAATAGTGTGTTTCACACACACACATATGTTAGATATTTTACCTTCACAGAGCTCACTTACAAGACACCTACACCTAGTGGTATATAAAGTAGGTGTGGTTCACTTGTTCCCCACATACACTCCTACATCGTGTAAATCACACGTGACCTACAAGTGTCACGAAAATCTGGGTTATCACACTAGGGGTATCATTGAGGATGTTTTGGTTGTGATAGATAAATTTGTCTTTCCAGTGGATTTTGTTGTCTTAGATACGGAATAATCGATTAAATCAACAAATCAAGTTCTAATCATCCTTAGACGTCCATTTCTCGCAACTGCAAATGCTTGCATCAATTGTCGAACAGGAGTCATAGATCTTTCTTTTCGAAACATGAAAGTTAGGTTAAATGTATTTCATGTAATGAACCATTTCTCCAATGAAGATGAGGTCGATTGTTTCTACATCGATTAAGTTGACGAAGTTGTGGACGAAGTTTTACCGCCAATACTAACCAAGGAAGAATTTGAAACAACTTTGTTGGCCATCTACGATAAAAGAGAAAGTGAAGAGAAACACCCAGAAGAACTAAGGACAATCTCATCAATTCAGGATAATGAGTCATGGAAGAATAAGGCTAAGATGGAACCATTTCTCATTGAGGAAAAGGCTAAATTGACACCATCAATCGAGCAGCCACCAATTATTAAATTAAAATAGCTGCTTGAGTCACTCAAATATGCTTTCCTGAAACCACATGAAATGCTTCCGGTAATAATTTTATCAACATTGTCAGAAAAGCAAGAGCATGATTTGCTGAAGGTATTACATCTGGAAGATAATAGCATACCATCGAGGGAGCCACAGAGATGACTTAATCCAAACATGAAAGAAGTTATTTTAAAAGAGATCATCAAGTTGCTTGATGCTGAAATCATCTATGCAATCTCCTATAGTGAATGGGTAAGTCTGATTCAAATTGTTACCAAGAAATCAGGGATTACAGTGAAAGAAACTACTGAAGGGGAATTAGTGTCTACTCGTGAGACTACTGGGTGATGTGTCTGCATCAATTATCAGAAATTGAACACAGGCAATAGAAAGAATCATTTTCCCCTTCCATTTATTGATCAGATTCTTGAGAAACTGGCAGGGCAGAAATTCTACTATTTTCTCGATGGATATTTGGGATATAACCAAGTGCCTGTATTTCCAGCTAATCAAGAGAGGACAACGTTTACTTGTCCTTATGGTATATTTGTATATCGCAAAATGCCATTCAGCCATTATAATACTCCGGCCACCTTTCAGCGGTGTATGTTAGCCATATTTTCTGATATGGTTGATAAATTTATTAAAGTATTCATGGATGACTTTTCTGTCTTTGAGAAGACCTTTGAATTGTGCTTGCATCACCTTCACAGGTGTTGCAACGTTGTTTAGAATCTAATCTTGTTCTAAGCTGAGAGAAGAGCCATTTTATGGTTCGACAGGGAATAATTTTGGAGCACATCAGATCAAGAAAATGAATTGAAGTCGGCAAGGCAAAAGTTGACTTAATTGCTAATTTTCCACCAGTAAAAAGTGTTTATCAAATTCAATCATTTTTGGGGCATGCTAAATTTTATAGACAATTTATCAAAGATTTTAACAAGGTCGCTAAGCCATTATGTAATTTGCTTGGAAAAGATGTTCCGTTTAAATTTGATGAGGATTGCATGAAAGCCTTTTTGAAATTGTGAGAGTTGTTATCAAATGCTTCGATAATCCAACCTCCGGATTATTCGCTCCCTTTTGAACTTATGTACGATGCATCGGACAATACTATTGGAGCGGTTTTAAGGCAAAGGGTAGGTAAATTACCTCATATAATTTACTATGCTAGTAAAACATTGATTGATGTGTAATTGAATTACACCACAACTGAAAAGGAATTATTAGCTGTAGTGTATGCGCTGGATAAATTTTATTCTTACTTGCTCGGATCCAAAATAGTGGTCTTTTCAGATCACTCTGCGTTGAAGTATCTATTGGCGAAAAATGATACGAAACCAAGGTTAATCCGATGGATCCTGCTCCTCCAAGAATTCAACTTTGAAATAAAGATAAAAAGAGGGTTGAAAATATTGTCGCTGATCATTTATCACGGATTCTACCTGAAGAATCATCTGTGTCAGAAACCATCTGTGACACATTCCCGGATGAGCAATTAATGGCAATAGATACAATAGCTATAAAAATTCTTTGGTTTGTAAACATCGTGAATTATTTAGTCACTGGCAGAATCCCTATACAGTGGGGTAGAAATGATAAAAATCTCTTTTTCTCCCAAATAAAATACTACTTTTGGGATGACCTACATTTGTGTAAATTCTGTTAAGATCAAGTCATCAGAAGATGCATACCCGAGGAAGAATAAATGAGCATAATGAATTTCTATCATGCTGGGGCCTGTGGAGGCTATTTTGGAGGACAAAAGATTGCACAGAAAATTCTTCAAAGCAAATTTTATTGGCCCTCCATTTTTTGAGATATAACAAGATTTTGCAAAGAGTGCCAACGATGTCAACATCTTTGAAATATTTCGTGATCGAATATGATGTCGTTGAACCCAATTCTGATAGTTGAAATTTTCGATGCGTGGGGGATCGACTTCATGGGTCCTTTCCCCCCATCATACGATTATCTGTACATTCTGGTAGCCATTGATTATGTTTCAAAATGGGTGAAAGCTGTGGAAACACGATCGAAAGACCATAAGGCAATGGTAAGATTCTTGAAGGAAAATGTATTCAATAGATTCAGGATTTCCCAAGAAATCATTAGTGATGGCGGTTCGCACTTCTGCAGTAGCCATTTTGCGACATTAATGATGAAATATGGTGTCACTCATAAGGTCGCAACACCGTACCACCCGTAAACTAGTGGTCAAGTAGAGGTGTCTAATCAGGAGATCAAGCAAATTTTAGAAAAGATTGTGTGATCGGATAGGAAAGATTGGTCAAATCATTTATCTGATGCTCTATGGGCATATCTGTTGGGGAATTTCAGTATGCTGATTTATTGTGTAATGATAAAGACAAAATAAAATCAGAGTAAAATAGGGGATGGATTCAGCACAACAAAAATATCCTATACCTGCAAGATACAGGGTCCTTTTATAGCAAGTTTTAAAAGAAAAGTAAGAGAATGTCCACAGGGAGGTGAGTTCAAAATATGGTAAATCTCTAGATCTGTAAGAGATTTAGCACCCTAACTAATGCTAAGTCAGCTAAAAGACAAGGGAGAGGTTAAAAAGGGTTGTCACTTAAGCTAAACTACACAAGAAATACAAATTAACTGAGATCGAGTCCAGAGATCTAAATCTTGCAAATGGAAGGGTTTAAAAACAGAAAATGGAGAAGAGCAACTTGGAGATTGGTCTCACTGCAATCAGGTTGAGCTGGTCATGTTACAGGGGTTCAAAGCACATAAATCCCTCAGCTGGCTACAACCATAGCTGCAGGGTGGAAGGCTCCACTCTAAACCAAAGGATATAACTGATCTTAAGGCTATGGTCTGTCCACTTTAATGGTCACAAACCATCCTATAGACTTCATCCGATCCAAAGGTTTAAGGTAGAAGAATCCAATTGAAACCAGAGATTGGACTACTCTTAAGGCTATGATCTGTCTACTTTAATGGTCACAAATCATCCTAGGGAATTTCTCCAAACCAAAGGTTTCAACCAGAGCATTAAAACCACTACAGATGCTGCAATTTCTAGGTCACAGATACAAGAAATTACAGGGATATCAGATCTAGGGAGATCGAATGATATCCAAGAGGTCTATCAGTTAAGTGGGTGAGCTGATCAACAGACTCCTCTACACAAATCCGATCAAGCACCAAATGAAACCAAAGGAACTATAGATCCAATTAAAATAATAAAACAATATTTACATTATAATAAAACTCGCTCTACAATGAAATGCTCTCAGATCTGTAGTCGGTGCAGTAATTATCCCACAATAACACTCTCAACCTTACCCAAATACAGATCTAACCTCTCTCCTCGCTGCTCCTAGAGAATTAACCAATCATAGTTGGGCTAAAAGAGGGAAAATAGAATTTTACTGCAAGCTCTGTTCTCCAGAATTTGATCCAAATCTCGATCTCCCCAATTGCAATTGGGGATCTCAATATATAGCTTTCTCTCTTATTTTTCCCGCCAATATTTCCTTCTAGAAGGTCCTCAGAGTTTGTTAGAGTTCTGTTAGAGCATGTGGGTTGGTTAGGGTTTCCTAGGGCATCTTTTAAATCGTCCTGCCGGTCACCAATGTGCCTCAGTTTGCGTGCAGCAGGTCACCAAGTCGCAGTGTGTGAATAGCCTATTTTCTGAGAAGTTCTTTACACGATTTTGACAGATTGAGGAAGCTTTCGATAGGTTCAAATGGAGCTTTTTGGTCCTTTTGCTAGGTTCTCAAATCTCTTCGATAGGTTCCGATAGGATGAGCCTTCTCTTAAAGCTTCAGTAGTCTCAACCCTTTTTCTGGAGCCTTCGACAAGTTGGAGAAGCTTTTCGACAGGTTGGAGGACCATTTCGATAGGTCCAGCTCTGCATGCCATCATTCCGATAGGATTTCTCTCACTCCTATCGAAAGGCTCAAGCACCTTGTGGTAGGTTATGTTCCAACGTCTCCATCTCGATAGGTCCAGGCCACCATCCAATAGGTTCAGGAAACCATTCGATAGGTTTCCCTTACACCTCAGGCAGGTTTTTGATAGGATGGTTTCTTCCTTTCTTTCAGCTGCTCGATAGGTTCTTGGATCCTATCGAACTCCTCAATCCACACGAATCCATCCTTTCTCTGCCTTCAGATCCTATCGAACCCCTTTCCAACTGTAGGAATTCCTTTATTTTAGCTCTCAGCTCCTATCGAAGTCTTTAGATAACCTCTCGATAGGATGTTTTCAGCCTATTTTCACTTCCTTTCCCTTTCCCTGCTGTTGCCACACGCTCCAAGGGCCCAATGGTGTGCAGCCCTCTGTGTGCTATTGCTGGGTCTATACTGTGCTGAGAGCTAAACTTCCTTGTGTGGAATTCTTGAATGGTTTTCTGCATTTTTTCTATCTTTTATTGCTATCTACAAAATAGACTCAACAGAGGTTTATTAATGTGTTCACAGGTCCTGCAATGGTCAGGTTAAGGGGTGAAAACTGGCAATTTTCACTACTTAACAATATCGCACTGCATTTAAGACACCAATTGGAATGTTGCCCTTCAGGATTGTGTATGGGAAAGCTTGTCACCTCCCAGTCGAACTGGAACATAAGACATTTTGGGCGATAAAGCGATTTAATTTTGACATGCAAGAGGCAGGGTCAAATCGTAAGTTGTAATTGAATGAGTTGGAAGAGCTACACTACGATGCATATGAAAACTCGAGACTTTATAAGGAACGTTACAAGAAATCGCATGATCAATCAATTTTTTGGAAGGAATTCCACATATGACAAAATGTTTGGTTGTTCAATTCGAATCTTAAACTCCATCCAGGAAAATTGAAGTCGAGGTGGGAAGGACCCTTTTAGGTCATATCCACTACTGCACACGGTGCAATTGAGATAAGGGATCTTAAAGATAACCGCATCTTCAAGGTGAATGGGCAACAACTTAAACCAATGTTTGAACCAATGACCCAAATGCGGATTGAATCAACATACTTCAGTGACCCAAAGAAATGACATGTGAATGGTCGAGCTGTCGACAGTTAAACTTAGTGCTTCTTGGGAGGCAATCCAGTGTGTTTGTGTTTTATCATGTGTCTGTGCCGTTGCATTAGTGTCTCTCAATTTGTGAGGACTTTTCAGTCGATTGATTGATGTAAGATTCCAATCAATCGATCAACCACCATTTCAGTCGATCGATTGAGATAGTGTTGCTCTCAATTGGTTGACGAATTCCCCGTCTGCCCTCATTGTCAACCAAGAGTTAACTCCACGTCTTTTCAAATGTCAGTCACTTCGGCGCTGTATTTACATCAATCGATTGACATAAATGAGGTGCCTATCTGATTCTCTAAACCGACGCATGTCAGTTATTTGTCATTTCAACATTCTTTTGAATCGACATGTTTTTAATATTAATCAATTGATTTTTCGAACTCAATTGATTGATATTAAAATAATGTGATTCCTTCGGTTTCCCATGCAATTTTGACACGAGACTCATCCAATTCCCAACTAAAATTGTGTTTCCAATATGTTTCTTTAATGTCAATCAATTGATATTTGTATATCAATCAATTGACATTATCTTGCCTAGTCGTTTCAGGTCCCCCAAGAACATTTTTAAGGGACGACTGTGGTGTTTTTCTCCTTTGTTCACACTTGACCGAGCCCCACTTCCTTCCAAATAGCACCAGCTCATCCTAGTATCGTCCAGATGGTAGCACCTGAGCCTCAGATTTACCGACCACCCCGTCCTGACAATAATCCCATGCGAATCCCTAACAATGATTATGTGGACCGGCAGTGTCAAACTGAGAACTTCTTCCATCTTACAAAATTTCGTCGTATTCCCAAAGCTGAGCGTTCCATCGAGTTCATCGAAGCATTGCATCTTGAAATACTGCTCGCACCACCTCCAATTGACATTTCACTACGTCTCATATGACTTTTCTATCAAAATATGGAGTGGGTGTCGGCACCACAATCTCCAATAGGTTTTGCTTTCATCTGCTTACTGATTGATAATTGGTCTTACAATTTGCACGCCGCTGATCTCGCTTGCGCTTTTAATTTCTACGTTGTTCGACCATTGAATCATCATATCGATCCAGCTGTAGATCTCAGCCAGGAAATCATGATTAATAACATGTGTGGTGGTAGGCACGGCTCTCTAATGTCGATTAAGCGAGCAGCTTTGCCAATGGACATACTGTTTTGGGAGATTGTCATGTCTAATAATTTGCTTCCACATGGAACCAAAAGCGAGAAGAGAAAGAACCGGGTAGCAGCACTGTATGCGGCCCACACTAATACTTGATTTCATGCGCCTGGTTTAATGCTTGATGAAATGTGGCGGTGTCACAACGACATTGTTGTCTCCACTACGCTGCACAAACGAGGCTATTCTTCTCCACTTTTCTCACTATGCCATGCATCTTTTGGACCAGATTGGGTGTTCGATTTTTGATGATGAAGTAATGGGCGACATGCAGTTCTATCACTATGGCACAAATGTGTGGGATAAGAGTATTAAAGTTATCATAAGGACTGCGCCGCAGCCCCTCGATATTGGCGAGATGCCTCCTCCTCCTCCTCCCAAACCAAACCAAACCCCGCACAACGCCAACATGGCAGCATACGACGACCTCGTCCTGAAGAGGTTCCTGATTTTAATGCCGAGGCAGCAGCCACATGCCTCGAGGTGTGGATGGACGGGTTGAGTACTATGGTTGGAGATATCAATCAGTGGTCAAGATTTTAGAGTTCCCTTCTCATGCGGATTGCCCGAGAATCATTCCCGGGGCAAGCCGACAACTTCATTGCAGGAGCGCGAGCGGCAATGGATGGAGAAGGAGATGTCAAAGATGATGATGGTGATGAGTAACTTGTTTGTGTTATGTGTGCTTGTGTTATTTTGTTGTAATGTGTTAGTTTAGAATGTTTGTATGTTTTCGTCTTTGTGTGCTTGATTAATCATAGGTTGTGATAGGATGTAGTATTTTCTTTTAGTCAATCAGGATTTTGTAATATCGAAATGCTTATCAAATCAAATCATATCAGTTTTCCATGAATGGTGTGTTATCTCTTAGTGTAATTTCGAACTACTGCCCAATTTCATCAGTCAATTGATTGAAAATTATTTTCAATCGATTGAGGCATTTGGTGTGTTGTGATCTCAAAATGACAATAATTTATGTCGATCGATTGAAAAATGGTTTCCAATCGATCAACTTTGACCTAAGTTCACATAAATTGCGTATGAATCTTTCTGATTTCATGATGTTGATCTGAATATGGCAGTGCACGTTGGATAGAGTCAATTGATTGAATTGAATAGTTCAATCGATTGATCCAGATTGGAATTCCAAAGAAGATAGAAAGTTTCCAAAAATTAAATCGCTTGCATATATCGAAAATTCTTTTTGTAAAGCAAATTTTTGTCTGCACGAAGTCAACCTTTCCAAATATAGTTCTCAATCTATTGATATTAAAAAATCAATCGATTGACTGAGACAATTTCTGAAAGAATCAATTGTGTGCCCTCGAAATCCAAATTTCATTCCATCTTTAGATACTGTGTTTTAGGGAAAATTTTCTTTATTTAAACAACCTTAGGATAGTTTTTCTAAATCACTCCCTTAGTCAAAAATCAATTGTCCTCCCAAACCTTGTGTTATGGATTCAATCAAGTATTGCACTCGATCAGCGGTCAGGAGATTGGCTGAGCCGGTGTGGAAATGTACACAATACCACTTGCCTTGACCACCTCTTGATTGGTCAAATCATGAGGTCGTTGATTTAGAATCAGCTTCGCCGCTGCCGACTTCGCCAAAATCACCTGTCGAATTGATGTCCATCGATTCACCGAAACCACCTTCACTTCCAGGAAATTGTCCACCATTCACCCGCTCTTCTGAAGCAGCACACGACCCGGATATGAACATAATTTCGACCTATTTATGAGCGGAACTGTTTCTACAACCACCACAAACCCCACCACCATCCCCACCTCGTGCCCCAATTCCTCCACCTAGTGGCGTCGACATCTCCGAAGAAATGTGGAGGATGATGTTTCCAAAGCCAATGCCAGGGATGGCTTCCGATGATGACTAAGGGCTAGGATTTCGTTTTAGGTTTTAGATTTCACAGTCTTTTTAGATTTTATGTTCCTTTTCTAATGTTTTAGTTTAATTTCCTTTAATTATTGCACTAGAATAGGTTCTTTTTGTTTTTAATAAGTGCAGTAGATTGCACATAATTAATGGAATTTTAGTTTAGTTAAATGTGTTTGTTTAATTGTTTAGATGCTCAAATCACAATACTTTTCACCTGGTCTGCCTTGTGGTTCTCGGTTGCATTTAATAGGTTTGGGGGTTCCATACACCTTCAAAAATCAAACCAATGGGCGTGCGCCCTACGGGGTTTGAGGTCCGAGTAACTCCGTTGAAAAAGGTTAATTGTTGGTTGAAACCAACCTGTTAAGAATGAAACTATGTATCAATCAAACTATATGCAATCATACATACAGAAGGGTTCATTTCCCTTATTTTCTACAGGCTTAAAACCTGTGCTGGTGCGGTATCCCTATAAAGTATACACCATGTGTCTGGGTATCCGTAGAATGGTCATTTGTTCATGTAAATTATACTCGGACGAGATCTGGGTCGGGACTTCCATCGCCTTTGTTGCTTATCTCCCCTAATGGGTGCATGTTTATGCATAGTTAAATGATTTGTAAAATCATTGTTGGCAGAGACCAGGGCTCGATGTCTCTTTTGGTAGACACCCAATTTTGGTTAGACTGTTTAAGATTATTTGAAGTTGAATGCTCTAGGTCATGTGAATCTGGGGCACATTTTTGAAAACGACACGTACTCCCAAAAAGTGTTGCGACGTATATTCTCTCTGCTTGAGTAGTCATGCCAAATAAACGTCTGGATTGATGGGTTTGCCCAAAGACCTTGAACCTTGCTTCAGGCAGGGGCACCCGCGACCAGTCAAATGGGGCAATCAAATTCCTCATAGGATTGGACGCAAACTGTGGAACCTTGAGTAGTTTTGCATAGCGCTTATCCTTAAGTATGGGCCGATCACCCCTCTTACTTGTGAAGTTGTTGTATTCAGAACGAATCTCGAACATCAAATACCTTTAAAATCATCTCGAGAAGTAAATATTTTTCTCGACAATAGGGCGTTCGCAACTCATCCTACCTCAATTATGCCCAGTAATGTTGCTAAGCGCTTGGGGACCGATTACCTTGAGAAACGAATGTTTAGCCTGACATACAGGGCTTTCGTTTTCTCACAATGTTAATCGTCTGATGTTTAAAGTTCATTCTGAATGTAGAAGACCCGTTAGTAATGCCTTGGGCCTCTTTGGATGTCTCTTTTCTTTGGCATTCGATCATTAGTAATCGGATACCAAAAAGGGGCATCAGTAGACACCCAAATTTAGCCCAAGGCCTGATCGAGGTACATTTCAAGGGAGGCGCACTTTCAAGCTTTTGATGGCATGTATGGTACCCTTAGATACCTTCCCAAACCCTTAGGAATCATCCCAAATCCCTTAGAATTTACCCCGAACCTCTAGAAACCAATCCTGACCCTTAGAACCCCTTCCGAACCCTAAACCTAACCTTCTCGGGCAATGGATGAAGAGTGGTGCACCAAGACTATCTTAGGTCTTCTACTACTATCAAGTCATATGCCATTGGAAAGAGGACTTCCCCAGCTTTCCCACAAGCCAAAAATTGCCTCACGTGATCAGCAGCGGCAGCAGATAGTAGCGGGAAAGCTTTTATAATTGCAATCGTAAATTACGATTTCTTCTATTATAGCTTCTTTATGGAAAATCGTAAATCACGATTTTCACTTCTTTCATAGCTTTCATACTTGGACGATTCTTTACTTTCTTTGCATCGCTTCAGCCTCTTGAACATGTATTCCTTTGAAGAATCGTTCATTACGATTTCTCATTTTATCTTTTAGTATCGCGCTCAATCGTCTTTTGTGATTTTTTGTTTCGAAACATTTAGCGAATCGTCTTTAATGCTCAATCGTCTTTTTATTGCCTTTTGAGTTCATTTTGATAAAGATTAACACTTAGGCTCTCTTTTACTGTTTATCTTTAATATCCGCATATCAGTAATTCATTAGTAGCCAACAAAAGCCTAGCATCACTAAGCTAAGGGTGATAAAATAGAAAATTATGTGACTGATCATACCCCCAAACTTAAGTTTTGCTAGTCCCTAGCAAACAAGGAAACATAAAATATCTAAAACTATGAATTTAAATGTGACTTTCGTAGGAAGCACAATTATTTATATACTAAATAATCAATCAATAATTGTATGTTCATTATTTTTCAAAATTTTTAAAATTCGTTTATCCTTAGCTTCCTATCATCGTAATTATCCTTTATCAGAACTCAAGTTCAATTCGGTATAGCGTGGAGTCTGTGCAAATCAGTGAAAAGTTTATTCATCATAGATTTTTTTAAACTGCAGTTTTAAAAAATATTTTCATCCAAACTCTCACTTAGTGGCGTACTCTAAAAAATAATCAAACTTTTGGGTTCTCACAATATTGTAGATATATATATATATATATATATATATGCAAATTTCATAGGATAATTACTAAGCAGATAAATCTCATAGAAAGGATAATAAATTCTGTTTATATAACTTCTCTATTTATTCATAGTATCTACTTCATATATCTCTACTAGACTCATACTCTTACAAATCGTAAATCTCAAAGGTCTTTCCTTCGACTTGTAATGGGGCTTTATTTTTTCAGAAGGTTTCAAAGGAAAAGGTAAAGATAATTCAAAGTTATTTATGAGAATTTAGCTCGTCCTTATCTTCTTCTTCTATATTTTCAGTTTCAGTAAGTATCCTTATTTTGGATAACTTCTTCTCATTTATTTTCTAATATAAATCCTATTTTCTTTTCTTGGAATTGTCTTTTTACGAGTTCTTCTATTTCTTTTCTTTTCTCATATTTTCATACAATTGCATTTTTTTTTCAGTTATACCCTTTTCAGCAGAACCTTTGTTTAATAAGCATATACTCCTTTCACTCCCTCTTCTCCCCTTCTTTTACATTCTAAACTCTCAGAAATTGTAAGGGTCAAGGATAGAAAGTTTTGGGCAGTACATATGGTTAAAGGTTTATAAAATTTTGATATAAAGAAATTTAGTTTTAGGCTTCTAATACGGGTTCAAAGGATAAAATATTCTGGAATTTTTGGCTTTTTAGCTCTGATTTAACAAAAGATGGCCTTTGATCATTTTTACAATTTACTAACATGGATGTCTTATTGCTTTGATATATTCAATAGATAGTTCTAAATAAATAAATCATCATATTTATAAAATATCTTGATTCTAAGTTCAACATTATGAGATTTTAAATAGTAGAGAAGCAAAAGGAAAATTTAGCATGAATAAAACAGTCTCTCTTTCTCAGAACAAAAGAGGAAATAGGCTCTATAGCTCACTGGTTAAATAATTTTGAAACTATAATCTAAAATAATTGCAGTTCAGATTAATCGTATAGTTTCAAACATTCATCTGATATAATATTCTAAAGATGCTTTACTTTGAATTGTAACTACTTTTATTTTAATTTTTGAACTACTACTATGATGGATTGCTAAGAATTTCAGATTTTCATATTTTTTCTATCATAATTCTCATATAATGATTAACTTTTTTACTAAAATTTTTGAAAATTTTATGAAAAAATAGAAAAAACTATTAATGAAAAAGTAAATAAAACTACTATACTAATATCCGATGTATCCCCCAAACTTGAATAGGACAATATCCTCATTGTGCAAAACAGGGGACATACAGAACAAATTATTATTCCCTTATTTTGCTGCTATGTTAGTAATCGAGTTTATAATCTATAAAAAGAATAAAAAATCTTCCCCCAAACTTGAGAGAAAAAATACTTCCGATTTATAGAACTAGAAAGTTAGATGTTAGTAACAAAAATAAATAAAAAGAAAGGAATTATATATATATATATATATATATATATATATGGACTTAATTACAGAATCATGGAAAGAAAACTAATTACATACAAAAAAAATTTATAAGAAAAATCTAGACATACACTAAACTAAGACACTGACAGCAACGCCCAAGATAAGGATTTGTCTTCGATAAAGATCGGTCCTTAGCTTCTAACTCAAAATTTATCCCGTCAAAAATAGTTTTCCCTCCTAGCTCCAGGATGTCCTCAACTTACTGCTCTTGGAAGAGAAACTGTAAACCGGGAAGGGGGGTAGCAGGGATTAGGGAGATGGATGCTGAGCAGGGGGTGGATGGAGCAAAGAAGAGGTGAAGATGGTGGGTGGTTCTGTCCTCTTATTTTTCTTTTTCTTTCTTTTATTCTTTTTCTTTTCTTCCTTCACCAAAATCTTATGTATTTCCTCATACTCGTCTCATAGGAACTGTAAAGGATCTGGTTCTGGTGGTGGTGGTGGGTCCTCCCATACTGGAAAGAACTTTATTGAGTTATAGTTGGTTTTATCGTCTGTCATGGGGAAAGATGGGCTTGTAGGGACGAGAGGGAATGATTTTGCTAAGGACGAACTACACCTATATTTAAAGCGCTTGGATGGTGGAATACGAACCATTGTAATAAATTTTCTCATCCTTCCGATTTTAATTGCCACAATGGTTTTACAGAAGGTTAGTTGCCAATAAATTGGACGTCGGCTGGGATAAATTTAAAGCGTCGTACGATTTATTATGGGTAATGATGCCGTTGAGGACATATGATGGTTGATAATTGCTTTTTCTCGCGGCAGAAGGCTTATCTAGTATGATGAATCGCACACATAAAAGATTTTAAGATAAACATGAGTGTGATTCCTATATCTGCAAAGTATTTATTTTTTCATTTTTTTTAATTTTATGGGATTTTTATTTTAGAAAAAAGGGAGAGAAATAAATCTAAGCCTCTTGTCTCTGTGGCCAGCAGGGATGCTGAAGTTCCGATCCGTTGCTCCAAATAAACTGCAGAAGCTAAAGAAGTGATCAAAAAAATAAAAAGATAAAGAAATATAAAAAGAGAAAGATAGATATTGGTTTTTATTAGATAAAAGTAGAAATAAAGATAAATTTCGCTTCCCCGACAGTGGTGCCAAAAACTTGACTTGTTGTTTCTGATATATTATATTTATGTTAATTTCAAGTCTTAACCTATTGCAAGCGCACAATGGAAATCATAGTACTAGCATAGGATCGTTCCCACGTGAAAGTTTGTTTATCTAATTATTTCTTTTATCTCTATCTTTTATTTAAATCCTTATTTTAAAAACTTCTATTTATCTTTTAAGATCTAATCTACTGGGGAAATATGAATAAAAGAATGGTTTTTAATCTAAAGTGCATAAAATAAATCCTAATTCTCCTTCTTCTTATTAAGGTCGTCAATCTTAATCTTCAGCTATTGGATATTTATGAAATTAAACAGTACCGTTACACCATATTTCTAATCTCCTAGCATTAGTCGTCAATCAAGTCTAATATCCTATCAATATAGATTTAATTTAATTAATAATTTTCTAAAATCTGGGCGTCAATCAAACTTTAAAAAACTGAAGATGAAAAAGTAAAAATCATTACACTAATCTACAAATTCAAACCTGAGTCGTCAATTCAAATTAAAACTTGGAGATATTTACAAAGAAAATAAAATCTAAACTAAAAAGCAAGGTAAAATATATCCTTCACCCCTCAGCCGCAGTCGTCAATTGCTCCTGAGAAACTACTGATATCTATACTAATCTTCAGCACTCAATTGTAGTCATCAATTGCTCTTGAGAAACCTTTGATATCTAATCTATTCTAATTATGTTACACTACTGACCGAAAGAAAATCCAACCTCAGGCGCCAATTGATTCTAAAATTCTTCGATGCTTAGTCCTATATCAGGGTCTCTTATTTATAGATCATAAGGAGTCAGTTTACAAAGATTTAATTTTAATAAAAGAAACTACTAAAAATAAAAGTATCCTAATATAACTCTAATTCCTAATTTTATTCTTCCTTACTTTCTTTAGTTGATGTGCTTCTAGAGTGTTCTCTTTTATTTCAGCAATCGAGATTTTCTTAGAGCTTATCTTCATCAATCTTGTCAGACCTGTGATTCACCAAACTTCTAATTCTAGAAATCTTCTAATTCAGTTCATAGCTGTGATAACTCTCACTCACGTGATCAGCAGTAGCAGATAGCAGCGGGAAAGCTTTTATAATTACAATTGTAAAGTACAATTTCTTCTACTATAGCTTCTTTATGGAAAATCGTAAATCATGATTTTCTCTTCTTTCATAGCTTTCATACTTGGACGATTCTTTATAGTGATTCTTCCCTTTCTTTGTATCGCTTTAGCCTCTTGAACATGTATTCTTTTGAAGAATCATTCATTACGATTTCTCATTTTCTCTTTTAGTATCGCGCTCAATCGTCTTTTGCGATTTTCTATTTTAGGGCATTTAGCGAATCGTCTTTAACACTTAATCATTATTTTATTGCTTTTTGAGTTCATTTTGACAAAGATTAACACTTAGACTCTCTTTTACTATTTAGCTTTAATATTTGCATATCAGTAACTTATTAGTAGCAAACTAAAGCCTAGCATCACTGTCATAGCCCAGCTTTTGGGAACCGTGCACGTCACGTACCATGCACGTGTGTGTGTCGTTCACAAGGGAACCACAATTTCTAGGTACATTATAGGTATATGTGTTCAGCAGCTGAACTTTGTGAACCAAACACAAACACATGTGTATGTGTGAAACACACTAGCTTTCACTAGATAAGTAAAAAGGGGAGAAGAGTCTCTCATACGTGACCTAATTTGGCCTAGAAAAAGGGAGAGTTAAATAGAGAGAAAGAAGAGAAGGTTTCATAAAAGAAGATTAGAGGTAGGACATTCTAGTGATTTGAGACGAGATTCACCCTATGGATCTTAACCATATGTGAGGAGAAGAGTGTGGGGAAGAAACTAGAAAGGATTGTTGGGTTTGAGCCTGTGGAGAACCTGGAAAGAGGTTGGAGGAAAAGCTTTTAGAACTCTCCTCATTTGATTTGATCTTGGATCAAGTCTGTAAAGGATCTATTGATTTTGGTAAGTGTTAAATGTTTATGTGTGTTTTAAATAAGGTATAAAGTATTAGTTGAATGTTTTTTATGTTAATAAGACCTTAAAATGGAGTAGGAAATCATTTCTCGAACAGATCGAGCATTCAATTTTATTGCTCCTCGCTCGAGCGAGGAACAGAAGATAAAGCCTGAGCATAAATTGCGTTCTGAGCTCGCTCGAGCGAGACCCTTAGTGAAGGGGAAACTCGCTCGGGCGAGGCATCGCTTGAGCTCCAGGTACCTCGTTTCAACCGCTCGAGCAATGAATAGCGCTCGCTCGCGCGAGGGTTGAAGGCTCCGCTTTAACCACTCGAGCAATGAATAGTGCTCGCTCGCACGAGGGTTGAAGGCTCTACTTTAACCACTCGAGCGATGAATAATGTTCGCTCACGCAAGGGTTTAGTACCTCATTTTTATCGCTCGAGTGAGGTCAAGTGCTCGCTCGAGCGAGGTTAAGTGATCGCTCGAGCGAGGAATAGTTCCCGCTCGCGCGAGGTACTACACGTTTATTTATTTGGATTATTCTTTTGGTGTATATCATGGGAGCTATGGTTCCCAAGGGTTCTGGAGACCATTCTAAGCTTGTTCTTAAAACATACAATGTAGGTGTGACGTGAGTTATTACGCGTAAACCTCTACGAGAAAAGAGTGCGTTGGAATTGCTTTGAGGTAGGGAATATCTTGAAACATGTACTTTAATTTATCAATCATATATGTAGAGTAATTCAAGAGATTAGTCATGTATTAAATGTGTTTCAAAGTGGTGTGTGTGTGTGTGGGTGAATTTAAAACGAAACCATGAGGTCCCCAGGAGACGTGGAAAAGTGACAATAGGCATCTGAATGATGCATTGAAATAGTGACATCCCACGGATGCAGATCTAATCTAACGATGAAACAAAAGAAAAGTGATAAGGCCTAACTTAATAAAATTAGCATAAATCACGGTGAATAACTATATGTAAAGCACATTTGATATTTTTGTTATTTAAGGTTTGATTAGAATACCCCACCGACGTGGCGGGATACCCACGACTGACTTGACTGGATATCTGTTACCGATGCGACGACAAATTCGTACACTTGTAGCACATCCTAGGGATGTAGATTTGAGAATAAATCCCGCTACCTAAGAGAAAGGGGCCTGGGTAGTTTTGAAATTGAGAACATACAACAAGTGTCTATGTAGATGACAATGGTGGGTATTCCATCGGGGCTCGATGCTATATTGCTCGGGGACTACTTAAGTTAAGATTTAAGTGATTAGGCTGAATCCGTAACTACACTAGTAAGATGAGAATAAATGAATCATGCAAAGAAAGTAACAGTTGTATCTATCATTTCATTTTCAATTATTTCATTTATCCTCTCAGCAGTTTTATCAGATAAATCATCTTTTTTTTAACTGTTTTAACATATATGTGAAAGCTTAATTTATATGTTCACTGTGTTTTCCCTATTGAGCTAGGATGTAGCTCACCCCTTAGACTATACGTCGTAGGTCCAGCATTAGCGGCAGCAGAAGTTTTGGGAGACGTTGATTCGAGGGATTTGAATTACGTGCCCAGAGAAGAGTCAGAGCCTCCTCCTGAGGAATTCTTCTAGGAGACCCCTTGCGTACCTTGATAGTGAGTTGAGAGCATTTATTACGGCTTGGTATGTCAAGCCTCATATTTTTGAATGTAACTAAACCTTATGATTCTTTTGGCGAACCATCTGGGGTGAACGGTTATCACCGATGGTTCGGGTTGGTTCTTCTGCTCATGAATTAGCATGAGACTAGAACTGACGTTTGAGTTTTCTTTTATTATCTATATGGCATGGAGACTCAGTTAGATTAGAATTCTGGTACTTTACTTTGTGGTTTATTGCTTGCATATACCTATGCTCCGTACAAGTTATTGGGGCACGACCTTGAGGGTCATGCTGATGGCACAGGTTTTGAGGTGCCAAAATTTGGGCTGTCACAGTTGGTATGAAAGCCGTTTCTTTTAGAATTCTGACAATCATTCCTTTTGTCAGAGCATACGAACTTCTGTTAACGAAATCATGGTTTCTCATGCAGACCGTTATGTTTTCTAGGGGAAGAGGCCGACCCAGGGGCGGCCATGATAGGAATTTGCACAGTAGAGATGAATTCATCTCGCCTACGAACAGAGTGCCATTGGGAAATAGGGAGGTTCCCGAGGGTAGTGGCCAGGAGAACCAAGGTCAGGCAGAAAATCAGGATCGAGACTGGTAGGATCGAGATCAGAGCGAACAAGATAGAGTGAGAGAAAGAAATGAAGAGAGAGAGGAGCGTCAGAGGATGATGCATACTATGGAAACCATGGCCACTACCATGGCACAACAGACAGCATCCTTGGTAGTTCATACCGCCCTCGAGCAACATTAGCCACCTACGCCTCCAGTAGGTGTTAAGACTTGAAAAGTACCACTTTTCACCCTTTAACTTAATCTTTGTTAGACCCTTAATCATTTAATAAATGTGTTTTAAGTCTATTCTATAGGTAATAAGCAGCAGCTGCAAATAAACCCCTAACCATGCCAAGAAGCTCACTGTTGCCCCAGAACTACCTCAGCAGAATGAAGGATGAACCCAGACAGAGAGTTGGCTGAAGCATAGGCACATCAAAGCAGAAATAAACCAAGAAAGATGCCTCACGCAAATATCACAGGGTTTAATTAAACCAGAGATAATGCCTTCGCGCAGTTGTCGCAGGCTCCTGGAGGAAGCATAACAACTGACCGCGCAGTCCTCGCGCTGCTCCCGCATGGTTTGATGATAGAAAGAAATGCAAATCAGTCTTTATGTGGTTCTCGTGAAACTCAGCCATAAGTGAGTAAAGCATTCGCGCAGTCTCGCCCAGCTCAAAAGAGGAGTCGTTAAGCTTCGCGCGATCCACTCAGAAGTAAGAGCTCCAGGTATTCTTGCGCGTAGCTATCACGCAGTGGCAGCGAGACATAGACCATCAGGGAAATGCTCGCGCGACCCAGAAACTCGTGAACACTGCTTCTTCGCGAAGATCTGTCGCGAGATTCACCAAGGGAAGAATCCCGCGAGTAATCCTCGCGCCATTCAAAGCTGAAAGAGCAATCTTGTGACAACCATTAGTATCCCACGATGATCAAAATGTCAATCCCACGACTGTATGAACTTCAAGTCAATTCAACCCCGCAACGCCATTTCTACCATGCGGAAGGATCTGAAATCTTTTCTACCCAGCGAGTATCAGGTTCTAAACTTCTCCCCACTTTTGTAAGGGCAATCTGGGGACTTTCAGCAATTAGGGTACGCACTCCAATGCTCTAATTTTTGTGCACACGCCCCGAGGCATCCAAAGGACAGGAATGGGCTACAGTCACATTGATAAATTAGGGTTTTCCTAACCCTAATTAAGGGGAAGCTGACTGCTATATAAGCCTAAGCCTAGCTTAGGTTTAGGATCTCTCTTTTAGGACTTAAGTTTTATACTTCTCCTCAAAACCAACTGTAGAATTACAGTAGGCTAAGGTTAGGGTTTAGAAATTTTCTTTTTCCTTTTTCTTTCTCTCCACTGTCCAGCACTTGCTGGCTATGCCTTTTGTATGATTATATGGTATAGATTGTAATGGAGTTTTATAATAGGATTTATTGCATATATGGGATGATGTTTGTGTTGTGAGTTGTTCTGTATAAGGCTGCTGCCTTGAGATCCTCCATTGCTAAGTTGTATCGTAAGCAATGGAGGATTGTTTTTAAGGTTTTATTTAGATCCAAGTGATCTGTGTGTCCAGGGTAGGCACATTGCAGGCCTTCCCCCACCACAGGATCCATTAATTCTGAATCTCCATGGGAGCTTGAGCTGGTAGCCTTGCGAACATGGTGGTGGCAGGAATGATCTTGTTCTGTCTTAGACCTCTGTGAGGAAGATAACCTCTGTGGAAAGTCTATAACCATTCAAGTGGACAGGTTATAGCCCTAGGGTGAAGCCAATCCATGAACCTGAGATAGATTCTTCTTCTCTGTGCTTGTGCTTGTAGCCTTGTGAGAGATTGTGCAGAGACAGACTCCCCTATATTTGTATAGATCCATCATTAGATTGCAGATCTGATTTAGTTGTAGAGATTGTAGGCTTGTGACTGGATCACTGCAGTCTTACTAAAGCAGTGAACAGCCATGCTTGAACGCTAGTACTCAAACTCTTGCTGGTCCTGTGTGTCCAGGCTTGTGCACTTTGTAGGCCTAGCCCCACACACAGCACTTTAGAGGATGAGGTTCTTATGGATTCTTGAGCTTGAAGCCTGGATTAAGTAGTGCCTATAATGATATGTTTGTTCTGATCCATCTCTGGATTGTGGTTCCCCTATTGGATAGTCTGTGACTATTTAAATAGAAAGGTTATAGCCATAAGGGATTGGATCAGGGCATAGGGGTGAGTTGGATTCTTTCTCCTCTTTGGTGATAATGTAGCCATTGGACAGGATTTCTATAGCAACAGATCTGAGTCTGAGTTACAAGACCCATCGGATTTGTACCTAATAACATACTTCTCACTCTTTTATATTTATTTTCTCACTCCACCATTCTTCTGAACCCTTTCTGTAATCTAGACATTAAGTTGCCTTAGGATTTAGATTATAGTGACCTTAAATCCCCTTCCATTTAGGATTGCCAGATCTGTAGTCAGATCTGGAGAGCCTACTAAAGATAGCTCCCTAGGAGCTTTAGATCAACTTCCCTGTGGGACAAACTCTTATCAAAACTTGCTACAATAGGCCCTGTATCTTGCAGGACTGTGCATATTTTAGGCTTGCTACTTCGTAATCCTCACTCTCCCTTTCAGTCATTTTTCATTTACCCCATTCGTATCGCTATCTTCAATAAAGTCAGTAGCAAGCACTTAAAATAAACCAACAAGTTTTTGGCGTCGTTGCCGGGGAACCTTGATCTAATAGTAGACTCAAGATTTTTGTATTCTTTATTCTTTGGTAGCTATACTTGTGAATAATTGATATCGATTTACGCTGGAATTTTTCTTCGATCTGACCGAGCAGGTAGAAGGAGAGTCACTGGGAGTCTAGCTACCTCTGTTTGCACTTCTCTAACCCTCAAAACTCAGTCTATTTCTCCTTTGAAGATTCCATAGCAGTAGATTAGGATAGTTGTAATTTTTATTAAGTGCAATGTGCCTGCGAATAGTCTTCCCTGCTGTTGGTGTGTGTGCATGTTAGGAAGGAGATCCCTCAGCCCTACATTAGAGCCTGCTAACCCTGAGATAGAAAGGGGTAGAAGACCGAGAAAGCACAGACACACCACAGTCGAGCCCCCTATTGAAATTGAGACAGCAGCTATGGGTGAAGAACAACCTAGAACATTGAAGGAATTGAATGCTTCGGATGATTACAATTCTCCATTCAGCATTTAATTCCCAGATGTTCAGGGAAACTATGAAATCAAAACTTCCATCATCCAAATGCTTCCCTCTTCCCATGGGCTTAGCAAGGAAGACCCTTACAAGCACATTGACCAGTTCTTGGCCCTCTGCACGACATTCTCCATTGCTAGTTTGGGATCAGAAGCCACTAGGTTAAGGCTCTTTCCTTTCTCCCTAAAAGACAGGGCCATGACCTGGTTATCTACTCTTCCAAACAACAACATCACTTCTTGGAAAGACCTCCAGACAAGATTTTTGTCTAAATTTTTTCCAGAGACCAAAACCAGCCAGTTGAGGAAAGGCATACTTGCTTTTGCCCAATCCCCAACTGAAGATTTTAACCAAGCCTGGGACAGATTTAAAGAGATGCTCAAACAATGTCCCCACCATAAGGTCCCTGATTGGCAGCTTGTCCAGAGCTTCTACAATGGGATAGATGAGAAAAGCAGAGACATGGTACATCCCCAATACCTATTATTCTAGGCAGACCTTTTTTAGCCACTACCAATGCATGCATTCAATGCAGGTCTGGGATCATGGAGGTCACTTTCCAACATATGAAAGTTGAGCTTAATGCGTATAACAGTGCAAAGTACCCTCAGCTGGACAATGAGGAATGCTTTGCAGTGGATGTACTAGAAGAAATTGTTGAAGAAGAACTGCCCTCTCTGCTGGAGTGGGACAACATTGTCACTAATTTAACTGAAGTTTGGAACATGGTGGAGGAAGGAAGCCTAGCTTTAATGCCAGAAGACATGTCCCTAGTGAGGTCTTCTGTGGGCTTAGTGCAGCATTCCAATTTGAAACCTACATTGTTGCCCCTTCCTCCAACCAACAATACACCAATCCTGCCATCCATCAAACAAGTCCCTGATCTGGAGCTCAAGAAGCTTTCAGAGACATTGAAATATACTTTTCGTGAGAAAGACGAGAAACTTCCTGTGATTATCTCCTCTTCTCTTACCAGTGAGCAAAAGGAGGAATTGCTAACAGTTTTGAGGAAGCACAAGAAAGCAATTGGCTGGACCATTGTTGATCTAGGAGGGATTGATACATCAATCTATATGCATAGGATTCATCTAGAGGAGGGCTCAACACCCTCCAGAGAAATGCAGAGGAAACTGAATCCTCACATGCAAGAAGTGGTTCTGAAAGAAATCATTAAATTGCTAGATGCTGGGGTAATTTACCCCATCTCTGATTCTGAATGGGTGGCACCAATCCAGGTGGTACCCAAGAAATTTGGCATAACAGTGATCACAACCGAGTCTAGAGAGTTGAGACCAGCTAGGGAGACCACTGGCTGGAGAGTTTGCATCGATTATCGAAAACTCAACTCTAAGACCAGAAAAGACCACTTCCCCCTCCCCTTTATTGATCAAATTTTGGATAAGTTGGCTGGGAAAGCTTTTTACTGTTTTCTTGATGGGTACTCAGGGTACAACCAGATCCCTGTGCACCCTCTTGATTAAGAAAAAACTACTTTTACTTGTCCTTTTGGCACCTTTGCTTACAGAAGGATGCCTTTTGGACTGTGTAATGGCCCAGCCACCTTTCAGAGGTGTATATATGCCATCTTTTCTGATATGATTGACAAATTTTTGAAAATTTTTATGGATGATTTTTCAGTTTATGGGGATAGCTTTGACCAATGTCTACAACACCTCCATCAGGTCTTACAAAGATATGAAGAGACTAATTTGGTCTTAAGTTGAGAAAAGGGCCACTTCATGATAACACAAGGAATTGTGTTGGGCCATGTGGTCTCTAAAGATGGAATTGAGGTAGACAAGGCCAAAGTTGACCTCATTGCAAATTTGCCCCCTCCAAGAACAGTCAAGCAAATTAGATCTTTTCTTGGACATGCTGGATTCTACAGGAGGTTTATCAAAGACTTCAGCAAAATTGCTAAACCATTGTGCCACTTGCTCTACCAGGATGTGCCCTTTGACTTCTCTGCTGAATGTCTTAAAGCTTTTGAAACTTTGAAAATTTGCCTCACCTCTGCTCCTGTACTCCAAACACCTGACTATACCTTGCCCTTTGAGTTGATGTGTGATGCATCTGACTTGGCAATAGGTACTGTCCTGAACCAGAGAAAAGATAAGTTGCCTGTGGTCATTGCATATCTCAGCATATCACTTGCTGAAGCTCAGCTGAACTACACAACCACTGAGAAAGAGCTTCTGGCAGTGGTTTTTGCTGTGGACAAGTTTAGACCTTACCTACTTGGGTCTAAAACTGTCATCTTCACTGACCACTCAGCATTAAAGTACCTACTGTCTAGATTGATTAGATGGATACTCCTGTTGCAGGAGTTTGACATCAAAATCAAGGACAAGAAGGGTGTAGAAAATGTGGTGACTGACCACTTGTCCAGAATTATGTTGGAAAAAGGTGTTGATGACCTTGCTACAAATGATGTCTTTCTGGATGAGCAATTGTTTGCCATCCAATCTTTAGTTCCTTGGTATGCACATATTGTCAACTATCTAGTAATAGGCAAGATTCCTGCCCAGTGGACAAAAATGGACAAAGACCTGTTTTTCTCACTGGTTAAATTCTTTTTCTGGGAGGAACCTTGCTTGTACAAGTATTATGCAGACCAAATCATTTGGGAATGTATTTCCGAAAGTGATGTCCCCAGTATTCTGGCCATGTGCCATGAAAATGCCTGTGGGGGTCACTTTAGTGGGAGAAAAATAGCTGACAAAGTGTTACAGTGTGGGTTCTATTGGCCTTCTCTTTTCAGAATGCCAATACACACTGCAAGACCTGTGAAAGATGTCAGAAACTAAGAGGGCTGTCCAAACGAAATTCAATGCCTTTACAGCCCATCCTTGTTGTAGAACTGTTTGATGTGTGGGGTATTGACTTTATGGGCCCCTTTCCTCCTTCAAATGGTTTTCATTTCATCTTAGTGGCAGTGGACTACGTTTTCAAATGGGTAGAAGCCATTGCCACACTAACTGATGATAATCAGGTTGTCCTCAAGTTTATAAAGAAGAATATTTTCTCCAGATTTGGCACTCCTAGAGCCATTATCAGTGATGGGGGGAGCCATTTCTGCAACAGAAATTTCAAGAGCTTGCTCAAGAAATATTCTGTCACCCATAGAGTTGCTACTCCCTACCACCCACAAACCAGTGGGCAAGTTGAAATTTTAAATAGGGAGATTAAGCATATCCTTGAGAAAACTGTGAGGACTGATAGGAAGGATTGGGCTGATAAGCTAAATGATGCACTGTGGGCTTATAGGACTGCCTATAAGACTCCCATCGGTATGTCCCCTTTCAGACTGATTTATGGCAAGGCCTGTCATCTCCCAGTGGAATTAGAATACAGGGCTTATTGGGCCATCAAACATTTAAATCTAGATCTAACATCTGCTGGTCATCACAGGTTGCTGCAGCTGTCCGAATTGGAAGAACTAAGGATGGATGCTTATGCTAATGCCAGGATCTACAAGGAAAGGTCCAAAGCTTTCTTTGACAAAGGGTTATTGAGAAAAACTTTCAGAGCTGGTGATAAGGTTTGACTGTTTAACTCCAAACTTAAATTTTTTCCTGACAAATTGAAATCCAGATGGGAAGGTCCCTACATTGTTATGCATGTTTTCCCATCTGGTGCTGTGGAAATCAAGGATCCCAAGTCTGAGAGAACCTTGAAGGTGAATGGTCAGAGGCTTAAGCCTTGTTTTGAAAAACCTGCCGCACTCATGGACACCATTCACTTTCAAGGGGATCCTTCTTCAAACTGATCCATAGGTGTGCCATTACTGTATCATATATACTTAGTTTTTGGTTGATTTATCTTGCTTTCTTTTGTTTATATTCTCTAGGATTTGCTAGTGGTCCTATCAGAATCTGGACCTATATATTTTAAACTTTGGATGCTTGGTTTGATTCTTACTACTCTTCAATTGATAGCTTCTGTTGAATGCCTAATATGGGAGGTCGATTTTTGTTGTCCTTGATTGTATGATTGAGTGTCTAGAGGTAGCCATAGTGAAGGTCATGCCTAGGATCTAACCACAACAAACATGCAAAGGGGCAGAACAGAGAGCACATGCTCTCTGTTTTATACCTTACTGTTGCTGGGTCCAAATAGAAGCCTGGGAGACTCTCGCGAGATTTAAAAGCTATCGCGAGGTTAAAACGGAAGTCTGGGAGAATTTTGCATAGTTCACATGGAAACATTCAATAGCTGTCAGCAGATTCATGTGTACTTGAGAACCTCTAGCGCGATTCACATAGAGCCATCCATTAGCTGTCGCACGATTCATGAACACCAGCAAACCTCTCGCGCCATCCCCATAGAGCTATACATTTGCTGCCACGAGATTCAAAAGCTATCGCGAGGTTCAATAGGGATCTAAGAGCCGCTCGCGCAATTGAACAGAAATACTACATTTGCTGTCGTGAGATTCTAAAGCTGTCGCGAGATTTATAATGAACCTCAGAGCTTGTCGCGCAATCCAAATAGAGACCTAGGAGCTGCTCGCGCAATTCACAAGAATTCATCTCACACTATCGCGTGCTCCAAGGTCAACCTGGGAGATTGTTGCGCAATCCAGAATGAATCCACACACCTTCACTAGGTTCATTTCTAACCCCGCGACCAGATGTTCCAAAGCGCGCCGAGCTTCGCGATAAGTATTTAAACCCCATGCTTGGTCCCTTTTCCATTATTTTCTTCTTTCTTCCCTCTGCAAAACCCTAGCTTTTGACGCTCTTTCTCCTCTCCCCTCCAGCATCAATCCTACAGCTCATCATTCACTCCACAAATCTACAGAATTGTTCCTAGCATCCCACACATCTATTGCCCTCTGCTCAAAGATCTCGCGGTGCCATGTGCGTCAAATCAAACCAAACCCTAGATCTCAGTCTCCGTTGCTCATACTAGAAGACAGAGTTAGAAATGGCTCTAAAAATTATACAAAAGAGAAAAGGGAAGGACAAGGACCCTGCAGAGACCACCCCTAAAAAGGCCAAGACTTCAAAGTCCCCCCAAAAAGGAAAGGAAGTGGTTGAGAAGGCGGCGGAACCAACCCCTAAGTTCTCTGCTCCTTCTGAGCTCATGATGTCAATTCTATTCGAGCCTGAGACAACATTTGATCTACCATTTTTTGAGAAGGAATCACTATCTGCCCCTACCATACAGTTTATGAGCAAAGTGGGCCTGATGCCATTAATGAAAGGAATTTCAGCACTAGCCTACCCTAGGCTAATGCAGCTGTTCTATCAACACATCAGGGTCAAGAAGGACAAAGATGGACAAGAGTGCTTGCTGGTGTTGATTGATGACTTTGATATGTTAGTAAGCCCCAAGGTAATTGCTAAAGTTTTGGGCATCTCAGCAGCATTCGACCCTAGCTGTGGATATGGCCCCCCTCTGAGTGCATCGATTGATACAATTGCACGGGCCCTAACTAGAGGATTAAAAGCCACAGGGGACTCGATTAGAAGGAGAGAATTAGAACTTAAACTCCTGTTCATTGACCAAGTCTTGCGAAAGAACATATATTGCTCAGGACATCAGCAGGAGAGGAGAACCCCCATTGTGGATGCTGTCTACTCCTTCCACATGGGCAATGGCTTCCATATAGCCTGGCTAATTTTTGAGGCAATGAAAGACATAGTGGAGAAGATAGGGACCAACAAAAAGCCTCACACACTACTCTATGCAAGAATCATTACCTTGCTGCTGCTCAAGGGGGGATACAAGATAGGAAGGACTGAGCAGACCACCACCCTTACCCCTACTACCTTTGCCAAGAGGCAATGGGGAATCAGCAGGAGCTTGATGGAGGCCCAGAAGAAGAAGAAAGCTGAGGCTCAAGCTCTATCCAAGCAAGCAGAAGAGGCAACAGGATCAGGATCTGCCCCTGCTACCAAGGAGGTGCCCCCAGAGCCTATCAGTACCATCACTGCAGTAGCACTCATTCCCCCTCAACCTTTTCCTCTTGCAGCCACTACCCCTCTGTTTCCATTCTCTATGCCCACTCCCCCTTCACCTGTGCTTGGTACCTGGGAGGACTCCCCATCTCCTACCTTACCTCAATACACAGTCACAATTCCTCCATCAGCTACACATAAACCTGCCAGCCCCCACTCATCTCCTACAAAAAACGAAAGACCACTGAGACCATCCCAACCATCTCCCAAACACCACCCTCTATCCCTTCTATCCCTATTGACACACCCCACCTTGAAGAAATCACCACCCCAACCATACCTACTACATTCCCCCTCACAGACATTGAGTTAACCCTTAACACATCCATAGGCTTCCAAGCCTTTTTGTCTACCTTCCTTGAAATAATGACTGCCTACTACACCCCTCTCCCAGACTGCCCAACTACCTCACAGCACCACTCCCCAGAACCCCACTCTTCCCCTCCCTCCACTTTTCATCATGCACCTTTCTCACCTTTCCAACCAGTACCCTCTTCTTCACAAGCCCAACCTCCTAGCCCTGACACACTGACCCTCATCCTATCCCTTATCCAAGACATCCAAGCCCATTTATCCACCAATACCCAAAAACAGGATTAGATGCAGAGTGAACTTACCTCCATCCAATCCACCCTACACACATTAACCAATCCACCCATCCCTCCACCACCCACTACAACCCCCCTAGTCCTGTCCACTGACAAAGAAACCAAACAGACTTCCCTCCAGACTCACAACCCCCCCCACCATCACCATTAAATTTTACCCCCCCATTCCCTTTCATACCTTTCACCATTCCTATTTTTCCTCCCCCATCACCCCCTACTCCAACTGAGCCTACCCCATTCCCATTTCCCCCTTTACCCTCCATTCCACCTTTTATCCTACCACCTCCAACTTACACTGACCAATAGACACAGACTGACCCATAACCTATCCCCCTTCCCCCATAACTAGACTTACCCCCTGTTACCCCCCCTTCTCTCCCCCAGGACCTATCACAGTTTGCTCCTTCCACTTCCTATCTGCCCATCGCACCAAAACATCAATTTTACAGCCCTCCCTACCTCACCATCCTCCATCACATGAGGGATAATGCTTACCTTAGGAAGGATGTCCTGAGGGGGATGGCCAAGCTTCGCCAATCCATTGAGACCCCCCTGCTGGAGCAGATCGATGAAATGAAGGAGGCCCACAGAAAGCAACTTTTGGGCATCTCCTTGGGGTGGAAAAATATCCTGGAGGACTATCAGAAGACCAAAGCTATAGCTGAGTACAATGCACTGAATTTGGAGTTGGAGAAAGCAAATGCTGCTACTGAGAGGTCCCAGGCTAGAATGTTTGAAAAGAGGCTTAATAATACCCAGGAGATCCACAGAATCCAAAAGGAGATCCATGAGACTGACATCCTCAAACATCAAATCCAGATCACCTCATTGGAATCCGCATTAGCTGCTGCCAAAAATGTTCCTCTGCAGCCCACACCAATCTCTATTCAAATGCCCATCCCAGAGCCCAAAGCTACTCCATCTCCAGCTGCCCAGTCTGAGGAGGCACAACCTAAGACATAGCAAGAGAAGGGCAAGGCCCCAGCTGCCCCTCCTCCCTCACCTCCTACAGAGAAGCCTCCACCTCCCAAGGCCTCTGTTGCACCTCCACAAGAGCAAACTTATCCTCAGCAGAGAAAAGTCACTGCTAAGAGGTCTGCTCTAAAAGCTGCTCCTTTAAAAATTGGAAAAGAGCCTGCTGCCCAGTCTGAGGAGGCACAATCCCATGCCCAGCCTGAGTCCACAGTGAAAGGGAAATCCCCAGTGGTCCCCACTGAGGAAGCCAAAGGCAAAGGCAAAGGAAAATCCCTTGCCACCCCCCCTGCTAAGCGCAAAGGAAAAGTTCCTCAAGAACCCAAGGAACTAAAAGCTCTAAAGCAACCAAAAGTAAGGGTGAGGGCACGTAAAGCTCCAACTGCAAAGAAAACACCAGCTGAAAAGAAAAAGGAAAGGGAGGAAAAGAAGAAATAGGACAGAGATGCCCTTAGGGCACATGCTAAAAAGATGGGCTGTGATTTCTACACAGATTCGGGTGCAGATTAGATCCTAGATTCTAGCTTGTATATTAGGTTTTGTTTCTTGTAACTACGTTTGTACATACTTTTCAACTTAATAAATTTTTTTTGGTTGTTGTCTATTGCTCTGTTCTGTGTGCCTGTTTACGTTTGTGTGTTAGTCTTCACTTTGTTCATTTTGTCAATCGTGGGCGCTGCATTTAGGGAGGCTATGCTTATGTGAAATAGTAACCCATGGGAAGGATCGCTGTAGATGGTGGTTGAATAATTCTGGGTAAATACATGCCTCAAGGATTTAAATGATTTCTTTTTCACATTCATGGGCCATGTTAGGATTGCTCGCAAAGATCCCCAACTCAGCTGCGCGAGAAATGTGCAACTACTCATCACTGATTGTTCTACGCGACGATCCCCGTGCAATACACAGGATCCCCTTAAATACCATGCTTATCTTTAGATATTCATTTACTGCTCATTCTCTTTTCCCAGACCTAGTTGTCTTCTTCCTCTTTCCTGACACAACGTTCATTTATTGCCAAGTTTGAAAAGGGGCAAATTAAATTCCGTCGATTCATGTTCCACCTTCCAACTCTTTTAAAACGGCCTTCAGTTCCTTTTCATCTCATCCCTCCTATCCCAACCCTAGCCGTCCATACCTCCTCACACCCATGGCGGATGACAAACCCTTCGGGTTCCCCATCAAATTCTACCTCATCTGGGAGGATCCCCCACCGCCCTAGGAGCCGGACCCCTTACAATTTCTCTGAGATGAGTATGACGAGGTTCAGAGGATCCTCGCTAAGGAGGAAAAGAAAAAGAGGAAGAAGGAGAAGAGAGAAACAGATGAAAATACACCCCATGAGTTAAATTTGAAGACCATACCTAGTGAGATTTGGGCCCAGAATTTTCTTTTGAAGAGTGTTTTTGGCATTACTTCTGCTCTAAGGACTGATTGATTCATGAATTTTTCACTAAAAGTTGTGCAACTCCTAATCAAAACTAATTGACAGCACTCATGAGACTAAGGAAATGATCAAAGGCCTTCATTTGGACAGTTTCAGCCTGAAAATCCAACCTTTTAAAATTTGCCCTTGTATATACACTAGTTGAGCCTTAAAATCATAATTTTCCTTCACAAACATCAGAACACTTGCACCTTAACCTCATGACCTGAGTCAACCTTACCCTCACTTTGAGAATTCAGAAGGTAAAGGAGAAGGAGGTAAAGATATTGAGAATGGTCCAATATTCTGTGGAAAAGGAATGAAAGCAACTTATGAACAGCTGTGTATCAAAGGCAGTTGTGTGGCATTTATCAAAAGAATGAATAAAGAACTAAAAAGAGAAAAAGAAAGAGAAGTCTAGAGGACAACATCATCTAAAAAATTGAAAAGAAGAGGAGAAGCTGGTCACTTTGAGTCTGAAATATAAAAAGGAAGATGAAGTTTTTGCTTAAATAAAGGTTGTGAAGTCATGAACCACTCCTTACCTTGCTGATTTCTCAATTTGGATTCCCTTTTTACACCTTTATTCTTTACACCCCTTAGCGATAAGCCACATTACAACCCTTTCAAAAAGACCTTGTGGATCCAAAGTTAAATGAGCTGTCATGTGGAGATGAGGAGTTGCCCAATCTATGGTGAAAATTCTTGAAGATGTCAGAAATTAGAAGCTTGGCCTATGCTCATGCTTGCAAGCCCATTTGGGGTCTGCAACTGCTCTTGAGCTGCTGAGAATGAGAACACCCTCAAGTTATTAATGTTAAGAGATAGCCCAAGTGAGAATTGGGTCTGAATTTTAACCTCATTAGGGTAGTATCCAACCTGGATTTTGAATTAAAGGCAAGCAGGGTACTGATTTTTATACATTGAAATTCTAATGTTAAATGAATGGTGGTAAGGCAAATACATGTAACTAGTAAGTTTTAAATGGCCTACAAACATTGCTGTAGTTTCCTCTAAGTGTTAAATGGTTGTGGAATGAAACTCTAAACATTTGAATCTGTGTTGTCATTATCTGCACTATACTTAACTGATTTTAATGGTGAAGTTTGTGGGTGTCTTCACTGAAAACCCTAAGGAGATTTCACTCCTCCACTAGGGATCACCTAGGGGTTTAAAAGGCTTGGTACATATGCTAAATGTACCTGTGATCCCTACGAAAGTAGCACTTACTGCTTTGCTAAGGGACTAGCAAAGATTAGGTTTGGGGGTGTGTTAAGACCTGAAAAGTACCACTTTTCACCCCTTAATTTAATCTCTATTAGACCCTTAATCATTTAATAAATGTGTTTTAAGTCTATTCTGTAGGTAATAAGCAGTAGCTGCAAATAAACCCCTAACCATGCCAAGAAGCTCACTGTTGCCCCAGAACTACCTCAGCAGAATGAAGGATGAACCCAGATAGAGAGTTGGCTGAAGCATAGGCACATCAAAGCAGAAATAAACCAAGAAAGATGCCTTGCGCAAATGTCGCAGGGTTTAATTGAACCAGAGATAATGCCTTCGCGCAGCTGTCGCGGGCTCCTGGAGGAAGCACAACAACTGGCCGCACAGTCCTCATGCTGCTCCTGTGCAGTTTGAAGACAGAAAGAAATGCAAATCAATCTTCGAGAGATTCTCGTGAAGCTCAGCCATAAGTGAGTGAAGCATTCGTGCAGTCTTGCGCAACTCAAAAGAGGAGTCGTTAAGCTTCACGCGATCCACTTAGAAGTAAAAGCTTCAAGTATTCCTGCGCACAGCTGTCGCACAGTGGCCGCGAGACACAGACCTTCAGGGAAATGCTCGCGCGACCCAGAAACTCATGAACACTGCTTCTTCGTGAAGATTTGTCATGAGATTCACCAAGGGACGAACCGCGCGAGTAATCCCTGCGCCATTCAAAGCTGAAAGAGCAATCTCGTGACAGCCATTAGTATCCCGCGATGATCAAAATGTCAATCTCGCGATTGCATGAACTTCAAGTCAATTCAACCCTGCGACGCCATTTCTACCACGTGAAAGGATCTGAAATCTTTTCTACCCAGCGAGGATTGGGTTCTAAACTTCTCCCCACTTCTACAAGGGCAATCTGGGGACTTCCAATAATTAGGGCACACACTCTAATGCTCCAATCTTCGTACACATGCCCTGAGGCATCCAAGGGACAGGAATGGGTCGTAATCACATTGATAAATTAGGGTTTTCCTAACCCTAATTGAGGGGAAGCTGACTGCTATATAAGCCTAAGCCTGGCTTAGGTTTAGGATCTCTCTTTTGGGACTTAACTTTTATGCTTCTCCTCGAAACCAACTGTAGAATTACAGTAGGCTAAGGTTAGGGTTTAGGAATTTTCTTTTTCCTTTTTCTTTCTCTCCATAGTCCAACACTTGCTGGCTATGCCTTTTGTATGATTATATGATATAGATTGTAATGGAGTTTTGTAATAGGATTTATTGCATATATGGGATGATGTTTGTGTTGTGAGTTGTTCTGTACAAGGCTGCTGACTTGAGATCCTCCATTGCTAAGTTGTATCGTAAGCAATGGAAGATTATTTTTAAGGTTTTATTTAGATCCAAGTGACCTGTGTGTCCAGGGTAGGCACATTGCAGGCCTTCCCCCACCACAGGATCCATTAAATCTAAATCTCCATGGGAGCTTGAGCTGGTAGCCTTGCGAACATGGTGGCGGCAGCAATGATCTTGTTCTGTCTTAGACCTCTGTGAGGAAGATAGCCTCTGTGGATAGTTTGTGACCATTCAAGTGGACAGGTTATAGCCCTAGGGTCAAGCCAATCTCTGGACCTGAGACAGATTCTTCTTCTCTGTGCTTGTGCTTGTACCCTTGTGAGAGATTGTGCAGAGACAGACTCCCCTATATTTGTATAGATCCATCATCAGATTACAGATCTGATTTGGCTATAGAGATTGTAGACTTGTGACTGGATCACTGTAGTCTTACTAAAGCAGTGAACAGTCATGCTTGAACGCTAGTACTCAAACTCTTGCTGGTCCTATGTGTCCAGGCTTGTGCACTTTGTAGGCCTAGCCCCACACACAGCACTTTAGAGGATGAGGTTCTTATGGATTCTTGAGCTTGTAGCCTGGATGAAGTAGTGCCTATAATGATAAGCTTATTATGACCCATCTCTGGATTGTGGTTCCCCTATTGGATAATCTGTGACTATTTAAGTGGAAAGGTTATAGCCATAAGGGATTGGATCAGGGCACAGGGGTGAGTTGGATTCTTTCTCCTCTTTGGTGATAATGTAGCCATTGGACATGATTTCTATAGCAACAAATCTGAGTCTGAGTTACAAGACCCATCGGATTTGTACCTAATAACATACTTCTCACTCTTTTATATTTATTTTCTCACTCCACCATTCTTCTTAACCCTTTCTGTAATCTAGACATTAAGTTGCCTTAGGATTTAGATTATAGTGACTTTAAATCCCCTTCCATTTAGGATTGCCAGATCTGTAGTCAGATCTGGAGAGCCTACTAAAGATAGCTCCCTAGGAGCTTTAGATCAACTTCCCTGTGGGATAAACTCTTACTTATCAAAACTTGCTACAACAGGCCCTGTACTTGCAGGACTGCATATTTTAGGCTTGCTACTTCGTATTCCTCACTCTCCCTTTCAGTCATTTTTCATTTACCCCATTCGTATCACTGTCTTCAATAAAGTCAGTAGCAAGCACTTAAAATAAACCAACAGTAGGGCCTACACTGCCAGTGGCTTCAGCATTTACTGAATTTAGGAGGATGAGACCTCCTAGCTTTTCAGGGCAGGTAGACACCATGGCAGTCAAGAATTGGCTGAGTAAAATGGCAAAAGTATTTAGCGTACTGACATGCACAGAGGACGAGAACGTCCGTTGGGTAGTTTACATGTTAGATGGGGAGGCTAGGTCTTGGTGGAAGTCTGTTTCAAGGACTAGGGCTCATGCAAGGGAAGATGACAGTAAGGGAGTACGGAGTGGAATTTATGAGACTTGCTCGTTTCGCTCCAGATTACGTGATTTCTGATGTGATGAGAGCGAAGAGGTTCCAACAGGGCCTAAGGTCGGGCATCCGAGGAGGAGTTGCACCATTTCAGCTAAAGACCTATGGAGAGGTTATGAGTAAGGCATTAGTAGTTGAAAAAAAAAACAATAACCGATATCGTCAAAGGGAACAGCAGGGAAGAGGAAGCGTAGATCAAGGTAGGACCGAGAGTTATGAACCGATGAATAAGAAGCCAAGATTTGTAACACTGAATCAGAGACAACTGCTTCAAGCAGGGTATAGGAGACCGGCGCAACAGACCACAAATCAAAGATTCCCATTGCTTGCGTCAGGGAGACCAATGAGGTATGAGAGTCCTGCTATTTCCACTGGAGCCACAGTTACACAAGGTTTTTCACAAGCTGCTTCTTCAACATCAAGAGAGACTTGTGCCAAGTGTGGCAAGTCCCACAAAACGGCAGATTGCAGGCAAGGAATGCGAGGTTATTTTAAATGTGGTAAGATGGGCCATGTGATTAGAGATTGCCCTGAGGCAATTAAGGAGAAGACGACTTCAGCTTCCATGCCACGACCTATTCAATCACGGAAGCCAATTGTTCAAGAGAGAGCCTATGCAGTCACCGCCCAAGAAGCAGGGAGCGTACATGACGTCATTCAAGGTGAATTCCTTTTAAATAAAGAATTTCAATTCAATACAATTTTAGATAGAGAAGGTGCATTCAATAGAATAACGTGTAGACTCATTTTTGTATGTTAGAAATTCTAAATAAAGTATGTACTATATATGTATATGTATGTGTTATAGGTACTTTACAAGTCTATGAAAAAGGATGCTATGTAGCACGTGACGCACGAGTGTTGATAGACCCAGGGTCTACCCACTCCTTTATCACTCCTAGATTTGTAAAGAAAATGAAGATTGTTTCGGAGACACTGAACTTTGTTTTATCAGTGTCTATCCCGACGGGAGAATTAGTGGATACAGAATTAGTCTGCAAATCAGTAGTATTGGGCGTTCAGGATGATGACGTCTATGAATTAGACGGACAATTAATATTATTGGACATGCAAGGATTCGATGTAATCCTTGGCATGGATTGGTTGTCTCATCATTGTGCGACAGTGGATTGCAGGAACAAGGTTGTCATTTTCCGACCTAACACAAGGAGATCATTTCGATTTCGAGGAGAGAGATCGAGACAGGTGCCACTCATCTCTATAATCAGAGCCGAACGTTTGATCAAAAAAGGGTGTAGCAATTATTTGGCATTCCTGAAGGGAGATAAAGAAGAAAAGAATATTATTTCCGAGATAGCAGTAGTGCAAGAATTTGAAGACGTATTTCCAGAGGAATTGTCGGGATTACCTCCAGAGAGAGAAGTGGAATTCGCTATCGACTTAGCACCAGGAACGAAGCCTATTTTGAAAGCACCATTTAGGATGGTTCCTGCTGAGTTGAAGGAATTGAAAGAGCAGTTGCAAGAGCTCATGGATAAAGGGTTTGTAAGACTGAGCGTGTCTCCATGGGGAGCACCGGTCTTGTTTGTGAAAAAGAAAGATGGGTCGATGCGGTTGTGCATTGACTATCAGCAATTGAACAAACTCACTGTAAAGAATCGATACCCATTGCCTAGAATAGATGACTTGTTCGATCAGTTGCAAGGGGCGAAGTACTTTTCCAAGATCGATCTGAGATCTGGATACTATCAGTTGAGAGTCAAGGCCGAGGACATTCAAAAAATTGCATTCAAAACACAGTATGGACACTATGAATTTTTAGTGATGCCGTTTGGGTTGACGAATGCACCAGCATCATTTATGGATTTAATGAATCAGGTATTTAAACCACACCTGGACTCCTGCGTCATTGTGCTTGTTGACGACATTCTGATATACTCTAAATCGAAGACGGAGCATGAAGAACACTTGCGAGTCGCTCTACAAACTTTACGTGAACATCAATTGTATGCCAAACTCAGTAAATGTGAGTTTTGGTTAGAAGAGGTTAGCTTTTTGGGACATGTCGTCTCAAAGCATGGTGTCACAGTAGATCCGGCTAAGATCGAGGCAGTAGTAAACTGGGAACAACCAAAGACCGTGACTGATGTCCTTAGTTTCCTTAGACTAGCAGGTTATTATCGACGTTTCGTTGAGGGGTTTTCAAAGATATCGGGACCTCTTATGAGACTTACAAGAAAGGATTTAAGATTTGAGTGGAGTGAAGCGTGCGAGAAGATTTTTCAAGAACTCAAGACGAGACTCACTTCAGCTCCAGCTTTAGCAATTCCTTCAGGCAGTGGAGGATTCGCGGTCTACAGTGATGCTTCGTATAACGGTTTGGGTTGCGTGCTCAACCAACACAAAAAGGTGATAGCTTACGGGTCAAGACAGTTGAAAGAGCATGAGAAGAACTATTCGAAGCATGATCTGGAACTAGCAGTGGTCATATTTGCGTTGAAGATTTGGCGACATTATTTATACGATGAGACCTTTGAAATCTTCACCGACCATATGATCCTCAGATACTTGTTTACACAGAAGGAACTTAATATGAGGCAATGCAGATGGATGGAGTTCCTCAAGGACTATGACTGTTCCATACAGTACCATCCAGACAAGGCTAATGTGGTAGCCGATGCCTTGAGTCGGAAGAGTTCAACGCAGTTGGCTAGTTTGATTTTGGGTATGCACCGTTGGACGTTATTTGAAGAACTGGCACTATATGGTGCGAACATCGAGTCGCAAGGTACAGGAGCCTTTTTGGCTAACATATTAGTGAGACTGGTGATATTTGAACGCATACGCGAACTACAAATGAAAGACTCGGTACTAACCAAGATCCGTCAAGATGTAACAGAAGGAATCATATTAGAATTCTCAATCAAGGTGGACAGTTCCTTATTGTTCAAGGGTTGACTTTGTATTTCGGACAATGTCGATCTTCGAGGAACTATTCTCGATAAGACTCACAAATCAAATTACGCTATCCACCCTAGTAGCACAAAAATGTACCAAGATTTTAAAAGGAATTACTGGTGGAGAGGTCTGAAGCAAGATGTGGCAGAGTACGTCTCACGGTGCTTGACGTGTCAGTAAGTGAAGATTGATCATAGACATCCTGCGGGGTAATTACAACCTCTGCCAATATCAGAATGGAAATGGGAATCAATATCTATGAACTTCATCGTTGGACTATCACATACGATAAAAAGATATAATTCCATTTGGGTAATCGTGGCCCGATTGACCAAGTCAGCACACTTCCTACCTTATAACACGATGTATACGGCAGGAAAACTCGTGGAACTATATATGAAGGAGATAGTACGCCTACACAGAATCCCAAGCAGTATCATTTCTGATCGTGATCCACTATACACATCGAAGTTCTGGAAGAAATTTCAAGAGGGAATGGGAACGCGATTGGATTTTAATTCAGCATTCCATCCACAAACCGATGGGCAGACAGAACGGGTAAATCAAGTAATAGAAGACATGCTCAGAGCGTGTATGTTAGAACTATAAGGATCATGGGATCAACATCTATCATTAATCGAGTTTGCGTATAACAACATGTAGACATCCAAATTTGGCCCAAGGCCCGATCGAAACACCTTTAGAGAGAAGCGCATTTCTGAGCTTTTGATGGCATGTGTGGAATCCTTTGGAATCACCTAAAACCCTTAGGAATCACCCTAGATCCCCCAGGAACCTACCCCGAACCTTTAGAAATCGACCCCTTAGAACCTTTTCTTAACCCTAACCTAACCTTCCCAAGAAATAAGGAGGAGGGGTGCACCGAAACTGGCTACGACCCTCTACAGTGACCAACTCTTATACCATTGAAGAGTAGAGGTTGTCAGCTTTCCAACGGTCCAAGAATCATCCCAATCGGAGGTATATATCAGCAGATGTGGCAATCCGAACTCGTAGGGCAGGAAGGTAATTTCGAGGTGCCCCCCTAGGGATTTGGCGCGACTAATAGTCGCGCTAGGCTATTTCTCCCCAGAAATGGCCTGACGCAAATAATAGTTGCGCCAGGTATAAATTTTGCCTGGCGCAACTATTAGTTGCGCCAAGCTAATCCTCCCTAATTTTAAGCTTGGCGCAACTAATAGTTGTGCCAAGTTTAAAAGGTGGTCCCCACCCTGCGAGCTAACTTCTAGCACTGTTCCTCACTATTTTACTGTGCATTTGCCTGGTGCAACTATTAGTTGCGCCAGACATATGAATAGTAACAATGGGTCTTTACCCCGAAATTCATGTTTGGGTTTTGACTTATTGACCACCTCAACCTTTGGGGTGTGTTTTGATAGTTCTGTTGCACCCATTCCTTACCTATTTACACCCCTCCAAGTGACTTAAAGCCTCACCCCATCATCCACCATTAGAATCACCTTCACACCTTTCTAAGCTCCAAAATCCTAGGAAACCTTAGATTTGAGATTACCTAATTGCTAACTCCAATTAGCATCTAAGTAGCCTCCTAATCCACTCTTTTCCTATAAATAGAGCCCCCCACCCCTTGGTTTAGGGGTTGAGAAATTTGCTTAAGAGAGAAAGAGCTCAAAGTGAGAAGTTCTTCCTCCCTTTTGTGCACTATTTTCACCCAAATTCCAGAACCTCCCAACCTCATTTCAAGCTTGTTCTTGCATCCAAAACCCTTAGCCTAGGTGTGTGTGATCCCCTAGCCTCCATCCCCTACCTCTTAGTTTTAAGTCCTAGGAGTTAGAACCCCATTTTTTACCATACAAAGCCTTCAAGAGCTTATCAAAGCAAGCCACTCAAGGCTCCTCTACGGTGTTATAAGGGCCCGAGGGCTCCAACTCTCCCCTTTCTTCTCCTATCTCTCTCTAGCTCCCTCCATCCTCTCATTTGTGCCGTTACGCCGTCGATTTTTTTATAGGAAAGGAGGGGCATAAATAGGATTCTAAGCCCTTTTCGGCAAGAGGAAGCTATTTTCCTTGCTTTTACTTCATTTTATTGTTGGCCATTAGTAGAGACCACGTTAAGCGGGTTGATCGGGTACCTAACACCTTCGCGATCAATAACCGAAGTCCCTACCCAAGAGCCTTTGGTGTGGACCGGATTCAAAGTCATATTTTTAGCACTTTGGTGCTCATAAAAATGAACTAGGTATCCTGGGACACCGAAAGCTCCGGGTGGCGACTATATTTTCATCGTTAGAGGCCGCATCGTCGCTACGGGGAACGCATCGATTCCCTTGGTTGCACAGATGGCGACTTTGCTGGGGACTAGCTAGTAGAGCTTCCCCAGGAATTAGGCATTTTTTTATTTTTTATTTTTCTAACATTTTATTGCTATTTTTAAAATTATTTTTGCTGTTTTTTTCACTCACCCCTCTGATTACGTCATTTTACTCACCCCTACGATTCCGCTTTAAATTTCAGCAATCTTTGCCTAGTCACTTGACTGGCACCTTTTTTTACTCACCTCTATGATTCTGCTTTAAATTTCAGCAATTTTTGCCTAGTCGCTTGACTGGCACCTTTCTTTTACTCACCCCTACGTTTCTGCTTTAAATTTCTGCAACTTTTTGCCTAGTCACTTGACTGGCACCTTTTAAATTTTAGCACTTTATATTTCTCACCTAGTCGCTTGACTGGCCCCGTCATTTTTATTATTCATATCCTAACAAAGGGACGTCCAGAGTGTGACGATAATCACCCCCGGTCTTTGAACTAAAGAAAACTTCCAAAAAAGAGAAAAACTTTGAAAAAATTAAAATTGAACCAAGTTAAGGAGCTTAATTAATTTGTTTTGCGGGGTAGATTTTTCAAAAGGGTTGGTTTAGGCACACATACGAACACCCGGGTTTTAGTATGGCTGCAACCCCTAGTGGTGATGATCCAGAAAAGTCCTAGCCCACCTAGTATCTGAGAAGGCGCTTCCGTCGGAGGTATATCAGGTGGGTTTCCATTTTGAAGCTTAAAACCCTTGGGGAGTGCGTTAGCGAGTTATACCGGACTCAATCCTTTAGGTGCGGTGAGGAGAGAATCGATCACCATAAAATAGCTCAGTTTTCGAAAGCCTAGCTTCCACAAAAACAAAAAAAAAGACTCATTTCGAGCATCAGTGGTTGCTGTTCTCTGTTCTGGAAAGGCAGTTTTTGCCTGGCACATGTATTAGTTGCACCAGTGTAAAAACACTGGAATTTATAACTGGCGCAACTAATAGTTGCGCTAGCTTTAAACTCCGCGATTTTACCTTGGCACAACAAATAGTTGCGCCAGTGTAAAAGTCCTCCCCTGCAACCTGGGCGCAAGTATTAGTTGCGCCAGGTCTGTTTGGCAGCACCCAACCTGAATCCTTGGCCCTTTCCACCTCCCGAGTTCCCTGATCAGTGTGCATAGTGCCTGGTTTAGGCCTCGCCATCTCCGACACCCAATATGCCCCAGCCGGTCAAGAGAAGGCAACTTCTTTGGCTCATTACGGGGGATCGGGTCATTTGCCTTGATTTCCGTGCCTTCAATAGATCAAAGGTTCTCCTTCGATTCTTTCGAAGTACATGGGAACCGTCGCCGCGAGTCTTGAATTAAGGTACGAGAGCCACCCGAAAAGAAAATTCCAAGGCCTCGGAACCTTTGCTTTTCAAAAAATTTTCATAAAATTCAAAAAAAAAAAATATATATATAATCAAAACACAAAAAATATTTAGTTTGTGGTGCCGGCACAACGGCATCATCTTGCTCTCCGTCGTCCCGTAGGGGAAGAAGGAGGAGGATTTTTGGGCCTTATCCAAGGCACCCTTACTCGACCCGCTCTGGAAGAATGTCGTGGTTAGTGGACCCGGTTTACGCCGATCCCGATTCATCCCCGCAACATTCTCCAACCCCCTCCCATTTGGAAGAAGTCTTTTCCACCATCCCCCTCACCCAACCCCCTTTTACCATTACCGGCCCATTCGGCGCCCTCATATTCCCAACCACTACCCCGCAAAACATCCAAAGTCCAACCCCCCATTCCCCATCTTTTGCCCAAACCATGCTCATGCCAAACCCATTTTCCCAATCCACATCCATGCCTCAATTCCCATCATCCCCCTATAGATCCGATCCACCCACATTCACATACACCACTTCCACCCTATCCAACCCCCCGCAAAATCTCCCGTCCATCCGGGTCATGCCCATTTTTACCGGGACCATGCCCAACTTTCCTCATCCCCCATCATCATGCCCCCCATCATCCCAAAACATACCCAATACATCCCCTCATCCATCCCATACCGTGGCCATGCCCAATTATACGAGGGCCATGCCCAATTTTTCCACCACCTCCATCCCATCTATACCCCATCACCCCTTAAATCCACCATCCACATCCCACCCCCCTTCCATGGCCATGATGGAGGAGATGTTCCAAGCATACTCCTCATGGAGGGCTACCCAAATATCTCTCCTCCACACCCCACATCCATGAATCCATCCCACACCTTAGCAAACCTCCATGCTTCACTCCCCCATGACCCCCATCAACCTCCCATAATCCACACCATCCAAACCCCCATCACCCACATACCCAAGGCCCATTGGCCCAAACCCCCTTTTCCCACACATCTCAGGGCCCCATGGCCCAATACCCCACCATCCATGATCTCTAGGGCCCCATGGCCCAATACCCCACTACCCATCATCCCCAAGGCCCATTGGCCCAAAACCCCATTACCCATATCTCCCAGGGCCCATTGGGCCAAACCCATCAAATCCAAACCCATAAGGGGCCCATGGTCAAAACCCACCAATGGCCCAGACCCAACAAGGCCCATCGGGCCAAACCCATCAAGGGACCACGGGCCAGACCCATCAAGGGCCCATGGCCCAAAACCCATCAAGGCCCATTGGGCAAGACTCACCAAGGGCCCATGGCCCAAACCTACCCAGGCCCATTGGTCCAAACTTATCCAGGGCCCTTGGCCCAAACCTACCAGGGGCCCATGGCCCAAACCAATCAGTGGCCTATGGCCCAAAATGATCAAGGGTTCATGGCCAAAACCCAAACCCCACACTCATACCTTCCACAATATCCCCAACACTTAACCCAACCTTCACATCTGGGTCAAACCCATGCCATATTTCAAACCCAATCTCCCCATGGCCCTACACCCCAAGGGCATCTCCAAACCTTCCCCCATACCCATTGGCCTTACCAGGCCCCGCCTCAAAACCAAATTCCCATCACCCAACAAACCTTTCTACACCCCCAATGGGCTCACCCAACCCCTACTCATGTCATTCCCATCTGCATTGCACATTACGCCGATCAGCAGTATGAGGAGGACGAGATTAGGAACAGTGGAGCCTATGCTAGGGCATTGACCAGCCTCAACCCTCCACCAGTAATTGCCCACCCTGGTAGCCCAGAGTGAAGTCCGACTGATGGCCGAGAAAGCGGCCCCTATATCAAAAGAGTCAGAACAGCTGAAAGAACAATTAGATAAAATACAAAAATAGCTGATGAAAATGGGTGGTGCCGAAATCCACGCCACGGACTTCACAGACTTATGTTTGTTCGCTGAGGTCCCCTTGCCCCCCAAATTTAAAATACCAGTATTCGACAAGTACAATGGCACAGGCAACCCAATCGCACACCTCAAGTCCTATTGTGCCAATACGGGGGGGACATGTGCCAGTACGGGGGGGACGAAAGACTACTAATAAAAGTCTTTCAAAAAAGTTTGATCGGACAGGCCCTGAGGTGGTTCACATCTCTTGAATCATCCATGATGAAGACATGGAAAGATTTAGAGCATTTGTTCCAGGAACAGTATGTCTATAATATTGATATTGAATCACCCAAGTCTGATTTGGCCCGTTTAAAGTAGAATCCAAATGAGACCTTCAGTGACTACTTAGGGCGATGGAGAGCACTGGCAGCTCAAGTCAGAAATAGAATACCGGATGATGAGCAGATAGAGATGATTTCAAAGAACACTCTGCCAGTGATCTCTGATTTTCTTGTATACCAACAACAGTCTAGTTTTACTGATTTGGTGAGGAATGCCAACCGCTGCAAGGATGCCATCAGGGAAGGGCGGTTGAGTAAGAATACTTCAGGGGTCCCTAGTGGGGTCAGAAGATTTTCTGAGTAGAGGAACGAGAAGAGAATAGGGGGCGATGTCCAAAACATAGCCAACACAAGGCCCAATAATAATACTGCTCCGTTTCAATTTCAGGCAGCCCCACTAGCACTAGTTAGGCCTGAGCAGATGTAAAGAATGGGGAATGGGCAAGGAATGCAAATGACCCTGGAATAGAGGAGAGCCGGCTATGACCGAGTCTTTACACCTCTGGGGCAATCTTTGAGTGTACTTCTACCCCTATTAGTAGAAAAGGGACTAGTGGCTATCCGCCAACCGCAACCTCCTCCTCACCCGATCCCAAAGAACTATGATCCAAATACCCACTACAATTTTCATCAGGGTCCGGGTCACCCTATTGATCGCTGCTTCCCATTAAAGCACACCATCCAAGAGTTGATCGATGCCGGGAAAATCATTCCCCCTGCACCTTTTCAGCATGCTAATATCCATCAAGTACCACTACCCCCACATCCTACCGGAGGAGTAGGTCCTAGACCCACCATCGGAATGATAGAAGATGAGGAGGAGTTTGAATTTGACCCATCCGATTATATCAGTGACCGGGAGAGTTATGTAGCACCACCGTTAAGAAACATTGAAGAGAGGAATATAGGGGTAGTTGAACCCCTAAATTTGTCAGATTATTTCTCCAACCCGACTCCACAAATTGAACCCTTGGATCTCAGGGCATACTTTCCATCGCCCACACCGTCAATTATGTGAATATCAATGCATACCAACCGTACACCACAACCCCCATCAATTACCTGATGAGCCAACAGGCTCCCAATTCTACACCCGCACCCACCAGTTATTAATGACCTATGCCTGCCCCGTTTCAACTACCACCATACACCACAACCCCCATTGATTACCCTTTAAGCCACCAGGCCCCCAATCCGACACCCGCACCCATCAGTTATCAATGGCCTGTGCCCACTCCATCACCCCCAGCTCAACCACCGGCAAGTTCCACCATTCCAGTCAATTACTTGACGGCCCATCAGCTGCCAGCACCCACTGGCTATCAATGGCTTACTTTTACCTCCTTCCCTCCAATACCACCACCCCCAAGTTCCACCACCCCTATTTGGCCCAATCTATCCACCCAACCCTCCACCACCGAAATAAATCAGGTGTTGCCTATGCCCTTTGAGCCCGTCGTACAAATATCTCAAGCACCAGCTACCATGCCACTCCAGCTCTCAGGACCAACCTATGATCCTCATCAGGTCTCGCTAAGCTACGAGAAGGGGCAGTAGATTTTGTTACCAGATCAGGGAGGATATCAAAGCAGCCTGAAACGCCAGCAGCAGCACAGGCCCAACCCAAAGGAAAGAAAGATAGCGCGGTGAACCCCTTCGAGAAAATGAGTAGAGAACATATACTGGAGACTCAGCTGAGAAGAATGCCTGCCCATATCACTGTATGGGATCTGTTGATGACGTCCCCCCTCCATTTCCAAGCATTAATGGGGGCATTAAAAAATGCGCATGTATCACTCCAAGTTAGCCCAGAGAAGTCGGGTAAATAATTGGTCAAGTGATGGCTCCAAATGCCATTTCATTTTCTGATGCCGATTTACCTAAGGAAGGAGGTAGCCGCTCAAAATCTTTAAATATAACCGTTGAGTCCAGAAATATGATTATTCCCTTGGTACTAATCGATAATGGGTCTGCATTGAATATATGCCCGTTGAGAACCGCCACCATGATCGGGGTTGATCCGTGCATGTTAAGGCCCACCAGAACCAGCACTAGAGGGTTTGACAATACCAGGAGAGAAATAATGGGAGAAGTTGATCTTGAGCTGTTGATAGGGCCAATGACCTTTTCCATCTTGTTTCAAGTCATGGATATCAAATCCTCATTTAATTTGTTGTTAGGGCACCCGTGGCTACATGAAGTCGGAGCCATACCTTCCACATTGCACCAGAAACTCAAATTTACATCTGGGCATAAGATTATCACGACCATTGGAGAGGGGCACAGTGAGAAAGAAAAGGCTACCAATAGCATTGAAAAACCCAATATGCTGGATATAGCACACACCGCTGAGGACGTTGACCTCCACAGTTTCGAGTATGAGGTGTCGGCAATACTCCTAGAACCCATTGAGGGCATCATGTCTAAAACGGGAGGCGATATGATAACGACAGTAGCAATGCTCCAAAAGTGGGGCTATCAGAAAGGAAGGGGTCTGGGACCCAAATTACAAGGTAAAAGAGAGCTAGTTGTGGCTAAGGGACAGAAAGTAAGATTCGGGCTAGGATACAAGCCCACGGAGCAAGAGGTCTGAGAGGCCCAAGAGAAAGCCAGGGTCGCTGCGGCTATAAGAGCTTGAGGAATTAACATAGAGGAGAAACCTCGCCCTAGGCCACACATCAGGGATTCCTTTGTCAGCTCAGGGGTCGTAAAAATTGATCAAAATGGGGCAACCCATTTGACACCACACAAACCTATAGCCCCAGTCCATCCCACCCCCCAGATCTCCCTTCCCAGCGTGCAGATAGACATGGCCGCGTTATCCCTCTTCGAGGAACAATAGTTGGTATCTGAACAAACCCCCCCTGTGGTGAATCACCACAAAACCGAGTTATCGTTTGAGGACATGATCTCAGACGATATGAGGATCAATATGATGGAGGCTGACTCCAATGAGCCATATCAGTCAGCACCCTCCATCCCAACAGGTAAAGAAGCGGCCCCTCAGGTACGCAACTGGGCATCTTTGCCCCAAACTTTGGAAGCAGGAAGTGGCCTAAAGTTTGGCACCTGTTTTCCAAAAAAAAACAACCTATAAAAATTAGGATAAGCCCTTGGCAGGCAATACCTTGTATATACACAAACCCGCCTTGCCAAGGGTCCGTCTCAGAAGAAAGCAAAAATCTCAAAAATAAGAAAAAAATTCAAAAAATCAAAAACATGGAAAAAACACAAAATCCTAAAAACATTGAAAAAATCCAAAGTCCAAAAATATTGTCATTTAAAATTCCAGAAAATGCCCCACAAAAGAATGCCTTAATCAAAATGCCCGTCCCACGTGAAATCGACCCCTTCCCTGTAGAAATACAAGAAGAGGTAGGGATCACGAGTCTGGATGAGGATATCCCCTTCGAGGAACTCCCCAGTGAGCTCCTTGACCAATTTGTCGACTTTGAGTATGGCCCTACCCCATTATCGAAGAGACCGAAGATGTCAATCTAGGAACTGAGGAGGTTCCTAGAATAACCAAAATCGAAACGTCACTGTCTCCTGAGGAAAGAAAAAGCATGATCGACTTTCTTCGGTCATACCAAGACATTTTTGCCTGGTCGTATGAGGACATGCCTGGTCTGGATACTGATTTGGTCGAGCATGAGTTGCCCCTCTACCCTGATATAAAGCCTGTCAAGCAGAAGCTGAGACGTCTCCGACCCGAGTGGATGTTGAAAGTCAAAGATGAGGTCATCAAGCAGTATGATGCGGGGTTTCTCATGGTATCCAAGTACCCGCAGTGGCTAGCTAATATTGTGCTTGTACCAAAGAAGGACGAAAAGGTCCGCATGTGCATCGATTTCCGTAATTTAAACAAGGCGAGCTCGAAGGAAGATTTCCCATTGCCACACATCGACATCTTGGTCGATAACACAGCTAAGCACGGGATGCTTTCTTTTATGGATGGATTCTCAGGATATAATCAGATCAAAATGGCAGAGGTTGATAGCGAGAAGACAACGTTCATTCCCCCCTGGGAAACCTTTTGCTATCGAGTCATGCCATTCGGGCTGAAGAATGCCGGTGCAACGTACCAGAGAGCTATGACTGACATGATGCACCGAGAGATTGAAGTGTATGTCGACGACATGATAGCCAAATCACCGGAGTGAAGCGACCATCTGGTAAACCTTCAGAAGCTGTTTGGAAGGTTGAGAAAGTATCGACTACGTCTAAATCCACAGAAGTGCGCATTTGGTGCTATGTCAGGTAAACTGTTGGGATTCATCGTCAGCAGGATGGGGATCGAGGTCGACCCAATCAAAGTCAAAGCCATCACTGAAATGCCACCGCCGTCTACCAAAAAAGTGGTTAGAGGGTTTTGGGCAGAATATAATATATCAGTCAGTTCATCACACAACTCACTCCAATCTGCACACCGATCTTCAAGTTACTAAGGAAGAATTCGCCCATTGAATGGAACGACGATTGTCAGGCAGCGTTCAAAAAAATCAAAAGCTACCTCCTTAATCCACCTGTTTTGGTACCACCTGAGCCAGGGAGACCACTCTTGATGTATCTCTCCACGACGGAAGTTTCAATGGGATGTGTTTTGGGGTAGCACGATAAAACGAGAAGAAGAGAGCAAGCCATTTACTATCTGAGCAAGAAGTTTACTGATTACGAGACGCGCTACTCTCATTTGGAGAAAGCATGCCTAGCTCTTGTATGGGCTACTCAAAGGCTCCGCCACTACTTGCTATCTCAGGCGGTTCTGCTCTTGGCCCAAATGGACCCATTAAAATACCTATTTGAAAAGCCAGCTCTCACTGGACGAATTGCACGATGGAAACTTTTATTATCTGAATTTGACATCACGTACGTCACTTAGAAATCGATCAAGGGGTAGGCGCTTGCTGATCATCTTGCTGATAATCCTTTACCTGACTATGAGCCGTTAAGAACCGAATTCCCAGATGAAGATATCTTGTTCATGACGGAAGACGATACAGAAGAAGCAGAAGAATCATGGGTAATGAACTTTGATGGGGCGGTAACTGTCGAGGGCCAAGGAGTTGGCGTCATCCTAATTTCACCGAAAGGATCCCATGTACCGATCTCTATCAAGCTCAACTTCCCTTGCACTAACAACATGGCTGAGTATGAAGCTTGCACCGCTGGTCTACAGGCGGCTCTCGATCTAAATGTAACTCACCTTCGAGTATTCGGCGATTCACAGTTAATCATATGCCAGACAAATGGTGACTGGAAGACGAAAGACGATAAGCTGATCTCGTATCATGAACACCTCGAGGATCTGATAGCTTGCTTCCAAGATGTGACTTTCTCATACGTCCCTCGGATAAGGAATCCCTTTGTCGACGCATTAGCAACTTTGGCGTCAATGATTGAAATCCCCGATGGAGTTGAGATGAAGCCGATCAGGATTGAGCAGAGGAATGAGTCGGACTTCTGCCTCCAGATCGAGGAACCTACAGAGCCTGATGATGAGCCATCTTGGTTCTCAGATATCAAGAATTTCCTCGAGACCCTGACTTTTCCAGAGGGTACATCCAAGACAGATCGACGAACCATTCAACGTTTAGCGGCAGGTTACGTCATTTACAGAAAATGCCTCTACAAGCGATCATATAATAACATCTTACTTAGGTGCCTTACTGAAAGTGAAGCGGTCAATATTATGAAAGAAATCCATGAGGGAGTATGCGGAGCCCACGTCAGCGATCACATGCTCGCTAAGAAATTCTTACGGCAGGGATACTTTTGGACCACCATGGAATCAGATTGCTGTAAACATATTCAAAAATGCTACAAGTGTCAAGAACACTCCAGTCTGATACACGCTCCTGCCATTGATCTTAACTGCATGACCACTCCTTGGCCATTTGCTACCTGGGGCCTTGACGTTGTCGGAATGATTAATCCAAAAGCATCAAACGGACATCGGTTCATCCTCGTCGCCATTGAATACTTCACCAAGTGGTTAGAAGCGGCGTCATATGCCAACATCATTGCCAGTCACGTTGAGAAGTTTCTCAAGAATAATATTGTGTGCCGATTTAGAGTACCCAAAGATATCATCATGGACAACGAAACAAACTTTGCGAATAAGCTCATCCGAGACTTCTGCGAGCAATACAAGATCAAGCACCATCGCTCATCCCCTTATCGGCCTCAAACTAATGGAGCCGTGGAAGCCGCGAACAAGACAGTCGTCCCCATCCTTGAGAAAATGGTCATCACTTATCGAAATTGGAGTGAAATGCTGCCATTTGCTTTGCGGGCCTACCGAACGTCGATCCGTTCTGCTACAGGGGCAACACCATTATCCCTTGTGTATGGAACCGAGGCCGTCCTCCCGGTAGAGGTTGAAGTACCCTCGCTCCGAATCCTCATGGAATCAGGCTTACCCAAAGCAGAAAGAGAGAGATCACGCTTTGATCAGCTGAACTTACTGGACGAAAAGAGACTCCTAGCCTTATACCATACCCAAGTATACCAGGGGTGAATCGCACGCTCTTACAACAAACGTGCCCACGGTCGATATCTAAAGGTAGGAGACACTGTGCTGAAGAAGATCTTCCCATCCCTCCATGCCGATCCAAGAGGAAAGTTTAAGTCGAACTAGGAAGGACCATACGTCATTCGAGAAGTGCTACCGGGATACGCCATCTGCCTCGCCACCACGGACAGAGATCAGCTTCCTGAGCCCATCAATGCTGGATATGTCCGACGGTTCTACTCTTAGTCCATCACGACAATGTAAGTGTTGGTAAAATAGATACGTGACTGCTTAAGAACCACCCGAAAGAAGCCATCATTCCAAGCACAGTAGCCCAAAAACATCCCTAAAAATGATGATATCCTTTGCTACCTCATTTGAGCCTGGGCCTTTCTTTCCGTATACCCATTCCCCCAAAAAATATACATGTACATATACCAAAAAAAAAAAGAGAGAGAAAAGATGAAGTAGAGTTACTATCAAAATCCAAAAAAAATAATCGAAAAAGCAAAACCTCAAAAAGTGATTGCCTGAAATGAAGCAAAAAGAACAAAAATGTAGAAGAATCACGGGGCATGTATAGTAAAACCCCCAAGGAAGAAAGTATGTTGAGAAAACTGAAGTCGTATTAAGGAAACCCTTTTAGCCCAGTATACATTCAAATTCTAACCTAACCCATGGCCAAGCCACACCCTAAAGAAAGCCCTCTTTGTAGGTTCACAAGCAGTCATAATATCTGTTAAGTCAACATGAGTCGAGTCGTGAGATGACACCAGAGCCCCATCCAGCCGGCTATGACGGAATCGACGTCTATGTCGTGGCACTTGAAAAAAAAATAATGAAAAAAAATAAAAAATATATATAATAATAATAATGATAAAATAAAAATACAAGCTCAAAGCAAGATGGACGTGGTGAAAACTCGAAAGGGCGCTACGGGTAAAAACAGCGAGTTTGTGCGGACCAGGTGAAAACCCGAAAGGGCGCTTGGGGTAAGAGAGCTAAACCCATGGACGTGGTGAAGACCCAAAAGGGCGCCACGGGTAAAAAAAAGGGGAGATGATAAAAGAAAAAGAGTGAAAAAAAAGAAAAATTGAAAAAGAAAGGTTTGGACTGATAAAAATTATTGAAGAGCCCCCTTGGTTACTACCCCTGTCTCCTTGTTTTTTTGGGGGGCCGCTCATGCTAGTTCAAATCAGGTCCCAACCAGAATTGTCTTGGTAAAATCCGCACCGTCAAACGTATGACCCAAGACAAGGAGAAAGGTTTAACTCAATCTAATGGGATCAATATTCCGACCTTGGCAAATTCTGAAACTCATCAAGGTCTGACTCCAAAAAGGGGGGGGTCGACCATGCTCAAAGGTGGACCCAAGGTTTCTCAAAATATCACCCAATGATTAAGGCACAAAAAAAGAGAAGAGAAAGAAAAAAAGAGAGGAGATAATACATAAACAAAAAAATAGATCTGTATAGATGTATATAACTGCCTTTTGTATCACTTGCACCACATCTCAAAAATGGGCGGTGTGATGACTGACGTGTTTTCCTTTTTACAAGTAAAAAAAAAAACAAAAATAAACAAAAAAAATATATATATATATATATATATATATATATGTATATGTATACCAAAAATGTGTGTGTATCTGTAAAGGGGTTTTCTACGCCCCTTTTATCTGTGTATATGATCTGTGCAAAAAGTTCTGTGTGCATGAAGGAGTCAACGGCCCAACTCGCGCTTCAAAGCGCTAATCTCAGCATAAAGATCATCCTCTCGAACATTCCTCTCAGTCAGCCAATGACAATGCAGGCTCTTGAACCTCTTCCGAGAAGAGTCGGCAGCTCCAAAAGCAACACTCAGTGATTCCTTCAAACGGAGAACCTCTCTCTCCACTGCGTCTGCTCTAACCCTCTCGCATGCCAAGAGTTCTTGCAGGACCCTCTTCTCATCCACCAATAGCTCGATACGGGTCCGGAGCGCCACTTCTTTTTTTGGCTAGGGGCCTCCAGTCTCAATGCTCTCTGACAAATTCGGGCCATCGGCGGCAGGCCGCTCAGTCAACAGCCAGGCCTCATACTCAGGAGAAGTTCTAACTGAGTCTCCCTGCTCAAAATCACACATCAGGGTCGACTGTCGCGTCTCCAAAAGAGCAGCAATCCGGTCTATGTCTCCAAAGGATCCCCTAGAAAAGATCAAATCACATAAAGGGGGTCTGGCCTCACAAGGCACCTGCTGAGGGCAGCCAAACTGACGCAACACCCGGAATGGGAAGTAGAAGGTGCTGCCGGTCAGTCCTAGGAGGGTGATACCCTCATGGTCTCTAGAACGAATCACTGGGAAGGTCCGATCCAACCAAGGAAGCCTCCATGTTAGCTCAGCATCGACCAACCAAAGTTTCAGAGCCAACGTATCACCCTGGGGGAGTAAGTGGCATCTACCCAAAAAACAGTGGGCCACTTCACCTCGAGCAACATAGAAGAGAGGCACGTGCCCCAAAACGGAGAAATGCTCACCCAGCCAGACCTGGAGCAACAAGAGGCATGCCCGAAGGCCCTCCACTTTGCCCAAGGCAAAAGAATCAAGGCATCGGTACAGCTCGGCAAGCACCAAATGCATCATGGACCGACCCGCCTCCAATTCCATCAAAATATCACAAACTATCAATGAGAAGCTCTCTCCCCCTGTGTAGAAGAGGATTTCAGAGATGAGACCAAGTGCTAGAGCTTTCACGTTAAAGACACTCCTAACCGGCAATCTTCAGAGGCTTTCATCACCGAAAAGTTCTTTGAGGAATTTCAACGAACACCTTGTGGGCCCCCGACGAGGCTTTTCTCATACTCGGATTTCTTCAAACCGAGAGTAAGGTGAACAGATATGGAATACCCGGGCCTAGGCATAACTCTTTCAAGGTCCTTATGAAGCTTCAGGCCAGACAGATTGGATAGCTCATCAAGGGTTGGGGTCAGCTCCCGCTTCCCAAAACGGAATACATGGAGGTTCACATCTCAGCACGAAGCGGCGACATGAAGGAGCTCCCACCGAAGAGGAATCTCTAAGAAGGAAGGAAGGCGAGATAGCCCAAGGCACCCCAAGTCGGCGAGCTCACTCTCGTTCAGACTCCCAAACCAAGCCGCCAGGAACTTGGGTCCCAAGCCCGACAAAGAGGATACATTGGCTCCGGACCCTCCATGTAAGGGAGGGTTAGGAGGCGGATCCATGAACGTACAAGGATCTTTTGGGAAGATAAGAATTAATGTAGGAAGATGGACCCGCCTTGGAGAAATAAGAGCTAAAGATGCCGGTCAAAGGAGCCAAGTCAAACAAAAAAGAAACCATTTCTAGGTCAATTCGGGCATGTAAGGCGCCATCCTGTAGCCGACTGGCGCAATTAATAGTTGTGCCAAGACATTGTCGTTCTTGAGTTTTGGCGCAACTAATAGTTGCGCCAGTACATTTGAACCCTCAATTTGGCCTGGCGCAACTATTAGTTGCGCCAGACTAAAACCCCCCTCTACAGCCATCTCAAGACCGAACTGAAGAGGGGACTTCTGCCCTTTTTATTGATTTTATATATGTCGGCACTTTCGACCATCAATGACGTGTGAAATATTTTATTATGTGTAGGATTGATCCTACATTAAGGCGTGCGACCCAAAAGGCCCCCCACTACAGGGGTCTCAGACCTACTTGAGGATTGATCCTACATTGAGGCATGCGACCCGAAAGGCCACTTTCTAAAAAGGGTATGAAGCAAGCACGTCCCACAGAGAAACAAATTTGATACCAAGCAAGCGGAGCATAAAATCAAAGCAAGACCATTTCCCAAATAATTATAAAAAAATCAAATTTGTCTCCAAAAGTACCACGCCAATCATTCTCCAAATTATTTAAAAACAGATCCCAAAATAAAATCCAAAATGCTGAAGGAAACTAATAACCTATTCCTTGCTCGCTCCCTTGGATTTCTTGCGACGGCGAGAGGAGCTCTAATAGGTCCTCATATCCCCCACTCTAGATCACACTTGCGAAATCCTACTGAGCAGGGAACGTGACTCCTTAGCCCGGGCACGCTGTAAGGCACAGTCAAAGACAAAATCGGTCAAGGGGCCAATGATAATAAAAAAGGAGGAGTTGAGCAGCCAAGAACTCACCGTCTCCACCTCCCGAAGCTCTGCCAGATGACGATGGTACTCCGCATATTCCATGGCCGAGTTGAAGTCCTACAATATAGAATTCAATTGTTAGAACACCCCTGAAAGCATGTACGGAAGGAAACCAAAATAAAGGAGAAGCGACTCATCTAAAAACTCACCCCAGGGACCACCTCAAGAGGAGGAACACAGGCCGCCTCGACAGAGAGCCGTGCCTGTCGGTCCACATCGGCACAGAGATCTGAGAGGAAGCCATCGTCAAGACGCCGAAAGGTCCCATAAGCTACAGATGGACCCCCACCAGGGACCACCGCTTGGGAGGTACCCGACGGACCAGCACCTGACGAACCCTCGCCTGAGGGACCCGCACCAGAAGGACCCGCACCAGAAGGACCAACACCAAAGGGATCTACCCCTGACATGTTAGCAGCACTCGGCCCACCTTCATCATCCGAACCATCTCTCAGAGCAAACTGTGAACCAGACAAGGATCTATTCAGATAAGACTTAGACCGAGTAAAAGCGAAAGAGAAATCAATCCGAGCTGAGAAGGTTACCTGACCAAGTGGGCCCTCGAACGTAAGGAAATTAGTACTAGGGACAAAATGCGGCAAGATGAACCGGTAGGGGAGGAACTCGTACCAAGCATGATAATCCCCAGGCACATGGAGAGCGCGAATGGGGAACCCATTGTTGAAAAAGGCTGCTGTCAACTCCTCAATATTGCCAGCAGGACTCCAAATGTCAGCCGGTGGGTCCACGGGTATGGCATAGTAGCCCTGAAACTTATGCACCACCCTCTCCCCCAAATAGTAGCATTTGGCCCACGCTCCATAAAAGAAAACGACGCGACGATTGTTGAATAGGCGGGAGGCACCCATAGCTGCTCGGTCCTAGAAGGGGGACGTTAGGTACGGATCGGGGAGGATCTGCTCAAAATAAAAAAGCAAGAAGGACCAAATAAGCAACGCCTCAATCAAAAGAAATGCTTAAGCTAAAAGTAAACTAGGTTTGAAATTATCACCTGCTCAGGCACCATCAAATCAACCTGGGACCTTAGGCCCATTTCCAGGTGCTTTAGGCCCACGTCGCGGCATCCGACCTGATGCCAGTTGCTGAGGAGGGGATAGGTGAGCACCTCCGTGAAAAGGAGCGGGCGCCCAGGGTGAAAGTGGTGGTATCCCCATACCTGAAAAAGGGACATGACATGTGAGCGGGTCAGTAATATAAATGGATCGGTTAGAAAAGAAAAATAATGAGTAAATGATAGCAATAATAAAAGCGAAGGGGTGAGGAATTACCTCCAGAACAGCCCAAAATCCCACGACAGACTTCGAGTCCCCGGTCGTGACCCGGGGTAAGTTGTACATCAGCCAGGCGTATCCCGCCCCTCCCCAGTCATGCCTGAGAACATCGCCCCAATTATCCATCACACTCAAAAGGGCCAGGCTGACCCATCCCCCACTGGCATTTGTAAAAAGGGTCTTGCCCAACAGGAGTAGGAGGGTGATGCGAGCTAGAACGATCGCCTGCTCTGGCACGATGTAAAGCACCCGATCTGGCTGGCCCAGGTCCACCAGCTCATCAGCAAAAAAAAGGGAGGTCAGCCAGGACATCTTGACCTCTGTGCCATGGGTCTGCCCACGAGCAGGATAGGCCCCGATCAACCGAATGATGCCCTCCCGGCTCGGTACCGCCAAGGTGGATATCGGGACTCCGCCGATCCTAATGCCAGTAATCATGGCCCAATCAATGGGCGTCAACGTCAGCTCGACATACAGCATGTGGAACGTCATGGTCTCGGGACGGAACCACTCAATGAGGGCCTTCAAATAGGCGGCATCCGCCCTCATGGCAGGGCAGGACAAGAACTCCCCAAAGCCCACCTGCTCCAACAAAACTTTCACCACAAGGGGGGACATAAAGGTAGAACTCGTGGAAATCAAGCCACCCCCCGCGGAATACAATGTTGGGCAGCTCCTGCACCCAAAGAAATACATATCAGATGGCAGAGGTAAAGAAAGAAGACCGCGCAAAGGAAAGAAATTGAACCTATCTTTTACCTTGGCCGCTATTTCGAAATTGGAGATGTGAGTGTGGTGCTGATGGAGGAGGCCGACCCGGGCAGCCTCACCCTGCATCTCGAGCCATGGGCCTGCTCTTCGCTCCACCCAAAGGAACTGCTCTCCTCGCCGATCGTACACTATCTCGGCCCCCTCCTCGTGGCCCTCCTCTGGGACGTGCTCATCACCGCCCGACATGCTGGGGCAGCAAAGCAATCACGTCAGAACGGATCAATGATAAAAAGCCATGGTATCCTATACTGCAAAAAGGGAGGTAAGTATGCTCACCTTCCCCCTTTCTTTTCACATATCACAAAAAAAATGAGAGATACACATCCAAAAAAAACAACAACAAAAAAAATCCATTTTTAGGCTGAAAATGCAAAAAAAAAAAAGTCTTTCCTTCAGAAAAAGATAATAAATAAAATTTTCCCTTCCTATCTTTAAAAATAAAGCAAGGTAGAAGCAAATAAAATTGTTCTTTTATCACTCCAAAAAGAAAAAAGAAAAGGCCCCTCTTTTACACTTAGAAAAAGAAATCCCCCCTTTATGTCTAGGGAAACAAAAAATCTCTTTCTTTCTGTTTAGAAGAACTAACTCCGTCACTTTATACCTCGAAAATCATAAAAACAAAAAATGGTCTTTCCTACTGTTTTTTTTTTTAAAAAAGAGAAAAAAACAAAAAAAAATCCCTTCTTTACGCCTCTAAAAACAGGAAACAAAAAAAATATCTCTTTCTTTCTGTTTTGAAAAAACTAAGTCCTTCACTTTATACCTTGAAAATCATAAAAAACAAAAAAAGGTCTTTCCTACTGTTTTTTTTTTTAAAAAAAGAGAAAAAAAACGAAAAAAAAAATCCTTTCTTTACGCCTCTAAAAACAGGAAACAAAAAAAATCTTTCTTTCTGTTTAGAAAAACTAAAAAAAAAAAGGGGGTCCTTCATTTCACGTTCCTAAAATAATAAAAAAAAGTCCTTTCATTATGCCTCTAAAAATCAGGAAACAAAAAACAACAACAAAAGAACCCTTTTCTTCATGGACCATAAAATCAAGAAAAAAAAAAAAAAGAATCCTTCTTGCATACCATATAAAAAAAAAACAACAAACACCAAAAAATCCTCCTTTTGTGACAAAAAAAAAATCCCTCTTTTACAAAAAAAAAAACAAACTAAAACCAAAAAATATTACATAAATCAATACCTTAGTTAGTTTTTCAAAAAAAAAAAAACAAAAAAACAAAAACCCAAAAAAGCAAAATCCTTTTTAATGTTAAGAGAAATAATAAAAAAAAATAAACAACATTTTCTCCTTACTTAGTCTTCAATATATAGAAACCAAAAATCATTAGAAATTCCCTTTTTCTAAACTAGTTGTCAAAAAGGATGTATAAAATCCTTGCTTTGAGATAAAAAAACAAAAAATAACAAATATAAAACCCCTTTTCTAGGCACAAATAAAAACAAAAAATTATTATTTGCATATATTACGCATAAAACCAAAAAAAAAGAGAGAAAATAAGGAAAATGCATCATTCATAAAAGATTATTCACACATCATCAACCAATATGCCTACAACAAAAATAAACTATTCTTCATCTAGAAATACAAGATCATGATCACATTTGCATAACAAAAAGCAAGAAAAATCAAGAAAAAAAAAGAGTTTAAAAGATTACCTTATGAAGAAAACGGTTTTTTTGTCTAAGCGTAGGCCCGCAATTGATCCGCAAGTGAAACAATGGCAATGGGCACGCTAAAGGCAACGTAAAGGAACCCTAGGGAGAGGGGGAGCGGTTTTCGGTTTCAAAGAGGAAAAGAGGGTGGAGAATTCGAAATGAGACCCCACTGCCCGAGTTCGAGCTGTTTTAAATACCCAGCCAAACCTGGTGCAACTAATAGTTGCACCAGGTAAATGTTTGCCTTCCATTGGCTTGGCGCAACTATCACTCCGATCTTCAAGCTATTAAGGAAGAACTCGCCCGTTGAATAGAACAACAACTGTCAGGTAGCGTTTAATAAAATTACAAGCTACCTCCTTAACCCACCTATGTTGGTAACACCCAAGCCAGGGAGACCGCTCTTGATGTATCTTTCCATGACAGAGGTTTCGATGGGATGTGTCTTAGGTCAGCATGACGAGACAGGAAGAAGAGAGCAGGCCATCTACTATCTGAGCAAGAAATTTACTGATTATGAGACACACTATTCTCATCTGGAGAAAGAATGCCTAGCTCTTGTATGGGATACTCAAAGGCTCCGCCATTACTTGTTATCCCAAGCCGTTCTACTCTTGGCCCGCATGGATCCGTTGAAATACCTGTTGGAGAAACCGACTCTCACTGGACGAACCGCACGCTGGCAGCTCTTATTATCTGAGTTTGACATCACGTAGGTCACTCAGAAGTCGATTAAGGGGCAGGCACTCACCGATCATCTCGTCGACAATCCTTTGCCGGATTATGAGCCCTTGAGAACTAAGTTCCCTGATGAGGACATCCTTTTAATGACATAAGATGATACAGAAGAAGCAGAAGGTTCTTGGGTAATGCACTTTGACGGGGCAGCTAATGCAGAAGGTCAGGGAGTTGGCGCCATTCTGATTTCGCCGAAAGGATCCCACGTACCTATCTCTATCAAGCTCAACTTCTCTTGCACAAACAACATGGCTGAATATGAAGCTTGTGCCACTGGTCTGTAGGTGGCTCTCGATCTGAATATAACTCACCTCCGAGTGTTTGGCAATTCGCAATTGATCATATGCCAAACAAACGGTGACTAGAAGATGAAAGATGAGAAAATAATCTCTTACCATGAGCACCTCGAGGATCTGATAGCTTGCTTTCAAGACATGACATTCTCATATGTCCCTCGGATAAGGAATCGCTTCGCTGATGCACTAGCGACGTTGACATCGATGATAGAAATCTCATATGATGCTGAGATGAAGCCGTATGATCAAGCAGAGGAATGAGCCGGCCTTCTGCCTCCATATTGAGGAACCAATGAAGCCTGACGATGAGCCACCTTGGTTCTTTGATATCAAGAAATTCCTGGAGACCCTAACTTTCCCTGAGGGCACATCCAAGACAGACCGACGAATCATCTAACGTCTAGCAGCAGGCTACGTCGTTTGCGGGGAGTGCCTTTACAAGCGATCCTACAACAACATTCTACTTAGGTGCCTCACTGAAAGTGAAGCAACCAACATCATGAAGGAGATCCACAAAGGAGTATGTGAAGCCCACGTCAGCGGTCACATGCTTGCTAAGAAAATTCTGCGGCAAGGATACTTTTGGACCACTATGGAATCGGATTGCTGCAAGCATATTCAAAAATGCTACATGTGTCAGGAACACTCCAATTTGATACATGCTCCTGCCATCGATCTACACTGCATGACCACTCCGTGGCCATTTGCTATGTGGGGCCTTGACATCATCAGAATGATTAGCCCAAAAGCATCAAACAGGCATCGATTCATCCTCGTCGCTATTGAATACTTTACCAAGTGGGTAGAAGCGACATCATATGCCAGCATCACAGCCAGTCAAGTTGAGAAGCTTCTCAAGAACAATATCGTGTGCCGGTTTGGAGTCCCCAAAGATATCATCACAGACAATGGTATAAATTTTACAAATAAGCCCATCTAAGCCTTCTGCGAGTAATACAAAATCAAGCACCATCGCTCGTCACCTTATCGGCCTTAAACTAATGGAGCCGTAGAAGCTGCAAACAAGACAGTTGTCCGCATCCTAGAGAAAATGGTCGTCACCTACCGAGATTGGAGCAGGATGCTACCATTTGCTTTGTGGGCCTACAGAACGTCGATCCGTACTGCTACAGGGGCAACACCATTCTACCTTGTGTATGGAACTGAGGTCGTCCTACCAGTAGAGGTTGAAGTACCCTCGCTTCGAATCCTCATAGAATCAGGCTTATCCGAAGCAGAGAGAGAGAGAGATCCCGCTTCAAACAGTTGAACTTATTGGACGAGAAGAGACTCCTAGCCTTGTGTCATACTCAAGTTTACCAAGGGCGAATCGCACGCGCTTGCAATAAACATGTCCGCGGTCGAAATCTAAAGGTTGGAGACACTGTTGAAGAAGATCTCCCCGTCCCTCCATGTCGATCCAAGAGGGAAGTTCAAGCCAAACTGGGAAGGACCTTACGTCATTCGAGAAGTGCTACCGGGATACGCCATCCGCCTTGCCACCATAGACGAAGATCATCTTTCTGAGCCCATCAACACTGGATACATTCAACGGTTCTACTCTTAGTCTATCACAATAAGGTAAGTATTGGTGAAACAAATGCGTGACTGCTTAAGAATCACTCAAAAGAGGCCATCATTTCAAGTACAGTAGCCAAAAACCATCCCTAAAAATGATAATATCCTTTGCTACCCCATTTGAGCCTGGGCCTTTTTCTTTCAAATAACCCCTGTTCCAAAAAAATATATATGCACATACACAAGAAAAAGAGAAGTGAAATTACCATCAAAATCCAAAAAAAATAATGAAAAGCAAAACCTCAAAAAGAGATTGCCTGAAATGGAATAAAAAGAACAAAAAAATGTAGAAGAATCACGGGGCATGTACAGTAAAAAAAAAACTCCAAGGAAGAAAGTATGTTGAGAAAACTAAAGTCGTATCAAGGAAACCCTTTTAGCCTAGCATACCTTCAAATCCTAACCTAACCCATGACCAAGCTACACCCTGAAGAAAGCCCTCTTTTAGGTTTACAAGCAGTCATAACATTTGTTAAGTCAACACAAGCCGAGTTGTGAGACGACACCAGAGCCCCATCCAGTCGGCTATGATGGAATCGACGTCTATGTCGTGGCTGTTGAAAAAAGAAAAATGTAGAATAATAAAATAAAATAAAATAAAAATAAAAATACAAGCTCAAAGTAAGATAGACGTGGTGAAAACCCAAAAGGGCATTACGGGTAAAAACAGCGAGCTTGTGCGGACAAGGTGAAAACCTAAAAGGCACTTGGGGTAAGAGAGCTAAACCCATGGACGTGGTGAAAACCCGAAAGGGTGCCACGGGTAAAAAAAGGAGATAAATAAAAAAAAAGAAAAGAAAAGAGAAAAAATTGAAAAAGAAAGGTTTGGACTGATTGAGAAGATTGATGTTTGAGGAGCCCTTTTATTACTCTTCTTGTACCCTCTTGTCCGATTGGGCCGCTCATGCTAGTTCGAATCGGGTCCCGACCAGAATTATCTTTGTGAAATCGCACCGTCAAACGTATGACCCGAGGTAAGAAGAAAAGGTCGACTCAATCCAAAGGGATGGACGTTCCGACCTTGGTAAGACTATTGAAAACTCTTTCAGAATCAAACAGTCAAAGAAGGATTCGATAATGCTCAAAAGAGAACCCGGGGTTTCACAAGGTTTCACCCAGTGATTAAGGCACCAAAAATACACAAAACAAAACCAAAAGACCAAAAGATCTGTGTAGATAGGTATAATAAACTACATTCCATTTACAAAATGCACCGCTTACACCACATCCTAAAAAATAACCGGTGTGATGACTAGCGTGCTTTCCCTTTTTACAAATAACAACAAAAACAAAAACATAAAGAAAATATATATACAAAAAATGTGTGTATCTGTAAAGAGGTTGTATGCCCCTTTTTCTGTGTATCTTATCTGTGTAAAAAGTTACGTGTGCAGGAAGGAGTTAGCGGCCCAGCTCGCGCTTCAATGCACTAATCTCAGCATGAAGGTCATCTTCCCGGACATTCTGCTCAGTCAGCCAGCGACCATGTAGACTTTTATACCTCTTCCAAGAAGAGTCGGCTGCTCCAAAAGCGATGCTCAGTGATCCCTTCAAATGGAGGACCTTGCTCTCTGCTGTTTCTACTCTAACCTTTTCATGTGCCAAAAGTTCTTGCAGGACCCTCTTCTTATCCACCAGTAGCTCAATGCAGGCTTGGAGTGCCGTCTCTTTCTTTGGCTAGGGGCCTCAAGTTTCAATGATCTCTGATGAATCTGGACCATCAGCAACAGGCCGCTCAGTAGACAGCCAGGCCTCGTACTCAAGAGAAGCCTGAACCGAATCTCCCTACTCGATATCACACATCAGCGTCGATTGACGTGTCTCCCAAAGAGTAACAATCCGATCTATGTCTCCAGAGGACCCCCTAGAAAAGATCAAATCACATAAAGGAGGTTCGGCCTCACAAGGCACCTGCTGAGGAAAGCCAAATTGGCGCAATACCCGGAATGGGAAGTAGAACATACTGCCAGTCAATCCTAGGAGGGTGATGCCCTCATGGTCTCTAGAGTGAACTACTGGGAAGGTCCGGTCTAACCAAGGAAGCCTCCATGTCAGCTCGACATCGGTCAACTAAAGTTTTAGAGCTGACTCATCGCCCTGTAGAAGCAAATGGTACCTACCCAGAAAGCACTGAGTCGCCTCACCTCGAGAATTATAAAAGCGGGGCACAGGCCCCAAGATAGTGAGGTGCTCACCCAACCAGACCTGAAGCAACAAGGGACACCCCCAAAGGCCCTCCACCTTGCCCAAAGAAAATGAATTAAGGCCTTGATATAGCTCGGCGAGCACCAAATGCATCATGGATTGGCCCACCTCCAGCTCAGTCAAAATGTCACAAATTGCCAAGGAGAAGCTCTCCCCCCCAGTAAAAAAGAGGATTTCAGAGATGAGACCGAGTGTTAGAGCTTTCACGTTGAAAATTTTCCTACCCGACAATTTTCGAAGACTTTCATCACCGAAAAGTCCTTTGAGGAATTTTAGTGAACTCCTTGTGGGCCCCCCGATGAGACTTTTCTCATACTCGAGTTTCTTCAAACTGAGAGTAAGGTGAATGGATTTGGAGTAGCCCGGCCGAGGTGTGACTCTTGCAAGGCCCCTGTGAAGCTTCAGGCCAGACAGACTGGATAGCTCCTCAAGGGTTGGGGTTAGCTCCCGCTTCCCAAAACGGAATACATGGGAATTCACATCCCAAAATGAAGCGGCAGCTAAAAGGAGTTCCCATCGTGGAGGAACCTCTAGAAAGGAAGGAAGGCGAGATAGCTCAAGGCACTCCAAGTTGGAGAGTTCACTCTCATTCAAGCTCCCAAACCAGGCTGTTAGAAATTTGGGCCCTAGGCCCAGGGAAGGGGGTAAATTGGCTCCAGGCCCTCCACGTAAGGGAGGGTTAGAAAGCGGGTCCATAAACGTACAAAGATCTTCTGAGAAGACAAAAATTGATGTATGGTGATGGACCCGCCTTGGAAAAGCAAGAGCAAAAAGAATCGGTCAAAAGGGCCAAGTAAAACAAAAAAGAAGTGATTTTTGGACTAACTCGGGTATATAAGGACCCACTGCTTCCCGGGTTAAACAGGGCCCAACTATTAGTTGCGCCAGTATTTTTCTCCCCCAGGTTGAGTCTGGCGCAACTATTAGTTGCGCCAGCACATTTAGTTGCGCCAGCACATTTTGGTCCCCATTTATGCCTGGCACAACTAATAGTTGTGCTAGTACATATTTTCTGGAATTTCAACCTGGCGCAACTAATAGTTGCGCCACACTACACTCCCCCCTTTTCAGCCATCCCGGGATCCAGCTGTGGGGACTTACACCCCTTTTATTTTTTCACACACCTCCTTTCACTAACAGTTTGGCAATTATTTTGTTTATTCATATGCAGGACTAATCCTACATCAAAGCATACGCCCAAGGAGTCGCTTTCTAAGAACATTTTGGGCAAACACATCCTGCAGAGAAACAGGTCCAATGCAAAGAGATCATGGCATAAAATCAAAGCAGAAATACTACAAATATTTTCCAAAGATAATGATCCAAAGTATCACATCAACCATCCCCAAAATGATTAAACAAATCCAAATTAAATTCCAAAGAGTATTGAGTTTTCAAAATAAAAACTAAAAGCCTATTCCTTGCTTGCGCCCTTTGATTTCTTATGACGGTGAGAGGAGCTCTAGAAGGTCCGAATGTCCCCCACCCTGGACCACGCCTGCGAGATACTACAAAGCAAAGAAGGCAACTCCTTAGCATGGGCATGCTGCAAGGCACAGTCAAAGTCAAGAGTCAGGATCAGTTAAGGGACAAATGATAATGAAATGAATGAGAGGAGTAGAGCAGCAAGGTACTCACCGTCTCCACCTCCCTAAGCTCTTCAAGATGACGATGATACTCCGCATATTTCATGGCCGAGTTGAAGTCCTACATTCAAAATGATATAACATCAATTATCAGGGCAATCTTAAAGCATGTGCAATAGGAAGCTGAGATGGAAAGAGATTGGGCCATCAGCAGACTTACCCCTGGGACCACCTCAGGAGGAGGGACACGAGCCGCCTCAGTAGAAAGCCGCGCTTGTTTATCCACATCAGCGTAGAGGCTCGAAAGGAAGGTATCGTCCAAGCGTCGAAAGGTCTCGTAAATCACGGGTGGATCACCACCAGGGATACCAGCATGAGAGGTACCCAACGGACCAGCAAGCAAAGAGCCCTCGCCCGAGGGACCCGCACCAGAAGGACCAGCACCAGAGGGATCTACCCTGACATATCAGCTGCACTCGGCCTGCCTTCCCCATCTGAATCATCCCCTAGAGCAAATTGTGAACAGAATGAAGATTCGATTAGAAGGAATGAAGAACCAAACTAAAGCATAAAGGGAACTAATCCAAGCTAAGAAGAATTACCTGACCAAGTGGGCTGCCGATCACAAGAAAATTGGCGCTAGGTACAAAGCGTGGCAAGATAAACCGGTACAACAGGCACTCGTACCATAGATGATAGTCCTCGGGCACATGGAGAGCATGGATGGGAAGCCCATTATTGAAGAAGGCCGCGATAAGCTCCTCGATACTGCCAACGGGATACCAAACATCCACCAAAGGGTCCACAGGTATGACATAATAACCCTGGAATTGGTGCACCACTCGCTCTCCCAGATAATAGAATTTGGCCCATGCTCCATAGAAGAAAATGATGCGGTGATTGTTAAATAGGCAGAAAGCCCCTACAGCTACTCGGTCTCAGAAGGGGGATGCAAGGTACGGGTCAGGGAGGATCTGCCCAAGTAAAAAAAAAAGAAGAATCCAAGCAGTTAGCACATCAATAAAAAGAGATTTCTGAGCTAAGAACAAATAAAGTTGAAAGAGAGTTTTACCTGCTCAGGAACCATCAAGTCGAGTTGGGACCTCAGACCCATCTCCAAGTGCTTTAAACCTACATCGCGGCGCTGGGCCTAATTCCAGTTGATGAGGAGGGGATAGGTGAGCACCTCCGAGAAAAGAAGCGGGCACCCAGGGTGAAAGTGATGATATCCCCATACCTGAAAAGGGGGCATTGCACAAGAGCGGGTCAGTGGCGTATATGGATCATTAAAAAAAAAATGGCAAAGGCAAAGGAATGAGGAATTACCTCTAGGGCGGCCCAAAATCCAACAGTAAACTTTGAATCCCTGGTCGTGACCCAAGACAAATTGTACATCAACCATGCATACCCTGCCCCTCCCCAGTCATACCTGTGGACATCACCCCAGTTGTCCATCACACTCAGCAAGGCTAGGCTGACTCGGCCACCGCTCGCATTGGTGAAAAGGGTCTTACCGAGTAGGACCAGGAAAGTGATGCGGGCTAGGACGATCGCCCGCTTCGACGTGATGTAGAGCACCCTGTCCGGCTGACCTAGATCCACTAACCCATCAGGTGTATAAAGTGAGGTCAGCCAAGACATCTTGACCTCGGTGCCAGGTGTCTGCCCGCAAGGAGGATAAGCCCAAATCAATCGAATGATGTCCTCTGGACTCGGCACCACGAGATCGGATATCGGTATCCCTCCTATTCTGATGCTGGTAATCATGGCCCAATCGACGGGCGTCAAAGTCATCTCTGCATACGGCATGTGAAAGGTCATCATATCGAGGCAAAACCATTCAATCTGGGCTTTCAGATAGGTAGCATCAGCCCTCATGGCGGGGCAAGATATTCTCTGAAGCCCACCTATGCCAGAAGGACCTTTACTACGGGAGGGACGTAGAGGTAGAAATCTTGGAAGTCAAGCCACCCACCACAGAATACAATGTTGGGCAGGTTCTGCACACAAGAAAATGTGCATCAGATCATAGGGGCAAGGCAAAAACTGCATAATGGAAATGAATTGAACCTCTTTTTTACCTTGCCCGCTATCTTGAAATTTGAAATGTGGGTCTGTTGTTGGTGAAGGAGGTTGAATAGGGCGGCCTCGCCTTACATCTCGAGCCACGGGCCCGCTCTCTGATCTACCCAGATGAACTGCTCCCCTCGCAGGCCGTATACAATCTCGGGCCCCTCCTCGTGGCCCTCCTTGGGAATATGCTCACCCTCACCCAACATTCTAGGGCAACAAAAAGCAATCACGTCAGAGCAGATCAATGATAAAGAGCCATGATATTCTATGCTGTAAAAGGGAGGTAAGTATGCTCACCCTTCCCCTTTCTTTTCACATATTTTCATAAATGAGAGAATCTTTTCTTTTCTTCAGAAAATGACAAAAAAAAATCTTTTCTTCAGAAAATGACAAAAAAATAAAATTTCCCCTTCCTATCATTGAAAATAAAGTAGGTTAGAATCAAATAAAATTATTCTTTTTATGTTTCTTAAAAATAATAAAAAAGACCCTTCTTTTACACTTAGAAAAACAAAAAAAATCCTCCCTTTATGTCTAGGAAAACAGAAGCCAAAAAAAAAAAAGGAGAGAGAAATCATCATCACGCTTCTAAACAAAAAAATATTTCTCTTCTCCTTAGGTCCCAAGGAAAAAACAAACAGCCATTTCTTCATGTTCCTAAAAACAAAAAAAATTCTTTCCTTTACCTTATTCACAAAAGTAAAAAAAAAAAAAATTAAAATAATAATCCTTTACTTTGTTTGTCAAAATAAAAAGTAAAAACCAAAAACAAAAAAAATCCTTTACTTACAAAAATAAAAAAAATCAAACAAAAAAATCTTTTGCTTTATTTTAATAAAAACAAAAACAAAAAAAAATTTAGCGAAAAATATAAACCAAAAAATCCCTTTCCATATACACAAATAAAAACAACAAAAAAAATATGTATATTAGGCACTAATAAATCCATGAAATAACAAAATAGGGCATTGTTCATGAAGAATCATCCACACTTCATCAATAAACATACACACCATATAAATAAACCATTACTCATCAAAGAATATAAGATCATCAAAGAAAATGGGTTTTAATGGTTACCTTTAGAGAGAAAAGGGGTCTTTGATCTAGCGTGAGCCGACGATCGATCCACACAAGCAAAGCAACAGCAATGGGGCACGCGTAGAGGCAATGTAAAGGAACCCTAGGAGGGGGGCGGTTTTTGGTTTCAAAGAGGAAAGAGGGGGAGAAAATTTTGAAATAAAGCCCCCAACCCGATCTCGGGCTGTTTAAATTACCCCCAGCCAAGTCCCACCTTTTGCTTGGCACAACTATTAGTTGTGCCAGTTATTTTGAGGTTCTAGTGACCTGTGCAACTAGTTCGCCTGCACTTAGCCGGTCTTGGGCCCTGCACGGGCTGATGGGAAGACCGGTCCCCCCACTCTTTTTATTTGTTCTGTCGCTCCCGACAGATACACACGCTCCCAAGGCGGCATTTCGATCATCTTTCGACTTGTCAAGAGAGCCGTGCTAAAATAAAAGCAGATCGAGATCAATGAGCACCCCGGTCCTACACAGGAAAATATAAAGAAAAATTTAAAAAAAATTCCCACAGAGAAGCCGGAAGTATTCACAAGAAAAATCCACATAAAATAATAGCTTCAAATTTCTAAAAAATTACATAAAATAATAACTTCAAAACTCCAAAAAAATCACATAAAATAACAGTTGAAATTTTTTTAAAATCGCATAAAATGATAGAAAAATCAAAAACAGATTTGTATTCCCCACAGAGATGCACAAGCATAAGGCAGTAAAATGTCAATATTTTATCCGCAATGCAGTTGTGCCATACTAAAGTCCTGAGTCGGAGGTTCGCCTCGGATTTTTGGATCCTACTTTAAGGAAGGAGCAATAGTATCGATCCCGATCAAATAGTCAATGTTTCGATTGAGTTGACTCCATGGCTAAATCTTTACGACAACCATTCTGTTTTGGATTCATGTGAACTTAAGTGTCTTAAGCTTCAGATTCTCCTTTGGAAAAGGTCAATTGTTGGTTGAGACCAACCTGTTGAGAATGAGATTACATGTCAATCAAACTATGTGCAACCATATATTCAGAAGGGTTCATTTTTCTTTTTATTTTCTATAGGCTTAAAACCTGTATGGGCAGTGGTATCCCTGTAAAGTGTACGTCATGCGTCTGGGTATCCGTATGATGATCGTTTACCCCCGTAAATTGTACTCGGGCGAGTCTGGGTCGGGGCTTCCATCACCTTTATTGTTGCTTATTGCCCCTGATGGGTGCATGATTATGCATAGTTAATTGATGTTTATGATCATTGTCAGCAGAGACCAGGATTGGATGTCCCTTCATGGAGATACCCTAATATTTGGTTAGATCTGTTCAAGGTAATCAAAGCTGGATGCTCTAGACCATATTAATCTAAGGCATGCTTTCAAAAAATGGCACGCACTCCCAAAAAGCATTGTGACATCTATCCACTTCGCTCAAGCAGTCATGCTAAATAAACTTCAGGGTCGATGGGTTCGCCCAAAGACCTCAAACCCTGCTTTCAGCAGGGGCACCCGTAAACAGTCAGATGGGGGCATCAAATGCCTCGTAGGATTGAAAGCAAACTGTGGAGCCTTGTGTATGCTTACTTCGTGCCTATCTTTAAATGTGAGTTGATCCCCCCCCCTTTTATTCATGAAGCTGTTACATTCGGAATAAATTTTAAACATCAGATACCTTCAAAATCATCCTGAGAAGCGAATATCTTTCTTGACTATAGGGAGCTCGCAACTCATTCCACCTCGATTATGCCCAGTAATATCGCTAAGTGTTTTAAATATTCATCTGATACAGTATTCTAAAGATGCGTTACTTTGAATTGTAACTGCTTTTATTTTGATTTTTGAACTACTACTATGATGGATTGTTAAGAATTTTAGATTTTCATTTTTTTTCTATCATAATTCTCATATAATGATTAACTTTCTTAATAAAATTTTTGAAAATTTTATGAAAAATAGAAAAAACTACTAATGAAAAAGTAAAAAAAACTACTATACTAATATCTGATCTCCCCAAACTTGAATAGGACAATGTCCTCATTGTGCAAAACAGGGGACATATCGAAAAATTATTATTACCTTATTTTACTACTATGCTAGTAATCGAGTTTATAATCTATAAAAAGAATAAAAATCTTCCCCCAAACTTGGGAGAAAAAATACCTCCAATTTATAGAACTAGAAAGTTAGATGTTAGTAACAAAAACAAATAAAAAGAAAGGAATTATATATATATATATATATATATATATATATATGAACTTAATTACAGAATCATGGAAAGACAACTAATTACATACAAAGAAATTCCTAAAAAAAATCTAAATATACACTAAACTAAGACACTGGCAGCAACGTCCGAGGTAAGGATTTATCTTCAATAATGTAACGTCTCGAAAATTTCATGCTTAAGTAGTGTACCTCGAGAAGTGTGCCCGACAGGTCACTTATCGTATCGGGTCAATGTTGACTTGGCTAACTTACTTAGTCAGCTTAAGTTAGCTATGTCGTGTATGAAATGTGGAGTATGGGGGTAATAAAAATAAGTTGACTGGGATATATACATACCTAGTTAGGTATGCGTGTTTTGCACCCAATAAATTAAGAGAATTATAAGAAGGGGAAGAATTTATTTCTCCTTAGTTAGGTTGTTGAGAAATTAAGAGGGAGTGAATGGGAGGTGTATGATTTGGTTGTGAAATTGAGGGCTGCGTATTAAATGCCTATGATTGAGTGTAAATCGTAAAGCTTGTGGATTAAAGCCTTCGTATTGGAAGGAGATTTGCGATTTGAGGTTTATGAAACCCTTGTTGTGATAAGAAGCTTTGGATCAAGGGATCCGACCGGTTGAAAAGATAATCTTGACTATTTTAGTGAATTATAGTTGCTAGGTTATAAATTTGATTGATTAGGTGTGAGAAATGTGTAAGAGAGGGTAGAGAGGGTATGGATGTTGATGAGGTGAGTTCTAATGGTTAGAACTCGATCTGTTCTGAAAATGGGCAAAATCGATCGAACGGAATTAGTATTCGTTCGATCGATTTGCCAAAGAATAAAGAAAATGAAATGCTAATTTATGAGGGAATCGAACGATTTACAAATTGTTCAATTGATTTGGAAAATCGTTCGATCGGTTTTACTGAAGTATAAAAATTTGGTCTAAGAATTTCGGAGGAAACTGATCGAACGAAATAAAACTGTTCGATTGATTTTGGAAATTTTTTGAACGATTTAAAATCGTTCGATCGATTTTCCAAACCGTTCGATCGATTTAAGAATCGTTCGATCGGTTTGGGATAATTTTGGTTTATGTTGGGTTTTTGCTTATGGGCTGTTTGTAGTTGGGGTTAGGCTTATGAACCCAATATTTTTATACCAATTGTGATATGTTGTATATATTTGGCTATACCTAGGTTGAGTCGGACCTTGGGGTGGTTATGACTAACTCGGATTGAAGAATTCGTGGATTTAAATTGCATTTGAGGTAGGGAATATTCTGAACTTGTACACTTGATTACAAAAGTATATATGTAAAGATGTTTTAAGTAGGCATAATTGTTTAAAGCATAGTTAAGTGTATGTGCTAAAATATCAAGATAAGTATGTGAAATTAAGATGTGTGTATGTGTGCGCATACACGGAAATGAGAAAACAATGAGCATAAGAATTGAGATATCCTAGGGATGTATATGTCAACTGGGCATCTAAATGATGCATATGAACGTGTGACATCCCAAGGATGTGTAGTTAATGTGAATATCCAAGTGATGTGAAAGTGCATGAATGGTATTTGAATGGGCTTTGAATTATTAATATTTAGCACAATTACACGGTAAATATGTAACATCCCAAAACTTCTGTACTTTGAATAATGCACCTCGGGAAGTGTGCCCGACTGGTCGCTTGTTGGATCGAGTCAAAGTTGACTTAGTTGGCTACTTGATAAATTTTAGTTAGATAAACTAGGTGTGAAGTGTGGTGTGTGTAGTAAGAGTGAGATGATGTGAATTATATACACCTAGTAGGTATGTATGCTTTACACCTAAGCAAAGATGGGCTTATAAAGGAGGGGAGAATTTATTTTTCCTTAGCTTAGGTTGTTGAGAAATTAAGAGGGAGTGAATGAGAGGAGTGTAATTTTTGTCTTGTGAAATCAAAGGCTGCATATTAAATATGAATGAGTGTGAGTGGATCGGATAGCTTGCGGATTAGAGCCCTCACATCGGGAAGAGATTTGAAATTGGGGTTTGTGAAATCCTTGTGTGACAAGGAGCTTAGGATCAAGGAATCCGATCGGCTTGAAAGGGTAAGCCTATTTTATTCAAGTGAAATTATAGTAGTTATGTGTGAATCTAATAGATTTTGTGTGAGGAATGATTAAGAATAGGATAAAAGTTTTGAAGAGATGAGTTCTAAGGAATAGAACTCAGTCTGTTCTAAAAAGGGGAAAAACCGATCGAACAGAATTAGTATCCGTTCGATCGATTTTGCCAAAGAATAGAGGAAGTATAATGCAGAATTTAGTTCTGAAGAACTCGTTCGAACGAATTAAGAATCGTTCGATCGATTTGGTAAACCGTTTGAACGAAATTTAAACCGTTCAATCAGTTTTGGCGAAAGAAGAAAGGACTGTAGAGTAGTTTTATGAAGAAATCGTTCGATCGATTTGTAAAGTCGTTTGAACGAAATTAAGATCGTTCGATTGATTTTGCTGTAAAATAAAAATAGGTTTAAAGGATTTCTGAGGAAATCGATCGAACGAAATAAAATCGTTCGATCGATTTTGGAAATTCGTTCGAATGATTTAAAATCGTTCGATCGATTTTCCAAACCGTTCGATCGATTTAAGAATCGTTCGATCGGTTTGGGCTAAATCAGGCTTTTGTTAGGTTTTGCTTATGAGTTATTTATAAATGGCAGTTAGGCTTCTAAATCCAATGATTTTACACCGATTGTGATATGTTGCATGTGTTTGGCCATACCAAGGTTGAGCCGGACCTTGGGGTGGTTACGTGCTAGCCTGGATTGAGGAATCCATGGGTTTAAATTGTGTATGAGGTAGGGAATACTCTAAACTTGTACACTTGATTACGAAAGCATGTATGTAGTGATGTTCTATGTATGCATGTTCGTTCAAAGCATGGTTAAGTGCTTGAGTTTAAAATACTAAGAAAAGCATGTGAAATTAAGGTGTGTGTGTACATGGAAATGAGAAAGGTATAAGTATAAGAAAAGAGACATCCCAGGGATATATATATGTCAATTAGGCATCTGAGTGATGCGTCAAAATATGTGACATCCCAAGGATGTATAGTTAATGTGAATATACATGTGATAGGAAAATACATAACTACACGGTGAATAACTATATGTAGTTGCACAATTGATTTAAGATTTATAGAATACCCCACCGACGTGATGGTATAATCGTGACTGACTCGGCAGAATATTCGTGATCGATATGGCGGCCAATCCATGTACCAGTAGACATCCCAGGGATGTATATGAGTTATGTGCCATGTCGCCTATGAGAAAGGGACTTGAGTTATGTTGCATAAAAAATAGTCTGATTGGACGATGATGGTGGGTATTCTATCGAGGCTCGATGCTATCTTGCTCGGAGATTATTTAAGTTAAATTGATTTAAGTCATGAGATCAGCCCAGTAGTAATATGAGAACCAGTTGAGCGTGAAATGACATGTGTAGTGTAGAAATTGCATTTAGTTCATTCTTTCAGTATCTCAAATTGTTTTCTAACTATTTTATATTGATGAAATCATGCTTCAATTATGTCATAAAATATATGTGAGTAAGATAGATTTACTTATTCAGATATCTTCCCTATTGAGCTAGGATATAGCTCACCCTTTTGACTATATGTCACAGGTTCTGAGATAGCGGCTGCATCTGGTGACGTCGATCCCGAGGACTCGGATTACGTTCTGTGCCCCCTCTTGAGAAGTTCTTTTAGGATACCCTTTGTAACATCCCGACTTTGCATAGCCTTGATCCGTACACTTCGGTACTTGTGCCGATGGGTCATGAGCCGAGGATGCCTCTTTACGATGTTGTAATGTCTATAGATCAAATTCAATGAACTTGATCGATGATGACTAGACCCGGTGTAAGAGCTTGATGCTCATGTACACTGGACTGTGGTGTATCTGTTTCACACCCAGTCAAGAGAGAAAGTAGTATAAATAGAAACCTAGGGCATTTATTTCTATTTACTGCAAAAGGGAAGAGAGTTAAGAAGAGAGAGAGACAAACCTAGGGTTATTCAATGCTACGAGTGAGCTGCCGAGATCGATCCGCTGTCAAGGGGAAGAACAGCTAATCGAGCAAGGATCCACCAAGCTGCAGCAACTCCATGGAACCCTAGCTGTTCTTGAGCTAGAGGAGGAGATCTCGCTCAAACCTAGGTAAGGAACTTCAATACCTGTTATAGATGGCTTTCAACAAGCTAAAAGTAGTAGAATCTGGGTTGAAATGATGAGAAGAAGTTGAGTTTTCGAAGTGGGTTGAACCAGTGAGAAACCCTCATTCGAAGAAAATAGCAATTTTAATTTGAAATTCATTTCGACCGATCGAAATAGCCACAAAAGGGCTTTCGGACTTAAGTGAAATTGACCGGTCAATTTAGTTTCGATCGAACTCTATATAAACAGTAAGCTGATTTTGGACTTTGAGAAATTCGACCGTTCCAATTTGAATTGACCGATCGAACTTAAAATGCAGAATTGTTTTGTAGAATTGACGGTCGAAAATATTTCGACCGATCAATTCATTTTTCGCCGCTCAAAACGCAGGGTTTGATTTCGCGAAACCGGGGACTTTCCACGATGGGTTGTACATCATTCTAATGAATGAGTGTGCCTTGTTTAGGTGAGGTTACGTGTGGAACGAACCAACCTTCGTGAAGGATGAGCATGCAAGGAATTACTTTGTGAGGTAGGGAAAACCATCTATCATGTGCATTGTTTTGACGATATGTATCTTTGTGTCATGATCGTCTCTTGTTCGATATGACTTCGTATTTGCTTGACATATGATTTTCGGATATGCTTTGACCGTGCTTTCGTTATGTTTTGATATATGAATTCATAAGTCTTGACATATGTTTCCGTATATGCTTGAGTATGTGACCTCCGTTATGATATGTTCGATATGACGTCATGTGCAAGATATGAGATTTGAGCGTTGTGATATGAGCATGTGAGTTTTGGTTTCAAAGTAGTTTTCATCTAATGTATAGTTATCACAAACACACGGCGATAAGCTATATGTACGCACTTACGATTTGAGGTTATGTGAATACCGACCGATGCCAGTATAACCGTGATCGACGCAGATATCCGTGACTGCACGGCGCCAATCCGTACACCCTTTGTGTGATACGCGTTCAGATGTATGTGTGATACGTTCGATGCTTTGTGTGATATGTGATCCCTACCGTTGCTCAACGGTATTCGTCCGCAAGTGTCCAACTCTATGGGACCTTGAATATGTGTGAATATGACTCATGTGAGTGACGATGGTGGGTATTCCATCGGGGGCTTGAGGCTATAGTTCCTCATTCTATTACTTTAAGTAAAGCACTTTAAGTTTTTCTTTTCATCAGATGATATGTGTGCATGAACATGAATTCATATGTATGTGTGTGTAAAACTATGAGATCACTTTGGATATATTTCGTTTCGCTTTCTTTTGTCATGCCATGATATACGTATTTGATGTTCGATAAGCATGCTATAAGTTTTACCCTCTTTAAGCACATTCCTTCACTAATATTTCAGGTTCAGGAGAAGGAGTTGGGGCTGAGTTACCCGAGGGCGTGGATCCTGACTTTGACCCAAGCGAGGATCTAGAGGAGCCGAATCGGAGAATTGCTTCCTTTGGGCCCGACCGGAGTAGGTCCGGCCTTAGACCTTAGATCCATGTTTTGAGAGCTTTTCAAGTTGTAAAAGTATACTCTGTAATTACATATTTTTTTTGGATTTTCTTTTGGGGGAACCATGTTTGATAAGGATGGGTCCTTACGGTGGTTCCAAACAGTTCTTTCCATCTCTAGGGATTAGAACCTTTTGGGTTATAAATGATAGAATATGTCTTTTGATGTAAGTTTTGTGTGGTTCCGCTTAGCATTCCATGCAACTTTGTGAGACGAATGTGATACAATTACGGTTCGGCCTTAGCGCCACCACCGACGGTTCGGAAATTTGGGTCATTGGTATCAAAGCATGGCTTTAGAAGCGTTACAAGTCTTGACCTTTTAGTTTGAGAAGTTGTCGGGTGTAAGGGACCTTTTGTTAATGAGACTCTTGTTTCATTGTAACAGAATTAAATGGAACACCGTGGAAGGGGTCGACCAAGAGGTAGACGCCCTGACGGCGAAGTGCGCAATGAAGATATCCCATCAGGATCCGGGAGGGGATCTAGACCACTTCCAGTCACAGAAGAGAGAAGTGGAGAAGAGCCTTCAGATAAACTCACTAAGGTGATGGAGTCGATAGCAAGCGCCCTAGAGCGAGACGCGTTGCTTGCTCGCAAATAACAATCAAGACAGATCACCACCACCGCCACCACCACTACTACCTTCATCATTTGTGGATTTTAGGAGATTGAGACCTCCTGTTTCCACGCAGGCGATGAGGCGGAGAAGTGGATCAAACAAATAGAGAAATTACTTGAAAGGTTGCAGAGCCCAGAACATGAGAAGGTGGGGTGGGCATCTTTTCAGTTGGAAGGAGATGCTGATGCATGGTGGAGGTCAGTTTTGAGAAAAAGAGAGGTCGAGGGTCCACACACACCATGGACCTGGAATCAGTTTGAGTCGGCGTTTAACAAGGAGTACTTTCCAAAGCAAGTCCGAAATCAGTTGAAGAAGGACTTTGCTAACCTAGTCCAAGGAAGTATGACCGTGCGTGAGTACGGTAATGAGTTTGTAAGGTTGTCAAGGTTTGCACAGAAGTTGCTGACGGAAGAAATGAAGGCCGGAAGGTTTGAAGAAGGCCTACGACCCAAAGATTCAAGAAAGGGTATCTATCGTTGAGCTTGAGACTTACGCAGAGGTGAGGGGGAAGGCGATAGTGGCAGAAAGGGATATAAATAAAAGATAAGATTGGAAAGGGAAGCCAACGTCGGGAGGAGCAAGCGAGTATGACTACCTCGGGAATAAAAGCCGAGGATGTCGTGCTCAAGTGTCTAGGCCAGATATTCAAATTTCCGAAGGTCTCTACACATCCGCCCGATGAGACCATTTAGAAGAGAGGGCCCGCCAGACTCAAATGTCCGGGGCATCACATTACTCAAGGACCTTCTCGAGCCGCACCTTCCAAACTTCTGAGATGAAGTGTGCTCGATGCGGAAAGTCACACAAGACCTCGGAGTGCAGAAGAGATACCGGTGGATGCTTCAAATGTGGAAAGGTTGGCCACATGATTCGGGAGTGCCCAGACATGAGAAAAGAGGGCTCCGTTTCGGCCACTACGTCGACCGGCGCGCTAGACACATTGTCGTCGGGCCGTGCTTTTGCTATCTCTGCTGAGGACGCTCGCGTGAGCACAGACGTGATCCAAGGTACAATTGCACTTCATTATGATTAAATTCAATTATTATTTTCTTAAAGAAGAAAGTACATTGTAGAAAGATATAGGTGCATACTAGCATATGAGTGTACATAGCATGCGTGTATGTCTGAATGTAGTCATGTATATGCCGTATAGGTACGCTGCAAGTTTATCGTGAGAACGACGGTGATCGTTGTGATGCACGAGTTCTAATAGACCCAGGGTCTACTCACTCGTACATAACTCCTGAATTCGCAAGGAAGTTAAAGATCATACCAGAGGATTTGGAGTTCACACTTGACGTGACCATTCCTACGGTAGCGCTGCGTGATCGCAGACACGTGTTGCCGAGCGGTCATGCAAGTGGAGGATCGAGACACGGCCACCGACCTCATTTTATCAAGATGCGAGGACTTGATGTGCTTTTGGGCATGAATTGGCTATCCGCTTATCACGCATAGCGTCGATTGCCTACGGAAGGTGGTTACTTTCCGTCCTCCAAAGCAGAAGTCATTTCGTTTTGTCGGAGAAAAGGGAAAAGTAGCACCGATCATCTCCGCGGTACGAGCCGAAAGAATGATGAAGAATGGATGCGATGGATATCTCGCATTTCTGCAAGAGAAGAAGGAGATGAAAAATGTTGTGAATGAGATCCCTATTGCTCGCGAGTTCGAAGACGTATTTCCCGACGAGTTACCAGGATTGCCACTGGCCGGAGATCGACTTGCGATTGACTTGGCTCCAGGGACTGAACCAGTGTCCAAGGCTCCGTACAGAATGGCTCCAGCTGAATTGAAAGAGTTGAAGGAGCAGTTGCAAGAACTGTTGGATAAGGGTTTTATCCGACCGAGTGTGTCTCCTTGGGGAGCACCAGTTCTGTTTGTTAAAAAGAAGGACGGGTCGATGAGACTTTGCATCGACTATCGCCGGATTGAACAAGCTCACGATCAAGAACAAGTATTCGTTGCGAGGATCGACGATCTATTTGATCGATTGCAAGGCAAAATATTTTTCAAAGATCGACTTGAGATCCGGATACCATCGAGTTGAGGTGAAGGCGAAGGCGTCTGAAGACGGCATTGAGCGAGATATGGACATTACGAGTTCTTAGTGATGCCTTTGGCTTGACGAATGCGCCAAAGATCATTTATGGACCTTATGAATCGAGTGTTCAAACAATATCTACACGTGCGTAGTGGTGTTTGTAGATGATATCCTCATTTATTCAAAGACTAAAGAAGAACACGAACATCATCTCGCATTGCCTTGCAAACCCTTCGTGAGCACAAGTTGTATGCCAAACTCAGTAAATGTGAGTTTTGGTTGGAACAAGTGAGTTTCCTTGGTCACATAGTATCGGAAGCTGGTGTGACCGTTGACCCAGCTAAAGTTGAAGCAGTGTTGGATTGGGAACAGCCCAAGACCGTGACTGAAATCCGTAGTTTTCTTCGCTTAGCCGGATACAACAGACGCCTTGTGGAAGGATTCTCCAAGATTTGGGACCACTTACACGATTGACAAGAAAGACTACCAAATTTCACTGGAGTAACGAATGTGAGGAGAGCTTCTAAGAACCTAAGAGACGGCTTACTTCCGCTCCAGTGTTGACTAGTTGATCTCGTAGTGGAGGTTTTGCTGTATATAGTGATGCATCTTATGGAGGTTTGGGTTGCGTGTTGAACCAACACAGCAAGGTTGTTGCCCTCTGACTCAAGACAGTTGAAAGAGCATGAAAGAAACTATCCGACACATGACTTAGAGTTAGCCGCGGTTGTGTTTGCGCTCAAAATTTGGCGGCACTACCTGTATGGTGAAGTCTTTGAGATCTTTACCGACCATAAAAGCCTTAAGTATTTGTTCACACAGAAAGATTTGAACATGAGGCAACGACGGTGGATTGAATTTCTTAAAGACTACGATTGCACAATCCAATATCATCCGGGTAAAGCTAATGTCGTGGCAGACGCATTGAGCCGAAAGCATACATCTCAGTTAGCTAGCCTCATTTCGGGACTTCACAGATGGAAGTTGTTTAAGGACCTTTCGCTCTATGATAATAATATTGCGGTTAAGGATACCGGTGTGCTATTGGCAAGTCTTACGATCAGGCCGACTATTCTTGACCACATATGTGAACTTCAGACGAAAGATGAAGAACTCGTGAAGCTTCGACAAAAGGCGGTAGCAGATTTCACTATTAAAGAAGATGGGTCATTGCTATTTCATGGAAGGTTGTGTATACCGTCCGATGATGAGCCGAGATTTGACTATCTGGATGAGGCACATAAGTCTAAATATGCCATTCATCCGTGGTACAAAATTGTACCATGATTTGAAGAAGTGTTATTGGTGGAGGGGATTGAAGAAGGATATTGCAGAATATGTTTCAAAGTGCCTGGTGTGTCAACAAGTGAAAGTAGATCATCGACACCCAGCGGGTCTTCTACAACCTCTACCGATACCGGAATGGAAGTGGGAGTCCATTTCGATGGATTTCATTGTGGGATTGCCGAGGACGTTGAGACGCCATAATGCCATATGGGTAATAGTGGATCGACTGACCAAGTCGGCACACTTTTTGCCCTATAACACTCATTACCGCAAGCAAATTGGTGAGTTGTATATGAAAGAGATTGTCCGACTACACGGCATTCCTCTGAGCATTGTGTCGCACCGTGATCCCTTGTACACTTCTATATTCGCAAAGATTCCAAGAAGGTATGGGCACGAGATTGGACTTGATTACGCATTTCATCCACGGGCCACGGTCAGACGGCCAAATTATTGAAGACATGTTGCGAGCATGCATGATCGATTTCCAAGGATCATGGGATCAACATCTGCCCATGATTGAATTCGCTTACAACAACAGTTTTCAACAGAGCATTGGGATGGCTCCATATGAAGCCTTATATGGACGGCGATGCAGGTCTCCGATCAACTGGGAGGAAACCGGTGATAAGTTTGTTGTGGGACCGGAGGCGATTAAGAGAAATGCTGAAATTGTGCAGATCATCCGAGAGAGAATCAGAACCGCACAGAGCCGTCAGAAGAGTTACGCTGACACCAAGCGTACGAGCGTAGAATTCCAAGTAGGAGACCATGTGTTCATCAAGATATCTCCAATGAAAGGAGTGATGCGCTTTGGAAAGCGAGGGAAGTTGAGTCCTCGCTACGTTGGACCGTTTGAAATATTGGGGAGAGTTGGCGAAGTTGCATATCGGGTCGCGTACCCATAACTTGATCGGCGTGCGGACGTATTCCATGTATCTATGTTGAGGAAGTACGTGCGAGATCCGACCCATATCCTCGATGCACCACCGCTTGAGGTCTATAGAGACTTGTGTTATTGAAGAACCTCTGACGATTTTGGACCGAATCGAGCAAGTGTTGCGTTGAGGAATTCCTCTAGTGTTAGTACAATGGAAGAATCACTCAAGGGAAGAGGCGGCGTGGGAGCGTGAAGCGTCGAGCTCAATATCCCGCGTTATTTACGGATTGAAAGCTGAAAGGAGGGGTTGAGAGCCGAGAAAGTGATTGTAATTGTAAAGTGTCAAACTCATGTATATGAACTGGAAGATTGTGGTTATAAAGACTGAATTTGAAGGTAAGAGGGTGAGAATTTTGATCTGTATGAGAAAACAGAGGAAACAGAAGTTTTCTGTAAATTCGACCGGTCGAATTCATTTTCGACCGATCGAATTTATTTTCGACCGGTCGAATTATACAATTCGACCGATCGAATGATATGGGCAGTGGAAGGCAGAAAGGCTGTTTTAGCCTAGGTGAATTCGACCGGTCGAAAAATATTTCGACCGATCGAATTTACAGGACAAACGAAATTCATTTTGAATTTCGACCGGTCGAAATTTTTTCGACCGATCGAAATCGTTTCAGTTACCTTTTTAAGTGAATTTCGACCGGTCGAAATATTTCGACCGATCGAATTTGGCTAGGTATATAAATACCAGGGCAACCGTTTTCTTGCCCATTCGAATTCTTTTCGCCCGGGGACGGTTCCTTGTCGGTTTTTCAACCACTTTTGAGGTTCCAAGGCCTATAAAACACCGAATCGCGTTGGGAATCGCGATCTAGCCATCACAAATCGGTAAGCTTGTGATTTTTGAAGTTCAAATTGTGTTTTCGCCCTAAGAAATTCCCTAAAATCCCTAGAACCCCTAGTTTTCTTCAAAAAACCCTAGATTTTGGGAAATGGCTCCTAAGAGGAAGGAACACAGATCCAAAACTCCTACGTCGAAGCGGCCCAAAGTCGCTACGGGCCCTTCGCCTACGTCAATTCCACCGCGAACGACACCTCGACCACCACCGACCCAAATCCCTCCAACCATTCCACCTACGGGGCAATCCGATTAACATAAACGTCCCTAAAAGACACGCCTAGTGGTGGAGCGGAAAGGATTTTTGCGTGTGAATTTACCATCGATCCCGCTCTGTATGCGACGTGTGAGGAACCGGGCATCAATGCTTGGACGATCAACTATTTGAACAAGTGCGGGCTCGATAACCTCTTGAAACCCATTCACCAATACTATTATCCGCGCCTTGTGCGCTTGTTTTACCAGAACATGATTGTCAACTCCGACGCTAACACCATTTCTACCAAGGTCGATGGAAAAACCTACACTTTCACCCATGCCATGGGCTGTGCGGCGTTGGAATGCTTTGATGCGTATGGGGATGGCGTAGACTTGCTACCACCTAACCCGCCTAACCTCACCCATACGTTCATAGCAGAGGATGACCAATGGACGAACCGCAAAGGGGCGAGCCATCAACCGTTCCGATCTGCCCAATCATATGTGGTTCCTAGATACAATTTTCAAGTGTAATTTATACCCAATCCGCCATAAGACCCAAAGGTTAGGCATTTTGATGAATGCACTTTTTGCCGCTTTCGAGGGCAAATGGTTCGATCTTGAGGAATCAAACATGGAAGAAAGAAACTGCTCGAGTGTTGAGGCGCCGAGGAGCATATCCCTATGCCTCCTTCATCTCACCATGTTTGATGAATTTTAAACCTCGGTCCACAAAGTATCTCCCAAGGAACCAAAGTCTTCCAACAACGTCCTTCTATACACATTCAAACATTGGAAGAGGACGTACAGTCTCAAGCCACACCTCCCACGGCCAGGCGCCTCCAAGTACCACCGGTGCCTCCACAACCTCAAGATGTACCTTCTGAGGCACCACTTTTTGCTCATGACGAGCCGATCGATGAGGCTCCTATCCCAGCACCCTGAGTTTATTCCACACCTGGGGAGGTGCCTATGGGAGATCCCTATCCCTATGCAGGCGCCTCATGCTCACTAAGCGCGCCCGATGCGCCTTGAGGACTTGCTGCTCTCATTCAAGAGAGTAATCGCCAGTCAACCAGCTTGGATTTCTTCGAGCTACTCCTGAGATGCGCTGCAGCCATGTATCCCACGGATTATGCGAGAGGATCGCGGCGATGGCGCCGAGTCTCACGGGGCTCCGATCTGAGGAGGGCAGTGCCACTAGGAGAGGAGGAGGATGCCCAGGAGGAGCAGGGAGACGATGTGCAGGCGGGAGACGGCGTAGCTTCTGAGCCCGAGGATGCGCCCGTGGATGCAGCTGTTGGAGATGACCCTCCACAGGCTTAGAGGCTGGGAGATGTGGATTTCCTTGCTTTCTTTCTTTCGTTGGGAATTAAGTGTATGAATCTTTTAAACTATTGTGGCATGGGCCACTTCTGTTGATGATTAGACTATTGTGGCATGACTTGCCATCTTTGTTATGTGGACCAATTTCCTTTTTATGCTTATGAATAGGGTGTTTTGTCATGTTTAATGCTTTTCTTCACATCTAAACTATTGGTACGTGTGGAGACATTTTCTTTCAATGCATGAGCTTCTTTGGTAACGATAGGAATTGTTTAGCCATGCATGGTGCCAAACGAAGCTACTCTTGAACCTTTGTCTTTGCTCGTTAGGAACATTTTCGAGGGGCGAAAATTCCTAACGAGGAGGATGTAACATCCCGACTTTGCATAGCCTTGATCCGTACACTTGTACTTGTGCCGATGGGTCATGAGCCGAGGATGCCTCTTTACGATGTTGTAATGTCTATAGATCAAATTCAATGAACTTGATCGATGATGACTAGACCTGTAAGAGCTTGATGCTCATGTACACCGGATCGTGGTGTATCTGTTTTACACCCAAATAAGAGAGAAAGTAGTATAAATAGAAACCTAGGGCATTTATTTCTATTTCGCAAAGGGAAGAGAGTTAAGAGAGAGAGAGACAAACCTAGGGTTATTCAATGCTACGAGTGAGCTGCCGAGATCGATCCAGTCAAGGGAAGAACGACTAATCGAGCAAGGATCCACCAAGCTGACAACTCCATGGAACCCTAGTCTTGAGCTAGAGGAGGAGATCTCGCTCAAACCTAGGTAAGGAACTTCAATACACGTTATAGATGGCTTTCAACAAGCTAAAAGTAGTAGAATCTGGGTTGAAATGATGAGAAGAAGTTGAGTTTTCAAGTGGGTTGAACCCAGTGAGAAACCCTCATTCGAAGAAAGCAGGCAATTTGAGGTCGAAATTCATTTCGACCGATCGAAATAGCCACAAAAGGGCTTTTTTCGGACTTAGTGAAATTGAGGTCAATTTAGTTTCAACCGATCGAACTCTATATAAAAGATGATTTTTGGACTTTGAGAAATTCGACCGTTCGAATTTGAATTGACCGTCGAACTTAAATGCAGATTGCCTTGTAGAATTCGAAATTCGAAAATATTTCGACCGATCAATTCATTTTTGCCGTTCAACGCAAGCCTTATTTGTTAATTCGGATTCAACCGATCGAAATCCTGTTTTCCTGGTTTGATTCTTTTGACTTGGAAACCTATGGGGACTTTCCACGATGGGTTACATCATTCTAATGAATGAGTGTGCCTTGTTTAGGTGAGGTTACGTGTGGAACGAACCAACCTTCGTGAAGGATGAGCATGCAAGGAATTACTTTGTGAGGTAGGAAAACCATCTATCATGTGCATTGTTTTGACGATATGTATCTTTGTGTCATGATATCGTCTCTTGTTCGATATGACTTCCATTTGCTTTTGCTTGACATATGATTTTCGGATATGCTTTGACCGTGCTTCGTTATGTTTTGATATATGAATTCCGCATAAGTCTTGACATATGTTTCGTGTATATGCTTGAGTATGTGACCTCCGTTATGATATGTTCGATATGGCGTCATGTGCAAGATATGAGATTTGAGGCGTTGTGATATGAGCATGTGTGAGTTTTGGTTTCAAAGTAGTTTTCATCTAATGTATAGTTATCACAAACACACGGCGATAAGCTATATATATGCACTTACGATTTGAGGTTATGTGAATACCCGAAAGCTGGCCCAGTATAAGGATATCCGTGACGATCTGGCGGCCAATCCGTACACCTTTGTGTGTGATACGTTCGTATGTATGTGTGATACGTTCAGATGCTTTTGTGTGATATGTGATCCCTACCGTTCAACGGTACTTCGTCCGGCAAGTGTCCAACTCTATGGGACCTTGAATATGTGTGAATATGACTCATGTGAGTGACGATGGTGGGTATTCCATCGGGGGCTTGAGGCTATAGTTCCTCATTCTATTACTTTAAGTAAAGCACTTTAAGTTTTTCTTTTCATCAGATGATATGTGTGCATGAACATGAATTCATATGTATGTGTGTGTAAAACTATGAGATCACTTTGGATATATTTCGTTTCGTTTCGTTTTGTCATGCCATGATATACGTATTTGATGTTCGATAAGCATGCTATAAGTTTTACCCTGCTGAGCTTGGATGAAGCTCATTCCTTCACTAATATTTCAGGTTCAGGAGAAGGAGTTGGGGCTGAGTTACCCGAGGGCGTGGATCCTGACTTTGACCCAAGCGAGGATCTAGAGGAGCCGAATCCGGAGAATTGCTTCCTTTGTGCCCAACCGGAGTAGGTCCGGCCTTAGACCTTAGATCCATGTTTTGAGAGCTTTTCAAGTTGTAAAAGTATACTCTGTAATTACATTTTTTTTTTGGATATTCTTTTGGAGGAACCATGTTTCGGTAAGGATGGGTCCTTACCGGTGGTTCCAAACGGTTCTTTTCCATCTCTAGGGGATTAGAACCGTCTTTTGGGTTATAAATGATAGAATATGTCTTTTGATGTAAGTTTCGTCAGTGTGGTTCCGCTTAGCATTCCGCTGTGCAACTTTGTGAGACGCAATGTGATACAATTACGGGCTCGGCCTTAGCGCCAGTCCACCGACGGTTCGGGTTTCGGGGCGCCGAAATTTGGGCTGTCACACCCTTTATGTACTTTGATAGGATATTGAGAGAGAGATTATACAACTTGGTATGTCCAGCCTATTGTGTTGGGACAATGTATTTATGTGAGATATTTTTTTATCGAACCATCTAAGGTGACATGTGTTACGTCACTGATGGTTCTTTTGCCCATGCAGTGGCATGGGATTAGAACTATCTTTTGGTGTATGTGTTTTGGCATTATATTATAGAACTGGAGATTTAGATCAACTTTCATCCCTTGTACATGCTTTACTTATGGTTATGTGGATATACCAAGTGTTCGGCATATTTCATTAGGGCACGGGTTTTGAGGTGTTGAAATCTGAGTTGTCACAGAATAACTATATGTAGTTGCATAATTGATTTAAGGTTTGGAGAATACCCCACCGACACGGCGGTATACCCATGACTGACTCGACAGTATATCCGTGACCAATACGACAACCAATTTGTACACCAGTAAGACATCCCAGGGATGTATATGAGTTATGTGCCCCGTCGCCTATGTGAAAGGGACTTGGGTTATATCACATAAAAAATAGTCTGATTGGACGATGATGGAGAGTATTCCATCGAGGCTCGATACTATATTTCTCGGGGATTATTTAAGTTAATTGATTTAAGTCATGAGACCAGCCCTGTTGTAATATGAGAACCAGTTGAGCGTAAGAGCCATGTGTAGTGTAGCAAATGCATTTTGTTTATTCTTCTAGTCTCTCAACCTATTTTCTAGCTATTTTATTTTGTTAAAAATCATACTTCAATTATGTCATGAAATGTATGTGAGTAAGATAGATTTACATATTCAGATATCTTTCCCTATTGAGCTAGGATGTAGCTCACCTTTTTTACTATACGTCATAGGTTTAGAGATAATGGCTGCATCTAGTGACGTCGATCCCGAAGACTCAAATTATGTTTTGGTGGAGGAGTCTGAGCCCCCTCTTGAGAAGTTCTTTTAGAAGACCCTCTGTGTACTTTGATAGTTATTTTGAGAGAGATTATACGGCTTGGTAAGTCCAGCCTATTTTATTGGTATAATGTAATTATGTGAGATATTCTTTTATCGAACCATCTGAGGTGACCATTGATACGTCACAGATGATTCGGGTTAGTTCTTTTTCTTATGCAGTGGCATGAGATTAGAACTATCTTTTGGGTTATATGTTTTGGCTTTAAATTATAGAACTGGAGATTTAGTTCAGTACTTGTTCTTTTGTACATGCATTACTTATGGTTGTGTGAATATATCAAGTGTTCCACGTATGTCATTGGGATAGGGACTCAAGGGTTGTGCCGATGGCACGGGTTTCAGTGTGCCAAAATTTGGGCTGTCACAGATAAAGATCGGTCCTCAGCTTCTAACTCAAAATTTACCCCGTTAAAATTGGTTTTCCCTCGTGGTCCGGGATGTCCTCAACTTATTGCTCTTGGAAGAGGAACTGCAAACCGGGAAGGGGGATAGCAGGGATTAGGGAGATGGATGCTGAGCTGGGGGTGGATGGTGCGAAGAGGAGGTGAAGATGGTGGGTGGTTCCGTCCTCTTATTTTTCTTTTTCTTTCTTTTATTCTTTTTCTTTTCTTCCTTCGCTAAAATCTTCTGTATTTCCTAGTACTCGTCCCATAGGAACTGCAGAGGATCTGGTTCTGGTGGTGGTGGTGGGTCCTCCCATACTGGAAAGAACTTTATTGGGTTATAGTTGGTTTTATCGTCTGTCATGGGGAGAGATGGGCTTGTAGGGATGAGAGGGAATGATTTTGCTAAGGACGAACTACACCTATTTTTAAAGCGCTTGGATGGTGGAATACGAATCATTGTAATAAATTTTCTCATCCTTCCAAGCTTAATTGTCATAATGGTTTTACAGAAGGTTAGTTGCCAATAAATAGGACATCAACTGGGATAAATTTAAAGCGTTGTACAATTTATTATGGGTAATGATGCCGTCGAGGACATATGATGGTTGATAATTACTTTTCCTGTGCGGCAGAAGACTTATCTAGTATGATGAATCGCACACATAAAAGATTTTAAGATGAACATGACTGTGATTCCTATACCCGCAAAGTTTTTTTTTTTGTATTTTTTTAAATTTTATGTGATTTTTATTTTAGAAAGCAGCGAGAGAAATAAATCTGAGCCTTTAGTCTCTGTGGCCAATAGGGATGTTGAAGTTCTGATCCGTTGCTCCAAATAAACCTGTAAAAGCTAAAGAAGTGATCAAAAAAATAAAAAGATAAAGATAAATATTAATTTCTAAAAGAATAAAAATATTAGATAAAAATAGAAATAAAGAAAATTTTCGCTTCCCCGACAGCGACGCCAAAAACATGACTTGTGTTTATGATGTATTATATTTATGTTAATTTCAAGTCTTAACCTATTGCAAGCGCACAATGAAAATCATAGTACTCGCATAGGATCGTTCCCACGTGGAAGTTTGTTTATCTAATTATTTCTTTTATTTCTATCTTTATTTAAATCCTTATTTTAAAATTTTTTATTTATCTTTTAAGATCTAATCTACTTGAGAAATATGAATAAAGGAATGGTTTTTAATCTAAAGTGCATAAAATAAATCCTAATCCTCCTTCTTCTGATTAAGGTCGTCAATCTTAATCTTCAGCTATTGGATATTTAAGAAATTAAACAGTACCATTACATCATATTTCTAGTCTTCTAGCATTGGTCGTCAATCAAGTCTAAAATTCTATCAACACAAATTTAATTTAATCAACAATTTTCTAAAATTTGGGCGTCAATTAAACCTTAGAAAACTGAATATGGAAAAGGAAAAATCATTACACTAATCTACAAATTCTAACCTGAGTCGTCAATTCAAATTAAAACTTGGAGATGTTTACAAAGCAAATACAATCTAAACTAAAAAGCAAAGTAAAATATATCCTTCACCCCTCAGCCGCAGTCATCAATTGCTACTGAGAAACTACAGATATCTATACTAATCTTCAGCACTCAATTGCAGTCGTCAATTTCTCTTGAGAAACCTCTAATATCTAATCTATTCTAATTATGTTAGACTACTGATCGAAAGAAAATCCAACCTCAGGCGTCAATTGATGCTGAAATTCTTCGATGTTTATTCCTACATCGGGCTCTCTTATTTATAGATCATAAGGACTCGGTTTACAAAAATTTAATTTTAATAAAAGAAACTACTAAAAATAAAAGTATCCTAATATAACTCTAATTCCTAATTTTATTTTTCCCTGCTTTCTTTAGTTGATGTGCTTTTAGAGTGTTCTCTTTTATTTCAGCAACCGAGATTTCCTAAGAGCTTATCTTCATCAATCTTCTCAGATCTGTGATTCACCAAACTTTTAATTCTAGAGATCTTCTAATTCAGTTCATAGCGGTGATAACTTTCACTCACGTGATCAATAGTAGCAGATAGCAGCGGGAAAGCTTTTATAATTGCAATCGTAAATTATGATTTCTTCTATTATACCTTCTTTCTGAAAAATCATAAATCACGATTTTCTCTTCTTTCATAGCTTTTATACTCGGATGATTCTTTATAATGATTCTTCACTTTCTTTGTATCACTTCAACCTCTTGAACATGTATTCCTTTGAAGAATTGTTCATTACGATTTTTTATTTTGTCTTTTAGTATCGCGCTCAATCATCTTTTGCGATTTCTGTTTCGGAACATTTAGCGAATCGTCTTTAATGCTCAATCATCTTTTTATTGCTTTTTAAGTTCATTTTGACAAAGTTTAACACTTAGGTTCTCTTTTACTGTTTAGCTTTAATATCTACACATCAGTAACTCATTAGTAGCAAACTAAAGCCTAGCATCACTAAGTTAAGGCTGATAAAATTGAAAATTATGTGACTGATCATACCCCCAAACTTAAGTTTTGCTAGTCCCTAGCAAACAAGAAAACATAAAATGTGATAGCCCAGATTTTAGGCACCCTGAAACCCGTGCCATTGGCATGACTGTGACAGCTCAAATTTTGGCACCCCAAAACCCGTGCCATCAGCACGACCCTCTAGGCCATACCCCGATAGTCCCTACGAAACATTGGTATATTAAGAAACTCAAGTAAAACATGTAAACTGAACAACGTGAAATAAAGACATGCTAGTCCAAAGCAAAAGCTCAAAAGATGGTTCTACTTCCATGCTAACGCATGAAACAGAAGAACTAACCCGAGGCATCAGTGATAAGCAGGATCACCCCAGATGGTTCGCCAAAAGAATATATCATTTAATTACATTTTTCTCAAAATAAAGGCTTGACATACCAAGCCGTACCGAATACTCTCAAAAATCTCTCTCAAAGTATGCATGGGTCCTCTAGAAGAAGTCTTCAGAAGGAGGCTCCAACTCTTCCCCGGGCACGTAATCCGAATCTCCCGGATCTACATCTCCCGAAGCCTCAGCAGCTACAAGTAGTGGACCTGCGACGTATAGTCTAAAAGGGGTGAGCTACATCCTAGCTCAATAGGAAAATAGCGATTGGACATATAAGTCAAGTTCCCACATATATTCTAAAACAATTTAAAAGCATGATTTATCTAATGGAATTACTTAGAAGACATTTTAAATAACTAAAGATGTACTAGATGCAACTGTTGCTTTTCATGGGTTTTTCATTCTCAACTTGTTGGTATTAGATACTAATTCAGCCTAATTACTTAAATCTTAACTTAAATATTCCCCAACTTACTATAGAGTCGGGCGCCCGATAGAATACCCTCCATCGTTGTCTAAATAGACAGTTTTTATATCTGTTTTTTTGTTGAATACCACCCAAGTCCCTTTCTCATAGATGACGGGGTTTCTAGTCTCATACACATCCCTGGGATGTCCAAACTGGTATACGGATTGGCCGTCGTACCGGTCACTGATATTCTGTCGAGTCAGTCGTGGGTATCCCACCACGTCGATGGGATATTCTGTTCAAACCTTAAATAACAAAAGTATCAAATGTGTGCTACATATAGTTATTCACCATATAATTGTGCTAATTCATATCGATTAGGCCATATCAATCTTTGTTCACTTTTGCTTTATAATATCACATACATCCCTGGGATGTCTAAGTCAATCGCATCATACAGATGCCTTTATCACATTTTCATCCCCTGGGGATGTCTTATTTTCATTTATTTACTTGGTGTCATACACACACACATTTAAAAGATTTATATTTGTAAGCATTAGCATTCATTTGAATCACTCTACATACATGCTTTTGAAAATTAAAATACATGTTCAAGGTGTTCCCTACCTCACGTCTCTGAATGTCCAAGCATCAAGGTCTAACACGGCTCCTTATGCTTGCGTTCTCTCGTACCACCTATGGTACACCATGGCACATGCAAAGCATCAAGAAAGATGTAATAAAGAAGGTATAAGACCCTCCTTGAATCTCAAAGTCCAATTCAAAAGCCAACTAAAACTGTCAAAATCGATTAATCGATCTCCCAAAATCGATTAATCAAAATCTCAAATCGATTAATCGATCCCAAATCGATTAATCGATCCCAAATCGATTAATCGAAAATCCAAACTTCGATTAATCGATCCCAAATCGATTAATCAAAAATCCAAACTCGATTGATCGATTTTTAAATCAATCACTCGATTTTTCCAGCTCTCCATTTTCCAGTCACTGAAAGTGCTCAGACGATTAATCAATTTTAAAATCGATTAATCGAAATTCCAGAATCGATTGATCGATTTCAAATCGATCAATCGGTTTCGGGCAATTTTGCCCAACTTACTTCTGAAAGTCAATTCTGCCCAGCTTACTTCTGAACCAAAATCGATTAATCGATTTTCCAAATCAATTAATCGATTTGGTCAGAAACTCAGCCCTTTTTCGAGCATTTCTTCCAAATCTTTTTCTTATCATTTTTCCTTCATTTCCCATTCATCAATTTATCATTTAAATAAGAATTTAATGCACAACACATATACATTCGGAATCAAACAAGAGCTCACCTTAAATTAATCTCTTGATTGATGGAATGGTTGGGTTAAGGACTAGGGCTCCAACTCCGGCTTCCACGCGTCAAATCCGACATTAAATGTTCAAGCCCGTCTTAAATTTGAACCCCAATCACTCACCTTAGCATCTACTCTTCCTTTACTCTCTCTCTCTCTCTCTCTCTCTCTCTCTTCTTAACTTCTCACCAACCTAAAACCAAGGAGTAATAACTCCTAGCATTAAACCCTTTTTAGCTCCTCATGTTCTGGTGTAAAGCATATATATCAGAGATAGGTGTACGTGACCCTTAACTAACATCTAATCCCATACTTAGGACATGTTCACATCACATTTAATAATTTCTTTTCAAGTCTAATGTTTGACCATCAGTTAGTCAAACCCACGACCAGTCGGGCACGCATCTTGAGGTCACTGTTCATTGTTCAAATTTTGAGGATGTTACATTCTCCCCACCTTGGAAATTTTCATCCTCGAAAATGAACCCAAAGGTATGTCGGTGGAATCCACACACACAGACAGTTATAAGTCCATTCAATTGTAACAACCCACTCATTTTGCATGAAAACTAATTGCAATTTCAACTATTCAATGGAACAACACAAGCTAAAATAATTGATCATATAGAAACTTGGTGCACTTACTAAATAGCGGTTACCCGCAACTGTGAACAAGAATTTAAAAGTAAAATGGCACCCAGGCTAGATAGTTTGAGAGATACCCCTTCACACTACTTACATTTTCCAAAATTTACACTCCAAAATAATTACAATTTGGGAGTTAATACACCAAACTCCAAAAGTTAGCATAACAAAAAGAAATGTCATGATCTCAAGCTTATGCGATCCCATCTCCAAGCTGGTCGACTATGTCTGCCAGCTCTTTGCGGTGGCTCCGAACCGATCTGGCAAGCATCACCGCACTCCTCAGAGGCGTCGAGGCGTCAAGTCACTCCTTCGCGAGGCACTATTGGAAATCTGCGGGATAGATGTACCGCATAGTGTGGTACATTAAGAAATCCAAGCTACGGTTCATCTACTGATTGTTGGCCTCCATCCGGGTCAACACATCGTCGATAGTAGGAGCGGGGCGAGTGGCTTGTTGACGATAGGATGACGTAGGTGTAGAAGTAGCTGGAGGCGATCGTGACGTAGTAGGAGGTGGTACTATGGACTGCCCCTTGGGTGGCACTGAGCCATGAGACGGTGCTCCCTCAGCTGGTGGATCCTGATGTGGTGGTGGGTGGTGCTGGTGCTGGTCCCTCTACTGGTAAGGCCTTCTTTAACAGTCGATAGCTACGGCCCCACGAAGTGATAAAGTAATGCTTCACGTGATTCATAGCTTTCCTCTCCACAGGTGAAATAGCATACTCTGGGGCGTCGGAGTAGCATTCCAACATGCTCGATATAAGGCGAGCATAGGGCATCTTCCCCTTAGGTCGCAATAGACCCTTCATCATCTTTCCTTTGATGTAAATCATACCTCAATGACGAGTTTGGTCGTGTCAAACCAACGGTCGCAGTATGCTGTGTATAAGGTCTGCTGGACCAACTCGACCCTCTCTATATCATGTCGCATAGGGTATAAACTACACTTAATTATAGAATCATGCATCCACATATAAGGAGGTAGGTCTACCCTCCTTATGTATTTGCCTGAACCCTTATTTCCTCTAGTCATCTCTATCATAATGTCCTCAAATTTTGCTTCCTCGGTAAATGGTGGAAAGAGAATGGTCTTGGGCACAAAATCTAGGTAACACTCTAGGGATTCGTGCACGTGTCGGCATGTAAATGTGTAGCTACGACCGTCAATATCAGTCATAATCGTGTCATCAACTCGACCCACCCTAAGGTTCTGATAGAATAGGCACACGAGTCGAGGATAAAAGTGTCCGTGCAATGGGTTCAAAAGGTTTTCAAGACCCGCCTTTTGAAGGTATTGCCGGGCCCATTGGGTCTCGCCCTCGACATCGGGGTCGGTAAATAAGACTTCTTCAATGATGTACTCATCTTCGAATTCCTTTGCCGCCCACCACTCATTTGGTTGGGGCAAGTTTTCAGGTGGTGGTTGGGGTATCGATGACGACTCACGTGAAGATGCGCTCGTCGAATCAGATTCAGAATCTGATGAAGAAGGTGGTGATGATGTAGGTGATGGCGATGGTGGTGGCGATGCGACGTTCTTACACCGTATCGGGAGCTTAGACGTCGATTGCTTCGTAGCCAATCACGTTCTAGGTGGCATTTTTGGTCAAAATTTTAAAATTCTAGGGCTGTGATAAGTGAAATTGTAAAGAAATCGAAGAACTAGGGTTTATCGTGTGTGTTCAATCTGATTGACTGAAGATTTCGATCTGAAATCGATTCGAAAAAAGCCCTAAACCCTAGCTATTATGGCTGCTCAAAGAGGAAGAAAAATGGCACCCAACAGAAAAATCGAAACCGAATTTCGAAATGGGAAAAGAAGACCCAATATTGATATATATAGGCAAAAATCGATTGATCGATTTTAAAAATCGATTAATCGATTTTCATAACTTACACTCAGTCGCGCGAAATTGATTGATCAATTTTAAAAATCGATTAATCGAATTCAACTCGATTAATCAAATTTTGCTGTTATTAAATTCTCAGGTTTGTCATCTCACTGGCGTGTGCCAGTCGTTCAATTGACCAAAATCGATTGATCGATTTCCAAAATTGATTAATCAATTTGGAAATTGATTAATCAATTTTGACAGATTTCTCAAAAAAATTTATACTTTATTTTTGCTTCATTTTCTTGGTAGTTCTTGACCAGTTGGTCATTGGCTTTGTGAAGCATGTCTTCATTAGCTATGCCATGAGTTTGCATCGCACCAAGGCACGTTTTCAACGCACATTCTTTCCATTGAGTAAGTTGGCCAAAACGGTCAGCGTTTGATTACATGATTGGTTTAGATGTACAAACATGCTTGCGATGATATAATTTAGCTCTCAACTTGCCGCAAACAAGGCCGGGTATTATTCTTTTATGTAGGCCTCTCTTTCCCACGTAGCTTCTTCGGTCGAATGATTCTTCCATCTAACAAGCACTAATGGAATCACTTTTGTCTGTAACACTTGTTCTTTTCGATCCAATATATCTTCCGGTTCTTTTATCATGCTCATATCTTCATGCATTTCCAAAGTTTGACTACCCAAAACATGAGTAGGGCCATTAATATACTTCCTGAGCAAAGATACGTGAAACACATTATGCACCCGATCGAATAATGGTGGTAATCCAATGCGGTAAGCAACTTCCCCAACTCGACCCAAAACCTCAAAGGGTCCAAGATAGCGAGGACTCAACTTCCCTCTCTTTCTGAATCTCATCAAGCCTTTCATCGGTGACACTTTTACAAACACATGTTCACCTACCTTATAGTCTACACTGGTCTGCTTGATATCGGCGTATCTTTTCTGCCTGCTCTGGGCCGCTTTAAGTTTTGCTCTTATCATACGAACGTAAGTGGCATTATCTTCAAGTATCTCATGTCCCAAAACAAATTTCTCACCAGTTTCCTCCCAATTTATGGGTGACCTTCATCGCCTTCCATAAAGAGCTTCATACGGTGACATGCCAATGCTCGCTTGGAAACTATTGTTGTAGGCGAATTCAATCAACGGTAGGTGTTGATCCCATGACCCTTGCAATTCGAGCATACGCGCTCTAAACATGTCCTCTATCACTTGGTTCACTCACTCTGTTTACCATCAGTTTGTGGATGGAAAGCTGAACTGAAGTCCAGTCGCGTTCCCATTCCTTCTTGAAATTTCTTCCAAAACTTTAATATATATAATGGGTCATGATCAGAAACGATACTGCTCAAAATTTTGTGTAGGTGCACGATCTCTTTCATATACAATTCTATAAGTCTTCCCGCCATGTACATCGTATTGTAAGGCAAGAAGTGTACTGACTTGGTCAATCGGTCTACGACTACCCAAATGGCATTGTATCTCTTTGTTGTACGCGGTAGTCCAACGATGAAGTCCATAGAGATTGACTCCATTTCCACTCTGGTATAGGCAACGGCTGTAATAATCCCGCAGGGTGTCTATGATCGACCTTCACCTACTGACAGGTCAAACATTGTGGCACGTACTTAGCCACGTCTTGCTTCAAACCTCTCCACCAGTAATTCTTTCTCAAATCTTGGTACATTTTAGTGCTACCAAAGTGGATCGCATAATTTGACTTGTGACCATCATCAAGGATAGTTCACCGCAGATCGGTATTATTTGGAATGCAAAGACGGCCCTTGAACAATGAAAAACTATCTTCTTTCACTGAGAACTCAAGTCTAATGCCTTCAATCACGTCTTGACGAATCTTAGTTAGCATCGGGTCTTTCGTCTGTAGCTCGTGGATATACTCAAATATCACTAGTCTCACTGATATGTTAGCCAAAAAGGCTCCTGTAGCTTGTGACTCAATATTTGCATTATACAGTGCAAGATCTTCAAATAACTTCCATCGGTGCATACCCAAAATCAAACTAGCCAACTGAGCTGAACCCTTCTGACTCAAGGCATCAGCTACTACATTAGCCTTGCCTGGATGGTGCTGTATGGAACAGTCGTAGTCCTTGAGGAACTCCATCCATCTCCGCTGCCTCATATTTAGCTCTTTCTGAGTAAATAAGTATCTGAGGCTCTTGTGGTTGGTAAAGATCTCAAAGGTCTCACCGTACAAATAGTGTCGCCAGATTTTCAATACAAATATGATTACTGCTAGTTCCAGGTCATGTGTCGGGTAGTTCTTTTCATGCTCTTTTAACTTTCTTGACCCGTAAGCTATCACCTTTTTGTGTTGGTTGAGCACGCAACCCAAACCATTATACGAAGCATCATTGTATACCACGAATCCTCCACTGCCTGAAGGAATCGCCAATATTGGAGCTAAAGTGAGCCTCTGCTTCAGTTCTTGAAAACTCTTCTCGCACACTTCACTCCATTCGAACCTTGCATCCTTCCGTGTAAGTCTCGTGAGCGGTCCAGATTTCTTTGAAAACCCCTCAACGAAATGTCGATAATAGCTGGCTAGTCCAAGGAAACTACGGACGTCGGTCACGGTCTTTGGTTGCTCCCAATTTACTACTGCTTCGATCTTAGCTGGATCTATCGTGACACCATATTTTGAAATGACATGTCTCAAAAAATTAACTTCCTCCAACCAAAACTCACACTTACTGAGCTTGGCGTATAGTTGGTGTTCACGTAAAGTTTATAGAGCAACTCTCAAGTGTTCTTCATGCTCTGCCTTTGAATTGGAGTATATTAGAATATCATCAACAAATACCACGATGCAGGAGTCCAGGTGTGATTTAAACACTCGATCCATCAAATCCATAAACGATGCTGGGGCATTTATCAACCCAAACGGCATCACTAAGAACTTGTAATGTCCATACCGTGTCCTGAATGCAGTTTTTTGAATATCCTCGGCCTTGACCCTCAACTGATGGTATCCAAATCTCAGATCGATTTTGGAAAAATACTTTGCTCCTTGCAGCTGATCGAATAGGTCATCTATCCTAGGCAAAGGATATCAGTTCTTGATGGTGAGTTTGTTCAACTGGCGATAGTCAATGCACAGACGCATTGGCCCATCCTTCTTCTTTACAAACAAGACCGGTGCTCCCCATGGAGACACACTCGGTCTTACAAACCCTTTGTTCATGAGCTGTTATAACTGCTCTTTCAACTCCTTCAACTCAGCAGGAGCCATCCTATATGGTGCTAAGTCGATGGCGAACTCCACTTCCCTCTCTGGAGGTAATCCTGGTAGTTCCTCTAGAAATACATCTTCAAACTCTCACACCACTGCTATCTCGGAGATAGTATTCTTCTCTTCCTTATCCTCTTTCATGAATGCCAAATAACCACTGCAACCCTTTCTGATCAAACGCTCAGCTCTGACTACAGAGATAAGTGGCATATGCGTCGATCTCTCCCCTCGAAATCGAAACGACCTCCTAGTGTTAGGTCTGTAGATGACAATCTTGTTCTTGCAATCTACGGTTGTACAATGTTGTGGCAATCAATCCATGCCAAGGATCACATTAAATCCTTGTATGTCCAATAATATTAATTTTGCGTCCATTTCATGCACTTCCCTATCATCGATACTAACTATCACTGACTTACAAACCAATTATGTGTCCACTAATTCTCCAGTCGGAATAGACACTGATAGAACAAAGTCCAATGTCTCTGAAACAATCTTCATTCTTTTTGCAAACCTCGGAGTAACAAAGGAGTGGGTAGACCCTGGGTCTATCAACACTCTTGCTTCACATGCTACATAGCATCCCTTCTCATACACTCGTAACGTACCTATAACACACGTATGTATATATATAGCATATATTTTATTTAGAAACTTTAACATACAAAAGGAGTCTACATGCTTTTCTAATGGATGCACCTTCTCTATCTAAAATTTTAATGAAATGAAATTCATTATTCAAAAGGAATCTCACCTTGGATGATGTCATGTATGTTCCCTGCTTCTTCGGTTGTGATTGCATAGGCTCTCCCTTATACGACCGACTTTCTCGCTTGTATCGGTCGTGGCATAGAAGCAGAAGCCATCTTATCCTTGTTCACCTTAGCGTAATCTTTAATCATGTGGCCCACCTTGTCACATTTATAGCAACCTCGTGTCCCTTGCCTGCAATCCGTCATTTTGTGGGACTTGCCACACTTGGCACAAGTCTCCCTAGGAGTGAAAGAAGCAGCTCATGAGAAACCCTGTGTAACTGCTACTCCAGTGGTGGCAGCAGGGCTCTCATATCGTATCGACCTCTCCGATGCAAGCAATGGAAATCTCTGATGGTTGGTCTGCTGCACCGGTCTCCCATACCCTGCTCGGAACGACTGTCTCTGATTAGGTGCTACGAATCTCGGTTTTTTATTCACCGGCTCATAGTTCCCTGTTCTACTCTGATCTACACTCCCTCTTCCCTGTTGTTCTCTTTGGCAGTATCGATTATTATTTTCTTCCTCAACAACTAGAGCTTTACTCATGACCTCTCCATAGGTCTTTAATTGAAATGGCGCCACTCCTCCTCTAACGTCCGGTCTCAAGCCTTGTTGAATCCTCTTCGCTCTCATCACATCAGTAATCACGTAATCGGGAGTGAAGCAAGCAAGCCTCATAAACTCTACTCCATACTCCCTTACTGTCATTTGTCCTTACAAGAGTTGCATAAACTGTATCTCCATCTGATTCCTCACTACCTCAGGGAAATACTGTTTATTGAACTCCTCCACAAACTCATCCCACGTCCAGGGCAATCCAGGGGTCTCCTGAGCCCTAGTCTTAGAAACGGACTTCCACCAAGGCCCAACCTCCCCATCTAACAGATAAGCTACCCAACGGACGCTTTCATCTTCTGTGTACATTAGCACGCTGAATACTTTTTCCGTCTCGCTCAGCCAATTCTCAGCAGCCATCGGCTCCGCTTGCCCTGGAAAGCTAGGAAGTCGTATCCTCCTAAAATCAGTAAATGCAGAGGACACTAGCTGAGTCGGACCTACTGGAGGCGTAGGTGGCTGATGCTGATCACTGACAGTGTGAGCTGTCAAGGATGCTACTTGTTGAGCCATGGCGGTCGCCATGGTTTCCATAGTATGCATCATCCTCTGATGCTCTTCTCTATCTTCATTTTTTTACCTTATTCTTTCTTGTTCCCTCTGATCTCAACCCTGATGATCTCGATCCTGATTCTCTGTCTGATCTCGGTTCTCTAAACCACTACCCTTGGGAACCTCTCTATTTACCATGGGTACTATGTTCGTAGACGAGATGAAGTCATCTCTACTACGTAAATTCCTCTCATGACCGCCCCTAGGTCGGCCTCTTCCCTTAGAAGACATAATAGTCTGCACATGAAACCAAAGTTTCGTTAGCAAAAGTCCCTATGCTCTGACAAAAATAATGATCGTCCGAATTTCTAAAAGAAAAAGGTTTTGATACCAACTGTGACAGCCCGGATTTCAATACCCAAAACCCGTGCCATCAACACAACCCTCTAGGTCATGCCCCTATAGTCCCTACGGAACATTGGTATATCAAGCAACTCAAGTAAAATATGTAAATTAAACAATGTGAAATAAAGACATGCTAATCCAAAGTAAAAGCTCAACAGACAATTCTACTTCCATGCTAACGCATGGAACAGAAGAACCGACCCGAACCATCCGTGATAGCAGGATCACCCCAAATGGTTCGCCAAAAGAATATATCATTTAATTTTATTTTTCTAAAAATAAAGGCTTGACATACCAAACCGTACAAAATACTCTCAAAATACGCATGGGTCCTCTAGAAGAAGTCCTCAGGAGGAGGCTCCAACTCTTTCCCGGGCACATAATCTGAATCTCCCGGATCTACGTCTCCCGAAGCCTCAGCAGCCGCCAGCAGTGGACCTACGACGTATAGTCTAAAAGGGGAGAGCTACATCCTAACTCAATAGGGAAATAACAATTAAACATATAAGTCAAGTTCTCACATATATTCTAAAACAATTTAAAAGCATGATTTATCTGATGGAATTACTGAGAAGACATTTTAAATAACTGAAAGATGTACTAGATGCAACTGTTGCTTTACATGGGTTTTTCATTCTCAACTTGTTGGTATTAGATATTGATTCGGTCTAATTACTTAAATCTCAACTTAAATATTCCCCAACTTACTATAGAGTCGGGCGCCCGATGGAATACCCTCCATCGTCGTCTAAATAGATAGTTTTCATATCTGTTTCTTTCTTGAATACCACCCAGGTCCCTTTCTCATAGGCAATGGGGTTTCTAGTCTCATACACATCCCTAGGATGCCCAAACTGGTGTACCGATTGGTCGCTATACCAGTCACGGATATTCTGCCAAGTCAGTCGTGGATATCCCGCCACGTCGGTGGGGTATTCTATTTAAACCTTAAATAACAAAAGTATCAAATGTGTGCTACATATAGTTGTTCACCATGTAATTGTGCTAATTCATATCAATTAGGCCATATCAATCTTTGTTCACTTTTGCTTTACAATGTCACATACATTCTTGAGATGTCTAAGTCAATCGCATCATACAGATACCTTTATCACATCTTCATCCCCTGGGGATGCCTCATTTTCATTTATTTACTTGGTATCACACACACACATTTAAAAGATTCACATTTGTAAGCATTAGAATTCATTTGAATCACTCTACATACATGCTTTTGAAAATTAAAATATATGTTCAAAGTGTTTCCTACCTCAATTAAGGTCTAACACGGCTCCTTATGCTTGCGTTCCCTCGTACCACCTATGCTACACCATGGCACATGCAAAGCATCAAGAAAAATGCAATAAAGAAGGTATAAGACCCTCCTTGAACCTTAAAGTTCAATTCAAAAGCCAACTAAAACTGTTAAAATCGATTAATCGATCTCCCAAAATCGATTAATCGAAATCCCAAATCGATTAATCGAAAATCCAAACTTCGATTAGTCAATCCCAAATTGATTAGTCAAAAATCCAAACTCGATTGATCGATTTTAAAATCGATCAATCAATTTTCCCAGCTCTCCATTTTCCAGCCACTGGAAGTGCTCAGACGATTAATCGATTTTAAAATCGATTAATCGAAATTCCAAAATCGATTGATCGATTTCAAATTGATCAATCAGTTTCGAGCAATTTTGCCTAGCTTACTTCTGAAAGTTAATTCTACCCAGCTTACTTCTGAACCAAACTCGATTAATCGATTTTCCAAATCGATTAATCGATTTGGTCAGAAACTCAGCCCTTTTTCGGGCATTTCTTTCAAATCTTTTCCTTATCATTTTTCCTTCATTTCCCATTCATCAATTTATCATTTAAACAAGAATTTAATGCACAACACATACACATTCGGAATCAAACAAGAGCTCACCTTAAATCAATCTCTTGATTGATGGAATGGTTGGGTTAAGGACTAGAGCTCCAACTCTGGCTTCCACGCGTCGAATTCGACATTAAATGTCCAAGCTCGTCTTAAATTTGAAACCCAATCACTCACCTTAGCATCTACCGTTCCTTTACTCTCTCTCTCTTCTTAACTTCTCACCAACCTAAAAGCAAGGAGTAATAACTCCTCCTAGCATTAAACCCTTTTTAGCTCCTCATGTTCTGGTGTAAAGCACATATACCAGAGATAAGTGTACGTGACCCTTAGCTAACGTCTAATCCCATACTTAGGGCACGTTCACATTACATTTAATAATTTCTTTTTAAGTCCACTGTTTGACCATTGGTCAAACCCATAACCAGTCGGGCATGCATCTCAAGGTCACTATTCATTGTTTAAATTTCGAGGGCGTTACAACGACCCTCGAGGCCGAGCCCCATATACACGCATGGAACATTTGGTATATCCAAGCAATAGTAAAGTAAATCATGTACATAAGAACTAATATTGAACTAAATCTCCAGTTCTATACGGTAAAGTCAAAACATGAAGCTCTAAAGATAGTTCTAATCTCATGCTACTGCATGAGTAAAAGAACCAATCCGAACCATCGGTGACGAAACAACCGTCACCCCAGATGGTTCGCCAAAAGAATGTCTCACTAAAATTGCATTGTCTTATACAAAAAAAAAAGGTTGGACATACCAAGCCATACAATCTCTCTCATAAAATAATCAAAGTACGCAGAGGGTCCTCTAAAAGAAATTCTCGGGAGGAGGCTCTGACTCCTCCCCAGATACATAATCCGAATCCTCTGGATCTATGTCTCCCGAAGCAGCAGTAGCAGCTAACACTAGACCTATGACGTATAGTCTAAAAGGGTGAGCTACATCCTAGTTTAATAGGGAAGATATATGAACATGTAAATCTATCTTACTCACATATATTTCATGACATAATGGAAACATGCTTGAATTAATGTAGAACATTTAGGAAACTGTTTGAGATATTAAAAGATTAAACAAAAATGCAATTGCTACACTACACATGTCATCTCATGCTCAACTGGTTCTCATATTACAACTGGGCTGGTCTCATGACTTAAATCAATTAACTTAAATAATTTCTGAGCAATATAGCATCGAGCCCCGATGGATTACCCTCCATTGTCGTCCAATCAGACTATTTTTCATGTGATCTGGCCTAAGTCCCTTTCACATAGGCGACTGGCACGTAACTCATATACATCCCTGGGATGTCTTACAGGTGTACGGATTGGCCGTCGTACCGTTCACGGATATCCTGCCAAGTCAATCACGGGTATACCACCATATTAGTGGGGTATTCTACAAACCTTAAATCAATTGTGCACTACATATACTTATTCACCATGTAATCGTACTAATTATTAGTAGTTCAAACCCATTCACGTGTTTTCCATCACATGTACATTCATATTAACTATACATCCCTGGGATGTCACACATTTAGATGCATCACACAGATGCCCAGTTCCCATACACATCCCTGGGATGTCTCATGACTTATTTTTATGACTTTCTCATTTTAGTGTACGCACACACCTTAAGTTTCACACACTTTTCTTAGCATATTAAACCCAAGCACTTATATATGCTTTAAACGAACATGCATACATAGAATATCATTATATACATGCTTTCGTAATCAAGTGTACAAGTTCAGAATAATCCCTACCTTAAAGCAAAGTCATCACTCAATCACATCAACATAAGGGTCAGGCGTAACAACCATATGCCAAACCTACATTACATGAATCAAAATACTCTTAGAAAAGCTCACAAGGATCTAGGAAAACAAAACTCTAAAGAACTAATCAAAATAAAATAAACATCTATGCTAGACCTCGCGCGAGCGACCACTTGGCCTCACGCGAGCGAGTACTTGTCCTCGCGTGAGCAATCACTCACCCTCGCTAGAGCGATTATAACTCGCGCGGGCAACCACTTGTCCTCGCTCGAGTGATTATAATCGAGGTCACCTGAAGCTCACGTGAGCGAGTTTTCCTTTACAAAACTGTCTCGCACGAGCAAGAACAAAACTTATTTTCTCTCTATAATTGTCTCCTCCTTGTGCGAGAGAGCTATTATTACCGCACGAGCGAGGAATACCTACCTCTATAGCTTGAGTTTCTCGAGAACTCTAATCTTATCTTATTTAAAATCACATTTAATATACCAACAACCCATCATAAATACATCAATTAATGATCATAATCAATTAAATACATACCTTAAATACTAGATCTCCCATGGATTTGGTCCATGATCTTCTCAACAAAAGAGGGTTTCAAAACCCTTTTCTCTAACTCCTCTCTTGATCAATCCCAAGCTCAAACCCCTTAGATCTTCCTCAAGTCACCACAACTTCCTCATCTCATAAATTTAACATCCATAAGGTAGATCTTGTCTTTGGGTCAAAAGAAAATCTTTATCTCTTAATCTCTCTCTTTATAAATCCCCAACTAATTACAAAAACCTAAGAGAAATAACTTCTCTTTGCTTTTAACTTATTTAACCCCTTCCATATATATGGTGCAAAGCACATACACCCTCAACAGGTGTATATGGCTTTATAACAAGACTCACACCACACACCTAGGTGTACATTTCACCACAAGCCTAGTCTAGCCTAAGTCATCAAGTTGACTTCCACTTGGTCAAACTTACGACTAGACTGACACGCACCTCGAGGACACTATTCGAAGCCTAAATTTCGGGGATGTTACATTCTCCTCACCTTGGAAATTTTCGTCCTCGAAAATGCACCCAAGGGCATCCCCTTCATGGAAGACCCATACACATATATACAGGGTGATGTATATAACCGTAATTCACAACAGATCCTTCATAAAACTCAATGATTTGTATCTTTCATAGCAATGACCACCTGTCATGCATCAAAAGAAAATTTAAACTATTTGCATATTTCGACAGAATCACCACGGATCCTGTATAAAAACACAAATCATAGGCATAATTCTAATCAATGCCCACACAGTGCGATGAATCCCTGCATGACAGTACCACACATACCCATATACAAGGACTACAATTTCATGTGCTCCCCATCCTGTCATTTAGATAATTAGACCACAACATCCATAGGCATTCAAAGGTATTTACAAAAACTTAGGTACCTACGTAATCCATAAGAGACACAATACATGTACCTACAGAAAATTTCATCCATTCATTCCAACATCCATGTCCAATCAATCACCATCCATAAAGATAACCAAACAGATATATATATATATATATATAACATTTAGATTTTTTTTTAAATAGAAAATTTCATCCATTAAGATAACCAAAGATAACCAAATAGATAGTTTGAATGATCTCCATCCCCACATTTTGATCAAAATTTTATAGACATAACATTTACATTTTTCAAAAAGAATTTAACTCGTCGATGATGACCTAGTCGTCACCCTGCTCGTACTCCTCGTCATCGTCCTCCTCGTCAAAGTCGGAACCAAAGTCATCGTTGTCCTCCTCCTCATCGTCATCATCATCATGAACCTCCTCCCCGACAGCCCCCTCCTCGGCCGTCTCCCTAGTAGCAGTGTAACAACCCGAAATTTCCTTTCATATCATTAAGGAACCATCGCGTCGTCGGATCACCTAACATGATCCTTTCATCTAAGGGGTCATTTCTTGTACATAGTTTTACAAATACGAAAGCAATGTAGTTACTCTGGTAGTTGATAATATGGCAAAATAACTAAGTTTTACTTATCTATACAATACTAGCAACGATATAAACAAGCTCAAAAGATTGATGTATAGCTTTCCACCGATGACGGCCACCCTTCATCTAAATAATGAAAAGAAAACCTATACATCCAAACACAAAATATCTGAAACTACCGTATATAAGTTTTACAATTCTTTCAAGTTTATCTATCTCTACCTCTCTCTTTATCTCTCTCAAATCCCCAAGCTACAAACCTATTTTGGGAAGAACTCTTCGACGAAATCGTCTTCGTCGTCATTGTCTTCTCCCTCTTCTTCGTCGGGCACGTACGTAGGATCTGTAGCATGCTCCGGATCAGGCTCTGCAACTAAGACATTTAAGTCGTGAAATGAGTTATTATCAAAGCTCAGTAGAGAATATTACATTGTTAGCATATATTAATAATTTATCACATTCTCATCAGAAAGCATAAGGAATATGACTTTAGTATTATATGACTCATATAATATGTTGATATACTAGATTAGCGCATGATGCAACAGGTATGAGGAATCAAGCTGAAATAAGATATTCATGCAGGCGAAAATAGGAGAACAACAAAGTCAAGCTCTCGAGTTAGCGGGATCACTTGTCAAGCTCTAGAGTTAGCGGGATCACTTAAACTAAGGAAATCAAGCTCCTGAGTTAGCGGGATCACTTGTCAAGCTCCCGAGTTAGCGGGATCACTTGGACTAAAGAAATCAAGCTCCCAAGTTAGCGAGATCACTTGGCTCACGAAGAAGTAATAACATTTGAATAATACCACAAATAGCAAAATTTGAAAGATGCAATATGACTGATGCATTGGTATGAACGAACTTACATGTTTAAGCTTGAACTACATTTAGCATATCTGAAGTTATTTAATCTTCTAAACTACCTCTGTATGTAAAAATATCAAGACTTTTCAATGTAGATATATCTGAGTATAACTAAGTAGATATCACTGATCTCTTTTTCATGAAAGTGTCTTGCTATATATTATAAGTACTACTTGGCAATCTTTGATGAGAATAAGATAAAACAAATGATACGGGAACAAAGTAAATTCCCTACCTATTTGTAGATTCTTACTTGACTAGGAATGGGCATCAACAGGTATGTGTGATCATATATCCGAGAATACCATTCATATGTGCGTAAAACTGCCTAAGTGCACCATGTTGCACCTAACCACGATAAGTGCGTAAAACAGTTTAGTAGACAACAGATGGGCTCATGGTTTACCTGAGACCCAAATACATGTTCCTACGGACCCGTAGTGGACCCAAGGACTGATATGCAAAGAGTACAGCCCAAAATATCTGTTGATCGAGGTTGTCGCGGCAAGCTTCCACGGTTGCCGCGGCAAGCCACACAACAGAGTATCTTGCCGCGGCAACCCTTTGAGGTTGCCGCGGTAGGCAAGGCTTGCCGTGGTTTCTGCCTGGCTTCTCTGGTTTTGGTGTCGTGGTTTCTGCCTGGCTTCTCTGGTTTTGGTGTCTTTGTAGATTGTTGCATTATATATATATATATAGCTATGTAAAGATAGACTGCTATCTATAATTCCTTATATATCTTATAATTATCTTATATATACAGATATATACATTGGTCACTTGACTTCAGCACACAACAGCACTTAGTGTTCACTGTTTGTGCTGCCGATGCGATTGTATGTGCTCAACATCATAGCTCATGTATCATATAACTTTGGGTCTAGTATGGTGTTCGTTATCGTACCTTTTAGTGGATTTGTGGTAACCGACTATCGATGTTGTGCTTGCCGTGTTGGAGGACTACAAGGTCGTTTTGAGTTAACCTCAACATAATGCTACACAAAATGCTTTGCACTTAAACTAGCGGATGCAAGATGTGGAATCAAAATTGTGGGATCATGAAGTGCACTATGGGCTCAACTTGTAACAAAGGTCGTCAGGGCTGGGCTAGGATTACTGTATTTGACCATGGTGTCCGTGGATATGTAGACCATAGGTGCAGGATTTGCTTTCAATGAACTTTAAAGGAGGAAGATGACGGTAATGGTATTAAATTTTATAAGGGGTTACTGCACTTTGCGTGCATGAAACCGGAAGATGACTCATTTGAGTCGTGTAAACAATAATCCATGCAAGTAGCTTATAAGCTCCTTCAAGTTAAAGATAGGGTTTTAGTATTTGTACTTGTATATAAGTGACAACAGGGCTTTAGTAGTGTGTAAAGCTATTAGACTAAACCAAACCTCTTTGTACTTGTGTATAAATAAAAACAGGGCTTTAGTTTTGTGCCAAGCTATTATACTACACCAAATTTCTGGAATAATATATCCAGTATGAGGCATCTTTATTTATACTGTACTATTAGATAGATTGAGATCAGAGCGTTATTCTTCATTAGTTTCCAGTGTACCCCCCCTTTACAAGTTTACGGGTAAACAACAAACAGGGACTATCAAGTTACTGTGGCTATACCTAGCTCAGTGTATATCAGTGTATATGGATATAGATATATACTTTATAGGGATTTATTTCCATCAGACCACCTGTTTGACCTGACCGAACTCTTATCACTACTGCGTAGTGTACAAATCTGGGAATCGTTACAAGTAGCACCCGAGCTAGACGCACCGAAATGGCACCCCAAAATACATCTACGCACTCCCGGTATGTCTGTGGGAATGCGTGGGTCATAAGATCTATAAGAAGTGCCTCCTGAAACCTCTAGTACAATCTAATCTCCCTCCCCTATAGAAGGATATCACGCATCATGCTACCGTCAATGGTAGGGAAAGGCTGTGAAGATGAAGTGGATGGAGCAGCTGGGCCGGGTGGTGGTGGTTGATCCGCCTGCCGTGCGACCTGACTATCCCTCTTCCTCTTTTGACTGTTTTGTAGGTTCTTTAAGTTTCGAGTTAAATATTGGGCAATGAATGGAATGATGTTGTCTGTTAGTATGGGCTCATCCCCTCGAATCTCAAAACCCTCTTTTTCGTGGCATAAGTCAAAGAGTCTTGAAATCAGGCGGGCGTAGGATAGGTGATTTATGGGTGGAGGGACGGCACCCCTCACATTCCTTTTATAGGCATACACAATGCCCTTCATAGCCACCCTAGGGGCGCTAAGCCACCTGTTGTGAAAGGCAGAGTGCAAAGCCCTCAAAAATGGCCCACGATGCTCCTGCTTGTGGCCGATTGGGTACAAATTTTTCTTAAAAATAAGTTCTAAAGGCCACATATGTGGCGGCAACTGGGACCTAGTGATAGATTATCCCGATGCGGTACTGTCGCCCGTAATGTTAGCGACAATAGTTTGAAATTTTACTTCGTGGGCGAAAGGGGGTTGTGAAAGCGGGTCTTGGATGAAGGTGTGAGGGCAGTTCATGGCGATGGAAATGTCAGTATCGCCAAAAGCAAACGCCCTTCCAACTAGCTCAACGATGAGAGTGGATACATCATTATTAGTTTTAAGGGTCTCATAAAATAGTTTAACAAGCCTCGGATAGTACCGGGCTTTAAACGGCGCCAACAATGGTTTCAAACCATTAATGCCAAGATAGTCTGAAGTCCATTTTGTGGACGTAGGATCCCAAAAAAAACTTTCATGTATTTTCCACTCGGGCTAAAAAATTTTGGCCCCCCACCAATCATTGGGTTGGGTCAGTGTAAATGATTAAGGTGGTGGAGCTGGTGGAGCTGGTGGAGGTGGTGCTTGTGGTGCCTTGCTATGAGAATACGGCGGCCGAATCGCTATCGTCTTTCTAGGTTGAGGGTTAAGGCTTGTAGAAGCCATCATAAGGTGTTTCAAACCAAATCAAGAAACATAAAGATGAACAAGGGTAGAAATCACTTTTCTAAGCACTTCTATCGGTTCGAATTCGCAAAAAACAAGTTGAAATTGGACGTGTTGAAGCCTTTGAATGCGAATCCCAAACCCTCGTTCGAGCGGAGAAAATGGGCGAAAACAGTGGACACCCATATATATATATATATATATATATATATATATATATATATATATATATATTCAGGTCCTCGCGCGAGCATTCACAGAAACTACTCTGGCGCTTGATTTACATAAGGCTCGCACAAGTGAGCTTAAGTCATTGCACGAGCGATCCCGGAAACATCTTCTGGCTCAATTTCTTGTCTACTTTCACGTTTTTGTGGCGTTGGCATCTGATTTTGTGTAGTATAAAAATTTTCTTTATAAAAACTCCTCTAGTTATGCAATCACAAACCATAATTGGCACACTTGCACAAGAATTTAGCGTTGATTTAGATAGCATCATTTCTTACAAATTCATACAATCCATGCGATCTAGCTTTCCTCAAACAACTTCGGATACTGTTCTCTCACATCCGCTTCGCGTTCCCAAGTTGCTTCTTCGGCTGGATGATTCTTCCACCTGACAAGCACCAAAGGAATCACCTTCGTGTGTAAAACTTGCTCTTTTCTATCCAATATTTGGGCCGCTTCTTCTATCATGGTCATGTCTTCGTACATTTCGATCCGCTGACCTCCCAAGATATATGCAGGGTCATTTACATACTTTCGAAGCATGGATACATGAAACATGTTATGTACCCGATCAAACAGCAGAGGCAATCGAATGCGATAAGCGACCTCACCGACTCGACCCAAAACCTCAAAGGGTCCAAGGTAATGGGGACTCAGCTTTCCCCTCTTTCCAAATCTCATGACGCCTTTCATGGGTGATACCTTCACAAATACATGCTCGCCAACGGTATAGTCCATGCTCTTTCTTTTGATATTGGCATATCTCTTTCATCTGCTCTGAGCCGATTTAAGTCTCCCTCTTATCATACAAAAATAATGGCGTTATCTTCAAGTAACTCCGACCACAATACAAACTTTTCACCAGTCTCCTCTCAATTGATAGGCGATCTACATTGCCTTCCATAAAGAGCTTCATAAGGTGCCATTCCAATGCTCGCTTGAAAGCTATTTTTGTATGCAAATTTGATCAATGGTAGATGTTGATCCCATAATCCTTGTAATTCAAGCATAAACACTCTGAGCATGTCTCCTATCACCTGGTTTACCCGCTCTATTTGCCCATCAGTCTATAGATGGAACGCTAAACTAAAGTCCAATCGCGTACCCATGCCTTCTTAAAACTTCTTCCAAAATTTTGAAGTATATAACGGGTCACGATCAGAGACAATGCTACTAGGAATCTCATGCACCCGTACTATCTCCTTCATATACAACTCCACGAGTCTTCCTATTATGTACTTCGTATTGTAGGGTAAGAAGTGAGCTGACTTGGTCAGTTGATCAATGACTACCCAAATAACATTAAATCTCTTTGCAGTATGCAGTAACCCTACAATAAAATTCATTGAGATTGATTCCCACTTTCACTCCGGTATAGGTAGAGGTTACAATAATCTATTAGGGTGTCTGTGATCCACTTTCACCTGCTGACATGTAAAACACCTTGACACGTACTTGGCTACGTCTTGCTTCAGACCTCTCCACCAGTAACTCTTCCTCAAGTCCTGATATATTTTGGTGCTATCGGGGTGAATTGCATATCTAAATTTATGAGTCTCATCTAAGATAGTTTGCCGCAGATCGACATCAACTAGAATACAATGGCGTCCCTTGAATAGTAAGGAACCATCTTCTTTCACCAAGAATTCTGGTTTGGTGCCTTCAATCACATCTTATCAAATTTTGGTTAACTCCAGGTCTTTCATATGTAGCTCGTGAATATGCTCAAAGATTGTTGGCCTCACTGTGATGTTGGCCAAGAAAGACCCTGTAGCTTGCACCTCGATATTTGCATCTTACAATGAAAGATTTTCAAAGAACTTCCATCTATGCATCCCCATGATAAGATTAGCTAACTGAGTCGAACCCTTACGACTCAAGGCATCTACTACGACATTAGCCTTGCCTGGGTGATATTGTATGGAGTAATCATAGTTCTTAAGAAACTCCATCCATCTGTGCTACCTCATATTTAATTTTTTCTGTGTAAATAGGTACTTGAGGCTCTTATGTTCAGTGAAGATTTCAAAGGTCTCACCGTACAAATAATGTCTCCAAATTTTCTATGCAAATATAACTACTGCTAGTTCCAGGTCATGTGTCGGGTAGTTCTTCTCGTGATCTTTCAGCTACCTTGACCCATAAGCAATCACTCTCTTATTCTGGTTGAGCACGCAGCCTAAACCACTATGTGAAGCATCACTATATACCGTAAACCCTCCACTGCATGAAGGAATTACTAGTACTGGAGCTAAAGTGAGTCTCTTCTTGAGTTCTTGAAAACTTTTTTCGTACGCTTCATTCCACTCAAATCTTGCATCCTTTCTTGTGAGTCTCGTACGTGGTCCTGATAGTTTCGAAAATCCCTCCACAGAATGTCAATAGTATCTAGCTAGACTAAGGAAATTGCGAATATCTGTCACCGTCTTTTGTTATTCCCATTGTACCACTGCTTCGATCTTAGCCGGATCTACTGTGACACCATCCTTTGAGATGGCATGTCATAAAAAGTTAACTTTCTCCAATCAGAACTCGCACTTACTGAGCTTGGCGTATAGTTGGTGTTCACGTAGAGTTTGTAGAGTGATTCTCAAATATTCTTCATGCTCCTTCTTCGATTTTGAATATATCAGAATGTCATCGATGAATACTACGACATAAGTGTCCTGGTGTGGATTTGTGACAGCCCGAATTTCGGCACCCCAAAACCCGTGCCATCAATACAGCCCTCGAGGCTGTGCCCCATAAGCTTGCATGAAACATTGGTATTCCCAAGCAACAATAAAGAAATTTAAATACATATGAACTAATTTTGAACTAATTCTCCAGTTCTATAAAGTAAAGTCAAAATATGTAAGACAAAAAATGGTTCTAATCCCATGCCTTTGCACGGGCAAAAGAACCAACCCAAACCATCTATGCCGTAACTACGGTCACCCCCGATGGTTCGATAAAAGAATATTACATTTTACATCATCTTTACAAAATAGGCTGGACATACCAAGCCGTACATTTTCTCTCTCAAAATCTATTAAAGTACGTAGGGGTCCTCTAGAAGAAGTCCTCAGGAGGGGGCTCTAACACCTCCCCAGGCATGTAATTCGAATCCTCCGGATCTACGTCTCCCGAAGCAGTAGCAACAGTAAACACCAGACTTGCGACATATAGTCAAAGGGTGAGCTACATCATAGCTCAATAGGGAAACAATTGAATGAACATATAAATTAATCTTTCTCACATATATTCCATGACTTTTAGAAACATGATTCATCAATAAAAATAACTGGAAAACAGTTTTAAGTTACTGAAAGCATGAACTGAACGTATATGTTACTCTATATTTGTTTACTTGTTCTCAACATGTTCACAAAAGATAAAGATCGGCCTCAAAACTTAAATCATAACTTAAATAATCATCGATGCACTATAGCCTCAAGCCCCGATGGAATACCCTCCATCGTTGTCTAATCAAACTATTTTCCATTTATTTTTCATTCATGTAATACTACCCAGGTCCCTCTCTCATAGGCGACGGGTACTAAGCTCACATACATCCCTAGAATGTCATACTGGTGTACGGATTGGTCACTGTATCAGTCATGGATATTCTGCAGAGTCAGTCACGGGTATACCACCGTGTCGGTGGGGTATTCTCCAAACCTTAAATCAATGGGCAAATACATATAGTTATTCACTACGTAATTATGCTAAACATAGTAATTTAGGCTTGATCAATTCTCCTTTAATTTACTTCATAATTTTTCATACATCCCTGGGATGTAACCAACTCATATGCATCACTTAGATGCCCTTATAACATTCACATCCCCTGGGGACGTCACATACTCATAGCATGCTTGTTTCCTTACTTAGTGTTCACACACACACACACTTAAATTTCTTACTATTCATTTTCATATCACTACATACATGCTCTTGCAATTAAAGTACATGTTCAAAGTATTCCCTATCTTACGCGTTAGAATTCTCAAGCGTCAAGGTCAATTGTGGCTTCCCATGCTCGCATTCAAGTGCACAACCTGAATTACATAACACATGCAAAGCATCAAGAATGATGCGTGCAAGAAGGTACGAGACCCTTCCAAAACTTCAAAGTCCAAAACAAAACTTCCGCAAAAACTGCCAAAATTGATTAATCAATCCCAAAATCAATTAATCGATCCCAAATCGATTAATCGAAAATATAAAATAAATTGATCGATTTACAAATCGATCAATCGATTTTCCCAGACTCCACATTTTCCAGTCACTGGGAGTACCCAGACGATTAATCGACTTCAAATCGATTAATCGAAAATTAAAAATCGATTGATCGAAATCATTTCGACCAATCAGTTTCGGGCATCAGTGCCCAGATTTCTTTCAGTTCAAAATCGATTGATCGATTTTCAAAATTGATTAATCGATTTTGACGGGAACTTTGTCCTCTTCGAGCATTTTTTCTAGCTTTCTTTTCTTTCAATTTTTCTTTCTTTTCTATATCTTTAATTTACCATTTCACCATTAAATCATGCACAACAACATACACATCAATCTTTAAAGAAATCTCACCTCAAATCAATCTCATGATTGATTCAATAGCTTGGGTCATGGGCTAGGGTTCTCAGCTCCGATTCCACGAATCCCCACGCGATACCATCACGATTACTGGTTCACGTGCTCCTTCAATTTGCAATTCCACGTAAAGCCTCTAGCATTTACTCTCTCTTGCTCTCTAAACTCTCTTTGTCTTCACAAATCTCTACACACCAACCAATCCAAAGAGAAATAACTTCTCTTAAGTTATTTAAGCCTTTTAACCCAATTTATGCTTTGGTGTAAAAAATATACACCCACGACAGGTGTATGTGATCTCGTAACAAGGTCTAATAGTATGCACACGTGCACATTCACATCAAACCTAATTTAACCTAAGTCATCAAGTTGACTTCCACTTGGTCAAACTTATGACCAGTCAGGAACGCATCTCGAGGACACTGTTCAAAGCTCAAATTTTAGAGATGTTACAAGTTCAAACACCCGATTCATCAAATCTATAAATGATGTCGGTGCATTCGTCAAACTAAACGGCATCACCAAGAGCTTGTAGTGTCCGTACCGTGTCCTGAACGCTGTCTTCTGAATGTCCTCTGCCTTGACTCTCAACTGATAGTATTCAGATCTCAGATCGATCTTAGAGAAATTTCTCGCTCCTTACAACTGATCAAACAAATCGTCAATCCTAGGCAATGGGTATCGATTTTTGATGATCAGTTTGTTTAGCTGGCGATAGTCGATGCACAGTCGCATCGGCCCATCTTTCTTCTTTACAAACAAGACTGGTGCTCCCCAAGGAGACACGCTCGACCTTACAAACCTCTTATCTAAGAGCTCTTGTAACTGCTCTTTCAATTCCTTCAACTCAGTAGGAGCCATTCGGTATAGTGCTTTGGAAACTGGCTTCGTTCCAGGTGAAGTTGATAGCGAATTCTACCTCTCTATCAGGAGGTAACCCTGGCAATTCCTCTGAAAATACATCCTCAAACTCATACACAACCGCAATCTCTGAAATGATATTCTTTCCTTCCTTGTCTTCCTTCAAGAATGCCAAGTAACCACTGCATCCCTTTCTGATCAAGCGCTCGGCTTTGACGGTGAATACAAGTGGCAGAAACTTTGTTCTCACCCCTACAAATAAGAATGATCTCCTTGTATTTGGTCTAAAGATAATAACTTTATTCTTACAATCGATCGTTGCACAATGAGTTGACAACCAATCCATGCCCTAGGACGTCGACGCAGCGATGCCGTGTGGAACCCGAGGGAGGTTGATGTATGGCTCCGGACTACGCGTCGCGGTGCATACTGTTGGGCAACCTCGCGAGAGACAACACGAAGGCGTTGCGTGGGACTCAGTTGAGCACGACAGCATGTGGGCTAAAGATGAACGTGTGCTAGTAATTCGGAATGCACACGAAGGCAAGCTGCGTGGGACTCAGCCAGCACGCGAGGCACAAGGTCAGGCTTGGTTCTGAGCAGCGAGGTACTAGTGCAAAGGCATGTGGTGAAGCTTGAGCAGGCTAAGTTAGCGCAGCAGTGTAAATTGGCGTGTACGTCGAATCCTTACATATCCAATTATACCAAATTTGCTGTCAGTTCCAAGACATCCCCATCTCTAATGGTTACTATCACAGACTTACAAACCAAGTCCGTATCGACAGATTCCCCAGTCCAGATAGATACCACCAAAATAAAATCCAACGTCTCTGGGTTGGCCTTCATCTTTTTTGTTAATCGGGGAGTAGTAAATGAACGGGTAGACCTCGGGTCTATCAACACTCTAGCTTCATAGGCTATGTCACTTCCCTTTCCGTATAATTGTAAGGTACCTATATCATACATATATATATAACATGTTTATACTTCAAAATTTACATACAAAAATGAGTCTACTCTACTTCCTACATGGATGCACCTTCTCTATCTAAAAACCTTAAGTATTTAAGATTCTTAATTTTTAAGAGAAAATCCCACCTTGGATAATGTCATTGACATTCTGTGCTTCCTCGACAGTAACCACATAGGCTCTTCCTTGCACGACCGGCTTCTTTGATTGTATCGGTCTCGACATAGAAGCAGAAGTCGTTCTCTCCTTGTTCATCTTAAGGCAATCCCGGATCATGTGGCTTATCTTCCCACACTTGTAGCAACCCCGAGTACCCCGCCCATAATCTATCATTTTGTGAGACTTGCCACACTTGGCACAAGTCTCAACTATAGTAGAAGATGCTACCCGGGAAACTGATACTCCAGTAGTGGTAACAGGGTTCTTATATCTGATCGACCTCCCAGACGCAAGCATAGGTAGTCTAAGATAGTTTGTCTGCGTCGGTCTAACGATACCCATCTGAAACTGTTGCCTCTGAATGGGAGCTACGAATTGCAGCTTTTTATTCACTGGCTCGTAGTTTCCCACTTGACTCTGCTCAATCCTTCCCCTTCCTTGCTGATCTCTTCTCTGGTACCAATCTTCATTATCTTCCTCAATCACCAGAGCCCTACTCATAACCTCTTCATAGGTTTTTAGCTCAAAGGCCGCTACTCTTCCCCTGATATCCAGCCTCAAGCCGCGTTGAAGCCTCTTGGCTTTCATCATGTCCGTAATCACATAATGAGGAGCAAAGTGAGCGAGCCTCATAAACTCTACTCTGTATTCCCTTACTGATATCTTTCCATGTTTAAGTTGTAAGAACTTTACTTCCATTTGGTTATGCACAACTATGGGAAAGTACTGTTTGTTGAATTCGATCACGAATTTATCCCATGTCCATGGCAATCCTGAGGTTTCCTGAGCCCTAGTCCTCGACACGGACTTCCACCATGGGCCTGCCTCCCCATCTAACATATATGCCGCCCAACGGACACTTTCATCCTCAGTGCACGTAAGCACACTGAACACCTTCTCCATCTCACTTAGCTAATTCTCTGTGTCCATTGGCTCTCTTTCCCTGAAAAACTTGGTAGACGCATCCTCTGAAACTCTATGAACACTAAGGGCAATGGTTGTATAGTACCTACTGGAGGCGTAGGTGGTGGCTGATGCTGGTCATTGGCATTATGTGCTGCCAAGGATGCTGCTTGTTGAGCCATGGCATTTTTTATGGTTTCTATGGTATGCATCATCCTCTAACGCACTTCTCTTTCTTCATTTCTTTCTCTTACACTTTCTTGCTCTCTCTGATCTCTATCTTGATTTCCCTCTTAGTCTCTATTCTCCTGGCTACTGCCTCTTGGGACATCCCTATTCCCCAACAGCACTTTATTTGAAGCCGAGATAAAACTGTCTCTGCTCCGCAAGTTCCTATCATGCCCACCCCTGGGTCGGTCCCTCCCTCTATATGACGTAACGCTCTGTAACATGAAACTATAGTTTCATTAATAGAAGGTCCTATGCTCTGACAAAATCAAGACTTTTCGAAAATTCTAAAAGAAATAGCTCTGAACCAACTGTGACAACCCAAATTTTTGGCACCCCAAAACTCGTGCCATCGGCATGACCCTCAAGGCCGTGCCCCATACACATGCACGGAATATTTGGTATATCCAAGCAAAAGTAAAGTAAATTAAGTGCATAAGAACTAATACTAAACTAAATCTCTAGTTCTATAAGATAAAGTCAAAATATGAAGCTCAAAAGATAGTTCTGATCTCATGCCACTGCTTTAGCAAAAGAACCAACTCGAACAATCGGTAACGAAACAACCGTCACCCCAGATGGTTCGTCAAAAGAATGTCTCACTAAAATTATATTGTCTTATACAAAAAAAAAGGCTGGACATATCTAGCCGTACAATCTTTCTCACAAAATAATCAAAGTACGCAGAGAGTCCTCTAGAAGAAATCCTCAGGAGGGGGCTCTGACTCCTCCCCAGGCACGTAATCCGAATCCTACGAATCTACTTCTCCCGAAGCAGCAGCAACAACTAACACTGAACCTGTGATGTATAGTCTAAAAGGGTGAGCTACATCCTAGCTCAATAGAGAAGATATATAAACATGTAAATCTATCTTACTTACATACATTTCATGACATAATGGAAACATGCTTGAATTAATGTAGAACGTTTAGGAAACAGTTTGAGATATTAAAAGACTAAATAAAAATACAATTGATACACTACACATATCATCTTATGCTCAACTAGTTCTCATATTACAACTGGGCTGGTCTCATGACTTAAATCAATTAACTTAAATAATCAACGAGCAATATAGCATCAAGCCCCGACCGAATAAACTCCATCGTCATCCAATTAGACTATTTTTCATGCGATCTAGCCCAAGTCCCTTTCATATAAGCGACTTGCACGTAACTCATATACATCCCTGAGATGTCTTACAAGTGTACAAATTGACCGCCGTACCGGTCACAGATATCCTGTCGAGTCAGTCACGGGTATACCGCCATGTCGGTGGGGTATTCTATAAACCTTAAATCAATTGTGCACTACATATATTTATTCACCGTGCAATTGTGCTAATTATTAATAGTTCAAACCCATTCACGTATTTTCCATTACATGTACATTCACATTAACTATACATCCCTGGGATGTCACACATTTAGATGCATCACACAAATGCCCAGTTCCCATACACATCCCTAGGATGTCTCATGACTTATATTTATGACTTTCTCATTTCAGTGTACGCACACACCTTAAGTTTCACATACTTTTCTTAGCATATTAAACCCAAGCACTTATCTATGCTTTAAACAAATATGCATACATAGAATATCATTACATATATGCTTTTGTAATCAAGTGTACAAGTTTAGAATATTCTCTACCTCAAAGCAAAGTCATCACTCAATCACATCAATACCACATAAAGGTCAAGCGTAACAACCATACACCAAACCTACATTACATGAATCAAATACTCTTAGAAAAGCTCACAAGGTTTTAGGGAAACACAACTCTAAAGAACTAATCAAAATAAAATAAACATCTATGCTAGACCTCGCGCGAGCGACCACTTGGCCTCGCGTAAGCGAGTACTTGTCCTCGCGCGAGTGATCACTTACCCTCGCTCGAGCGATTATAACTCGCGCGAGCAACCACTTGTCCTCGTTTGAGCGAGCTCTTACCCTCGCTCGAGCCATTATAATCGAGGTCACCTAAAACTCTCACAAGCCCTCGCATGAGCGAGTTTCCTTGTAAAAAATTGTCTCACGTGAGCGAGAACAGAACTTATTTTCTCTCTATATTTGTCTCTTCCTCGCGCGAGTGAGCTATTATAACCGCACGCACAAGGAATAGCTACCTCTACAGCTCGAGCTTCTCGAGAACTCTAATCTTATCCTATTTAAAACCACATTTAATACACCAACAACCCATCATAAATACATCAATTAAGGATCATAATAAACTAAATACATACCTTAAATACTAGATCTCCCATGAATTTGGTCTATGATCTTCTCAACAAAAGAGGGTTTCAAAACCCTTTTCTCCAACTCCTCTCTTGATCAATCCCAAGCTCAAAACCTTAAATCTTCCTCAAGGGTTTCACCACCACTTCCTCATCTCATAAATTTAGCATCCATAAGGTAGATCTTATCTTTGGATCAAAAGAAAATTCCTATCTCTAAATCTCTCTCTTTATAAATCTCAACTAACTACAAAAACCCAAGAGAAGTAACTTTTCTTTGCTTTTAACTTATTTAGCCCCTTCCATACATTTGGTGCAAAGCACATACACCCTCAACAGGTGTACATGACCTTATAACAAGACTCACACTACACACCTAGGTGTACATTTCACCACAAGCCTAGTCAAGCCTAAGTCATTAAGTTGACTTCCACTCGGTCAAACTTACGACCAAACTTGCACGCACCCCGAGGTCACTATTCAAAGCCCAAATTTTGGGAATGTTACATAAAATATCTAAAACTATGAATTTAAATGCGACTTTCGTAGGGAGCACGAATGCATTTAACATATGCAACAAGCTTTTAAACCCCTAGGTGATCCCTAGTGTAGGAGTTGTAGTCTCCTGAAGGTTTTCAGTGAAGTTACCTATAAGCTTCAAATATTTTTTAAAGTTTTTCAAAAGATTTTTCAAAACTAAAAATTTAAAATATAAATTTTTATATACTAAATACTCAATCAATCATTATATGTTCATTATTTTTCAAAAAAATTTAAATCTTTTTATCTTTAGCTTCCCATCATCGTAATTATCCTCTATCAGAACTCAATAAGTTCAATTCGGTATAGCGTGGAGTTCGTGCATATCAGTAAAAAGTTTCTTCGTCATAGATATTTCTAAATTACAGTTTTTAGAAAATATTTTCATCCAAACTCTCACTTATTGGCATACTCTAAAAAATAATCAAACTTTTGGGTTCTCACAATATTGTAGATATATATATATATATATATATATATATATATATATATATACAAATTTTATAAGACAATTACTAAGCAGATAAATCTCATGGAAAGGATAATCAATTTTATTCATATAACTTCTCTATTTATTCATAGTAATTACTTCATATATCTCTACTAGACTCATACTCTGGTAAATCGTAAATCTCAAAAGTCTTTCCTTCGGCTTGTAATGGGGTTATGGGTTTTCAGAAGGTTTCAAAGGAAAAGGTAAAGAGGATTCAAAGTTATTTTTGAGATTTTAGCTCTTCCTTCTCTTCTTCTTCTATATTTTCAACTTCAATAAGTATCCATATTTTGGATAACTTTTTCCCATTTCTTTTCTAATATAAATCCTATTTTTTTTCATGGAATTGTCTTTTACGATTTCTTCTATTTATTTTCTTTTCCATATTTTCATACAATTGTATTTCTTTTTTAGTTGTACCCTTTTTAGCAGAACCTTTGTCTATTAAGCATATACTCCTTTCACTCCCTCTTCTCCCCTTCTTTTACATTCTAAACTCTCAGAAATTATAAGAGTCAATGATAGAAAGTTTTGGGCAGTACATATTGTTAAAGGTTTATAAAATTTTGGTACAAAGAAATTTATTTTTAGGCTTCTAATATGGGTTTAAAGGGTAAAATATTCTGAGATTTTTGGCTTTTTGGCTCTGATTTAACAAAAGATGGCCTTTGGTCATTTTCATAATTTACTAATATGGATATCTTATTGCTTTGATATATTCAACAGATAGTTCTAAATAAACAAATTATCATATTTACAAAATATCTTGATTCTAAGTTCAGCATTATGAGATTTCAAATAGTAGAGAAGTTAAAGGAAAAATTAGCATGAATAAAAACAGTTTCTCTTTCTCATAACAAATGAGGAAATAGGCTCTATAGCTCAATGGGTTAAATAATTTTGAAACTATAACCTCAAATAATTGCAGTTCAGATTAATCGTATAGTTTTAAACATTCATCTGATACAGTGTTCTAGAGATGCTTTACTTTGAATTGTAACTACTTTTATTTTGATTTTTGAACTACTAATATGATGGATTGCTAAGAATTTTGAATTTTCATATTTTTTCTATCATAATTCCCATATAATGATTAACTTTCTTACTAAATATTTTTAAAATTTTATGAAAAAATAGAAAAAACTACTAATGAAAAAGTAAATAAAATTACTATACTAATATCCGATGTATCCCCCCAAACTTGAATAGGACAATGTCCTCATTGTACAAAACAAGGGACATACAGAAAAATTATTATTACCTTATTTTACATCTATGTTAGTAATTAAGTTTATAATCTATAAAAAGAATAAAAAATCTTTCCCCAAACTTGGGAGAAAAAATACTTCCGATTTATAAAACAAGAAAGTTAGATGTTAGTAACAAAAACAAATGAAAAGAAAGGAATTATATGTATATATATGAACTTAATTACAGAATCATGGAAAAAAAACTAAATACATACAAAAAAATTTCTAAGAAAAATCTAGACATACACTAAACTAAGACACTGGCAGCAACGTCTGAGATAAGGATTTGTTTTCGATAAAGATCGGTCCTCAGCTTCTAACTTAAAATATATCCCATCAAAAATGGTTTTCCCTCTTGGCTCCGGGATGTCCTCAACTTACTGCTCTTAGAAGAGGAACTGCAAACCGGGAAGGGGGATAGCAGGGATTAGGGAGGTGGATGCTGAGCAGGTGGTGGATGGAGCGAAGAGGAGGTGAAGATGGTGTGTGGTTCCGCCCTCTTATTTTTCTTTTTTTTTATTTTGTTCTTTTTCTTTTCTTCCTTCACCAAAATCTTCTGTATTTTCTCGTACTCGTCCCATAGCAACTGCAGAGGATCTGGTTCTGGTGGTGGTGGTGGGTCCTCCCATACTGAAAAAAATTTTATTAGGTTATAGTTAGTTTTATCGTCTGTCATGGGGAAAGATGGGCTTGTAGGGACGAGAGAGAATGATTTTGCTAAGGACTAACTACACCTATATTTAAAGCGCTTGGATAGTGGAATACGAACCGTTGTAATAAATTTTCTCATCCTTTCGAACTTAATTGCCATAATGGTTTTACAGAAGGTTAGTTGCCAATAAATAGGGCGTCGACTGGGATCAATTTAAAGTGTCGTACGATTTATAATAGGTAATGATGTCGTCGAGGACATATGATGGTTGATAATTGCTTTTCCTACGCGGCAGAAGGCTTATCTAGTATGATGAATCACACACGTAAAAGATTTTAAGATGAACATGAGTGTGATTCCTATATCCGCAAAGTATTTATTTTTGTGTTTTTTTTAATTTTATGTGATTTTATTTTAGAAAGCAGTGAGAAATAAATTTGAGCCTCTAGTCTCTGTGGCCAACAAGGATGCTGAAGTTCTGATCCGTTGCTCTGAATAAACCTGCAAAAGCTAAAGAAGTGATCAAAAAAATAAAAAGATAAAGAAATATAAAAAGAGAAAGATAAATATTGATTTCTAAAGGAATAAAAATATTAGATAAAAATAGAAATAAAGATAAATTCCGCTTCCCCGATAGCGACGCCAAAAACTTGACTAGTTGTTTATGATGTATTATATTTATGTTAATTTCAAGTCCAAACCTATTGCAAGCACACAATGAAAATCATAGTACTAGCATAGGATCGTTCCCACGTGAAAGTTTGTTTATCTGATTATTTATTTTATTTCTATCTTTTATTTAAATCCTTATTTAAAAACTTTTATTTATCTTTTAAGATCTATTCTACTGGAGAAATATGAATAAAAGAATGGACTTTAATCTAAAGTGCATAAAATAAATTCTAATCCCCCTTCTTCTGATTAAGGTCGTCAATCTTAATCTTTAGCTATCGGATATTTATGAAATTAAATAGTACTGTTACACCATATTTCTAATCTCCTAGCATTGGTCATCAATCAAGTCTAAGATCCTATCAATACAAATTTAATTTAATCAATAATTTTCTAAAATCTGGGCGTCAATCAAACCTTAGAAAACTGAAGATGGAAAAGTGATAACAGTTACACTAATTTGTAAATTCTAACCTGAGTCGCCAATTCAAATTAAAACTTAGAGATGTTTATAAAGCAAATAAAATCTAAACGAAAAAATAAAATAAAATATATCCTTCACCCCTCAGCCGCAGTCATCAATTGCTCCTAAGAAACTATAGATATCTATACTAATCTTCAGCACTCAATTGCAGTCATCAACTGCTCTTGAGAAACCTCTGATATCTAATCTATTCTAATTATATTACAGTACTGACCAAAAGAAAATCCAACCTCAGGCGTCAATTGATGCTGAAATTCTTTGATGCTTATTCTTATATCGGGCTCTCTTATTTATAGATCATAAGGAGTCAGTTTACAAAGATTTAATTTTAATAAATGAAACTACTAAAAATAAAAGTATCCTAATATAACTCTAATTCCTAATTTTATTCTTCCTTGCTTTCTTTAGTTGATGCGCTTCTAGAGTGTTCCCTTTTATTTCAGCAACTGAGATTTCCTAAGAGCTTATCTTGATCAATCTTCTCAGATCCGTGGTGTTCACTAAACTTTTAATTCTAGAGATCTTCTAATTTAGTTCACAGCGGTGATAACTCTAACTCACGTGATCACCAGCAGCAGATAGCAGCAGGAAAGCTTTTATAATTGCAATCGTAAATTACGATTTCTTCTATTATAGCTTCTTTCTAGAAAATCATAAATCACGATTTTCTCTTCTTTCATAGCTTTCATACTCGGACGATTCTTTATAACGATTCTTCGCATTCTTTGTATTGCTTCAGCCTCGTGAACATGTATTCCTTTGAATAATCGTTTATTACAATTTCTCATTTTGTCTTTTAGTATCACGCTCAATCACCTTTTGCGATTTTCTGTTCTGGAACATTTAGTGAATCATCTTTAATGCTTTTTATTGCTTTTTGAGTTTATTTTGACAAAGATTAATACTTAGACTCTCTTATACTGTTTAGCTTTACTATCTGCACATTAGTAACTCATTAGTAGCAAACTAAAGCCTAGCATCACTAAGTTAAGGGTGATAAAATGAGAAATTATATGGTTGATCACACCCCTAAACTTATGTTTTGCTAGTCCCTAGCAAACAAGGAAACATAAAATATCTAAAACTATGAATTTAAATGCGACTTTCATAGGGAGCACGATTATATTTAGCAGATGCAACAAGCTTTTAAACCCCTAGGTGATCCCTAGTGGAGGAGTTGTAGTCTCCTGAAGGTTTTTCAGTGAAGTTACCCACAAACTTTAAATAGTTTTTTGGATTTTTCAAAAGATTTTTCAAAACTAAAAATTTAAAATATATATTTTTATATACTAAATACTCAATCAATCATTATATGTTCATTATTTTTAAAAAAAATTAAATCTTTGTATCCTTAGCTTCTCATCATCATAATTATCCTCTATCAGAACTCAATAAGTTCAATTCGATATAGCGTGGAGTGTGTGCATATCAGTAAAAAGTTTATTCATCATAGATTTTTCTAAACTACAGGTTTTAGAAAATATTTTCATCTAAACTGTGACAGCCCAATTTTCTCCAAGGCACAAAAACCTGTACAATATATTTTTTTTCTTCCTCACATAAAAAACTTAGGGCAAGTCAGACCGTCGGGTCGTACATATCACAATCCGAATATAGAAATTACTTGGTATGCCAACAAAGGTAGAGTCAAAACAAAAATATAGCAACAATAAAAGTTCTTCCATACGTAAAGACTGAATAAAAAGAAGCCCACAAGAAAACCACCGGTGATGGCCGGCCTTCACCTAAATAGTAGCCTACAAACATACTTACAAAAAAATCTTTAAATAGTAATAAATCCTCAGACATACCAAGTCCATAAACCAAAAGACCTCAAAACATCCATTATACAAACCCAAAACTTACCCATGTCCAAACCTCACCTAAGGTAGAATTTCCCTAAATGGGAGATCCAAAGCCTTTCTCCCCACCTAGATCCTGATCTATACCTGTACCTGTCAAGAGATGAGCTACATCATAGCTCAATAGGGAAATAACTGAACATGTAAAACTATCTTACTCACACATATTTCATGAAATAACTAAAGCATGATCTCATAAGCTGAAAATAGTTTAAAAGTATTTAAATTACCAAAAGCATGAACTGAATGAACATATCACATCTTATCTTTTCACACTACACATCTTATCTTCTACTTAACTTATCTTCGTATCACACAAAGATTTGTGTCACAAACTTAAATCAAATAACTTAAATAATCCCCGAGCAATATAGCATCGAGCCCCGATGGAAGACCCTCCATCGTCGTTCAATTGAACTATGTTTCAACTAAATACAAGCTCAAGTCCCATTCACCGAGGCAACTTGGCATACTTATTACCCTCTTGGTAATTATATCTCATGTTTGTATAAATTGGCCGCCGTACCGGTCACGGATATCCTGTCGAGTCAATCACAGGTATACCGCCGTGTCGGTGGGGTATTCTCCGAACCTCAAATCAATTATGCAAAATACATATAGTTCTTCATCGTGTAATTGTGCTAAATATAATGTCCAAAGTCTATTCAATTCTCATTCACATGGTTTCACATCACCCGGATGTTCATTGACTATACATCCCTGGGATGTCACATACTCATATGCATCACCTAGATGCTCACATCACATATACATTCCTGGGATGTCACATACTCATATGATTACTAATTTCTTACTTAGTGTACACACACACAAACCTTAAATTCACCTGCTTAAACTCAATTCCAAAAACTCGTATCACGACACATTTGATTTTACACACACATATCACTGCACACATGCTATTGTAATCAAGAGTACATGTTCAAAAATTTTCCTACCTCACGCTCGAAACCTGTCAAAGCAACGCCACAGTCCTTATCGAAGGCTTCCCACTCTCAATCTACATCACAAACACACCATGATGCATCAAGGATTAACTCTACTCACTAAAAACCTAGACATATTTAAGTGTTTCTCAAAAATGAGACAGAAAAGGGCAAGTTCATGCTAATATAAAGTTTGATGTTATATTCCCTATAAATTTTGACCTTTAAAACTTTTGATTCATGAGTTGGACAAAACACAAACATTGTAGATCTCGATGTCCTCATTCTAACGCCATAAGAATTGCATCAATTGGAGTTTAGAGTAAGACGTTATGGCTGAAATATCAAAGAAGTGTCGGCAAGCACTGTCAAAATCGACTGAATGATTTAAAACCGATCGAACTGTTACTAATTTCGTTCGAATGGTTACTAATTTCATTCAAACGGTTTTTAAAACTGATCGAAGGGTTTTCAAACCAACCAGAAACCTTCAAATTTCACCCTTGATAAAATCGTTCGATCAGTTACTAATTTTGATCGAACGGTTTCATCAGATTTCACCCAAACTCGGGTTCTAACTTCCCCAACTCATTTTTCTCCAAATCTAACTCATTTTCTTCAAATCTTTCACTCATATCATCACTAAAAACTAATACAACTTAACATAAATTTTCTTACCTTTGAGTGGTCGATTCCTTAATCCACGCGCTCACACCCAAACGAGGGTTTCGAAGTCGGATCTTTAGGGATTCTCTTCGATCCTTAAATCCACCACCTTACTCACCGTTCCAATCTTACACACCACACACACTAGATTTTGAGCTCCCTTTCTCTCTCTTCCTCTCTCTAAAACTCAAACCCCACAAGCTTTTACAAAGCAAAATGGTTGTAGCTTCTCAAAGAAGCTTTGCCCTTTTTAAGTGAAGGGGGTGGTTCCCTTATTAAACACACACACCCTTTTAGGTGTTAGCCTTATCCAAAGAATTTGATTTCGCATGAATTGAATACACCTAAGCGAGGTGTTTCTTACTACCCAAACACTCTTTGGTTCGGTGTGGGGCCTACACACCCAAACCAACTATCTATCGAATTCGGTGTAGAGCCGATACACCGAAGCTTGGTGTACACAAAACCATCTAATGATCCACACACAATCTAAATCAATATTTTTCGCTTAAGACCTAACCCACAATAGCTTGCTTAGTTAATTTCACAAGGTCGGGTATGTGATCAGTCGGACACGCACTCTGAGGTACACTATTTAAGGTCGGGTATGCATCCCGAGATACACTATTCAAAGTCAAAATTTTCAGGATGTTATATTCTTCCCACCTTATAAAATTTTCGTCCTCGAAAATTATCCTAAGTAACCAGGTCTTACCATGCACCTCAAGTTGAACACTCACGTCCAGATATAAATCGATATATATAAAAATAAAAATCAGAGTTGTTACATTCTTCCCTCCATAGGAATTTTCGTCCACGAAAATTGCTGACGACACTACCGAACGGTAACTCACTAACGACGATTCCATTTGACAAGAACTTACCCATAATGATGAAACAACGCACGCACCCTGAACGAAAATATGAATGTTTCATAATCATTCAATTAACTATCCACATTGAGTTCACAACGAAAGATTATATTTTTCCTCAACCAAATTATCCATCATCCTACATGAAAATCCACATATCACTAGATCGGCGTACCATCGATTATCCAATAAGGTAATCATTTGTTAAACTATATTTCTACAAAATCAACTACAACATATACCATCAATGAAATTGTCAACCCACAACTAATCATATGGATCATAATTAAAATTTAACCATCGCCATAAAGGAAAAGAAAATCGTCCAACCATTAATTATCAACATGTGCCATTAATTGCAATAAAGATCCCCACATACACGTATCAACAGATGAGCGAATAGCATCGATCATACATCCAAAATACCATATTAATATGTTTTGAGATTAAGCAAACATAATAAGGTATACAAAATAGTTTGCATTGATCGATGACGTCTCACACCGAAGTCGTCCTATTCTTCTTCAGTTCTGGGCAGTTCCTTACCTGATGGCCCATCTGTCCACAATTGAAACATGCACCTGTCGTCCACTTACACTTAACTTCTTGATGTCGTCCTCTGCGTCTTGGGCATGATTTACCTGCCGCCATTGAAGAAGTGGGTGGAGCCTGTTGTGTTCGCGACACTGCAGTTGTTGTAGGATTCGGAAGGCGAAAAGTCACTTTCGGCATGGACATAGACGGTCCTGCATACACGGTCTGAATAGGTTGAGAGGGTGCTAGCACTAAGAATCTTGGCCTCTCATTTGCCCGCTAGTAATTACTCGGTTTCCCTAGACCCATTACAATTTCACTTTGTTGCTTTTGTTTCTTGTGCATGTCTTCTATGGTTTTCTCTGCAACCAACGCCTTACCCATCACATCGGTGTAAGTCTCTAATTCCCACATGAACACACATATACATCGCCATGAATAATATTCACTTTGGTTTTCTTCTATTACCTCGAAACTAATTCAATTCAAGGTCCGCGGCCATTTCTCAGCGCTACCCATCTAGGTATCCTCACCAAGATTCAACATCCTCTTGCCCAAGTCATCACAATCTCCCCACCGAAAGGAATTTTTATCCTCGAAGATGCATGGAAGGTATCTAAGTAACAACTCAATTATCACTAATGTATGAAAATATTCACAACTACAAAACCTCAAGTCACACACACTTATCCCCCTCGTAGTCCACACATCGACCCAGGTCACTTGACACAATCACACACTCACTTTCATAGTCGAATTAGCTATGCCCAAAATCAGCATACCCACACATGTTCACACCGACAATCCACCCTTCAAAACCTCCGTAAAAGAGAAGGTACTCCACTACCCCTCCGTAAGGAATTTTCTCCATCGAAAGTGAACGACATGACACTTGCGTAGTCAATATAGTAATCATTTGGTAAACTCAAATCAAACACAGTGAATGTTGCAACGAAGTGGAATTACATATATTGCGACGAATTGAAATTACACACGGTCAAAGCCGCAGAGTTGAATGGAGATTTGCTAGAACACATCGTCTAAAGATCGACCACACACTGGTAAAAATCTATATGCTGAGCTTTACAGTAAGGATGTCCATCTCGCACTAATCGGATCGGTGCTCACTCAAGAATCGGAGTGATAGATCAGTTAACTCATGCACGGGTAATTACAAAACCTCACTTCCACTACTTTATCTTTATAAATAGGTGGCAAGAATATATCCACAAGGAGAGAGATATGGACCTTGAGATGAAAACCATTAACTCAGAAACCGTAAATCATATTTAGTACCTTCCAAGAGAAAGAAGAAAAACATATTTGAAAATTTGATTGTGGAGGGCAAAAATCGCATGCCATAAATATAGGTTACTAATTCTGATCGAATGATTTCCAAAAATTAACCTACCAGTCCCTTTTAGATCCCACTAGCCCAGTGGTTTCGTTCGATCGATTTGCCAAATCGATCAAACGATTTCTGATAGACACACATGTTTCAACCATTTACAATTCGATTGAACGGTTTATGAATTTTGATCGAATGATTGTTCTAAAAACAGAGCAAAGTGACATTTCTTTGCCTCCAAAATCCCTTGCTAAAATGCCCTTTGTTTGTACCTAAAATGCAATTTATACATCATTCTTTATACATAACTCATACACCAAATTTATATATAACTAACCCACACCCCACAATTCTGACAATAGCTCATCCATAATTTTTCCATCAATTTGCACAATTATGTTTAATTGATCTCAGTTTGGTTCTACACACATGACTCATAATTTGAGTGGTCAAAACATGAATTATAAGAAAAAATTAAAATTGGCACTACACATAGCACTTGCCATTTAATGTTCCTCAAACAAATGAGGGTATAGCTCCTTGATTTCCACCTCGCACTCTCAAGTTGTTTCATCGGCAGGATGATTTCTCTACTTGACAAGTACTAAAGGGATATCCTTTGTGCGTAGAATTTGCTCTTTTCTATCCAAAATTTAGGCTGCTTCTTCTGTCATGGTCATGTCTTCATACATCTCGATCAGCTGATCTTCCAATGCATGTGTAGGAACCTTTACATACTTTTGGAGCATGGATATATGAAATACGTTATGTACCCGATCAAACAATGGGGGTAATCCAATTTGATAGGCAACCTCACTGACTCGACCAAAAACTTCAAAGGGTCTAATGTAACGAGAACTTAGCTTTCCCCTCTTCCCAAATCTCATAACGCCTTTCATGGGTGATATCTTAACGGATACGTGATCACCAACGACAAAGTCCACACTCGTTCTTTTGATATCGGCATAACTCTTCTGTCTGCTCTGAGCCAATTTAAATCTCTCTCATTATCTTCAAGTATTTTAGGACCCAGTATAAACTTTTCGCCAATTTATTCCCAATTGATAGGCAATCTACATCGCCTTCCATAGAGAGCTTCATAAGGTGCCATTCCAATGCTCGTTTGAAAGCTATTGTTGTATGCAAACTTGATCAGGGGTAGAAGTTGATCCCATGATCCTTGAAATTCAAGCATAGATGCACTGAGCATAAACTCTATTATTTGATTTACCCATTCTATTTGTCCATCAATCTGCGGATGGAATGCCGAACTGAAATCCAATCGAGTGCCCATACCCTCTCAAAACTTTTATCAAAATTTTGAAGTATGCGGTGGGTCACGATCCGAAACAATGCTACTATGAATCCCGTGCAAATATACAATCTCTTTCATATACAAATTTGTGAGTCTTCCTGTCGTGTACTTCGTATTGTAGGGCAAGAAGTGAGCTGACTTGGTTAGTCGATCAATGACTACCCAAATAGTATTCTGTCTCTTTGCTGTATGCGGTAACCCCATGATAAAATCTATGGAGATTGATTCTCACTTCCAATCAGAGAAAAGTCTAATCTATCGATTAATAGAGCTCTACCTTGCTCCAACTGACCATTACCATCGATAAATTTGAAACCATTAACTTATGTTGACCACAAAATATTCATAATTATCAATCGGATACTCCATTTTGATCGAGTAAAATTATTTTAACCATCAATGAGGAATAGTCTTAACCACTAGTCTAAATGTTCGACTTCCTCCATGATTTAAATTACCATCACCGCAAGCATACCATAATAAATACCATCGTTAGTCATAACGTATGTCCACAAAGGTATGAAGTCATTATAATAGGAGCTTATTACAAACCGGCAATAATAATCTTAAAATCTCAAATTTATGCCTTCCATCATTCTTATCACACTCAAATACCACTCAGATTATAAAAGAAAAGACACTCGGGCATAATGTATCCAATCATTCAAATAAGGAGATAATTCTAAATGGCAATTCTAAAGAATACCCCTTCGATGCGTAAGATTAAGGCCTTATGTATATGTCAACTTAAGATGAATCGTCTCTTCATGTGCACAGGCCGCAACACAATCAATAGAGTCACAAATCGTTCTTGTCATCCTTATTGATCCATCGTCGTCAGTATGGATTTAAAGTGTTTGTGATTGTGCGATCATAATGGTAAGACGAAGTCTAAGGTTATAGTAGTGATAACAAATCCAACAGTGAATTGAGAAGTCACTAAGAATTCTATCTTTCCTCAATTAGCTTCCTTCAAACTAAGGGTCAAGTCCCTAATGTGAGCCATCAAAATCTATGTCAACTACCGTCAATGTTTCCTTAATGTTCCAAATCCTTAAAGAGTTCTTTAATGTCCCAGCTCCCTAAAGATGTAACTCCCTAAGGATGTCCACTTAAAACTATAGTATTTAACAACTGCACTCAAAATTGGAAGGAGTGCATCCGAACACAATTCACTCCAGATTTATTAGTCGGAAAGAAGAACATTACTATTAGATCTGTTAAGTGTAAATTTACAAGTCTTAGTTCAATCACCATTACTCATAATGTCAACTCAACTTCAGATTATGAACAATCTATCTGTAAGTAATTTCACCCTAATTGTCAAGATTTATTCGAGTCCCATTCTTATATTGGTTACCTACTTAGTTAATCTTTTGAAATTGAAATTCGTTTATGTCATGTCGGTGATTTAATCAGATGTACATATGATGGTGTCATGATATTCCTCAAGTATAAAAAACAATCACAATTTCTAAGGGCATTCATCACCTAAATATTTACCGTAAAATCTTGACAAGTGAAAATAATTCTATACCTTGGAGGACCTCATGTGCCATCTGGGCATTGTGCATCGATGTTTCACTTGTAGGACCATAAGTTGTAGGGAGAATTGATCCTGAAGTAGAAGTCAATATTATCTGCCCCCGATGTTTATTAGAACATTTCTTCACCAGATGTCCCACCTGACCACATTTGAAGCATGCACGCAAGGTTGGCCTACACTTCTCTATTTTATGATGTTTCCCACATCGCACGCATGTGTCTATCGGTATAGGATCTGAAGAGTGAGAGGGTGCGTGGACAAATGCAGGGCTGGCAAGTGCACGATCCTGTACTATGAATCGAGAAGTATCCTGAGTCATTTCTGAGGTTGTTGCCCCCTTCCTCAATGTTAGACAATATTTTATCAGGTGTCCCATTCGCCCATACTTGAAACACTCTTTCATGCCTCGCCTACAGTCCGATGTCTTGTGCCATTTTTCACACCTTGAGCATGACTCAACATGTGTCAATGGAGAGGTGTGAGTGGTCTCTCTCAACATTATCGTGAGTAATGCAGTCTGCTGAGCCATTGTATCGATCATCGTCTCAAGCAACTGCCTATTCTGCTCATTTTCTCCGGTGTGTCCAATTCTTGCTCTTTTGTATGGTGCCATTGCGATCTGTCAAAATGAAACAAAGGTTTCAATCAATAACGATCATGATCATTATGGCTCTATGTTCCGACAAAAACATCTAAAACATATCCTGTATCCTATCACGGCACTTCTATCATGATCATCATTTTCTCCACTATAAGAGATCGTGAAGCTCCACAACCCAAGTTCTAAACGGAACCTACTGCCACAACTTAAGACTTCAAGAACCTAAAGCCTAAGGTTTCTACCAATTGTCATAGAGTCCTAATTGGGTCTCCTATACCCTAACAGAATCTACTGCCATAATCTTGGGTCCCAACAAGTCCTAAACCAAACCTAATGCTTAAGCTTTACTGCTGCCATAGCGTCCCTAGAAGACCTAACGGCTAAGCTTTGATACCAACTGTGACAGCCCGATTTTTCCCAAGGCACAAAAACCTGTACAATATGTTTTTTTTCTTTCTTACATTAAAAACTTAGGGAAAATCAGACCGTCGGGTCATATATATCATGATCCAAATATAGAAATTACTTGGTATGCCAATAAAAGTAGAGTCAAAGCAAAAATATAGCAACAATAAAGGTTCTTCCATACATAAAGACTGAATAAAAAGAAGCCCACAAGAAAACCACCAGTGATGGCCGACCATCACCTAAACAGTAGCCTACAAACATACTTACAAAATAAATTTTAATACAGTAATAAATCCCTAGATGTAATAGCCCGAAAAATCACGCTAAACTATGACCTCGGGATCCGTGCCCGATCGGTCATAGGTTTGACCAAATAGAAGTCCAATAGTTAGTATGGGGTGTGATGAACGGATGAGATGTGATGGGTTGAGTGTCTGTGTGGTGTGTGTTGAAAATTTAAAGTCACATACACCTATCGAGGTGCATGTGCTCAACACACAAGCTGGGGGAAAGATAAAAGGGTTTAATAACCCTAAAATCCTGGAAAATTGGTTGTTGAAGGAGTAAAGAAGAGAGAGAGAGAGGAGTAAAGAGGGTGATAAAGCAAGGAGTCATTGTGGGTGATTGGAAGGGGGATTTAAGTATTAAAGAGGCCGATTCTGCGCAAGGAATCCGTTCAAGCAAAGCTGGAACCCTAGCCTTCCAACCACTTGATTTGAAATCAATTTGAGATTGATTCAAGGTAAACTTTTGTGAATGAAATGCATAGATTGTAGAGGTTAGATTGTAGTTGAAAATGGTGTAAATCATAGGTAAATGGTTTAGAAAAGTAGAGGAAAAAGTGTGGAAAAAGACCCAAAGAAATTTGAATCTGACAATTTCGATTAATCGAAATTGGGTTTCGATTAATCAAAATTGGCCAGGAAGTTGAAAAGTCAGGGGACCCCGATTTCGATTAATCGAATTGGAGTTCGATTAATCGACCTTGGATTTCGATTAATCGATTTAGGTATCGATTAATCGACTGGGAACCTCCAGTGGACCTCAGGGGCTGGAGGAAATGACTTGGGGAAAATCGACTAATCGAAATGTGATTTCGATTAATCGATTTCAATTTTCGATTAATCGATTAATCGATTTTAGGAACTCGATTACTCGAATTGAGAATCGACTTGGCTGAACAGAGAATTTCGATTAATCGAATTAGGATTCGATTAATCGAATGAGAATCTCGATTAATCGATTTGAGAATCGATTAATTGATATTGACTTTCGATTAATCGATTTTGGAAATCGATTAATCGAATCAGATTCGATTAATCGATTTTGGAGTTCGATTAATCGACTGAGATAAATAATGTTAACTTTTGAGTTTGACTTTAAGATTCTTGGAGGGTCTTGGACCTTCTTTATTGCATCCTTTGTGATGTGTTTCACCTGTTATGTGGTACCATAGGTGGTACGTGTGAGCTAGTGCACAAGGAGCCACGTGGGACCTTGATGCATTGATCAAATGAAGACTTGAGGTAGGGAACACCTTGAACATGTACTTTATTTTACAAGAGCATGTATGTAGTGATATAGAATTCAGATTTAAATGTTTTATTACTTAAGAATTGTGAGAAGTGGGTGTGTGTGTGACATCCATAAGAGTAATTATAATGAACCATCCCCAGGGGATGAAGAAGTAAAGAGATAAGAGCATCAGGTGTGATGCAAGTGAATGGATACATCCCAGGGATGTATCCAAGATTGAATCATGCTTGATGGGGCCTAACTGATATAAGATAGCACACTTATACGGTGAATAACTATATGTAAGGCACCGATATTTTTGTTATTTGAGGTTTGATAGGGTACCCCACCGACGTGGCGGGATATCCACGACTGACACGGCAGGATATCCGTGACCGATACGGCGGCGAAACCGTAGGCCAGTGCGGAGGCTTATCCGTACATAGTAAGCACACCCCATGGGTGTTGATTTGAGACAAGTGAAACCCCGCCACCAATCCTCAGGGGAAAGGGGCTTGGGTACTACATTGTATTCCCAGGGAATACGTTAAAAGTGTCTATATAGATGACGATGAAGGGTATCTCATCGGGGCTCGATGCTATATTGCTCGGGGATTACTTAAGTTGAAAGTTTAAGTTTTGCTTTAGGCCTTTTCAACATTTTTCATGAGCAAATAAAAGACACGAGTAAACTACCAGTAAAATGTAATATTTTTTAACTGTTTTCATCAATAACTGCATAGACACATCATGCATGGCATATCATGGAATATATGTGAGTAATAATTTATATATTCAACTGCGTTTTGTTCCCTATTGAGCTAGGATGTAGCTCACCCTATAGACTATACATCGCAGGTCCACTACTAGCAGCTGCCGAGGCTTCAGGAGACGCTGACCCCGGTGAGTCGGACCTTGCGGGCGGCGAAGAGTTGGAGCCACCTCCTGAGGACTTCTTCTAGAGGACTCCGTTGTGCCACTTTGAGGGCTTTTTAAGAGAGATTTGTACGGCTTGGTATGTCAAGCCTTATTTTGTTTAAACCATGTATATATTGAGTCGGGATTATTCGATTGGGACGAACCATCCGTGATGATTGCTATCATCAATGGTTCGGATCGGTTCTCCATTCATGCAGAGGCATGAGGGTAGAACTGTCTTTTGGAGAACTGCTTTAATATAGATTTAAATTCTGCAATTTCGTTTATTATTCTATTTGATGCTTGATATACCAATATTCCGTGCATAGCTAAGGGGCACGGTCAAGATGATCGTGCTGATGGCACGGGTTTCGGGGTGCCGAAATCTGGGCTGTCACACTAGACATACCAAGTCCATAAACCAAAAGACCTCAAAACATCCATTATACAAACCCAAAATATACCCATGTCCAAACCTCACCTAAGATAGAATTTCCCTAAACGAAAGATCCTAAGCCTTTCTCTGCAACTGGATCCTGATCTACACCTGTACCTGTGACGTATAGTCGAGGGATGAGCTACATCATAGCTCCATAGGGAAATAACTGAATACGTAAAACTATCTTACTCACACATATTTCATGACATAAGCGAAGCATGATCTCATAAGCTGAAAACAATTTAAAAGCATTTAAATTACCAAAAGCATGAACTGAATGAACATATCACATCTTATCTTTTCACACTATACATCTTATCTTTTACTTAACTTGTCCTCATATCACACAAAGACTTATGTCACAAACTTAAATCAAATAACTTAAATAATCCCGAGCAATATAGCATCGAGCCCCAGTGGAATATCATCCATCATCGTTCAATTGAACTATGTTTCAATTAAATACAAGCTCAAGTCCTATTCATCGAGGCGACTTAGCATACTTATTACCCTCTTGGTAATTATATCTCATGTTTGTATAGATTGGCCGCCAAACCGGTCACGGATATCCTGTCGAGTCAATCACGGGTATACCGCCGTGTCGGTGGGGTATTCTTTGAACCTTAAATCAATTATACAAAATACATATAGTTCTTCATCGTGTAATTGTACTAAATATAATATCCAAAGTCTGTTCGATTCTCATTCACATGGTTTCACATCACCTGGATGTTCACATTGACTATACATCCCTGGGATGTCACATACTCATATGCATCACCTAGATGGTCACATCACATATACATCCTTGGGATGTCACATACTCATATGATTACTAATTTCTTACTTAGTGTACACACACACACACACACCTTAACATGCTTAAACTCAATTTCGAAAACTCGTACCATAACACATTTGATTTTACACACATGCTATTGTAATCAAGAGTACATGTCCAGAATTTTCCCTACCTCACGCTAGGAGCCGATCAAAGCGACACCACAGTTGATGTGATATTTTAATTGTAATGTTTTACTCGCAAGTGCACGAATCGGATTGTATATATGGGTGCGGAGTACGAGATCATTTCCACGAGGACTAATTTTGAAAGATCTAAAAAGACAAGCAATTCCAGAAATCTACTAAGATCTAACAGTATTCTACCAATCTTATGATTTAGGTGGTTTGATGAGATGATAATTACTGACTACAAACTAAAGCTTAACTGATAATTTAAAAATAACGATAAAGATGAAGATACTAAATCCTCCCATCTTTGGTCTGTTCTTCCCATAATACAAATCTACGGATTAAACTATGAGATATACCATTGAGAACAAATATCTTTTATGGAAGATAAATGGTCAAAAACCTCGATAGGTTCCACGTTGCATCCCTGCAATCAGGACTTAGATGATTTTCATATATAGATATGAGATCAAGGGCATGGCTCAGCACACTTGATCTCAGGTTCAAATAAAAATCATCCCCAAAGTGGGTGAAAATTCCAACAAGAATACCACCATAGATCTGAAATCAAGGGCATGGCTCGGCACACTCGATTTCAGATTAGGGAGTAATTAAGATAAAATTACCATTATAGATCCAAGATTCAGGGCATGGCTCGGCACACTCGATCCCGGATCATAATTATAATTATATCCACACGATGAAAGCAAAAAGACCATAACAATAATTGGGTAAAATTACCGTCACAGATCTGAGATCCCGGGCATGGCTCGGCACACGCGATCCCAGTTAGTAGTGGGGATTTCATCCGTTCATGATAGCACAACAACCATAAAATAAAATCTCATATTTTAATCCTAAATTTATATTATTAAAAGTACATCCCTCGGATGGGAATCATTAGATCCCCATCCTTATGAATTTAGCCACACATATTGCAATTAAATGACATAAATAAATAAGGAAGAGAAAATAACATTAATTTAATGAATTAAAAATACCTCAACTTCAAAAGAAATTACTTTGATCCAAAAGTACGATGATCTTCAGAAACGAGAATAATGCAGGAATAAACTTGAGCAAAAATATAATAAACTGGAGGAATGAGTACTAGAAATTAAAGGAACAAAGCTCTCAAAAAGGAATAAATAAAAACTCCCTATTTCTATGTCTAACTATGAAAAAGAAAAACAAAAAACTAAAACTCTAATCTCCTATCTCCCTAATTTCTCATTCTCCCTCGAAGTGTTTGAGTCGCGTTAAATAGATTCCCGATCGCAGAAGTCTCCCCAGCCGCCAATTTAGGGTCGATTCATTGACCCAATAGGGTCAAAATCAGCTTTAAAGTAGTCAATTCCGTGTCAGACTCTCCTTCTCCTCGATTAATCGACCCCCAAAAATCCGTGAATTTTAGCACACTTTTTGTATCAGACACTGCTTCGGTATTTCAGCTATAACTTTCTGTCCTAAACTCGGATTGAGGTGATTCTTGTGCCGTTGGAAATCGAACGAAAAGATCTACAACTTTTGTGTTTTGACAATTTCATAATTCGGCCGTCTTAAAGGTCCAAATTTAGCCTCAAGTCGCACCAAGTTCTCGATGACCCAAAGTTACAGTGTTTTGACATTATTTTCAGAATTCTTGGGCTGTTTTCCACACTTGGCTTGTATTTACCTGAAACACTTCAAATCTAATAATTCTCATTAGATAGCCTTCATCGGATAGCTAAATATAGGTATTTAGGGGTGAAATATCATCATATTTCAGTACTCATCATACCCCCAAACCTACACTTTGCTAGTCCTCGAGCAAAGCAAACTAAAGAAAATAAATGCCACTTTCGTAGGGAACACGATTGCACTTAACATGTGCAACAAGCCTTTAAACCCCTAGGTGATCCCTAGTGGAGGAGTTGTGTCTCCTGAGGGTTTACAGTGAAGTTACCCACAAACTTCAATACATTTTTGAAACCATCGATAAAATTGAGTTTTCACAATATGATTTTGATAACATATATACCATTCAAAACTCAAAATCATTAATCAATTCAATATGAGAATCCTCAATTTTAAATAACAATGTTATACTAATCATACTAGCATCCATTCAAATTAGTCTAATGCTCAAATCATTAGATAACTCATCCATTCATGCTTAAACGTGAAGTGTGTGCATACCCAAACCAAAATTCATTCATCTCAGAACTAGTTCAAACGGGAAACAGTCGGATCTGTTGTTTTGACTCAATCCTCACTTTAGATATACTCTTGAAATAAAATCACTCCGATGATGGGTAAGTTTTTGCCCACATGTGAGAGATCAATACAAAGTAAATAAAAAGTTCTCACATGATAAATGAAATACGATGCAATCAATGAACAAAAATAAATCTCATAAGAAGATACTTGTATATCCTAAGCATGTCATATCAAGTGTCATAAGTATCACATATTCACTCTCCACAAGGCAGTTACCAATGCAAGATCAGATCATGAAGGTCTTTTTGTAGGGTTGTAATGCGGCTCAGGAAAGGGTAAGAAAGAAAGGGAAGTTGGGATTCAAAATTTCTAAGAAATCGGAAAGGAAACACCTTTTTGATTTTTCTATTTCTCTTCTTTTTCTTTTCTAATCTCTCACTATTTTTCTCAATATTCTTCTACTTTTCTCAACTTTCTTTTTCCTTTGAATTTCCTTTTCTTGAAGCACCTCATATTTTTCATTATTTTTCACAATTTTCTTTTTCTTTTTCTCCCCCCTTTTTCTTTTATATTTTTGCCATACACTCTCAGTAAACACCATAACTCAGTAACTCTCCACTTACTCTCTTTTCGTTCACTCTCATCACTCGTTCCTAATTTCTCATAAATAAGAAGGGTAAAGCTTGAATTTTCAAAAATGGTGAAGGGTTAAAGGTTAACGTGGCTTATCAAAAAATGTATAAAGGTAAATTTTTCAATAGGCTCAATGGGGTACTAGAAGGATAAATTTATATAAGGTGAGATATTTTAAGCACAAACGAGCCAAAGATGGCCTTCAATCATATCCTTAAAAGATGGTAACCTTGCATATTTGTCTTGAGTAGATATACAGTACATTCTAACATAATGATATGAATTTGATTCCATGCAAAGTCACAAGCCAAAGTAAAGTGTATGAGATTATGCAAAATAATTCGTATTCAAAGAAAACTCCGAGTTTATGTATTCACTCATCAATGACGAGAAATTAGCTCTAAAGCTCACTGGGTTTAGTCTCCACTAAGAACCTAAGATTCAACATTCAAAACAGTTCATCGATTTCTAAGTCTTAGCTTGGTATAAGTGTAAAAATTCTAAGCATGAATATCAAAATTATCCATAAAATATCACATTAAGCTTCATCATCTTAGATACAAGTAATCAAAATATGACATCAGTATTCTCAAAATTAAATTCACATGCATCATCAACTAAAGTTTGAAAACAATCGCAAAATAATGTGCATGATGACTTCAAAATTAATTTTCTTTATTTTTTATTTTTTTATTATTTTTATAATTTTAAAAAAATTAAGTGACGCAAAATAGATAACCATACCCCCAAACCGAAAGATGACAATGTCCTCATTGATTGAAATAAGTAGCGCACCCCCAAACCTATTTGAAAAAGTACCTCAACACAAAGATCAGGTGCAGAGAATATGTGCATCAATTGGAACATGACCAAAAATTTATTGAAGGGAATATGGTTACACTATTTTAGGGAATTAAAAAAAAACAACCTAAACTAAAAAAATAAAATGCTAGAAATAAACATGAGAAAAAAAATAAAATAAAATAAAACCTAAATCCTAAACGAAACCAAACGGAAACTACACAATTGGGTTGCCTCCCAATGAGCGCTAGTTTAAAGTCGATAGCTCGACCTTGTGAATTGCTCAATCAGGGTGAGCAATTGGATCACTCAAAGGAAGAGTGTCAGAGAATGCAATTGCATTCTCAAGGAACGGTTTCAATCGTTGACCGTTAACTCGAAAAACATTCCCGTGTTTCGGGTTGATAATATCAACTGCCCCATTGGGGAGTATACGAGAGATTTTGAAAGGGCCACTCCAACGGGTTTTTAGTTTCCCTGAAAATAGATGAAGTTGGAAATTATAAAGTAGAACCTGTTGACCAACAACGAAAGATTTTTGTAGAATAGAGTGATCATGAACCCGTTTCATACGGTCCTTGTACGATTTAGCACAGTCATAGGCATCAGCACGGATTTCTTCTAATTCATTTATTTGGAAACCCCTTTGGGCCCCAGATTGCAAGAGATCAAAATTTAATGACTTAATGGCCCAAAATGCTCGATGTTCCAGCTCAACCGGGAGGTGACATCCTTTACCAAAGACCAACCGATACGGTGACATGCCAATCGGAGTTTTAAACGCCGTTCGATACGCCCATAGAGCGTCATTCAACTTTAGCGACCAGTCTTTACGATTCGGATGGATTGTCTTTTCTAAAATCCGCTTAAATTCCCGATTAGAGACTTCAACTTGGCCACTTGTCTGAGGATGGTATGGCGTAGCGACTTTGTGCGTGACACTATATTTCTTCATTAATTGGGTGAACACTTTATTGCAAAAGTGCTTTCCACCATCGCTGATTATCACCAAAACGAGAAAACACTTGATCCTTGAGAAATTTGATCACTACTCTGTGATCATTCGATTTACACGCCACAGCCTCTACCCATTTCGAGACATAATCAACACCGACAAGAATGAACGTATTTCCAAACGAATTCGGGAAAGGACCCATAAAATCGATCCCCCAAACATCAAATAATTCAACTTCTAAAATTGGATTGAGCGGCATCATGTTGCGCTTTGAGATTCGACCCAGCATTTGACAGCTGTGACAAGATTTGCAATACTAATGGCAATCCTTAAAGATCGTCGGCCAGTAAAAACCACTTTGGAAGATCTTTGCGGCAGTCTTTTTGGAACTAAAGTGACCTCCACAAGGCAACTCATGACAAAACGAGATGATTCGTGGTTGCTCAGATTCAGGAATACATCTTCGTATGATTTGATCAGGACAGTATTTGAATAAGTACGGATCTTCAAAAACATAGTGTTTCACCCGAGCTAAGAAAATGGATTTCTCATTCTTCGACCAATGGTGAGGTAATTTCTCGGTGACTAGATAATTGACAAGATCCACATACCAAGGTGGACAATCAATCCTGAACAATTGTTCATCCGAGAAGTGCTCCAAGATCGGAACAGGCTCGTCAAATCTCTCAATAATTATTCGTGGCAAGTGATCTGCCACCACATTTTCTGAGCCTTTCTTGTCCTTGATCTCCAAATCGAACTCGTGCAGCAACAAGATCCATCTAATTAAACGTGCCTTAGCGTCTTTCTTAGCGAACAGATAACGCAGAGCAGCGTGATCTATAAACACCACGACTTTAGATCCTAATAAATAGGATCGAAATTTATCTAACACGAAAACTACTGCCAAAAGTTCCTTTTCAGTGGTCGAGTAGTTCAACTGGGCATCGTTGAGAGTACGACTCGCATAGTAGATTACATGCGGTAATTTTTCTATTTGTTGCCCCAGAATAGCTCCAATTGCATAATCAGAGGCGTCGCACATTATTTCGAATGGGAAGTCCCAGTTTGGAGATTGAATTATTGGAGCTTTTATCAATTCGGCCTTAATGGTTTCAAAGGCTCGCAAACATTCATCATCAAAAATGAACGGGGCATCCTTGGAAAGTAAACTGCATAGCGGTCGCGCTATCTTGCTGAAATCTTTAATAAAACGTCGATAAAAACCGGCGTGTCCGAGAAAAGATATGATTTCTTTCACTGTCCTAGGTGGTGGTAGATTGGCAATTAAATCAACTTTGGCCATATCGACCTCGATACCCTGGGATGATATGATATGTCCCAAAACAATGCCATCTTTAACCATGAAGTGACATTTTTACCAGTTAAAAACAAGGTTCTTCTCTTGGCATCGTTCAAGCACTAGTGGCAAATGATTCAAACAGTCAGCAAAACTGTTTCCATGGATCGAGAAGTCGTCCATGAAGACCTCGAGGAATCGCTCGACCATATCCGAAAAAATACTCAGCATACATCTTTGGAATGTAGCTGGTGCATTACAAAGCCCAAACGGCATTCGTCGGTAGGAGAAAGTACCAAAAGGACATGTGAAAGTGGTCTTCTCCTGATCCTCAGGTGCATGACTATTTGGTTATACCCAGAATAGCCATCGAGGAAGCAATAGTACTCATGCCCGGCCAATCTTTCCAACATCTGATCGACAAACGAAAGAGAAAAGTGATCTTTTCTCGTCATCAAATTTAACTTTCGATAATCAATGCACACTCTCCACCCTGTTTGAATTTTTGTAGGGACTAGTATGTTTTCCTCATTCTTCACCACTGTAACTCCCGATTTCTTAGGGACCACTTGTGTGGGGCTGACTCATTTACTGTCAGAGATGGGGTATATAATTCCAGCATCTAAAAGTTTGATTACCTCATTTCGGACCACGTCTTGCATTATAGGGTTTAGTCTCCTCTGTGGTTCCCTAGAAGGCTTAGCATTGTCTTTCAAATGGATTCGATGCATACAAACTGTGGGGCTAATGCCTTTGATATCTTTTATCGACCAATCGAGGGCACTTTTGTGCTCTTTGAGTACATTCATGAGTTGGCCTTCTTGATGCGCATCCAATGTTGATGATATTATAACGGGTTGAGTTTCATTCTCCCCCAGGTAGACATACTTGAGATTTTTTGGAAGAGGTTTAAGTTCTAAGGACACTTTCTCCTCCTCTTTCGGCTTTTCCTTGATTAATTTAATTTGAGTTCCACGCTCTATTTCCTTTTCTTCTCCCAGACGTGGTATGGAGTCCAATATGTGATTCACTTCTTGGATCAGTTGATCCACATCAAAATTCTCTCCGAAATGCGCAAGACAAGCTCCTAAAGGGTCTTCAGCTTCGGATGCACGAAATATGTCTTCAACGATTTCATCGAGTATGCATGCTTGTGCATGTTCATCATCCTCCATGGGCTGCTTGACAATATTAAAAATATTGAGTTCCACTGTCATATTCCCAAATGACAGATTCATGATCCCATTTCGACAATTGATCAGCGCATTGGAGGTTGCTAGAGAAGGTCTTCCTAGAATCACTAAAATGTTATTCTTCAAATTTGATGCCGGTTCAGTGTCCAAAACAACAAAATCTACAGGAAAGTAGAAAGAATCCACCTTGATGAGGACATCTTCCACAATTCCACAAGGGATCTTTACGGACTGATCAGCTAACTGAAGGGTCATCGCAGTGGCCTTAAGTTCTCCCAACTCGAGCTCCTTGTACACAGAATAAGGCAACAAGTTGACACTTGCTCCTAAATCCAAAAGGGCCTGATCAATACGGTTATCGCCGATGATGATCGAGATTGTAGGACAACCTGGGTCCTTGTATTTGATCGGGAGCTTTGCTTGTAACGCTGAACTAACTTGCTCGGCTAAGAAAGCCTTTTTCGGAATATTTGTCTTTCTTTTAATTGTGACCCATTCCTTCAAAAATTTAGCATAAGCCGGCACTTGGCGAATGGCATCTAGGAAAGGAATATTAATTTTTAATTGCTTGAAAATCTCATCTATTCCTTCCTCATCGCAATTTTTCAATGGTGCCATCAATCGTTGCGGGTACGGTGCTTTAGGAACAAAACTTCTCTTCTGTTCACTCTTTTCTTCTAATGTTTCTTTTGCTTGTACTTTATCATTAATTTCTTCTTTCTCTTCAGATTTCTTCTCTCCATCAGACTTTTCCTCCTCCTCTGGCAACACTACCTTGTTATCGACCTGCTTTCCAGATCTCAATGTTGTGATCGCCCGAATTTGTTGTTGATCATCCTCTTGTGTTGAAGTTGATGTTTGTTCAACAACCATTTGGCCCCTTGGGTTAGGAACTGGTTGGCTCGGAAACGATCCCTTTTCTCTTTCACAGAGAAAAGTGGCCAATTGCCCAATTTGGGTCTCTATTTTAGAGAGTAAGGATGTGTGAGAATGAATGAGTTTCATCAGGTCCTCAGTAGAAGGAGTTTGTGTATGAGGACGTTGGGCAGTATTTCCCTGTGAAATGTTAAATCCAGGTGGTGGAAATATTGGGACAAAATTTTGCTATGGTTGGTTTTGATAACCTCCCATTGGTTGTGCAAACTGAAAATTCTGGTTCATTTGCCTTGGCTGCCTAACCTGATTCTGATTGTATTGAAATTGATTCGGGTTATTGAACCCTTGCTGCTGAAATTGCCCTTGACCGTAGTTCTGCTACGGTCCTTGGTTGAAATTTTGTTGGGGATAAAAGTTCGTCCCCTGCTTCCTGGGCTGTATTCTTTGATTCTCTTGTTTCCATGAGAAATTTGGGTGGTTTCTTCAGCTATTTGGGTTATTCTCATTGAAAACGTTTCCTTGATTCCGCCCATAACTATTCATAATATTTAGCTGTTCAGATGTGTCTTCATGATAGTTCTGCATTAAAGGACAATCATCTGTCATATGCATTGGACTTGCACAAATTGAACATGGCTCAGGTTGTGTATTTACCATATGCACATTCTTCTTTAATTTCAATTCCTCCACTTGTTGAATAAGGAAATCAATTTTAGCCATCAAATCTAGGGAATCCTTTACTACGTATAGTCCTCCTTTCTTGGTTGAATTCTCGGCTTGATCACGGGCTTTGACTGGTTGTTCCCGAGTCTTTGTGAAATCCAGTCGAGAATCCTCAAATAAGCTTTTCTAGGAAAGCATAAGATTCAGTTTCCTTAAGACTCAGGAATCCTCCGCCATTCATTGACTCCACCAGATGTCTATTTGGTTGACTCAGTCCATTGTAGAAACACTGAACCAGTCTCCACTTTGAGTATCCATGGTGTGGACATTTGAGTAAGAGATCCATGAATCTATCCCAAGCTTCATATAATCTCTCATCTTCCTCTTGCGTGAAATCCGTGATTTCACGTCTAAGGACATTAGTCTTCGCCATAGGGAAGAACTTTGACAGAAACTTTTTGACCATCTGATCCTAGGTGGTTATGGATCCCGATGGTAGAGAGTTTAACCAGGCTTTTGCTTTATCCTTTATAGAGAAAGGAAACAAGCGTAGCTTCAATGTATTCTTCGCTGAAGTTTTGGTAAACAGATGAGCAGACTTCGACAAAGTCTTTGACGTGCTGGTATGGATCTTCTCTCTCCATGCCATGAAAGATTAGAAGGATTTGAATGACATTTGTACGAATTTCAAATCAGCCACCAGGTGTGGCGGGGTATACAATGCATGATGGGGTATTTGTAGTGATCGGAGAGAACAGTTCTCTCAATATTGGTTTTTCCTCTTGTTCAAGTTGCCCATTCATGTTGTCAGTCATACTGACTTCAGTGGATGATTCCCTTGAAAATTTCTGCCTTGATCTAGCGTCCTTACGATTTGACCGGCAAGCACGTTCGATCTCTGAATTTAAAGGCTCTAAAGTTCTTTCTTTAGAAGACCTAGTGTGCATGCAAATGACACACAGAGCGGAGGTTTCGGGCAAGAAAACCTCAAGAAAATTAAATTTTTTTTTTTTTTAATTAAAATTAAAATTCGAATTTAAATTAAATTTTAATTTTATTTATTTATTTATTTTTTTTTTTTTAAATCCGAATTTCAAAAATTCAAATTAAAAATTCAAATTTTAAACCTAATGGCAATCCTACAAAATCTTATCTAAAAGAGAAAAATAAGGGAAAGAATAAAAGATTCCTAAATTTCCTAAGGAAGGTATCCTAAAAATCTATACTTCCTAAAAAGACTCCCACAAAAACTAAAATAAGAAGCCTAAAAATTTCAACTTCCTAAAAGACTCCTACAAAATCTAAAATAAAAAGCCTAAAAATCTCAACTTCCTAAAAAACTCCTAAAAAAAAAATACTTACCTAAGAGAGAAAAATAAGGGAAAGAAGATTTTGCAAAGCAAAAATGCAAAAATTAATTTTTTTTTTTTTTTTTTTTTTAAATTCAAATTTCAAAAATAAAAATTAAATTTGAAAATTAAAATATAAAATTTAAATTTCAAAACCTAAAGACAATCCTACAAAATCCTATAAAATCTTACCTAAAAGAGAAAAAGAAGGGAGAAAATAGAAAGATTCCTATAAAGCCTAAACCAAGTAGTCCCACAAAAATTAATAACTAGATTTTAGAAAATCCTACAAAATATCTAAAAGAGGAAAATAAGGAAAATAAACTCCTAAAATTTATTTTTATTTTATTATTATTATTATTATTTTTTAAAGCAGAAATACTATTTTAATCTCTGAAAATTTCTAAAATTTACTGTCTACCAAAAATTCAGATTTTCTTAATTTAATCCCCTGCAACAGCGCCAAAAACTTGATGTGATATTTTAATTGTAATGTTTTACTCGCAAGTGCACGAATCGGATTGTATATAGTGGGTGCGGAGTACGAGATCGTTCCCACGAGGACTAATTTTGAAAGATCTAAAAAGACAAGCAATTCCAGAAATCTACTAAGATCTAACAGTATTCTACCAGTCTTATAATTTAGGTGGTTTGATGAGATGATAATTACTGACTACAAACTAAAACTTAACTGATAATTCAAAAATAACGATAAAGATGAAGATACTAAATCCTCCCATCTTTGGTCCGTTTTTCCCATAATACAAATCTACGGATTAAACTATGAGATATACCATTGAGAACAAATATCTTTTATGGAAGATAAATGGTCAAAAATCCTGATAGGTTCCACGTTGCATCCCTGCAATCAGGACTTAGATGATTTTCATATATAGATCTGAGATCAAGGGCATGGCTCGGCACACTTGATCTCAGGTTCAAATAAAAATCATCCCCAAAGTGGGTGAAAATTCCAACAATAATACCACCATAGATCTGAAATCAAGGGCATGGCTCGGCACACTCGATTTCAGATTAGGGAGTAATTAAGATAAAATTACCATTACAGATCCATGATCCAGGGCATGGCTCGGCACACTCGATCCCGGATCATAATCGTAATTATATCCACACGATGAAAGCAAAAAGACCATAACAATAATTGAGTAAAATTACCATCACAAATCTGAGATCCCGGGCATGGCTCGGCACACGCGATTCCAGTTAGTGGCGGGGATTTCATCCGTTCATGAAAGCACAACAACCATAAATAAGATCTCATATTTTAATCATAAATTTATATTATTAAAAGTACATCCCTCGGATGGGAATCATTAGATCCACATCCTTATGAATTTAGCCACACATATTGCAATTAAATGACATAAATAAATAAGGAAGAGAAAATAACATTCATTTAATAAATTAAAAATACCTCAACTTCAAAAGAAATAACTTTGATCCAAAAGTATAATGATCTTCAGAAACGAGAATAATGCAGGAATAAACTTGAGCAAAAATATAATAAACTGGAGGAATGAGTACTGGAAATTAAAGGAACAAAGCTCTCAAAAAGGAATAAATAAAAACTCCCTATTTCTATGTCTAACTATGAAAAAGAAAAGTAAAAAACAAAAACTCTAATCTCTTATCTCCCTAATTTCTCATTCTCCCTCGAAGTGTTTGAGTCACTTTAAATAGATTCCCGGTCGCAGAAGTCTCCCCAGCCGCCAATTTAGGGTCGATTCATTGACCCAATAGGGTCAAAATCAGCTTTAAAGTAGTCAATTCCGTGTCAGACTCTCCTCCTCGATTAATCGACCCCCAGAAATCTGTGAATTTCAGCACACTTTTTGTATCAAACACTGCTTTGGTATTTCAGCCATATCTTTCTATCTCGAACTCAAATTGAGGTGATTCTTATGCCGTTGGAAAGCTGATGAAAAGATCTACAACATTTGTGTTTTGACAATTTTATAATTCTACTGTCTTGAAGGTCTAAATTTAGTTACAAGTCGCTCCAAGTTCTCAATGACCCAAAGTTACAGTGTTTTGACATTATTTTCAGAATTCTTGGGCTGTTTTCCATACTTGGCTTGTATTTACCTGAAATACTTCAAATCTAATAATTCTCATCAGATAGCCTTCATTAGACAGCTAAATATAGGTATTTAGGGGTGAAATATCATCATATTTCAGTACTCATCAACAGTCCTTATCGATGTCTTTTCGCCCTCAATCTACATCACAAACACACCGTGATGTATCAAGGATTAACTCTACTCACTAAAAACCTAGTCTTATTTAAGTGTTTCTCTAAAACGAGACAGAAAAGAACAAGTTCATGCTAATATAGAGTTTAATGCTACATTTCTCCTAAATTTTAACCTTTAAAACTTTGGATTCATGAGTTGGTCAAAACACAAAAGATGTAGATCTCGATGCCCTCTTTCCAACTCCATATGAATTGTATCAATCAGAGTTCAGAGTAAAATGTTATGGATGAAATATCAAAGAAATGTCGGCAAGCACAGTCAAAATCGACTAAACAATTTAAAATCAATCGAACGGTTACTAATTTCATTCGAACGGTTTTTAAAACCGATCGAACGATTACTAATTTCATTCAAACGGTTTTTAAACTGACCAGAAACCTTCGAATTTCACCCTTGACAAAATCGTTCGGTCGATTACTAATTTCGATCGAACAGTTTCGTCAGATTTCACCCAAACCCGGGTTCTAACTTCCCCAACTCATTTTTCTCCAAATCTAACTCATTTTCTTCAAATCTTTCACTCATATCATCACTAAAAACTAATACAACTATAAATCACAACTTAACATAAATTTTCTTACCTTTAAGTGGTCGATTCCTCAATCCATGGGTTCACACCCAAACGAGGGTTTCGAAGTCGAAACTTTGGAGATTCTCTTTGATTCTCAAATCCACTAGCTCACTCATCGTTCCAATCTAGCACACCACACACACTAGATTTTGAGCTCCCTCTCTCTCTTCCTCTCTCTAAAACTCAAACCCCACAAGCTTTTACAAAGCAAAACGGTTGTAGCTTCTCAAAGAAGCTTTTCCGCCCTTTTTAAGGGAAGGGGGTGGTTCCCTTATTAAACACACATACCCTTTTAGGTGTTAGCCTTATCTAAAGAACTTAATTTTGCATGAAATGAATACACCTAAGCAAGGTGTTTCTTACTATCCAAACACTCTTTGATTCGGTGTGGAGCCTAAACACCCAAGCCAACTATCTATCGGATTTGGTGTGGAGCCGATACACCAAAGCTTGGTGTACATGAAACCATCTAATGATCCACACATAATATAAATCAGCCTTTTTCGCTTAAGACCTAACCCATAATAGCTTACTTAGTTAATTTCACAAGGTTGGTATGTGACCAGTCAAACACGCACACCAAGGTACACTATTCAAGGTCGAGCATGCATCCTGAGATACACTATTCAAAGTCAAAATTTTTAAGATGTTACACAAACTCTCACTTATTGGCATACTCTAAAAAATAATCGAACTTTTGGGTTCTCACAATATGGTATATATATATATATATATATATATATATATATATATATATATATATATGTAAATTCCATAGGACAATTATTAAGCAGATAAATCTCATGGAAAGGATAATCAATTCTGTTCATATAACTTCTCTATTTATTCATAGTATCTACTTCATATATCTCTACTAGACTCATACTATTGCAAATCGTAAATCTCAAAGGTCTTTCCTTCGGCTTGTAATGGGGCTGTGAGTTTTTAGAAGGTTTCAAAGGAAATGGTAAAGAAGATTCAAAATTATTTCTGAGAATTTAGCTCTTCTTGCTCTTCTTCTTCTATATTTCCAGCTTCAGTAAGTGTCCTTTTTTGGATAACTTCTTCTCATTTCTTTTCTAATATAAATCCTATTTTATTTTCTTTGAATTGTCTTTTTATGATTTCTTCTATTTTTTTTTCCCATATTTTCATACAATTATATTTCTTTTTCAATTGTACCCTTTTCAGTAGAATATTTGTCAGTTAAGCATATACTCCTTTCACTCCCTCTTCTCCCCTTCTTTTACATTCTAAACTCTCAAAAATTGTAAGGGTTAAGGATAGAAAGTTTTGGACAGCACATATGTTTAAAGGTTTATAAAATTTCGGTATAAAGAAATTTAGTTTTTGGCCTCTAATATGGGTTCAAAGGGTAAAATATTCTGAGATTTTTAGCTTTTTGGCTCTGATTTAAAAAAAGATGGCCTTTGGTTATTTTTATAATTTACTAATATGGATGTCTTATTAGTTTGATATATTCAATAGATAGTTCTAAATAAATAAATCATCATATTTACAGAATATCTTAATTCTAAGTTCAGCATTACGAGATTTTAAATAGTAGAGAAGTTAAAGAAAAATTTAGCATGAATAAAAATAGTCTCTCTTTCTCAGAGCAAAAGAGGAAATAGGCTCTATAGCTCATTGGGTTAAATAATTTTGAAACTATAATCTAAAATAATTACAGTTCAGATTAATCGTATAGTTTCAAACATTCATCTGATACAGTATTCTAGAGATGCTTTACTTTGAATTGTAACTACTTTTATTTTGATTTTTGAACTACTACTATGATGTATTGCTAAGAATTTCATATTTTCATATTTTTTCAATCATAATTCCCATATAATGATTAACTTTCTTACTAAAATTTTTAAAAATTTAATGAAAAAATAGAAAAAACTACTATTGAAAAAGTAAACAAAACTATTATACTAATATCCGATGTATCCCCCCAAACTTGAATAGGACAATGTCCTCATTGTACAAAACAGGGGACATACAGAAAAATTATTATTACCTTATTTTACTGCTATGTTAGTAATTGAGTTTATAATCTATAAAAAGAATCAAAAATATTCCCCCAAACTTGGGAGAAAAAATACTTCCGATTTATGGAACTAGAAAGTTAGATGTTAGTAACAAAAACAAATAAAAAGAAAGGAATTATATATATATATATATATATATATGAACATAATTACAGAATCATGGAAAGAAAACTAATTACATACAAAGAAATTCCTAAAAAAAATCTAGGCATACACTAAACTAAGATACTGGCAGCAACGTCCGAGATAAGGATTTGTCTTCGATAAAGATCGGTCATCAGCTTCTAACTCAAAATTTATCCTGTCAAAAATGGTTTTCCCTCCTGACTCCGGGATTTCCTCAACTTACTGCTCTTGGAAGAGGAACTGCAAATCGGGAAGGGGGATAGCAGGGATTAGGGAGATGGATGCTGAGCAGGGGGTGGATGGAGCAAAGTGGAGGTGAAGATGGTGGGTGGTTTCATCCTCTTATTTTTCTTTTTCTTTCTTTTGCTCTTTTTCTTTTCTTTCTTCGCCAAAATCTTCTGTATTTCCTCGTACTCGTCCCATAAGAACTGCAGAGGATCTGGTTCTGGTGGTGGTGGTGGGTCCTCCCATACTGGAAAGAATTTTATTGGATTATAGTTAGTTTTATCGTCTGTCATGGGGAAAGATGGGCTTATAGGGACGAGAGGGAATGATTTTGCTAAGGACAAACTACACCTGTATTTAAAGCGCTAGGATGGTGGAATACGAACCGTTGTAATAAATTTTCTCATCCTTCTGAGCTTAATTGCCATAATGGTTTTACAGAGGTTAGTTGCCAATAAATTGGACATCGACTGGGATAAATTTAAAGCGTCGTACGATTTATTATGGGTAATGATGCCGTCGAGGACATATGATGGTTGATAATTGCTTTTCTTGTGCGGCAGAAGGCTTATCTAGTATGATGAATCACACACGTAAACGATTTTAAGATGAACATGAGTGTGATTCCTATATCCGCAAAGGATTTATTTTTGTGTTTTTTTTAATTTTATGTGATTTTTATTTTAAAAAGTAGGGAGGGAAACAAATTTGAGCCTCCAGTCTCTGTGGCCAGCAGGGATGTTGAAGTTCTGATCCGTTGTTTCGAATAAACTTACAAAAGCTAAAGAAGTTATCAAAAAAATAAAAAGATAAAGAAAGATAAAAAGAGAAAGATAAATATTAGTTTCTAAAAGAATAAAAATCTTAGATAAAAATAGAAATAAAGATAAATTTCGCTTCCTCGGCAGCAGCGCCAAAAACTTGACTTATTGTTTATGATGTATTATATTTATGTTAATTTCAAGTCTTAACCTATTACAAGCGCACAATGGAAATCATAGTACTAGCATAGGATCGCTCCCACGAGGATTTTTGTTTATCTAATTATTTATTTTATTTCTATCTTTTATTTAAATCCTTATTTTAAAAACTTCTATTTATCTTTCAAAATCTAATCTACTAGAGAAATATGAATAAAAGAATAGTTTTTAATCTAAAGTGCATAAAATAAATCCTAATCCTTATTCTGATTAAGGTCGTCAATCTTAATCTTCAGCTATCTAGTATTTATGAAATTAAACAGTACCGTCACACGATATTTCTAGTCTCCTAGCATTGGTCGTCAATCAAATCTAAGATCCTATCAATACAGATTTAATTTAATCAATAATTTCCTAAAATCTAGGCGTCAATCAAACCTTAGAAAATTGATGATGGAAATGTGAAAACCGTTACACTAATCTGCAAATTCTAACCTGAGTCATCAATTCAAATTAAAACTTGGAGATGTTTACAAAGCAAATAAAATAAACTAAAAAGCAAAGTAAAATATATCCTTCACCCCTCAGCCACAGTCGTCAATTGCTCTTGAAAAATTACAGATATCCACACTAATCTTCAGCACTCAATTGCAGTCATTAATTGCTCTTGATAAACCTCTGATATCTAATATATTTTAATTATGTTATACTACTGATCGAAAGAAAATCCAACCTCAGGCATCAATTGATGCTGAAATTCTTCGATGCTTATTCCTACATCAAGCTCTCTTATTTATAGATCATAAGGAGTCGATTTACAAAGATTTAATTTTAATAAAAGAAACTACTAAAAATAAAGTATCCTAATATAAATCTAATTCCTAATTTTATTCTTCCTTGCTTCCTTTAGTTGATGCGCTTCTAGAGTGTTCTCTTTTATTTCAGCAACCGAGATTTTCTATAAGCTTATCTTCATCAATCTTCTCAGATCCGTGATTCACCAAACTTCTAATTCTAGAGATTTTCTAATTCAGTTCATAGCGGTGATAACTCTCACTCACGTGATCAACAGAAGTAGATAGCAACAGGGAAAGCTTTTATAATTGCAATCGTAAATTATAATTTTTTCTATTATAGCTTCTTTCTAGAAAATCGTAAATCACGATTTTCTCTTCTTTCATAGCTTTCATAGTTGGACGATTCTTTATAATGATTCTTCATAAAACATCTCAGAAATTTCATACTTTAAATAGTGCACCTCGGGAAGTGTGCCCAACTGGCCACTTGTTGGGCCGGGTCAAAGTTGACTTGGTTGACTTGATTCATTTTAATTAGATAAACTAAGTATGAAATGTGGTGTGTATAATAAGAGTTAGTTGATTGGATTATATATACCTAGTTAGGTATGTGTGCTTTATACTTAAATAATGTGACAGCCTAACTTTTTCCCTTCTCGTAAATGGGAAAGGTCACGCCGTCGGATCACCTAACATGATCCTTTCTTACAAGTGTATCGTGTACAAAGTTTTACAATTACGGAAGTAAATTAAAATAACTTTGAGATGAAGAAATATGACACAACTGATATCCATTCCTTTATCTAAAGCAGTAAACTGAACAGGAAATATAAATAGAAAACATATACATTAAGTAGTAAACTATGTCAAACCACATTGTTGTTTATACAAGTCTAGTGTTTTATAAACAAATATCTCTCTCTCAAACCTCTCAAGGAAAGAAGTCCTCAGCAGAACCTTCCTCCTCGTCCTTCTCCTCAGACTAGTAGGAAGGATCAGCTTCGTGCTTAGGGTTACGAGCAATATCTGCAACTAAGACATGAAGTTGTAGGATGAGCTATCATCAAAGCTCAGCAGGAAAATTTAAAGTGTTAAGTTATATGTTAGATTATCAAATTCACTTATAGATGTATAATAAAATGAAGCGTATTATATATCCTCTTATTCCTATTCTAGCATCGTATCTATTCTAGCAACATATAATATAACAAGCAATAAATCATGCAAACATTATATCATGCTGACAGATTCATGTTGCACAATTACGAGGAATTATACTGACAATGAATCATACTGGACAATTATAGAAATCATACTGAAACAAGACATATACAAGAAACAAGAAAATCAAGCTCCCGAGTTAGCGGGATCACTTGTCAAGCTCCCGAATTAGCGGGATCACTTGGACAGAGAAAATCAAGCTCCCGAGTTAGCGGGATCACTTGGACGAGATAACAAGCTTTCGAGTTAGCGGGATCACTTTGACGAAATAGCAAGCTCCCGAGTTAGCGGGATCACTTATTTCAAGATAAAAATAAAGACGTGTACATGACATCAAGGATAACAATACATGAATAATGCATGCTAGCATGTATGCAAGAACATCATAGATAGGTATGATAGAGCAAAATTGAACTAGTATAACTGAGTTAACATAATTATTCATATTCATGTGTCGAAACTGATCTTATCATCATTCATATATAACTGATCCTATCATCATTTATAATCATACATCTAACTGATAGCATAACAGTCCTTCGGTACAACTGCTTGGATCCTTATCATGCATATCTATTCATCAAACTTGACACGAGCATAGTTATGTAAAGGCATTCATTTAAACTGAAATGAGCATAAGCATTAATATTCATCTATCGAACTGAGCTAACTATTCATCAAAACTGGTCTAGCATATTTATTCATTAATCACACGTCAAATCTAACCTATACTTTCATCATGATTCATAAACTCATCTATTATCTATGATTATTATAAATGATTATACATGAGCAATACATGATTATCATTAATTAGAATCATTCCTTTAATCTGATTTAGCATTATTTCGTTAGCACTATATATGTTAGCATAATCCTTTAACCATAAATCAACATTGATTTCATTAGTATCATCCATCCCCACTGACATAAGTTTATTATACAAACTGACATTATCCCATGCATTTATCACCCTATAAACGTTAGATTTTGTTCCTTCATGAAAGTCATAGGGCTCGTTGTCTCCTTTCCAACACATCAAGAATCGTGTCCATCAGATTTCGGGGTTAAAAGTTATGATGAAAATACCAAACAGTGGTCTGAGCACAATGCTAGCAGCGTTAAGCCTGTCAGGCTTGGCTTGCTGGGGTGTTTTCTGCTCCACTTTGGCTTCTTTTACTCAGGCAATTGGCTGGTTCTTTTGTATACATATAAAGCTAATATATTGTATATATATCTTGCACCTGTAAGGTATATATCTGAATTTTAATATAATCAAATGTAATATTGGGTCATCCGAGACCCAAAATATTTGTTTTATAACGGGTCGTAGCATCAATGCATAGACTCATGTATCGATCAAACAAGCAGCAACCACAAATACATTGGCCAAAGATCTGCTTCCCTCAGCAAGCCACAAGGGTTGCTGTGGTAAGCAGCCCAGCTGAAGCTCTTGTCGCGGCAACCTTGTGAGGTTGCCACGGCAAGCCTTGCTTGCCGTGGTGTCTCCCTTGTTTTTTTTTCCTGTGTTTGGTGCCTTTGTGGTGGTTCTCTATATAGATAACCGATGTAGGTTTCTATCTTCTGATATATCTATATATATTAGATATATATATCTTTATATATATTATTCAGTTTTCATTGTGGCAGGAGATATCCATGTCTTTTTAGTTTGACGTAGTTGATCCCCAATGCAACTCCGACACCACCACATAGTGTCTATGTCTGTACTGCCGATTCGTTCCGAGAGAATCGTCATTACAAACGGGTATTTTAGTGTAAAACTAATCCTAACAACATTACTACATACTTGTTCATGGAATAATGTGATTACGTCGAAAGTATAATGACATTACACCTATCGAATTTGTGAGAAATACAAAGGCCCTCCTGGCCTTGACTCAATTAACTCACGATGTCAGTTTGATGGTGTGAAGTCAATGTAGAGCAACTGGTTTTAACACCGATCAGAGGTTTAGTTTCCTGGCTGTGGGTTGGTTTTTCTAGTATATGTAGTTTTTCATGTTTAGAGAGATGAAGCAGGCTCGATGATATTTTATACTAGGACAGATCTCCTTTGCGTGCATGGAGGCACTCGATGACTCATGAAGTCGTGGAGTCAATTTGCAATGCAAGCAGCTTATTAACTACTGTGAGGTGCATTCACGTACAAAGCCCACACACATTGATTAAAAAAGTACAAGCAAATAAGACAAAGACAGTTTACCTATTGTCTTTCTAACATGCACTTTTAATGTGTATAACTAACTAGTGCAGAAAGGCTGGAATCCCATATCCAGCAGCTACTCGTTAGTGAATGTATCAGCATATAAGACGACAAAGATTTAAATATTGACAAATTATAAGTTATTATTGCCTATACCATTATGCAAAGCTATTGGGAATTTGTCAAAATAAACCAAAACAAGCTTACTCGATCTATTAAACCAGTACACTAGGTGTCCATGTCTAAGCCAGTTGAGGCTTTCCGTGTTAGTAGTTAGGCAAGTGTAAGCTAGTAAACGTTATTATTTCTATAAATATTAAGGATTGAGGTTTCCTAACCCACTTGGTTGGACCACTATGGCCCCATACTCATATCAGGTTTACCTTATGTCTTGTTTTAGGCCCCTACCTGCCCTGATCGAACCCGTGGCCTTTCACATAGTGTGGGTTGATACTCGGGCCATCTGTTACATCATTCTCCCCTACTTAAGGGATTTTCATCTTTAAAAATAAACCTAGACAATAATGTGAATCAGGTCATGGTGGTTAAATGTAAGAAGTAAAATCAAGGGTGTATCCAGTCAAGATACAATGGTCCTGATGCCTCAATAGCAAGCATCCCTACATGTGATACATGACAACAACCCATATATAAGAAGAACCAGAATTAAACAATAAACATCAACTATACATGCACGAGATACATAGGACTTAAACAGGCAATATCATTCTAGCTTAGTTAGATTTGATATGAGATAGTAACTCAATTTAATCAGATCTAGAAGTGAAACGACATAAACAAAACTGCTAACATATGAGTTCGTGACTCACCAGGCTGTGGACTCGGCTGTTGCTGACCAGCTGAAGAAGGACCAGCATCCTGCTGTTGAAAGTTTTATTGAAATTTTGGTACAAGCAAGGCTGCGTTTCTCGTATATGTAGAGGCATAGTTTCGTGCCTGACTAATGTAAGGGCTTGCAGCTGTTTGGAAGGTATACTCCATCATGATAGTTGTAGCCTCTTCGATATAATCAACTCTTTGATGGAACATATAATGATTTCAATACAAATTGTCAAATTGTAGAAGATCAGTTTTCTCATGATTTTCACGCATGAGCCGTGCCAAATCGTCAATGGTGTAAGTTTCTTCTGACGGGGAACTAGTTCAGTTTGAACTTGAGGAGGAATGGGGATGTCGTGGGTGGGAGCAGAGGGTGTTGGTTGGAATGATTGGGGAGGAGCACGAATTTGGTGTGCTTGGCGGTTTTTCACCGCCTATTGAGATCGTTGATATACCTGCTTCCACATCGCAGGGTTCAACATTCTCATATTATCGTTGTGAACTTCTTCACCAGGAGGGACTTGATAAGGTATGGTATTTATGGCATCTTGATGTCCCTGAAGAAGGCGAGTAATCAAATGAGGGTGTGGGCAGGCAAGCATAGGGCTAGAGACATTGAAATAATAAGGACCCATCGTTCTTAATTGCAAAGTCTGGCTGGAGGCCACCGAGTACTCTCTGTCTAAGGGCGATAAGCTCTGCATCATGCATCTAGTGTTCGTTGATCCTATTGAAGAGTATGGATCAGATCATAACTGTCGCAAGCAAACCTCCAGTTGTTGTCGCCCTAATAATCCCACTGGATGACCCTATGTTATTAAGTAACTTCCCTCTCTGTAACCGTGTCACAAGATGGGATAGCTAAGCGAATGACTTCCGACTTAGCGCATCAACTAATAATACAAAGATAATCGCTGCTAGTTTTAGGTCATGAGCAGGGTAGTTCTTCTCATGATCTTTTAACTGTCGGGAATCATATATAATCACACGTTCCCTCGAATTCAATACACAACCTAACCCACTGTACGAGGCATCGCTGAATACCACAAAACCACAACTGCCTAATGGTAATGCTAAAATGGGTGCCGAAGTGAGTCTCTTTTTTAATTCTTGGAAACCTTGTTCACATGCCTCAGTTCACTCGAATTTAACATTCTTTCGAGTGAGCTGCGTGAGTGGTCCAGCAAGTCATGAAAACCCCTCAACAAAATGTCGGTAATAACCTATGAGACTTAAAAAGCTTCAGATCTCGGTTACTATCTGTGGCTGCTTCCAGTGCACTACAGCCTCGATCTTTGCAGGATCGATGGTAATACCTGCTTCTGAGATAAAATGACCCAGAGAACTAACTTGATTCAACCATAAGTTGCATTTACTAAACTTGGCATACAACTGTGAATCTCTTAATGTTTGCAATGCCAGACGTAGATGATCTTCATGCTCTGCCTTCGTCTTTGAGTCAATGAGTATATCGTCGATGAATACCACGATACACTGATCGAGATACGGTTTGAAGACTCGATTCATCAAGTTCATAAATGTGGCAGGTACATTGGTCAACTCGAAGGGCATGATAAGAAACTCATAATGACCATATCGTGTCCGAAAAGCTGTTTTTGAAATATCTTCAGCTTTCACCTTCATCTGGTGATATCCCGACCATACATCAATCTTTAAAAATTATCGTGCTCCTTGCAACTAATCAAAGAGATCATCGATTCTGGGGAGTGGATATCGATTCTTGATTGTCAGCTTGTTTAGTTAACGGTAATCAATGCAGAGGCGCATCGACCAGTCCTTTTTCACAAACAACACCGGTGCACCCCATGGAGACACACTCGGTCTGATAAACCTTTATCAAGAAGCTCTTGTAACTGCTCCTTGAGTTTTTCCAACTCTGTCAGTTCCATTCGAAAAGCTGCCTTTGATACCTCTGTGCTCGGGGCTAAATCACTAGCGAATTCCACTTTCCTGCCAGGTAAAAATTCTGGCAACTCAGCAAGGAAAACATCTGGGAATTCACAGGCAATCGGCACATCAGAAAGTGAAACTTTTTTCCCCTCCTATTCATGATGTCGTTCATGACTTTGAATGAAAGTCAGATGCCCTTGAGCACCATCATCAAGTAATCGACGTGCTCTGAGCGCTGAAACAAAAGGGAGTATATTTGACTATACCCCAAAAAATCTAGCTGATTCCCTTCCTTGTGGGCGGAAAGTGACAATCTTTATTTTACAATCAATGCTCGCATGATGATTAGATAGCCAATCCATGCCAAGTATTACGTTGAATCCTTGCATATCGAGTAAGATCAATTGGCTACTGCTTCATAGTTGTCGTGACCTTAGATTACGACGATGATTAATTGGCGTACCATGTCAGTAGTGACCGACTGTCTAGTCGGGACTGACACGTCTAAAAGGAAGTCGAGAGGTTCTGGGGTGGCTCCCAACTTTCCTAACTTTTTAGTAACCTGAGGCATGACTTATATAATATCGTTGCTGGTTTGGGCATCTTGATGTCGTTCCCACCATCTATGGGCAATCCTTAATCCGATGTCCCATCATACCACAATGAAAGCACACCCCAGACGCTCTTTGGCATTCATCCGTCTTATGTGCCTTCCCACATTTTTCATAGAATGCTAACAAAATGGGTGAAGAGGCGCGTCAAGTTTGCGATCCTAAGTCGGATCCTACCGGCATACTTCGATCACTATTGACCGAGTACTTCAATCAAACGTGGTCGTAAAGATTCACAATCTATGCTCTAACCAGAACCTACTGTCATAGCCTTGAGTCTTTAGAAGACCTAAAGCCTAGGCTCTAATACTAAACAAACATCAAAAGTCATGCCATATATATGTGCCAGAGTTAAATCTCCAAAGACTTAACGCTGAGCTCTGATACCACCTATGACAGCCCGACTTTTTCCTTTCTCGTAAATGGGAAAGGTCGCGCCGTCGGATCACCTAACATGATCATTTCTTACAAGTGCATTGTGTACAAAGTTTTAGAATTGCGAAAGCGAATTAAAATAACTCTGATACGAAGAAATATGACACAACTGATTTCCATTCCTTTATCTAAAGCAGTAAACTGAACAGAAAATATAAATAGAAAACTCATACATTAAGTAGTAAACTATCTCAAATCACATTGTTGTTTATACAAGTCTAGTATTTTATAAATAAATATCTCTCTCTCAAACCTCTCAAGGAAAGAAGTCCTCAGCAGAACCTTCCTCCTCGTCCTTCTCCTCAGACTGGTAGGTAGGATCAGCTTCGTGCTTATGGTCATGAGCAATATCTGCAACTAAGACATGAAGTCGTAGGATGAGCTATCATCAAAGCTCAGCAAAGAAATTTAAAGTGCTAAGTTATATGTTAGATTATCAAATTCACTTCTAAATGCATAATAAAATAAAGCATATTATATATCCTCTTATTTCTATTCTAGCATCGTATCTATTCTAGCAACATATAGTATATCAAGCAATAAATCATGCAAATATTATATCATGCTGACAGATTCATGCTGCACAAATACGAGGAATTATACTGACAATGAATCATGCTGGACAATTACAAAAATCATACTGAAATAAGACATATACAAGAAACAAGAAAATCAAGCTCCCGAGTTAGCGAGATCACTTGGACCGAGAAAATCAAGCTCCCGAGTTAGCGGGATCACTTGGATGAGATATCAAGCTCTCGAGTTAGCGGGATCACTTGGATGAGATATCAAGCTCCCGAGTTTGCGGGATCACTTGGACGGAATAGCAAGCTCCTAAGTTAGTGGGATCACTTGTTTCAAGACGAGAATAAAGACATGTACATGATATCAAGGATAACAGTACATGAACAATGCATGCTAGCATGTATGCAAGAACATCATGGACAGGTATGATATAGCAAAACTGAACTAATATAACTGAGTTAACATAACTATTCATATTCATGTATCGAAACTAATCTTATCATCATTCGTACATAACTGATCGTATCATCATTTATAATCACACATCTAACTGATAGCATAATAGTCCTACGACACAACTGCTTGGATCCTTATCATGCATATCTATTCATCAAACTTGACACGAGCATAGTTATGCAAAGGCATTCATTTAAACTGAAATGAGCATAAGCATTAATATTCATCTATCGAACTGAGCTAACTATTCATCAAAACTGGTCTAGCATATTCATTCATTAATCACACGTCAAATCTGACATATACTTTTATCATGATTCATAAACTCATCTATTATCTATGATTATTATACATAATTATACATGAGAAATACATGATTATCATTAATCAGAACCATTCCACTAAACTGATTTAGCATTATCCCATTAGCATTATATATGTTAGCATAATCCTTTAACCATAAATCAATACTAGTTTCATTAGTATCATCTATCCCCACTGACATGAGTTCATTATACAAACTGACATTATCCCATGCGTTTATCATCTTTATAAGTCTCGACTCATCATTTAAAACTACCTTTATATTCAAAAACTATCATACTGACACATATTCATAGAATAATCTTATGTCGAGCTGAACTAGCATGGTTCGAGCCTCAAAGTTCATGGTATAAACATATATGGCATTGATCTTACTATCATCATAGCATAGTATACCTTGGCAGAACTAGCACAACTAGCATATTTATAGCAACTGAAACTATTACTAGCATATGGATCAAACTAACATAGGCCTAATTATAACTTGCTAATCAGAGATGAATTCAAAAATAATATATAAATTAACAATGTAAACTCCCTACTTGATCACATACGCTTCCTTGAATCTGATTGGATGTGCGCTCATGCATCCAAGACCATCCTTATCGAAACTGTTTATGTGCTCCATGTTACACCTATCATTCATATATATATATATATATATATATATATAGATTTTAGTAGTGTAATGGGTCACCTGAGACCTTCATAGATGCGTGATCCATTAAAGGAGCTGGATGGTCACCATACAGCATCCATATATAGCCCAAAGGTCATTGAAACAATAAAGCCAACTAGGTATAGGCTTGCCTCAGCAACCCATAAAGGTTGCCGCAGCAAGCAGCCCAGCTGAGGTCCTTGTCGTGGCTTGTCATTAATTCTTGACCCTGTAAACGTTAGATTCAGAAATTTGTTCCTTCAAGAAAGTTATAGGGCTCGTGGTCCCCTTTTCAACGCATTAAGAATCGTGTCCATCAAAGTTCAGGGTCAAACGTTATGAACAAAATACCGAACAATGGTCTGAGCATAATACTTGCTGCAGCAAGCCTGAGCACCTTGCCGGGGCAACCATGTAAGATTGTCACGGCAAGCCTGTCAGGCTTGGCTTGCCAACGTGTTTTCTGTTCCACTTTGTCTTCTTTTACTCAGGCAATTGGCTGGTTCTTTTTTATACATATAAAGCTAATATATTGTATATATATCTTGCACCTATAAGGTATATATCTGAATTTTAATATAATCAAATGCAATATTGGGTCATCTGAGACCTAAAATATTTGTTTTATAACGGGTCGTAGCATCACTGCATAGACTCATGTATCGATCAAACAAGCAGCACCCAAAAATACATTGGCCAAAGATCTGCTTGCCTCGGCAAGCCACAAGGGTTGTCGCGGCAAGCAGCCCAGCTGAAGCTCTTGCCGCGGCAAGCCTTGCTTGCCGTGTTGTCTCCCTTGTTTTTTTTTTTTCTGTGTTTGGTACCTTTGTGTGCCTTTGTGGTGGTTCTCTATATAGATAACCGAAGTAGGTTTCTATCTTCTGATATATCTATATATATTAGATATATATATCTTTATATGTATCTATATATATTATTCAGTTTTCATTGTGGCAGGAGATATCCATGTCTTTTCAATTTGACATAGTCGATCCCCAATGCAACTCCGACACCACCACATAGTATCTATGTCTGTACTGCCGATTCGTTCCCAGAGAATCGTCATTACAAATGGGTATTTTAGTGTAAAACTAATCCTAACAACATTACTACATACCTGTTCATGGAATAATGTGATTATGTCGAAAGTAAAACAACGTTACACCTGCCAAATTTGTGAGAACTACGAAGGCCCTCCTGGCTTTGACTCAATTAACTCACAATGTCAGTTTGATGGTGTGAATTCAATGTAGAGCAACTGGTTTTAACACCGATTAGAGGGGTAGTTTCCTGGCTGTGGGTTGGTTTTTCTAGTATATGTAGTTTTTCATGTTTAGAGAGACAAAGCAGGTTCGAGGATATTTTATACTAGGACAGATCTCCTTTGCGTGAATGGGGGCGCTCGATGACTCATGAAGTCATGGAGTCAATTTGCAATGCAAGCAGCTTATTAACTACTGTGGGGTGCATTCATGTACAAAGCCCACACACATTGATTAAAAAAGTACAAGTAAATAAGCTAAAGACAGTTTACCTATTGTCTTTCTCACATGCACTTTTGATGTGTATAACTAACTAGTGCGGAAAGGTTGGAATCCCATATCCAGCAGCTACTCGTTAGTGAACGTATCAGCATATAAGATGACAAAGATTTAAATATTGACAAATTATAAGTTCTTATTGCCTATACCGTTATGCAAAGCTATTGGGAATTTGTTAAAATAAGCCAAAACAAGCTTACTCTATTAAACCAGTACACTAGGTGTCCATGTCTAAGCTAGTTGAGGCTTTCCTTGTTAGTAGTTAGGCAAGTGTAAGCTAGTACACGTTATTATTTCTATACATATTAAGGATTGAGGTTTCCTAACTCACTTGGTCGGACCACTATGGCCCCATACTCATCAGATTTACTTTATGTCTTGTTTTAGGCCCCTGCTTGCCCTGACCGAACCCGTGGCCTTTCACATAGTGTGGGTTGACACTCGGGTCATCTGTTACAAGTAAAGAAGGGGGATTATAAAGAGTAGGGGAGAATTTATTTCTCCTTAGCTTAGGTTGTTGAGAAATTAAGAGGGAGTGAATGAGAGGAGTGTGATTTTGTGTGTGAAATTAAAGGCCGGGTATTAAATGTAAATGATTGTGTGTGGGTCGGATAACTTACGGATTAGAGCATTCACATCAGAAAGAGATTTGAGATTGGTGTTGTGAAACCTTGGTGTGAAGGGAAGCTTGGGATCAAGAGATCTTATCAGGTTCAATTGGTAAGCTCGATTGTTTTAATGAAAAGCTAATGTTTATGCTGTGGATTTTGCTTTACTTAGTATGATAAATGATCAGGAATAGGGTAAAGGTGTTGAAAAAATGAGTTGGAAGTTTGAAACTCGATTCTGATATGAAGTTGATAAAACTGATCGAACGGAATTAGTAATCGTTCGATCGATTTTGCCAAGGAAAAAGAACTGTAGTGCTGATTTATGAGAAAATCGTTCGAACAATTTAAAAATTGTTTGATCGATTTGGAAAACCTTTCAAACAAAACTAAGATCGTTCGATCGATTTTCCTGATGAATAAAAGTAAGTATAAAGGATTTCTAAGGAAATTGATTGAACAAAATAAAAACCGTTCGATCAATTTGCCAAACCGTTCGATCGATTTAAAAAGGGCACTTTCGGCCCTATATGTTTGCGTATTTGTAGAAACGGCCCTATAGTTTCAATCCTTGCATAAATGGCCAGCTCCAAGCTTAGCCGCGTGCACGTCAGATATCTATATATATTCTTCTCTATGCAAGCATTGAATCTAGAATTTTTGTATCATCTTTTAACAATTTTTATCTCTCTTGGAAAGCGATTTCGAGATTCCACTAAAGGTCGTATAACATAGAGAATACAACAGGCTAGGTAAGATATCGAGTACAATATCTTTTAAGTTATTGTTTTCCCAATTTCTCAAAACATTGTAAGAAGTCCAAGATATATAAGTTATCGGTCGATATCTTAAGATATCGTCCGATATCTTAATTTATCGACCGATATCTTAAGTTATCGGACGATATCTTACGTTATCGGTCGATATCTTAAGTTATCAGTCGATATCTTAAAAGGTTTTTTTTTTTAGTTTTTGGATTATGGTTTACGTTAAAAGTCCATCATCGGCTATATATCTTAGGATATCGGCCCGATATCTTAGGATATCGAGCGATAACCTATGATTGACAAAAACTCTAAAGTTTTCATTCCTTTAATTTTTTTAATAATATTTTAAAACAATTGTAGCGCTAAGTCAAGTATAACTCTTTATAAACAAGTAATTTTAATTTTAATTTTGTAAATATTGTAGGTTGAAATGGATGTTCCCCTTCTTTGCCATTTTGATTTCGTACGGGTGAGAGAAAATACTTACAACGGAGGACATCGGAGGATTGTCACTGTCACGGAGAATATATCATTTGATGAGTTTATAGAGAAAATGTACAAAGTCAGTCGGACACGACCGGAAGAACATTCTATTACACTTACTGTTTCATTACGCATAGGGAATGAGCTTGTATTTCTTTGAATTACGACTCTGATGATCTTACAAACTTATTTAGAGCATATCGTATCGGTGATGGTGTTATAAATATTTATATCGAAAAATCATTAGTCACTACTGTAGCAGAAATTTTGCCGTCTTTAGAAACATTTCAACCGTTTAAGGAAACAAACGAAGATGATCATGGTGTGGGAACAGAACATTTGATTGAAAATCAAGGAATACGGTATGAAGAGGAGAACATTGTTGCAGATAATGTACGATGATAGAAATATAAATATAGGATTTCGCCCCTACAGTAAACTTCCAGAGCAACCCTATTCAGACATTCCGATGAGTGAAGGCGATGAAGATCAAGGATATTCTCATCAAATGAATCCGATGCATGATACATCTCAGTTCAACTTCGATTCGATAAATCGATTGGGAAAGCGTTTTTCGGCCTTAGTCCATATCAATGGCCTTCCAACAAATAGCTTGAAGCCAACGATAATCGAGCCTTCAATGTAACGAGCCTCTCATACATCAAACATTCCGCGCCGCTAACATCAATCCAAACAAGCGCACATCAACCAAGCGTACATCGGCTCAATCCCAATCACGTAATAACCATCCGATCGATGGCGGTGATAGTGATCCCGAAAATAATAAAGCCCGCCGTCTCCCACTTGGCGTGTTTATACTAATAGGGAATTGATCAACCTCACGGTGGGCCGAAGACTATCGACAATGACTCGGAAGGGGAGTATATGGATTCAGACGATGAGGAACTGTATGAAGGGGGAACGATTACCATTGGTCAGGCATTTAGAAATAAGAAATCATTTCAAAAAGTTCTTAAAGAATTTGCGATGACAAATAATTTTCAGATTAAACCAATAAAAACCAGTCCTCTTCGAGTAACTGCGAGGTGTGTTGAAGTAGGATGTGCTTGGCGAATACATGCATCGAAATTAGTAGGCGTAGACACGTTTGCTGTGAAAACTTTCCACCCGGAACACACGTGCGGAATGCTAGCTTTTGGAAGCGGGCATTGCCAATGTATGACATCGTGGATAGCTTCATTCGTTAGAGATAAACTATTAAAGGGTTTTGACGAGACTCCTGCTTCAATAATTTTTTATATTGAAAAAAAATACGGTATAACAGTAGGTTACTGGAAAGCATGGAGAGGAAAAGAAATGGCGTTGAATGACATCCGAGGTAGCTGGAAGGAGCAATTTAAGATGTTACCGTCATATGTTGCCGAATTACAGCGGGTCGATCCGCATATTATCTGCATCAATTGTGTCTCGAGCCTGATAATGCATTTCAGAGATTCTTCGTGGCATTCGGACCTTGCATTCGAAGCTTTCGTAATACTTTACGAAGAATAATTGCGGTAGATGGAACGCATTTGCGTGGACGATATAAGGGAGTGTTGTTAATAGCTACGGGGATAGACGGGAATAGACATTTATTTCCTATAGCGTTCGGCGTTATACCGAAAAAAAATGAAGACCATTGGACATGGTTTCTTGATCTATTAGGGAGACGTGTAATCGGTGAATTTGAAGAATAGTTTGTTTTGATATCGCATGACGTAAAGGTTTGATGGAAGCAAGGAAAAGTTTTTCCTAATGCCTTTCACTCATCATGTACACCGCTCTAAACTGCTTGATAAATATAAGGATACAATCTCTAGACCGCTTTTCTGGGTTGCTGCCCGTGCATTTTCAGAAGCAAAATTTAAAAGAATTATGCGAAAAATAGAAGACGACGCCCCGCCGGAATGTACAAAATGGATTAAAGAAATTGGTGATCATTTCTGGGCACGCGCTTATTTCCAAGGGAGGCGTTATGATATGTTGACAACTAATATAGCTGAAAGCATAAATAGTGTGTTGAAAATAGCCAGGGAGGAACCGATTGTGAGCATGTTAGAAACTATTCGCACAAAAGTAGCCGAATTTTATTTTCGTCGTCAGGAGGAAGGAAATAAAATGACACATGTGTTAACACCGATGGCAGAAAAACACATAAAAAGAAATTCAGGATGGGCCCGTCGAAAAAACGTCATACCATATGGTCGTGATATATTTCAAGTTAAACGTGGTGATTACACTCACAGTGTCGATCTAGAATCGCGAACATGTACATGTAGACGTTGGGCTATTCTTGGATTACCATGTTCACATGTGATTGCCGCATTATCGCGCCGAAACAGAGAAAGAGAGATCCCCCAATTTTGTGAACACTGGTTTACCAGTGACTTATTTAGGGAAACTTATAAAGAACACTTTGTCCCGACCGTTGACAAGCGCCAATGGACTTCGCAAATAGAAGACATTCAAGTTTTGCCTCCCCACAAAATACGTCAAGCCGGCCATCCGAAGAAAAGGAGAACAAGATGTAAAGGGGAAGTTCAACCACTACAATGTAAAAATTGTAACAAGTACGGTCATAATCGTCGCTCGTGTAAATTTGTTAATATTTGAAATTAACTTATATTACATCAAAGGTTGAGATTGAAAACAGATTTAGATTAGATTAGACCTAGTGGCAATCGAGCTTCCAAATGATTTCATTATAGAAGAGTATTTTTTTTTTTCTCTTTTTCTTTCCTTCAATATAAACAGATTAAACCTCAATAAAAGAGCGATCAACATCTACCAATTAATTAATATATTTTTTTGGAATTGTGACTAAAATATATTATTGTGCTTCTTAATAAATCATTCATTCATTCAAACAGGATTTGAAGTTGCCAAATTCGCCCCTAATCTACTAGTGATTGGCATAAAGCCAAACCAAAGATATCAGGCTTCACAATTCAGAAAGGTATATCTTAGATCATCGGCCGATATTTTAGATCATCGGCCGATATCTTAAATCATCGGGCGATGATTTAAAATATCGTCCGATGATTTAAAATATCGGCCGATGATTTAAAATATCGGCCGATGATTTAAGATATCGTCCGATAACTTAAAATATCGGACGATGATTTAAGATATCGGACGATAATTTAAATCATCGGCCGATGATTTAAGCTATCGTTCGATTACTTAAAATATCGGCCGATAATTTAAGATATCGGAGGATGATATAAGTCATCGGCCTATTGGAATTGCTTCAAGAGAGGAAGGCTCCATTGATACATCAGGCAATGTGATACAAATAAGATAAATAAATTGATAACAACGATAATGAAAATTATACAAGTTAATAAAAATTAATAAAATTAAATAATTTACAATTTCATCAAAAAATATCTTTACAAAACACTAAAAAATTTTACAGATATTAACTCTTCTTCCCAAACGTGCACATTCGATGTCCGATTTCGGCTCTAAATTGTTGCATATGTTTATCGTCGAAATCAATAGGCCGCTGTTGGGAGAAGTATTCTATATACTTCAAAACGTATACACCGCAATCCCAACCGTTTTCTTGGATCGGGAGAACGACACTGTTGAACGCCGATACCTTCCACTGTTGATCGAAAGCTGACTTCAAACCGATAGCGTAAAGAAGGCGCGGAAGGTGATTCAATAGACATTCTTTATGCGCTTCAAACCTTTTTGAGCACTCTCGGTCTGCTGGATCAATTAACTTAATTTCTCGATCAACTAATGAAATTATAGCCAACGCCCAATGGCTATGTTTTTGGCTATGCATCGGAAGATAAATCTACACATAAACGGAACCGAAATTTTAAATAATAAATTTTATTTAAAAGCCGTTAACGTTAAATAAAGCGAAGTTTAGTATTCAAAAACGTACCGTTCCACAATCGATCGCGTGAATTCCGCGGATATTATTTGTCAATAGTGGTTCCATCGGCTTTGAATTGTTACGAACATTCCATTCGTCACAATAGGCCTGCCACCTATCGAGGTCGCTGAGCGCAGCTATACCTTCATTATCGATATATTTTTCAAATTTTTTCTCGTCTGCCATAAACAAGGTCTGATTGGTCGTAAACAGTTGAAGAAGTTAATCAAGTGTGATTGAAAAGACAAATAAAAGAAACAAACGAGCTTTCAATAAATATTTGAAACCTTACCGAGGCGGGCCTTAAGCGAACGGCTTTTTTCGGCATTGGCGTAAACATTGAATCGTTTATAACTTCAAGGACTCTCGGTGCGTCGATGACTTCATTGTCAAGCCACGGCGTCCTTTGAGAACCTTCAAAAGAAAGCGTGATCTCAACACCGCTGATAGTATTGACGATCACATTGTCCTCGTTCTCCGGCCGATTCCAAAAACTAAGCATATACTTTTGCTCCATTGATATTACCTCATCCTCCTCCTCCTCTACAACCAATCTTCGTTTTTTTATTAATGCTTTAGTGGTCGGAGACTTTCTCTTCTTACGAGCACGCAAGTCATAACCTTCGGCTTCATTTTTTGTAGATGATAGTTTCACTATAATTATTTTTAGTGATGCCGGCTGTGACTCACGAGAAGGCTGCGTAAGAGGAGCACCATCATCACCCACATCAACCAATGGTTGTTTAGTAGGCTGAGGGGCAGTAGGTTTTGGGGCAGCGGGTTTTGGGGCAGTTGATTGTTGTCTAGGTGGATGAGCAGAGGGTTTTGGGGCACTTGACTGATGGCTTGGTTGAGGAGCAGTTGGTTTTGGGGCACTGGACTGATGGCTTTGTTGAGGAGCAGTGGGTTTTGGGGCGATGGTATTGGCTTTGTTGATGAGTGGTGGGTTGAGGGACAGTTGATTGAGGGTAAGTGGGTGAAGGAACGAAAGTGTCAAAGAGCACAGAGGTTAAAATATTATCCTGCATAATTACAAAAAAATATACATTACAAAAAATAAAAAATAAATAAAAACTGCATTATCGACCGATAATTTAACTAATCGGTCGATAATTTAAATAGTCGATCGATAATGTACATTATCGGTCGATAATTTAAGTTATCGATCGATAATTTACATTATCGACCGATAATTTAAATAGTCGGTCGATAATGTAAATTATCGATCGATAATTTAAATTATCGACCGATAAAATAACTTATCGTCCGATAATGTACATTATCGATCGACTATTTAAATTATCGGTCGATAATGTATATCGTCGGACGGTAAGTTCCATCTACGGACGACAGGCTAATTTTGCATTAAGTTGTAAAGAAATGATTTTGTTCTAAATTTGAAAAGTCTTGGTTTGATACCTTTCTTAAATGAGAGATGACCGCATCAAGATCCTTCTGTATTGCTTTATTTTCTTCTTGTAAGACCTTCTTATCTCTGCCTAGTTGTTCAATGGTGAGTGCTTGCCCTTTAAGCAGCGTAAATGCACGCCGGAATTCTTTTTTCATTTCTTTTATAGCCATGCGGAGCGTCTTGTATTCTTTTCTTAGCTCCGTTACTTCTTTGGTTAGGTGCGGTTGCCTAACTGGCTGCTCTCTTGTTGGCTCGGGCTTAATTTCTGGTTTGCCCTTTGGTTGACGTACAACGACTTCAAAATCATCATTATCATCGCTATAATCTTCGTCATCCTCATTGTCGTCATCTCGGCTAATCGGCTCTTCGGCTCTTTCTTCTGGACGTGTTGGATGACTTGGGATATCATCATATTCATCTACATTTTCTTCGGAGTAAGGCTCTTCTCTAAAATTCAGTCTCTTCCTTCTTATTTTCAATTTCTCTTCGAATCAAAAAGTATCGAACCCATTTATACTGTAATTCGTGCTTCTCAACTTCAAGCTCTATAATCACTTTAGACTTAAGAAATTTTTCTCTATATAAATTAGGATTACGGCTGAATTTCGGGCCTTCCCATTTCATTAGCCTTGGAAATGGTTCTTTAAGCCCAATAGGAACGGTGGCGACTGCAGGAAAGTGCTCAAACGCCCAAATATGTAAGGCGATAGTGCATCCATAGATATTGTATTGCCCCTTTTCTGACCTTCTCGCCATTTCCCTCCTGCCACTCGCTTTTGATATACTATCTAATAAATTATTGTAAACTATCAGGCCCCACGGTAACTTGTTGAACTCTTCAATGTTATCTACTAATTCTAAGTACCGTGTATCTACTTCCTGGTACGTGACCGGAAGTAAAAAAGAACATACGAAAAATAATAATGACAGTTTCAAAAAATCATCGTTGGATAAATCAGCACTGTCAATAATTTTTTCAATACGAGATCTTTTCACTGGCTTCCCCCGAAAGAATTTATATCGAACAGTTGTTTCCTCTTTTACGGCAACCTTCTCAGACTCAGGTTCCGTCAGCATGTTGAGGCCTAAAATCAAGGCTATATCGATCTGTTGCAGGAGTACATTGGTGTTCTTGACCTTGAAAATATTCTCTTCAACCCAAAAACTTAAAATAGCGTCAACCAAGTCTCCAACGAAACCTAATTTCTCATTCATCCTAAATAGATGACCGAATACTGAATCATCTAATATTTTCTTTCTCTCTTCGTTACAGTGCATGTAAAATTTCCTAACACCAACTCCAGAACATTTTTCGATGGGCTTTAGAGTCATGGTCATTTTCAATAACTTAGTAGGAACTGCAATATAAATAAAAAGCAATTAATAAATAAAAGAAGTGATTTTGAAAAAACTACTAATCCTAACTACAGTAACTTACCGCTAATTTAAGTTATCGGTCGATAATCTAAATTATCGACCGATAACTTAAATTATCGGTCGATAATATAAGTTATCGATCGATAATTTAGATTATCGACCGATAACTTAAATTAGCGGTCGATAATTTAAGTTATCGATCGATAACTTAGATTATCGATCGATAACTTATATTATCGACCGATAATTTAAGTTATCGGTCGATAATCTAAATTATCGGTAAGTTATCGGATTAGGTGGGAAACATTGGGGATGACTAAATGTGTTGAAATGTAAAAAAAATAAATTACCTGGAATTGTAATGTGACCTTTGTGACCTTTTACCGCTTTGTCGCCGCTAAGTCGCCGCTCTCTTGTTTTTTTCAGAAAAGTTAAACTTAAAAGTAACAGTAACTAATGAAATGTAAAAGTAGCTTTTATACTCTATGTTAAAGGGCGGTGAAATTTTTTTTTTATATTATTTAAAATAGGTCCTTGCTGACGTGGAGCAGGCGGAGGCGGCTAGGCGTGGAGCTGGTCATTAATGCAACGGTTGAAACTATAGGGCCGTTTCTGCAAATACGCAAACATATAGGGCCGAAAGTGCAAATTTCCCATTTAAAAATCGTTCGATCGGTTTGGGCTGATTTAGGCTTTTGTTGGGATTTATTTTATGAATTATTTATAAATTGTGTTTAGGCTTCTAAGCTCCACGTTTTACACCATTTATGATACATTGCACGTGTTTTGGCCATGTTTAGGTTGAGCCGGACCTGAGGGTGGTTCAGGTTAGCTTGGATTGAAGAATCCGTGGATTTAATTTGCGTATGAGGTAGGGAATATTCTGAACATGTACACTTGATTACGAAAACATGTATGTAGTGATGTTCTATGTATGCATGTTCGTTTAAAACATAGTTAAGTGCTTGTGTTTAAAATATTAAGATAAGTATTTGAAGTTAAGATTTGCGTGTGTGTGTGTATACGGAAATGAGAAATCAGTAAGCATAACAAATGAGACATCCCAGGGATGTATGTGTGAATTGGGCATCTAAGTGATGCATCTGAATGTGTGGCATCCCAGGGATGTATAGTCGATGTGAATATCTACGTGATGTGAAAGTGCGTGAATGGGATTTGAACAGGCATTGAATTATTAATATTTAGTATAATTACATGGTGAATACTATATGTAGTTACACAATTGATTTAAGGTTTGGAAAATATCCCATCGACGTAGCGGTATACCCGCGACTGACTCAGCAGGATATCCGTGATCGGTACGACGGCTAATCCGTACACCAGTAGACATCCTAGGAATGTATATGAGTTATGTGCCCCATCCCCTATGAGAAAGGAACTTAGATTATTCACATAAAAAATAGCCTGATTGGACAACGATGGAGGGTATTCCATCGGGGCTCGATGTTATAGTGCTCGAAGATTATTTAAGTTACTTAATTTAAGTCATGAGACCAGCCTTATTGTAAATGAGAACTAGTTGACCAGCTTTGAACACATGGTATCTTATGCTTAACTGGTTTTCATTTACAACAAGGCTGGTCTCATGACTTTAATCAAGTAACTTAAATAATCTCCGAGCAATATAGCATCGAGCCCCGATGGAATACCCTCCATCGTCGTCCAATAAGACTATTTTTCATGCGACATAACCCAAGTCCCTTTCTCATAGGCGACGGGGCACATAACTCATATGCATCCCTAGGATGTCTACTGTTGTACGGATTACCCACCGTACCGGTCACGGATATCATGTCGAGTCAGTCGCGGGTATACTATTATTCACTGAAAAATACTACTTTTTATCTCTTAACCTAGCCTTTGATAGACCTTGAAGCAGACTAATAATTATTTGTTAAGTGTGTTTTATAGTTAGCAATAATCTGTGCAGCTTAATATAAAATCCCTACTTTTTGGTCTAAAGAAAAGAGAGAATACATGTAAGGATGACAGCTGAGCCAAAGCCTAAGGGAACACCTTGGTAGTGCTCACCATGGTGACTTACTTGCTGGTCATCATTGACCAAAGTCTAGCAGATGGATGAGGTTAGCTAAGAATGAAGAAGACTGTAACAGCAGCAAGTGCAATGTATCAGAGTATCAAAAGACAAATCTCGCAGAGTTGAGGAGTTTCCTCGCGAAGCTAAGGATGTAGTGGAAGATGCCCTCGCGCAGATGGGGCGCGCAGTCAAGAGGAGAGCTGTAAAGACATCGCAAAGATCTCGTGATTTAAAATCCTCAAAATTTTCCATCGCGAAGTTCTCACGAAGATCAAACCTTAAAGCAGCCGCGCATAAAACTTAGCGAGTCTATATGTATACTGAACAAAATGTACCTCGTAGAGTTCTTGCGTGGCCAAAGAAGAGAGAGACACCTAGAATTCTCCTAGCACAGATCTCGCGCACTCTAAAGCTTTACCAATTACTACGCGAGCGCAAGAACATACCTACGTGAGTACTCAGCGAGAGAGAGAGAGAGAGAGAGAGAGAGCTTCTGAAGCTCTACTGCACGAAAAATCTAGGTGCTCCAGATCATCTTCGCGACAGCTTTACAGCGCAAAGGAACTATGCGATTAACTGAAGGTTTGCTCCAAGAGTGAGTACTTCCCACCAGCCAAAGGCTACTACGTGAAGGCTCTATAGTTGCATGAATGAATTAAGGCATATGCCAGCCCAGTGAAGCACCGCTTCCCCACTTCTCAGTTTTAACACAAGGACCTTTTGAGAATTTCCCAAGGCTAGGGCACACTTTTTGAGGCACAGATCTCGAGGCACACATCTTAAGGCACTCAAGGGTTATAGCAATGCCACATCTATTTGGAAAAACTAGGGTTAATCCCTTCAAAACCAAGGTCGCATGGACAGAGTATATAAGCTACACTTAGAGTTTAGTTTTAATCATCAATCCTTCCTTCATCCTCTGTCGGCTGAGAGTTCCAGCAGGCTAGGGTTAGGGTTAGGGTATGATCATCTCTTTTTCTTATTTTTCTTATCTCTTAGCCCAGCATTTGCTGGCTAATCCCCTTGTAAGTAGTTAGGCTTAGTTCTATTTTAGTTTTGTAATAGGTTTTACATACATTAGGATTTTTTATGAGCAGTTGTGTACAGGTTGCAGCCTGGAGGCAGTTCATTATAAGGTTTGCTTTTATTAATAGACTGCTATTTTAATGACTAATTGAATCTAAAAATCTTATTGTTTCCTTAGATGTCTATAAGATCCATGTATTTGGGATGAGCCCATTCAGTTTCCAGTAGATCTATTATTTACCATCTGATTTCCCTTGGTTTGATAGCCCCATGAAAAGCAATGTTGGATCTGTAATGAGATCTAGAGAGCTCGGAGGCCTGTGGACCATGGTGGTTAGAGCAGTTTATATGTTCTTTCTCAGACCTATATGGTATGGATAGACCAATGGGATACCCTATGACCATTTGAGTGGACAGAGTATAGCCCTAAGGTGGTGTCCAGCCACATATTTGAGAAGGATTCTTCTCCCCTGCACATGAGCTTCTAAAGTCTTATGAGGAGGTTTTATACGGGAACTGGCTCCCCTCTGTTTTACCGAACTGATATCAGATGTTAGATCTGATTTCTCTGTAGTAATTGTAGCTTGAGGCTGAGTCATTACAGGCCTTTT